>CM065484.1:6133454-6814074 GCA_032873175.1 Leptopilina drosophilae
AGTTGTTTTTGATTGCGGATTAAAAAATTGTAGGTTTATGAAAAAATTATAGCTTCTGTCGAAGGTCGATGGAAAAGAAATAATTGAGAGGAAGTTTGTGAGGAGAATTCAAAAATTGATACTTAGTTCGAAACTACATTCATAAAATACTGGTGATTTCGAAAATTATTTATTGGCATTAATACCCATCTGCAGTGGAAATGTCTTGTTCTTTAGGTTCAGCCAGGTTCTTTAGGTTATCCAAACGGGCAATGAGCATTCATCGATCATTTTTAGGACCCAATTGACGATTATTTCAAAGACAAAACTAAGAAAGGAACAGATGTAACCAATTTTTAGAAAAAACCATAACTGTCGATTCATTAGATTGGAATTCAGTGTATCAGTACTGCAAGATTCTCTAATTTGACTAGAATTAATTTTACGCAATGTTATGAGCTTCTTCCATTTAATCGGAATACCAAACTCAATTAATTTCCGAATTAGTTGATCCATACGCTTTGCGTAAGGAGTACCAGCTCCAAGTAACGTGACACCTGGAGCAGATAAAAAATTACCTGGAATATACTTAGTGAGTGGTTGTCCGCATTTATCTCTTTTATTTCGAAGTACAAATTCAGCTCGAGGAATATCCACAATACAGGCAATGTTTTTGTATTTTAGTAATTTTCTCAAGCACTCTTCCGATGTAAATTGATTGATGGATTTCTTCAGAACTTCTTGCAAATCATTATCATCAATATTCCTATGCATAAATCGAAAAGTGTCAATAACATTAACTTGCAAGTTAGAATTAAGAACGTCTTTTAAACTTTCGTATCTAAATGAGGATTTAATATTCAATTGGACGTCTGTTATTACTGAAAAAATGTCAGTGGAAATGGCAATGCAACCAAATAAAAATGCTGCAAAAATGATTCTTTCGGTAGTTGTTTTTGGCTCTTCTGGAATTGCGGTACCTACCATCATTCGAAAGAGATACTCAGCTCTCCACTTTTTCGGTTGAAATTTCATAACTTTTGATACAAGCCAAACGAAGAAGATCAAAATTATGACAATTAATGTTTTTATCGTGTGAGCGTGAATTATTGTAGATTCCGTATCATCTTTGACAAGTGGTACAACAATGCCAAACTGATATTTTTCTAATCCTATGCTGAATTCAAAAACTTTTCCATCACATAAACCCATGATTCCTCCGCCTCCAATGATCTGAATTTCGTTTTTCATGAGAGCTAAGTAAATATCTGAACTTCCTGTTTTCGCACAAGATAAATTTCCCCATTTATTAATCGACGATTCAACGAGAGTAAAATTCATTGCTTTTTCCAACATTTTTAGTTTTCCATTTATTATTCTATAAAAAAATGCCTTTCTTTGAGAAGATCGTAAACCAGTCACATCGACAGCGTGTGGTAATATACTTGCTACAATTGGGTATCCATGTAGATTTTGATCTTTATCAGGAAACCAAATAGTTCTAAAAGATGCTTTTCTCTTGGATATCATGTCTGAGAAAGGATTGTAGTGAATCACATTATCTGTGCCAACTTTTGTGTCAGTTTGCGAGCTTTTGTGAAGTGAAAGCTTGTCCAAGGCAAGGACAGTAACGTCTAGAAACTGTTTCAACCAAAGGTTTTTGAAAAACTCTCTATAGTCCAAAAGCTCATTGAAAAGGAGTACCAAACATTTTGGGCGACGTTTTGCTTCGGATAGTTCATTCAGAAAGTCGAATTGATAATCGATCTCGGGATTCGTGACAATGAATAACGATATCCTAGGATTATGAGTGACGAAATCCAACTTTGTCAGGGTGATGTTCTTAGATTTTTGTAAAATTAATTTGCGTACCGGAATTTTGCTCGATAGTTTCTTAGTTAGATCAGTAAATCGTGAATTAGTTCGGATTACTTCTTCATCAAATAAAATAATTACCTGACGAATATGTGGATCGCTTTCTACATTTTTCACGAGACCGTCCATCCAATTTGTACTTCCTTCTGATTTCGAGCTGAGCAGAATTATTAATTCCACAAAGAGTATTAATTCTTTGGATATTTCCATGTTATCAGCAAATCGAAAGAACTAAGAATTAGTGATTTATTATCGAATTGTTTCAACAAGTTGTTTCTTCTGAAAAGTTGATAACTTAGAATGAATAAATCAACAAATGTTTTTACTGTCCAGAGGTGTCCGGGAATATAATGCAAAGTCCAGTCCGAAGGTTTTTAGGTATCGAGGTAAATAATAACGTTTTTGTTAAAAAAGTGTCAGATAGAATTTAAATTGTTGGGAAAAAATTATACTCCTGTCGAAGGTTAGTGAAGAAACGAATTTGTATGACTTCGAATAATATCAGGCAAAAGGTGAAATGTTGATAAAGAAACTATACTCTTGTTGAAGGTCGATGGAGGAAACGATTTGACAAAGTATATAGTGTGCAATTCGAAAATCAAGACTAGGTTTGTATGTGTTTTAGAAAATGATTGTTTCAAATCATTACTATTTAATATTGATTCCTTCCTGAAGAATGTGTCGTTCCTTTAATCGTGGGCTCATTGACCACAGTTTTTCGTACCTTTTGAATTTTATTCTTTATTTTAATTTATCAATCTTTTTACTCGTGGCAAACCATTTTACAACTCACATTCGTTCCCAACGATTATTAATCATAATTATAATTTTGTTTGCCAAATTGTTCAGCAGAATTTCCTCTGAACGGAACGAAAATCTTAAAAGGAATCAGTTTGGTATCATTGTAGTCGCCTAACAGTTTTTTTTATCCTTTTCCCCTTATCAGTATCTTGACTCCAACACATTTAGGCGACCCGTGGGGTTAGTCTTGTCAAGCTTGAATCCTTAAGTTATCCAAACCGGCAATGAGCATTCACCCATCATTTTTAAGACCCAATTTACGATTATTTCAAAGACAAAAATAAGGATGGAACAGATGTAACCAATAATCGGAAATAGCAGTAACTGTTGTATCATTACATGCGAATTCAGTGTAAGATTACCGCAAGATTCTCTAATTTCTCTAGAAGTAATTTTACTCACGGTTATGGGCTTCATCCATTTAATCTGAATTCCAAACTCAAATAATCTCATAATAAGTTGATCTATACGCTTTGCGTAAGGAGTGCCAGCTCCAAGTAACGTGACAGATGGAGCAGATAAAAAATTACCTAGAATATACTTAGTGAGAGGTCGTCCACATTTATCTCTTTTATTTCGAAGTATGAATTCAGCTCGAGGAATGTCCACAAAACAGGCAAAGTTCTTGTATTTTAGTAATTGTCTCAAGCACTCTTCCGTTGTAAATTGATTGCTGGATTTGTTCAGAATTCTTTGCCAATCATTATCATCAATATTCCTGTGCATAAATCGAAAATTATCATTAACATTAACTTGCAAGTTAGAATTAAGAACGTCTCTCAAACTTTCGTATCTAAAAGAGGATTTCTCAATCAATTGGACGCCTGTTATTATTGAAAAAATGTCACTGGAGAGGGTGATGCAACCAAATAAAAATGCTGCAAAAATGATTCTCTCTACAGTTGTTGTTGGCTCATCTGGTATCGACGAACCTAGCATCATTCGAAAGAGGTACTCAATTCTCCACTTTTTTGGTTGAAATTTCATAACTTTTGATACAAGCCAAACGAAGAAGATCAAAATTATTACAATCAATGCTCTTATCATGTGAGCTTGAATTATTGTAGATTCCGCATGGTCTTTGACAAGTGGTACAACAAAGCCAAATTCATATTTCTGTAATCCTAAACTAAATTCATTATACTTTCCATCACATAAACTCAGAATTCCCTCGACTCCAACGATCTGAATTTCGTTTTTCATGAGAGCTAAGTAAATACCTGAACTTCCTGTTTTCGCACAAGATAGATTTCCCCATTTATTAATCGACGATTTAACGAGGGTAAAATTCATTGCTTTTTCCAACGTTTTCAATTTTCTAATTACCAATCCCTCAAAAAATTCGTTTCTCTCCGAAGATTCTGAATCAGTTATATCCAAACCGTGTCGTAATACACTTGCTACAATTGGGTATCCATGTAGATTTTGATCTTTATCAGGAAACCAAATAGTTCTGAAAGATGCTTTTCTTTTGGATAACATTTCTGAGAAAGGATTGTAGTGAATCACATTATTTGTGCCAACTTTTGTGTCAGATTGCGAGTTTTTGTGCAGTGAAAGCTTGTCGAAGGCAAGGACAGTAACGTCTAGAAACTGTTTCAACCAAAGGTTTTTGAAAAACTCTCTATAGTCCGAAAGTTCGTTGAAAAGGAGTACCAAACATTTTGGGCGACGTTTTGCTTCGGATAGTTCATTCAGAAAGTCGAATTGATAATCGATCTCGGGATTCGTGACAATGAATAACGATATCCTAGGATTATGAGTGACGAAATCCAACTTTGTCAGGGTGATGTTCTTAGATTTGTGTAAAATTAATTTGCGTACCGGAATTTTGCTCGATAGTTTCTTAGTTAGATCAGTAAATCGTGAATCAGTTGGGATTACTTGTTCATCAAATAAAATAATTACCTGACGAATATGTGGATCGCTTTCTACATTTTTCACGAGACCGTCCATCCAATTTGTACTTCCTTCTGATTTCGAGCTGAGCAGAATTATTAGTTCCACAATGAGTATTAATTCTTTGCATAATTCCATATTATCAGCAAATCGAAAGAACTAATAATTACTGATTTATTATCGAATTGTTTCAACAAGTTGTTTCTTCTGAAAAGTTGATAACTTAGAATGAATAAATCAACAAATGTTTTCACTTGTCCAGAGTAGTCTAAGAATATAATGCAAAGTCTTGAGTCCGAAGGTTCTTAGGTATCGAGGTAAATAATACGTTTGTTTTTTTTTAAAGAAATGTCAGATCGAATTTGAATTGTTGGAAAAAAATTATATACTCCTGTCGAAGGTTAGTGAAGAAACGAATTTGTGTTTACTTCGAATAATATCAGGCAAAATGTGCTTTTTTATAAAAAGAATACATGCTTCTTGAAGGTCGATGTGAGAAACGATTTGACAAACTATATAGTGTGGAATTTGAAAATCGAGACTAGGTTTGCATCTACTTTAGAAAATAGTGGTTTCAAATCATTACAATCTAATACAGATCCCTTAAGAGAAAGTTCAGTTTATTACTCATTTGTAGTTTTTCCAAAATTATATGTTTGAATTTCCTCACTAACCAAACATAGCCTACATTTGGATTTATTAAATCTATGGATTATTCTTTTAACGTATCATCGGTTTTATATTATTTTTGTAATGTCACTTAATTTATTGTGTTTTTGCTACTTTAGAATTATTAATTGATTTTCTGCTGGCCAGACCTCCAATTGCTGCATATTCTACAAAGCCGGATTTAATTTAATTCACGTCCCTGGTATTAATGTCAGTTTTTGAATAGAGGATATTCAAACAAATTTTCAAACAATTACAGCCATAATTCTTTGCCAACTGAAAATCATATTCTTGATTTTTCTCAAGGTCCAATTCACGATTAACTCAGTAATGAAAGTGAGAGTAGAGAATATGAATCCAATCAAAAGAAGAAGCAGCACATGGTACAGGAATAAATTTGATTCTGGTATTTCAGACATACAAGATTTTCCAGTTTGCGAAGAAATGTAATTCGCTGTTGTATACGGTTTCATCCACTTAATTGTTATTCCAGAATCAATTAATCTCTCAACTATTTGATCAATACGTTGTGCATAAGGTGCACCTGCCCCAAGGAACATAAAACCTGGGCCAGACAGAAAACCGTCAACGATATATTTAGTAACTGGTTGTCCACATTTACCTTTTTTATATCGTAGTACCTCTTCTGCAAATTGAATTTCATCAATGCATGCCAAATTTTTATATTTAATTGTTCTTTCAAGACATTCAATTCTTGAATATCTATTTGTCGACTTTTTCAGAATTTGTTGCAAATCCACATTATCAATTTTCTTATGTATAAAGCGATAGTTATCAATAATGTTAACTTCCAAATCTGAGTTAAGAACGTCTTTTAAACTATTGTATTTCAAAGAGGAATAGGTTTGTATTTTATAATCTGTTGTCATTGAAAAAATTTCTGAAGAGATCATGTAAGATACCATTGAAAGTCCGATGAAAATAATCCTTTCTACATTCGTTGTCGGCTCATTCGGAGACGAGATTCCAACCATTGTTTGACAGATATTTTGGATTGTCCATTTTCTAGTTTGAAATTTCATTATTTTAGCTAAAATCCAAACGAAGACGGGCAACACTGTCACTATTAATGCTTTTTTCGAGTGAATTGTAAAATATTCGTCGTCTCTATTATGGACAATGGGCACAACCATGACAAACTGTATTCTCTTTAAACCTTTACTGAACCCAATTTTTCTTCTTCCGCAAATTCCCACAGGTCCTTCGTAAATAGACAACTGAACTTCGTTTTTAACGAGAGAGAGAAAAAAACCAGAAAGTCTAGCAGTCAAACAATTTAATTCTCCCCATGTTTGGTTTGTTATTTTCACAAGTGTGTAATTCATGACTTCTCCAATGGTCTCTAGTTTCGTAATTGATAATCCCGAATAGAAGATTTGTCCAAATTTATTTTTATTCTTCACTACATCCGGAAGATCAGGTAATATACTGACCACAAGTGGGTAGCCGTGTAAATTTTTTACTTTATCAGGAAACCAAATGGTTTTATTGTTTGCGATTTCTTTGGATAATGACTTGGAAAAAGGATTGTAGTGTATTACTTTTACTCTGTCGTTATTTGTGTCAAATTGAGGATTTTGTTTTTGAATGGAAACAATTGTGACGTCTAGGAATTGTTGTCTCCAAAGAAGTTTGAAAAATTGCTTGTAATTTGGAAGATCCTTGAAAAGGAATACTAAACACTTTGGTCGACGGTTTGCCCCTGAGAGTTGATTCAAAAAGTGAAACTGATAATTGATTTCTGTATTTGTGATAATAAATAGCGATACCTCGGGATTGTATGTTATGAAATCCAAATTTGTCAACGTATCGTTCACGGATTTTTGTAAAACGATTTTGCGAACTGGAATTTTGGTCGATAGCTTCTTAAGTAGATCAGTGAATCGTGAATCGGGCGAGATTTCCGCATTGTCGAAGAAAATAATTACCTGATGTATATGTGGATCGTTTTCTATGTTTTTTACGAGACCGTCCATCCAATTAGTGGTTCCTTCCCCTTTCAAGCTGAGCAGAATTATTAATTCTACGATGAGTATGACTTTTATGGATTTTGCCATGTTAGCAAAAAATCCGGTAAATATCGAATTACTGTTTCTGAATTAGTTTTTACATCAGTTTGTAGAAATCAAATTTGTTTTCCCCTTTTCGAAGTACACTAAGTTCTCTACTCTAAGTCAACAATTTAGTATCTGAGGTTTTCAGAAATCGATGTAATGATACAGTTGTTTTCGATTGCGGATTAAAAAATTGTAGGTTTATGAAAAAATTATAGCTTCTGTCGAAGGTCGACGGGAAAGAAATAATTGAGAGGAAGTTTGTGAGGAGAATTCAAAAATTGATACTTAGTTCGAAACTACATTCATAAAATACTAGTGATTTCGAAAATTATTTATTGGCATTAATACCCATCTTCAGTGTTTTAGGCCACGCTTGTTGGGTCCTAGGGCCGTCACTCTTCTGTTAGCTGATGGTGTTCCTAAAATTTTCACCAAGGCTTCATGGATTTCGGCATTATCAGTATGAGGCAATCCAGGTCACGGATCTTCACTTAAGTACCTTGGTCTGACACCCTTTCACCGTAGGGCATTTTACAGAGTCCAGGAGGAAACAGATAATTCATTGTCAACAGCATACCGACTCGAAATTTTCTCAAGATCCAATTTCCAATTACTTCAATAATAAATGTGGAAATAGAGATGATATATCCAATGATGGGAAGAAGCAACAGCCTGTACATGATTATTTTGGATTGTGATATTTTAGGAACGCAAGATTTACCAATTTGGACAGAAGTATATTTACGCAGTCTGTAAGGTCGCATCCACTTTGTTGATATTCCAGAATCAATTAATCTCTCAACTATTTGATCAATACGTTGTGCATAAGGTGTACCTGCTCCAAGCAACATAAAACCTGGACCAGACAAAAAACCGTCGAGGATGAATTTAGTAAGTGGTCGTCCGCATTTATCAAATTTGTTTCGAACCATAAATTCTGTTCCCTTAACAGAAACAATGCATGCCCAATTTTTATATTTCAGTAATTGTTCCAAGCATTCCCAATCAGTATACCTGGAAACGGATTTGTTCAGTATTTGCTGTACAACTACATCTTTGACATTTCTATGCATAAAGCGGTAGTTTTTGATAATATTTATTTGTAAATTTGAGTCAAGAACTTCCTGTAAATTTTCATATTTAAGTGATGATTCCGTTATCAATTGAACATCAGCGATCATTGTAAAAATTCCCGAATAGAAAGTCAGGCAGCCGAATAAGAATGCAGCGAAAACAATTCTTTCTGCACATTTCATTGGGTCATTTGGAGTTGAGATACCTAAAATTATTCCATAAAGATACTCTATTTTCCATTTTTTAGGTTGGAATCTCAGGATTTTTGATGCAACCCAAACGAAAAGGGGCAAAATCATAAAAGTCGATGCTTTCTTTATTTGCCAGTGCACGGAGAGAGAATATATATTAAATTTTGTAAAAATATTTTCAAATTGGGGAAAAAGTGCATCAAAGCGAAATTTTGATATTGAAAATACTAAACTTTAAAAATAGTTTTGTTAAATTTATTAAAGTTATATTAGAATTTAATTAATATTCTTGATATTTGATATAATTATACTAAATTTCACATAAGTTTTTTTAAAGTTTAGTATTTTTTATATCAAAATTTTGCTTTGTCGCACTTTTTCCCCAATTTGAAAATATTTTTACAAAATTTAATATATATTCTCTCTCCGTGTGGATTTCGATAGATGATTTTCTCCTCTTTCTCACAACAGGCACAATCATACCAAATTGAGATCTTCTTAAACCTCTGCTAAATTCTAGCTTTTGGTTTTTACATAATCCGATAGATCCTTCAAATGCTGCCAATTGAACTTCGTTCCTAGTGAGAGAGAGATAAATTCCTGGATTTTCATTTTTCACACAATTTAAAGTTCCCCAAGTTTGATTTTTTATTGCCACGAGTGTGAAATTCATGATTTGACTCAATGTTTCCAACTTATTGATTGCTAAGCCAGTGTAGTGGACTTTTCCAGATTGACTTTCGTGTCTAAATATATCTGGAGGGTTCCTTAATAAACTTGTTGTAAGATGGTAACCGTGTAGATTTTTCATTTTATCCGGAAACCAAATGGTTGTGAAGGAGGCAACATTTTTGGATAATTTCTCCGAGAAAGGATTGTATTGGATAACTTTAGCTTTAACTTGTTCTGTGTCGAGTCGTGAAGCATTTTTCTCTAGGGAAACAATAGTGACTTCTAGGAACTGTTGCGACCAAAGTGCTGTGAAAAATCTTCTGTAATTTGATAGGTCCTTGGTGAGGAGTACCAAACATTTTGGACGTCGTTTTCCACTTGAGAGTTGCTTTAAATAATCAAATTGATACTCGATCTCGGGATTTGTGATAATGAATAGGAAAATTCTTGGATTATAAGTTACGGAATCGAAACTTGTCAGCGTATTTTTAGAAGACTTTGGTAAAATGATTTTACGAACTGGTATGTTGCTGGATAGTTTTTTAATTAGATCAGTAAATCGTGAATTGGGTAGGATTACGGGATCATTGAATAAAATAATTACCTGGCGAATTTTTGGATCGCTTTTTAAATTTTCCACGAGACCCTCGATCCACTTTCTATCAGCATTTGTTCTCAAACTGTGGAGAATTATTAATCCTATAATGGGTATGAATTTTATCAAAATTTTCATTTTCACTTTAGGATTTTTAAAAATTAAAATTTTTAAAGCAAATTCTTTTTCTTTACAGTTTGCTAGATGTTGTCTGTGAATTTATACAATTGTCACAACTTGCCTATGTGTGTTTTCCAAACTTCGAGGTAGTGATATATTGCTTTGTGATTAGAGAAAATAATACTGCACGTAATTTACAGGTTCGTTTAAAAATTATACTCCTTCAGAAGGTCGATAAGAAAATTATGATTTATTTACATTTTCAAGGATAAAGAAAGGAATTCGCCACCAAGTTAACAAATCATCTAATTCAAATAAATCTTTAAATAAAAGTTGTATTTTTGATTTCTGATTTTCCTTCGAAATAAAGTAACATTAGGAAAATAATACAAATCCGAGGGTACGTCAAAAGAATAATCCATAATTTTAATAAATCCAAATGTGAATCTCGCCCGATTTACGATTCACTGATCTACTTAAGAAGCTATCGACCAAAATTCCAGTCCGCAAAATAGTTTTACAAAAATCCGTGAACGATACGTTGACAAATTTGGATTTCATAACATACAATCCCGAGGTATCGCTATTTATTATCACAAATACAGAAATCAATTATCAGTTTCACTTTTTGAATCAACTCTCAGGGGCAAACCGTCGACCAAAGTGTTTAGTATTCCTTTTCAAGGATCTTCCAAATTACAAGCAATTTTTCAAACTTCTTTGGAGACAACAATTCCTAGACGTCACAATTGTTTCCATTCAAAAACAAAATCCTCAATTTGACACAAATAATGACAGAGTAAAAGTAATACACTACAATCCTTTTTCCAAGTCATTATCCAAAGAAATCGCAAACAATAAAACCATTTGGTTTCCTGATAAAGTAAAAAATCTACACGGCTACCCACTTGTGGTCAGTATATTACCTGATCTTCCGGATGTAGTGAAGAATAAAAATAAATTTGGACAAATCTTCTATTCGGGATTAGCAATCACGAAACTAGAGACCATTGGAGAAGTCATGAATTACACACTTGTGAAAATAACAAACCAAACATGGGGAGAATTAAATTGTCTGACTGCTAGACTTTCTGGTTTTTTTCTCTCTCTCGTTAAAAACGAAGTTCAGTTGTCTATTTACGAAGGACCTGTGGGAATTTGCGGAAGAAGAAAAATTGGGTTCAGTAAAGGTTTAAAGAGAATACAGTTTGTCATGGTTGTGCCCATTGTCCATAATAGAGACGACGAATATTTTACAATTTACTCGAAAAAAGCATTAATAGTGACAGTGTTGTCCTTCTTCGTTTGGATTTTAGCTAAAATGATGAAATTTCAAAGTAGAAAATGGACAATCCAAAATATCTGTCAAACAATGGTTGGAATCTCGACTCCGAATGAGCCGTCAATGAATGTAGAAAGGATTATTTTCATCGGACTTTCAATGGTATCTTACATGATCTCTTCAGAAATTTTTTCAATGACAACAGATTATAAAATGCAAACCTATTCCTCTTTGAAATACAATAGTTTAAAAGACGTTCTTAACTCAGATTTGGAAGTTAACGTTATGGATAACTATCGCTTTATACATAAGAATATTGATAATGTGGATTTGCAAAAAATTTTGAAAAAGTCGACAAATAGATATTCAAGAATTGAATGTCTTGAAAGAATGATTAAATATAGAAATTTGGCATGCGTTGATGAAATTCAATTTGCAGAAGAGGTACTACGATATAAAAAAGGTAAATGTGGACAACCAGTTACTAAATATATCATTGACGGTTTTTTGTCTGGCCCAGGTTTTATGTTCCTTGGGGCAGGTGCACCTTATGCACAACGTATTGATCAAATAGTTGAGAGATTAATTGATTCTGGAATAACAATTAAGTGGACGAAACCGTATACAACAGGGAATTACATTTCTTCGCAAACTGGAAAATCTTGTTTGTCCGAAATACCAGAATCAAATTTATTCCTGTACCATGTGCTGCTTCTTCTTTTGATTGGATTCATATTCTCCACTTTCACTTTCATTACTGAGTTAATCGTGAATTGGACCTTGAGAAAAATCAAGAATATGATTTTCAGTTGGCAAAGAATTATGGCTGTAATTGTTTGAAAATTTGTTTGAATATCCTCTAATCAAAAACTGACATTAATCCCAGGGACGTGAATTAAATTAAATCCGGCTTTGTAGAATATGCAGCAATTGGAGATCTGGCCGGCAGGAAATCAATCAATAATTCTAAAGTAGCAAAAACACAATAAATTAAGTGACATTTCGAAAATAATCCAAATCCGAGGGTACGTTAAAAGGATAATCCATAGATTTAATAAATCCAAATGTAGGCTATGTTTGGTTAGTGAGGAAATTCAAACGTATAATTTCGGCAAAACTACAAATGAGTAATAAACTGAACTTTCTCTTAAGGAATCTGTATTAGATAGTAATGATTTTCAACCACTATTTTCTAAAGTAGATACTAACCTAGTCTCGATTTTCGAATTCCACACTATATACTTTGTCAAATCGTTTCTCACATCGACCTTCAAGAAGCATGTATTCTTTTTATAAAAATTGCACATTTTGTATGATATTATTCGAAGTAAACACAAATTCGTTTCTTCACTAACCTTCGACAGGAGTATAATTTTTTCCCAACAATTCAAATTCGGTCTGACATTTCTTTAACAAAAACAAACGTATTATTTACCTCGATACCTAAGAACCTTCGAACTCAAGACTTTGCATTATATTCTTAGACTACCGTGGACAAGTGAAAACATTTGTTGATTTATTCTTTCTAAGTTATCAACTATTCAGAAGAACCAACCATTGAAACAATTCGATAATAAATCACTAATTCTTAGTTCTGTAGATTTGCTGATAATATGGAAATATCCAAAGAATTAATACTCATTGTGGAACTAATAATTCTGCTCAGCTCGAAATCAGAAGGAAGTACAAATTGGATGGACGGTCTCGTGAAAAATGTAGAAAGCGATCCACATATTCGTCAGGTAATTATTTTATATGCTGAAGATGTAATCCCAACTGATTCACGATTTACTGATCTAACTAAGAAACTATCGAGCAAAATTCCGGTACGCAGATTAATTTTACACAAATCTAAGAACATCACCCTGACAAAGTTGGATTTCGTCACTCATAATCCTAGGATATCGTTATTCATTGTCACGAATCCCGAGATTGATTATCAATTCGACTTTCTGAATGAACTATCCGAAGCAAAACGTCGCCCAAAATGTTTGGTACTCCTTTTCAATGAGCTTTTGGACTATAGAGAGTTTTTCAAAAACCTTTGGTTGAAACAGTTTCTAGACGTTACTGTCCTTGCCTTGGACAAGCTTTCACTTCACAAAACCTCGCAATCTGACACAAAAGTTGGCACAGATAATGTGATTCACTACAATCCTTTCTCAGACACGTTATTCAAAAGAAAAGCATCTTTCAGAACTATTTGGTTTCCTGATAAAGATCAAAATCTACATGGATACCCAATTGTAGCAAGTGTATTACGACACGGTTTGGATGTAACTGATTCGAAATCTTCGGAGAGAAACGAATTTTTTGAGGGATTGGTAATTAGAAAATTGAAAACGTTGGAAAAAGTAATGAATTTTACCCTCGTTAAATCGTCGATTAATAAATGGGGAAATCTATCTTGTGCGAAAACAGGAAGTTCAGGTATTTACTTAGCTCTCATGAAAAACGAAATTCAGATCGTTGGAGTCGAGGGAATTCTGAGTTTATGTGATGGAAAGTGTAATGAATTTAGTTTAGGATTACAGAAATATGAATTTGGCTTTGTTGTACCACTTGTCAAAGACCATGCGGAATCTACAATAATTCAAACTCACATGATAAGAGCATTGATTGTAATAATTTTCATCTTCTTCGTTTGGGTTTTATCAAAAGTTATGAAATTTCAACCGAAAAAGTGGAGAGTTGAGTATCTCTTTCGAATGATGTTAGGCACGTCGATACCAGAAGAGCCAACAACAATTGCAGAAAGAATCATTTTTGCAGCATTTCTATTTGGTTGCTTTACATTCTCCTCTGAGATTTTTTCAATAATAACAGACGTCCATTTGAATAATAAATACTCATTTAGATACGAAAGTTTAAAAGACATTCTTCATTCTAACCTGGAAGTTAATGTTAATGTTATTCATAATGTTAATTTCCGATTCATTCATAAGAGTATTGATGATAATGATTTGCAAGAAGTTCTGAAGAAATCCAGCAATCAATTTACAATGGATGAATGCTTGAGACGATTACTGAAATACAAAAACATTGCCTGTATTGTGGATATTCCTCGAGCTGAATTTGTACTTCGAAATAAGAGAGATAAATGTGGACGACCTCTCACTAAATATATTCTAGGTAATTTTTTATCTGCTCCATCTGTCACGTTACTTGGAGCTGGCACTCCTTACGCAAAGCGTATGGATCAACTAATTCGGAGATTAATTGAGTTTGGTATTTAGCAGAAGTGGATAAAACCCATAACACTCCGTAAAGTTACTTCTGGCCAAATTGGAGAATCTTGCAGTATTCGAACACTGAATTCCTATGTTATGATACGACAGTTGCTGCTTTTTCCGAAAATCGGTTACATTTGCTCCTTTTTAATTTTTTTCTTTGAAATAATCGTTAATTTGGTCTTAAAAATGGTATAGGTGGTTCTAATGTCTCTCATAAAAAATGAAATCCAGTTTGCGGGTATTGAAGAACACTTGCACTGAAAACAAAATTTATTTGATTCAAATAACCGATTATTTGCACTTGCTCTGAAAACAAAATTTATTTGATTCAAGTAAAAATTATTTGATTCAAGTAAATATTTATTTGATAATAGTCAAATAATTGGTTATTTGAATCAAATACATTTTTTTCAGTGTGGGATTTTGCAGAGGGAAAAGTATACAGTTTGCGAAAGAAATAGTTAAGACACTAAAGTCCATTTTGAAAAATTCAAATTGTCGAATCCAATGTGGCAGACGGCTTTTACTAAAACCGAGAAATTTTTTTGTGTTGGCATTTGTCTGAAATAAAAAATCTATGCTCTTAAAAGTTTTGAAAGTTTCGTATTTTGTCCAATTCTTACCATTTTTCCATATGACTTAAAATTTTGAAAAATCTTGTGATTTCAATTTTTTTCTGAAATCTTTAACTAAAATTCCTTTCTAAATCAATTGTTTTAAATAATTTTTGACATCTTTTTACTAATTACGAATTGACTGATTAACACCTTTAAGGTTTTAACTTTTTATTAATTTTTTGATTAAGTTATTTACGGAAGAAAGAAGAAATAAAAGAAATTCTTATTTTCAATACACATGTTTACAATTTAATTACGATTATTCGGACATTTTTTAAAAACTGATATTAATTTGTACCTTAATTTATAAAAATGTTGTTAATTTTTAACTTTTCCAGAATTCAATAACTGTTTAAAGTCTTTAACTAAAATTCTATAAAACACAAAGATTAGAATAAAAATATTTTATTCCTAATATAATGACTTTTATTGTAATAAAATTATTTTTAAAATTCTTAGTTAGTATTTTTCCAAAAATACAATTAGATTTGAAATTAGTTTTCAAAGTAAAAATAAAAAATTAAAATTTAATTAAAATTAATTATTCTTTCAAATAAAATTCAAATTCAAATTCAAATTCAAATTCAAATTCAAATTCAAATTCAAATTCAAATTCAAATTCAAATTCAAATTCAAATTCAAATTCAAATTCAAATTCAAATTCAAATTCAAATTCAAATTCAAATTCAAATTCAAATTCAAATTCAAATTCAATTTCAAATTCAAATTCAAATTCAAATTCAAATTCAAATTCAATTTCAAATTCAAATTCAAATTCAATTTCAAATTCAAAATCAAATTCAAATTCAATTTCAAATTCAAAATCAAATTCAATTTCAATTTCAAATTCTAATTCTAATTCTAATTCTAATTCTAATTCTAATTCAATTTCAAATTCAAAATCAAATTTAATTTCAAATTCTAATTCTAATTCTGCAACTACTTTTAATTGTATGTTTTTACATTCGCTGTCTTGAAAGTGACTTTAATTATGAATTGAATTGAAATAGTAATTATAATTAGAATCACAATTAGAATTAGAATTTGAAATCAAAATAGAGATAGAAATAGAATAAGAAATATAAAATGATGATTATAATTAGTAGCAGAATTACAATTTTAATTATGTTAGAAATATTATTTGCAAAAAAAAATAGACTGACCTTAACAGGTATCAAGAATAGAATTAAAATTACTAAGGTAACGTAAATTATTAGTAATAAAATTAGAATCAGATAGTATTAGAATTAGAATTAAAATATCAGTATTGAAACAGTGATATTAAAATATTGTCAATCAAATATTAAAATTCGCAATTTTAATTAGAATAATAATTAGCAAAAAGAATTGACAATTTTAATTTAAATCGGAATTAGAATTAAAAGATTGTTATTAAAACATGATTTGAAATATTTTCATGAATTAAAAATTTTAATTTTAATTAATTCGAATTAGAATTAATTAGAATTAGAATTACAATTAGAAGTAGAATTAGAACTAGATTTAAAATTAGAAATAGAACTTGAATTAGAATTAGAACAAGAACTAAAATTAGAACTAGAATTAGAACTAGAATTAGAACTAGAATTAGAACTAGAATTAGAATTATAATTAGAATTAGAATTACGATTAAAAGTAGAATTTGAGTTAGAAATGGAATTAAAATTAGAATTAGAATTAGAATTAGAATTAGAATTAGAATTAGAATTAATTAGAATTAGAATTAATTAGAATTTTAATTTTTTAATTGAAATATATATTTAAAATATAGATAGATCTAAGCAATATAATTAGGAGAATGAATAAGTATAAGAAATATAGAATTAGAACGTTAACTAGAATTGGAATTGGAATTAGAATTAATAGTAGAATTAGAACTGTAATTGGAGCTAGAACTAGAACTCGAATTAGAACTAGAACTAGAACTAGAACTAGAATTAGAAGTAGAACTAGAACTAGAATTAGAATAAGAATTAGAATTGAAAATTGAATTTGAATTAGAATTAAAATTATATTGTATTTACATCTCCTTAAATCTAATATTTTGCAGTCCAATTATGTTCAATTTAAAATTGTCGAAATAATACGAGACAATTTTTGTGATTTAATATTAGTAAAGAGATTATTTATTACAAAAATATGTTGTGCGTAATGATGGGTTCTCTTTTGTTAAAGATATAGTATTGGCAATCTTGTAAATCAACATCCTTCTGTATTTGAAGTTTCCGATATAATTTATATTATTTCAAATGGGACAATATTTAGTTTGCAGATTGCACCTCGCAATAATTACAACAGCAGCTTTTTGAAAAGCATATTAACTAAAAATATAAATCAATAATTTATAATATAATTTTATATACTAATATATATATATATATATATAATTATTAATAATATTAATATATTAATATATTAATATATTAATAATAATAATATATTAATAATATTATTATAATTAATAATTATAATAATAAAACAAAAGTTTTAAAATGTACGTATCTTCATAAATACATAATGACACGTATTATCAGAAAAAATAAATTATATTTAGTCATTTTTTCTAAAATGCGAACATTTCGATTCTTAATAAAAATGATAAAATTAATTTGGTACCTTTAGATAAATATCGATTTCCTTATATATTCGTAAAAATTTCACATCGAAGTCCTTTTTCCTTAATATAATGCGTCTTCTTTCACTTCAAGTAATAATTGTTTTGTTCATAAATATTGTTTCTCCGTTTCACGAATTTTTTTTTTTGCTTTTTTCATTTTTAAAATTTTTCTCTCTAAGTATCATTCTTGCACGTTTGAAAGTCGTTAACGAACTGAATAAAGGGTGTAAGTTGACTGAATCCCGACGACGTTCAGTGGAGCAAAAATGTGCATCAAGCACTGATTAGGTACGTATCACAGAAATCTTATACCTACAGTTGAGATTAGCATATACAGTGCTCAACTGCCTTAGTACATTCAAATATTGAATCTAAAAATTGAGTTCAAATTTATGTGTATTCAGTTTTAGTTTTTGGAATTGAGATCTTAATTCTAATTCTACTACCACTTCTAATTGTAGTTATAATTCTACACCAAATTCTAATTTTACTACTAATTCTAATTCCAATTCTAATTCTAATTCTACTACTAATTCAAATTTTAATTCTAGTTCTATTTCTAATTGTAATTCTTATTCTAATTTTAATTTTAACTCTTTACTTTTAATTATTTTTTCAATTCTAATTCAAATTCGAATTCTGATTCTACTCCAAATTCTAATTCTATTTCTACTATACTGCATTCTAATATTTATTCTAATTCCTTTTCTACAGGGTTACCACAGGTCAGGGAATTCAGGGATTTTTAGTAAAAAGTACAAGAAAAAATCAAATTTCAAAAATTCATAAAAAAACTCTATATTTTGATGTTTTTTTATTTGCCTCGTAAACTATAAGAATAATAACCACGAATTTTAATACAAAACCTTGAATTTTTTCTATTTCAGAAAATAATTTCTTTTTAAATAACTTAATTTTTAAAGAACTATCATAAAATTAGGACTAATAAATTATGTAATGAATAATTTTTACAATTTTCATAAATACTACATTGATAAAAGAATTTTAGTTAAAAATACTAAAAAAATTTAATTTTAGAAAAGTTACAAATAATTACAGAAATTCAATTATTTTCAAAAGTAATAAAATTTTTAGCGGAAATTCAATTATATTCAAAAATTTAAAAAAATCTGGCTATTTCAATTATATATTTAATAATGAAAAAAATTCTTCTCCAAAATTCAATTATGTTCAAAATTTTTTTAAAAATTCTCGTCAAAATTTCAATTATGTTTATAAATAATACAATTCTTCTTCGAAATTCAATTATTTTTACAAAAACTTTAATAAAATTCTTGAAAAAATTTCCCAGGAATTCAATAATTAACGAAATTTTTAATGAATTTCTTCTAAATAAACCAATTATTTTCATAAATAATTAAATTTTCACAGGAATTCAATTATTTTATATGGAAAATTTCAAATAATTTTACGAAAAATATCAATTATTGAAAAAGAATTATTTTTATAAACGTGAATAAAATTCGTTGGAAGAATTAAATTATTTTCAAAAGTAATAAAATTCTTCGCAGAAATTCAATTATGTTCGAAATTTTTTGTCAAAATTTAAATTATCTTTATAAATAATAAAATTCATCAATATTCAATTATTAAAAAAAATTTTTTTTAATTCTCGTCAAAATTTCAATTATTGTTATAAATAATACAATTCTTCTTCAAAATTAAAATATATTTAAATCTCGAATAAAATTCTTGTTAAAATTTCACAGAAATTTAATAATTTATAAAATTTTTAATAAATTTCTTTGAAATAATTCAATTATTTTCATAAATAATAAAATTTTCACGTGAGTTCAATTATTTAATATAAACAATTTTATAAAATTTTTTTAAAAATTCTCATCAAAATTTCAATTATCTTTATAAATAATACAATTCTTCTTCGAAATTCAATTATTTTTACAAACTTTAATAAAATTCTTGAAAAAATTTCACAGGAATTCAATAATTTACCAAATTTGCCATGAATTTCTTCTAAATAAACCAATTATTTTCATAAATAATAAAATTTCCACGGGAATTCAATTATTTAATATACAAAATTTTATAAAATTTTTTGAAAAATATCAATTATTTAAAAAGATTTTTATAAAAATTCATCGCATTAATCAATTATTTAAAAAAAATTTAACAAAGTTCTTTACAAGAATTAAATTATTTTTATAAATAATAAGATTCTTCACCGAAATTCAATTATTTTGGAAAAATTTTAATAATATTTTTCGAAATTTTTTAAAATTATTTTCATGAATAATAAAACTCATCGCAGGATTTTAATTAATTTTCCTCGTAAAATGTAATTATTCTTAAAAATTTTACTAAAATTTGTCAAAAGAATTCAATTATTTAAAAATTTGTTGATAAAATTCTTTATGAGAATTCAATTTTAACAAACATTCAATTATTGAATAAATTATTTATTTTTCAATTTAAATAATTGAATTATTTTAGAATTTTCTAATAAAAATTGATTAAAAAATGAAATTACCAAATAATCGATTTATTGTTTATGAAAATAATTGAATTATTGCAAACGAATTTTATTACAATTTTTTCAAATAATTGAATTTTTTGAGAAAATTTACTACTTTTAAAGATAATTGAATTCTTGCGAAGGATTTTATTAGGATTTTTGTAAGTATTTAAATTTTTGTTGAAAAATTTTATGGTTATTTAAATTATAACAAAACATTAAGAATTCTTTCTGTTTTGTAATAATATTCTTATAAATTGTTGAGTTTCAAAAAGGTTTGAATTTGAATGTTCTGAAGAATTTTAATTCCTGCGTTATTGATGTTTTTGAAAAATGTTACAATTGAAAATTGTAAATTAATTTAATAGAACATTTTTTTGAGTATCTAATCAGAATATTTTTATGGTCAGGGAAAAAGTGAGAATTTTGCCTGGAAATCAGGGAAAAATAAAATTAAATATTTGTGGCAACCCTGTTCTAATTATATTCTAATTATATTCCAATTAGAAGAAATTGTTTTAGTCACGAAATTTACATTACGCGCCGATCTATAAAAAATTATTTTTATCAAAAATTAATTTCTGTCGGAAGTGAATGATCCCAATGAGAAAATTAAAATCGATTGTTATTAATTGGAAGAGGAGAACGAGTTTTTTTAATAATCGAATTATTCGAAAAATTTCAATAATAAAGAATTTACTAAGTTACCGACAGAGGATAACGTATTGTATTTATCTTGATAGCAACATAACCGGTTAGTGATAAAAACCATTGTACACGTAAAACTACTACAGTGTGTTAACTTTCATCTAGAGATGTCGACACTTGTTCTTTTATTGCTGGCGAGCTATTTTGAAAAAAAATATTTAAAATGTGGAAAATATATTAATTATTAATTTAACATACATTAATAATAAACATGCAAAATTAAATAATATGATTAGTTTCAAATTTTTAGAATGTAATTTTACAATTGTTTTCTGTTCATAATTGAATTAATAAGTTGTTAGGATAATTATGTATTCTTTTAATTCTTTTGACAAGTATATTCAAAAATTACATTGAAAGTAAAGTTAATTTTCATATAGAATTTTTTAAAAATATTTTGAGAATGAATTGAATTATTTTTGAAGAATTTCAAATTCTTGTTGAAAATTTATTTTATGTAAAATTATTGAAAATAATTAAAACCTTTTTGTTGTTATTTTATTTAAATTGTATTTAAACTAATTTAATTTATTCCTGCAAAAAATTTTTGAATATTTATAAAAATTACATTGAAAGTAATTTAATTTTCATATATATAGAATTTTTTCTAATATTTATTGTGCGAATAATTGAATTATTTTTAAAGAATTTAAAATTCTTGTAGAAAGTAAATTGTTTTGAGGAAATTTATTAAAATTTTATAGAAAATAATTGAATTTTATGGAAATAATTTTAAATATTTAATTTCTTTCAAAGAATTCAATTATTAAAATTGTTCTTAAAATAATTGCGATTACCTGCGCAAAGAATTTTACTATATTTATAAAAATAATTGAATTTTTGCGAAGAATTTAAAATAGTTAAAATAATGATTGTGTTAGATTTGAAGAATTTACTAAGATTTTCAAAAATAATTGAATTTTTGAAATGTATTATATTTAAAAAAAATAAATAAAAATAAAAAGAAACTGAAAAAACTGAAATTTCATGAAAATTTTAATTGGAATTTCGCGAAAATTTAAAATGGAAATTTCAAGAACATTTTAGATAAAACTTCAAGAAATTTTTAATTAAAATTTCACGAAAATTTAAAATTGAAATTTCACGAAAATTTAAAATTGAAATTTCAAGAAAATTTTAATTGGAATTTCTCGAAAATTTAAAATGGAAATTTCAAGAAAATTTTAGATAAAATTTCAAGAGATTTAAAATTAAAATTTTAAGAAACTGATGAAAATAAAAATTTTAGGAAAATTTAAAATTAATTTTTAATAAAAATTTAACGAAAAATTTAAAATTGAAATTTCAAGAAAATTTTAGATAAAATTTCAAGAAATTGAAAATGAAAATTTCAAGAAAATTTTAGATAAAATTTCAAGAAATTGAAAATGAAAATTTCAAGAAAATTTTAGATAAAGTTTCAAGAGTTTTAAAATTAAAATTTCAAGGAACTTATTAAAATTGAAATTTCACGAAAATTTCAAATTAATTTTTAATTAAAACTTCACGAAAATTTAGATTTAGATAAAATTTCAAGAAATTAAATATTAATATTTCAAGAATCTTATTAAAATTAACATTTCACGAAAATTTCCAGAAAATTTTAGATAAAATTTCAAGAGTTTTAAAATTAAAATTTCCAGAAACTTATTAAAATTAAAATTTTACGAAAATTTAAAATAATTTTTAATTAAAACTTTACGAAAATTTAGATTTAGATAAAATTTCAAGAAATTAAATATTAATATTTCAAGAATCTTATTAAAATTAACATTTCACGAAAATTCCAAATAATTTTTTAATTAAAACTTCAGGAAAATTTAAAATTGAAATTTCAAGAATATTTTAGATAAAATTTCAAGAAATTTTAGATAAAATTTGAAGAAATTTAAAATGGAAATTTCAAGAAAATTTTAGATAAAATTTCAAGAAATTAAATATTAATATTTCAAGAATCTTATTAAAATTAACATTTCACGAAAATTACAAATAATTTTTTAATTAAAACTTCACGAAAATTCAAAATTGAAATTTCAAGAAAATTTTAGATAAAATTTAAAGAAATTTAAAATGGAAATTTCAAGAAAATTTTAGATAAAATTTCAAGAAATTTTAGATAAAATTTCAAGTGATTTAAAATTAAAATTTCAAGAAACTTATTAAAATTAACAATTCACAAAAATTTCAAATAATTTTTTATTTAAAACTTCACGAAAATTTAAAATTGAAATTTCAAGAAAATTTTAGATAATATTTCAAGAAATTTTAGATAAAATTTCAAGAAATTTAAAATTGGGATTTCGAGAAAAATTGAGATAAAATTTCAAGAAATTTAAAATGGAAATTTCGAGAAACTTATTAAAATTAACATTTCACGAAAATTCCAAATTAATTTTTAATTAAAACTTCACGAAAATTTAAAATTGAAATTTCACGAAAATGTTTAATTGAAATTTTCAGTACGTCAATTTTTAATATTGAAAATTTTCCAGGTTAATTCAAAACTTTTGTCACCTATTGACTTATATTATAGTGAATTATAGGAAAAATGACAAGTCCATTTCTAAAAAGTATATATTGTAATTTTTCTCCATTATTTCACGCATTTCGTGACATCTGCACGAGTTAAATTTTATAAATATATATATCAGACTTAAAGTGAAACATCTTCATCGCTTGTTACGGATAATTTTCAGAAAAAGGGTTATTGCCAAGGCAAATGGCAGCGGCGGCGGTGGCATTCTTTTGTAACAAGAACGAATTTCGCTGGCGGTCCATAAAATGCGTAACTAACCTTAAACCCAGTACTAATCGATTCACAATCACGAACAATGTCTCAACTCTTATTCACCACTTTGCGAATATCACAATTTATCATTCTGCCATTTTTCCCCAAAAAAAAGAGTGACTAAATGGTTGAAATGATCATTCACAGAAAAAAGAAAAGAAGGAAAAAAGAAATTGTATAGAAAGGAGTTTCTTCCGATTTTTTTTTTCACCATCACATATACGCACATTTTGCAATGGAGTGACCATCACTTCAATAACGAGGTCAATTTTACGCCCTGTCTACGCAGTTGAGAGATCAATTCATTTTCTACATGATATTCAAAGGACGACTTAATCGAAAGTGTCCACTGGAATTATTTGGTTGTTGAAAATTTTGCACTTTTTTTTTTATTTTCTTTTGAATGCATAAAGGATTTTTCGTTTTCGAATATAAGATGATTTTTTGTCACTTTCCAAGTGTGGAAAAATCTGTCTTCATCTTTTCATGAGCACAAAGGAAAGGGTATAATTGCGACCTACATGTGCGTTAAGAATTCAAGTTTATGAAAAATAATCGATTTTTCACATATAATTGTGGTGATTAACATATCAATATGTTGCAGGCACTTTAGAAATAAAAAACCATTTCGAGTGGATCTACCAAACCAATCACAATATGGATGAGAAAATTTGTGATTTTTCTTCACCTGTTTTTTTCCAAAAACTAAAAAAAAAATTAATTTTGACATTTTCTGAATTTTTTTGCCACGGGTAGATTACGTTTAAAGATAAAAATCCGAGTTGCGCAAAATTAATTTTCAAAAATAAGCCTTCCAGCATCGCATTTAAATATTAGGTGTTTTGAAGGTTAAATAGTAATCAATATTGGGGTTTTTGTAAAAAGAATCCTTTTAAATTTAATTAACTTATTAAACTTTTAACATTATTCATTTATAGTAAATTATATTCATTTATATTATTTATTTATTTACATTATTTATATTTTTTATTTATATTTATATTATTTATTTTTATTCATATTATATTCATTTATAGTAATTCTACAAAATTATTCATTCATATTATTTATTTTTATTTATATTAATTATATTCATTTATAGTAATTCTACAAAATTATTCATTTATATTCTAATGAATTGCGTATTTATTAATTTATCTATAACTATTTTATCTTTTCAAAAATAACTAATATATATTTTTTTAAACTGAACGGAAAAAAAATTGTAATGAATTTTTTAATTTATCATTTTAAGTTCAAAACTGTTATTTTCTGTGAAAAATTTTTATTTTTAATTATAATTTCGTTATTTATCTAACTTTCTACTTAATATGTTATATTTTAAAAAATTAAAAATATTTTATTTTAAATAAAACGGAAAATTTTTTTATAATTCTATAGGATTTGGTATTTGAAAATAATTATTAAAAAATTAAAAACAAAATTTTAAAGCTTACCAATTATGAAAAAGGCTTCGAAGATGAATAGTTTGTAAAATAAAAAATTCACCTTTTTATTAAAATTAAAAATATTGAAACATAATTTAACAAATTTTTTGGGCTACAACTTCAAATATTTAGAATATAAATTACGTATGGCTGAAAAACAGTTTTAAAATATGTTATTAACTGAAAAACGAGGCTTCAGAAAATGAATTTGATTTTTTACTCCCATTGCCAGTTATTTTTATTTCATTATTTTAAAAATTTATTTTATTTTATTTAAACTAAATATAAATGAAAAATAAACGGTAGATTCTAAGCTTTAATTTGATTTATGTTAAGACTATACTACAAAATTTTTAATTATATAAAGAAATAATTAAAAATACCTATCATATTTGACAAAAACCAAAAGACAAAATTAGATAAATTTTTTTACTAAGAGAAACTTTAAATTTTAATATTAGACGATTATTTAAAGGTTAATAATGTTTCGTAGATTATGGATAAATTTTTTTTTTGAAATTTATACTCTACAAAATATCAAAAACAAAAAAAAAATAAAATTAGAAATACAATTAGAATTTGTAGTAGAATTATAGAATTAGAAGAATAAGAAGAAGAAATAGAAGCAGAAGTGGTAGTAGAATTAAATTACAAGTTAAATTAATTACAAGTAAAATTAGAATTAGAATTAGAAGTAGTAGTAGAATTAGAATTCGAATTTACATTCGAACTAGAAGTAGTATAGTAGAATTATTAATAAGGAGTAGAATTACAAGTAAAATTAAAATTAGTAATAGAATTATAGGATTATAAGTAGAATAAGAAATAGAATTAGAAGTAGTAGATTTATAGAATTTAAAATGATAGTAGAATTAGAATTAGTAATAGAATTAGAAGTAGTAGTAGAATTATAGGATTAGAAGTAGAATTAGAAGTGGTAGTAGAATTAGGATTAAAATTAAAAGCAATAGAAGAATTACAGAATTAGAATTAGAATTAGGATTAAAATTTGAATTAAAATTAGAATTAGAAATACTATTAGAAGTAGTAGAATTACAAATAGGATTAGAATTATAAATAGTAGTAGAGTTACTGAAGGAGAAGTAGAATTAGAAATGGTAGTATTAGAATAAAAGAATTAGAAGAAGTAGTAGAATTATATGATTAAAAATTCAATTAGAAGTAGAAGAAATATAGAATTAGAAAAGTTACTAGAATTAGAATTATAGAATTAGAATTATAGAATTAGAAAAAAAATTAGAAATTACAGTAGAATTGTGGAATTTTAAGTGGTAGTAGAACTAGAATTAGTTACAGAATTAAAAGTAGTAGAATTATAGGATTAGAAGTAGAATAAAGACAAATAGTTAGAAGTAGAAATGGAATTAGAAAAATCAAGATAAATAGAGGATTAGAAGGTGAATTAGAAATAGAAATAAAAGTGTTAGTAAAATTAGAATTAGAATTCGAATTCAAATTCGAACTGGAAATAGTAGTAGAATTTTAGAATTAGATACAGAATTATAGAAATACAAACAAAAGTGGTAGTATAGAATTAGAGTTTGAATTAGAAATAGAATTTGAAGCAGTAGTGGAATAATTAAATTCGAAGAAATAGTAGAATTATAAAAGTAGAAGTAGAATTAGAAGTGGTAGTCGAATTAGAATTCGAATTCATATTCGAATCAGAACTACAAGTAGAATTAAAGGATTAGGAGTACAGAATTAGAAGTAAAATTAAAATTCGTAATAGCATTATAGGATTATAGGTAAAATTAAAAAATTGAATTCGAAGTAGTAGAATTCAAATTCTACAGAAATTCTACAGAATTTGAAATGGTAGTAGAATTAGAATTAGTAATAGAATTAGTAGAATAACAGAATTAGAAGAAGTAGTAGAATTATATGATTAGAAATTCAATTAGAAGTATAGTAGAAATATAGAATAAGAAATGGTAGCAGAATTAGAATTATAGAATTAGAAGTATAATTAGAAAGATAATTAGAAATGGTAGTAGAATTGTAGAATTTTAAATGGTAGTAGAACTAAAATTAGTTATAGAATTAGATGAAGTAGTAGAATTATAGGATTAGAAATTCAATTAGAAGTATAGTGAAAATATAGAATAAGAAATGGTAGCAGAATTAGAATTATAGAATTAGAAGTATAATTAGAAATGGTAGTAGAATTGTAGAATTTTATATGGTAGTAGAACTAAAATTAGTTATAGAATTAGATGAAGTAGTAGAATTATAGGATTAGAAGTAGAATTAGAAATAGAATTAAAAGTGCTAAAATTCGAATTCGAATTCAAATTCGAACTAGAAATAGCAGTAGAATTATATAGAATTAGATACAGAATTATAGAAATACAATCAAAAGTGGTAGTAGAATTAGAGTTTCAATTAGAAATAGAATTCGAAGCTGTAGTAGAATTATAGAATTAGAAATGGTAGTAGAATTAGAATTATAGAATTAGAAATGGTAATAGAAATGGGAATAGAAATTGTAATAGAATTAGAATTATAGAATTAGAAACAAAAATAGAAATGGCAGTAGAATTGTACAATTTTAAGTTGTAGTAGATCAGTTATAGAATTAGAAGGAGTAGAATTAGAGGATTAGAAGAAGATTTAGAAAAATAGAAGCAGAAATAGAATTACAAAAATTAGTATAAATACTGGATAAGAAGTAGAATAGAAATAGAATTAAAAGTGATTGTAAAATTAGAATTCGAATTCGAATTCAAATTCGAACTAGAAATTGTAGTAGAATTATAGAATTAGATTCATAATTATAAATTCAATTAAAAGTGGAACTAGAATTAAAATTAGAATTAAAAAAAGGAATATAGGATTATAAGTAGAACTAGAAATAGAATTAGAAGTAGTAGAATTGTAGAATTTGAAATTTTTGTACAATTAGAATTGGTAATAGAATTAGAAGAAGTAGAAAAATTATAAGATTAGAAGTAGAATTAGAAGTGGTAGTAGAATTTTAATTAGAAGCAGAATTAAAAGTATTAGTAGAATGATCATAGAATATGGAGCAGTAGTAGAATTTTAGAATTATAAGTAGAATTAGTATTTGAATTAAAATTAGAAATACACTTGGGCATAGTAGTAGAATTATAGAATTAAAAGTAGAATAGGAATTGAATTAGAAGTTGAAATAGAATTAGAAGAGGAAGTAGTAATATAGAAATAGAAATAAAATTATAAATAGAATTAGAAGTTGTAGAATTTTAAAATTAGAAATTGTAGTTGAATTAGAATTAGAAATACAATTTTAAGAAAGAGTAGAATAAACAGAATTAGAAGTAGGAATGGAATTAGAAGAAGTGTAGTCGATTTATAGAATTCGGAGTAGAATTAGAAGTGGTAGTAGAATGAATATTAGAAGTAGTAAAATTCGAATTCAAATTCGAACTAGAAATAGCAGTAGAATTATATAGAATTAGATACAAAATTATAGAAATACAATTAAAAGTGGTAGTAGCATTTGAGTTTCAATTAGAAATAGAATTCGAAGCTGTAGTAGAATTATAGAATTAGAAATGGTAGTAGAATTAGAATTATAGAATTAGAAAGAGAATTAGAAATTATAGTTGAATTGTGGAATTTTAAGTGGTAGTAGAACTAGAATTAGTTATAGAATTAAAAGTAGTAGAATTATAGGATTAGTAGTAGAATAAAGACAAACAGTTAGAAGTAAAAATGGAATTAGAAAAATTAAGATAAATAGAGTATTAGAAGTTGAATTAGAAATAGAAATGAAAGTGTTAGTAAAATTAGAATTAGAATTCGAATTCAAATTCGAACTACAAATAGTAGTAGAATTATAGAATTAGATTCATAATTATGAATACAATTAAAAGTGGAACTAGAATGAAAATTAGAATTAGAAATAGGAATATAGGATTATAAGTAGAACTACAAATAGAATTAGAAGTAGTAGAATTTGAAATTTTGGTACAATTAGAATTGGTAATAGAATTAGAAGAAGTAGAAGAATTATAAAATTAGAAGTAGAATTAGAAGTGGTAGTAGTTTTTGAATTAGAAGCAGAATTAAAAGTAGTAGTAGAATCATAGAATAAGGAGCAGTAGTGGAATTATAGAACTATAAGTAGAATTAGTATTTGAATTAGAATTAGAAATACAATTGGACGTAGTAGTAGAATTATAGAATTAAAAGTAGAAATATAATTTGAAGTTGAAATAGAATTAGAAGAAGTAGGCGAATTATAGGACTGGAAGTAGAATTAGAATTAGAATTCTATTAGAATATTAGAAATAGAATTGGAAGTAGTAGTAGAATTATAAGATTAGGAGTAGAATTAGATATGGAATTAGTTGTGGTAGTAGAATTAGAATTAGAATTCGAATTCAAATTCGAATTCAAGTTCGAATTCAAATTCGAAATAGAAGTTGCAGGTGAATTATAGATTTAGATTCAGTATTGGAAGTTGTAGTAGAATGAGAGTTTGAATTAAAAATAGAATTAGAAGAAGTAGTAGTAGTAATAATAGGATTAGAAATAAAATTATAAATAAAATTTGAAGTTGTAGAATTATAAAATTAGACATTGTAGTTGAATTAGAATTAGAAATACAATTGTAACATTTGAAATTGCAGTAGAGTTAGAATTAGAAGTAGAATTATTGCATTAGATGTAGAATTGGAAGTTGTAGTAGAATTTTAATTAGAAGAAGTAATCGAATTATAGGACTGGATGTAGAATTAGAATTCTATATTAGAATTAGAAATAGAATTGGAAGTAGTAGTAGAATTATAAGATTAGAAGTAGAATTAGATATGGAATTAGTTGTGGTAGTAGAATTAGAATTCGAATTCAAATTCGAATTCAAGTTCGAATTCAAATTCGAATTCAAGTTCGAATTCAAATTCGAATTCAAGTTCGAATTTAAATCCGAATTCAAGTTAGAATTTGAATTCGAATTCAAGTTCGAATTTGAATTCGAATTCAAGTTCGAATTCAAATTCGAATTCAAGTTCGAATTCAAATTCGAATTCAAGTTCGAATTCAAATTCGAATTCAAGTTCGAATTCAAATTCGAATTCAAATTCGAATTCAAGTTCGAATTCAAGTTCGAATTCAAATTCGAATCCAAGAATCACCCAAAAGGTTCATTAAATCATTAATGCAAAATTCGAACTGCGACTTGACGTTTGATAAATCATGCAAGGATTGAAGATGAGGACCAAAAGGACATATATATTCGTGAACACCGGTCGTTTTCGTCAATAAGAATAACCACGGGAATTCTTGTTCGTCTTCCTCTTCTTCTTCGTCTCCTCTTTTTTTCTCCCCCCCCCCCAGATGAAAAGAAAAGAAATCCTACAATTGATTGACGAAAGTGAGTGACTTTTTGTGCGGGTGAAAGTCTGTTGAAATATGCCACTCCAGGCTAGATAAATGTTCAAACGTGAATTTCGTCTCACCCCTCATAGCTCCCATAGTGTGAGGGATCTCCTCCCTTTACTCCTTCAATATATAAATCGCGCAGTGGCCTTATTCTTAAAAACCCGTCCCCCCCCCCATCTTCTCTTTTATGAAAAATGTATATAATAGTTTTTGGAAAAAATTTGCACAAAATTCGTTTTCACGCTAATTTTTCTTTATTATTGTATACATATTCTTTTCTTTTGCTGTTATAAATAGAGGTTTGGTTAGAGTAATGATGGTGCAGGACTTAGAGAATGTGGGACAATTTTTCAAAAATGAAAATCGTTTAGAGCGCGGGGGGGGGGGATGAATTTTATTTGATTATAAAAAGGGAAAATGGAAATATTTTTATCTTAAATAATATAAATATTTATTATTTATTATTATTTATTATTTGGTAAATTATAATTGTCATTTTTTTCTTAGCGTCACAAACTAGAAATTAATAACACTATTTGCTATTTTATCTAATTCGCGTAAAACAGAAAATGCAATTGGCGTAAATTTTTGTTTTTATTCTAAAGAATTTTTCGACATATTCTAAAAATTATGTCAAATAATAATAATAATAATAATAATAATATTAAAAATACTAATAATAATAAAAATAAAATTAAAAATACTAATAATAATAATAATAATAATAATGTTAAAAATAATAATAATAATAATAATAATAATAATTCCTTTATTTAAATTTTAATACATTATAATAATCGTAAGTTTCCTTTCCGTTAGCAAATTATCTGTATTCATTTTTTTTTTTTTTTGAAAATTCATTTTTGTCGGTTATTGTCATTTATTTAATGTCAAAAAGAAACTAAAAAAACCCGTTTTATTCACTTCACAAAATTGACAAAAATTCCATTCCATATATTTTATTTTCCTGACTTTTTCCTAATTTTCATCAAAATATTTGATGCAACGAATTTTATTATTCATGAAAGAATTGAAAATAATTTAAATCTTGCGAAGAATTTTAAAAAATATTTGAAAATAATTGAATTTTTCAGAAGAATTTTATTATTTACAAAAATAATTGATTTCATTAGGGCAAATTTTTTTATGTATGAAAATAATTGAATTTTCTTGAAATATTTTTCTATTTTTATAAAAATAATTGAATTCTTGCGAAGAGTTTTTAAAAAAATTTTGAAAATAATTGAAATTTCCTGAAAAATTTTATAAATTTAAAAAAAAAGACTTTTTTTGAAATAATAATAATAATAATTGAAATTTCCTGAAAAATGTTATAAATTTAAAAAAAAAAATGACTTTTTTTGAAAAATTTCATAATTTGAGAAAATAGTTAAATTTTTTTTAAAATATTTTTCTATTTTTATAAAAATAATTGAATTCTTGGGAAGAATTTTAAAAAAAATTTGGAAAATAATTGAATTTTTCTGAAAAATTTCATAAATTTAGAGAAAAATTGAATTTTTTGAAGAATTACATTTTTTCTAAGGATTTTGTAATTTATGAAAATAATTGAATTCTTTCGAAAAATTTTATTAATAATTGTTGAAAAAATAATTTATTTACTTTCGAAAAATTTTATTATTTATGAAAAAAATTTAATTCTTTAAAAGAATTTTTATTAATTACATAAATGATTAAATTCTTGCGGCGAATTTTATTAAAATTGATGAAAATAATTGAATTTTTTTCCTAGAATTTTATCATAAATTTTTTTGAATAATTGAATTCTGTTTGGTTATTTTATAAAAATAGTAGATATTAAAAATCATTGAAGTGTATAAAGTTTTTAAAGATAATTAAATTTTACAAAGAATTCTATTAAAAAATTTGTCAATAATTGAATGTCGGTGGGAAATTTTATTAAATTTTTTTTTAAATAATTGAATTGTCCAAAAAAACATTTTATTATATATGAAAATAATTGAATTCTCGCGATCGACTTATTAGAATTTTTAAAAATAATGGAATTTCCAAGACGAAATTTATTACTTTTAATTATAATTAAATTATTGTGATGAATATTGTTATTTATGAAAATAATTGAATTTTGAAAAAAATTTTATTGAAATACCTCAAAATAATTGAATTTTCAGGAGTAATTTTTTTGTTATTTAAAAAAAAATTTATTAAAATTATATTTAAAACAATTAATTTCTTTCCAATAACTTTATAAAATTTTTGAAAATAATTGAATTATTGCGGAAAAGTTTATTAAAATGTTTAAAAAGAATTGAATTTCTGTTGAAAATTTTATTTCTTTTAAAAGGAATTGAAATCTTCATAAGAATTTTATGAACATTGTTTTAAATAACGAATTTTTAAATGTTATGAAAATTTTATTAGTTTAAATAATTGAATTCTTGTCAAAAACTTTGTTTGTGAAAGTAACTGCATTTTACGATCTCTCTATTCTTTAGAATAATTAAAATTTTCGTAATGAAGTTTTTTTTAATTTAGGTATCAGATGAGAATTTTTGTGAAATTAAATTTTCCTCGTACAAGTAACTTTAATTATTATCAATTTTGAAAATTTGATGCCAAATTTGAAATTAGTATCGAAATTTGTTAAAGTTTTTTTTATATACTTTAAAGTTGAAAAATATAATATATTTTGAAAATTTAATTCCAATTAGTTTTTCAGTTACGTTTCATAATAAGTATTTCTTTAAAAATTACTTAAATTAAAATGACTTGAAATTGTTTACAATAAACATTCGAAGAATTAAAAATTACGTTCACTGGTATTTGGAAATATGAAAATGATTTGAAATGACATTTCGATAATAAGAATAATTTCAAGGTTTATTTCAGCGTTTATCAAACTGCTGTAAAATGCACGTGTTCATTTTTTTCTATCTTTAAATAATCATAAGTGTTCATTCTTCAAATTGACAAAATACACCTGCAGGACACTTATTGGCTTGGAGCTAATAAATTTTCTGATAATTTTCGTACACTTTTCAATAAAGCTGAGAGACATTTAAAAACTAAAAGTAAACTGAACTGAAAATGTGTTTCACCTATATTTTACTTTGTACATTCATTGCACAATTCAGCATTACGATTCAGGTAATTATTGTAATTTATAAAATCATAATTTAAAATTTTACCTACTTGAGGGCCTGCAAGAAGGGGAACATATTTTTAAGAATTAATTAAATTTCAGTTCTTTTCTGTCCTCTTGTAGTTTAAAACATTCAATGAACTATGTGAGGAAAAAGGAATGATATTCGTTGATGAAGTGAGTATAATAGATGTGAAAAATCTGCAAGGTTTTTTTATATTGAATTTAATTTTCTTCAAATGCTTTATAAATTTATTTTTATTATTTAACTTTTTTCAGTACAACGAGGGATGCACGATTGTTTGCGATGTAACAAATTCTTCTGATAAGAAAGATCATAGTGAAGATTTTGATGTTGAAGAAGGAAAGCCTTGCAATGATAATAAGGGTGTAAGAAGAATATAATTTTTTTAAAAATATGTCAAAGAAGAAGGGTCGATTATGATGTGTTTAAAGAAACTAGTATTTTTTTTGACTCATCATCGATTAAAGTGAAATTAATTTTTAAATTATTATTCATTTATTAACACACTTTGTATGCTTGATGTTTTCTTTTCTTTAGTTCTGTCATGAGTCTGGATTCTGTGAGTATATGATTGTCAGTAGTACAACTGCTGAGTCGTATAAAGTATCTGACCAGTTGGACAATAATGGAGTAAATTTTATTTTTACAATAATAGTTGTAAAATTAGTTTTACCAAAAGTTTTATCTGTGATTTTTCTTTCTTTTCAGAACTGTCAAGATGGATTATGTGAAAATGTAGAAAAAACTACAAATGCTACTACAACTATTGACTCAACTACTAAGTCGTTTACAACATCTGATCAATTCGACAATAATAGAGTAAATTTTATTTTTACAATTATATCTGTAAAATTTATTTTACCACAAGTTTCACGAATGATTTTCATCCTTTTCAGAACTGTCAAAATGGATTATGTGAAAACACAGAAAAAACTACAAATTCTATTAAAACTATCGATACAACGACAAGATCGTTGACAACATCTGACCAATTCGACAATAATAGAGTAAATATCATTTTTACAATTTTTATTGTGGAAAAAAAATTAACATTACATTTAAAATAAATAAATTGAAAATAAAATTTTACATTTTTTTACAATATTTCTAAAATAGAAACAACTGCAATAACAATTTTTTAACTTTAATCAATTTTTTTCAAATCTTTTTTCCTGCAAGAAACTAGCACTAAATTAACAAATTTTAATCTTTGTAAAAAATTAAATACTATTTTAAAAATTAAAAAATTTTATCGTAAATTATTTAATAAAATTTTTTTTTATATTTTCATTAAAAACTACGTGTGAAAACAAAAATTTTTGTTGTAAGGGAAAAAAATATATTTTAGAAAAATTGCGAAAGTAAAATAATTTCCGATTTTGGTGTAAAATGTCCCATTTACATCTGTAAAATTAGTTTTACAGGGTTGCCACAAATATTTAAATTTACTTTTCCCTCACTTTTCCCTAATTTTCAGACAAAATTCTCACCTTTTCCGTGACCATAAAAAAAATTTTGATTAGATACTCAAAAAAATGTTCTATTAAATTTATTTACAAATTTCATTAATTGTAAAATTATTCAAAAACATCAATAACTAAATTTTTAAATAAGTATTTAATTATTACTTTTCCATAGGAATTAAAATTCTTCAGAACATTCAAATTCAAACACTTTTTGAAACTCAACAATTTATAAGAATATTATTACAAAACATAAAGAATTCTTAATGTTTTCATATAATTTAAATAACCATGAAATTTTTCAACAAAAATTTAATTATTTACAAAAATCCTAATAAAATCCTTCGCAAGAATTCAATTATTTTCAAAACTAGTAAATTTTCTCAAAAAAATTCAATTATTTAAAAAAGTTGTAATAAAATTCTTTGCAATAATTCAATTACTTTTATAAACAATAAATCGATATTCGGTAATTCTATTTTTTAATCAATTTTTATTGGAAAATTCTAGAAAAATTCAATTATTTAAATTGAAAAATAAATAATTTATTGAATAATTCAATGTTACGTAAAATTCAATTCCAATAAAGAATTTTATTAACAAATTTTTAAAAAATTGAATTCTTTTGACAAATCTAAAAAAAAATTTTAAGAATAATTACATTTTACGAGAAATTTGATTAAAATATTGTATCTAAAATTAATTAAAATCTTGCGATGAGTTTTATTATTTATGAAAATAATTTAAAAAAATATCCAATAATGTTATTAAAATTTTTCTAAAAAAATTGAATTTCGGTAAAGAATTTTACTATTTCTAAAAATAATTGAATTCTTGAAAAGAACTTTGTTAGATTTTTTTCATTAACTGAACTCTTGCGACGAATTTTATAAAATTCTTTTTAAATAATTGATATTTTTCGAAAAATTATTTGAAATTTTTTATACTAAATAATTGAATTCCCGTTAAATTTTTCCAAGAATTTTATTAAAGTTTTTAAAAATAATTGAATTTCGAAGAAGAATTGTATTATTTATAAAAATAATTGAAATTTTGACGAGAATTTTTAAAAAAATTTGTAACATAATAGAATTTTGGAAAAAAATTTTTTATTTTTAAATATACAATTAAAATGACAAGAATTTTTTTTAATTTTTGAACTTAATTGAATTTCTGCGCAGAATTTTATTACTTTGGAAAATAATTTAATTCTTCCAACGAATTTTATTCAAATTTATAAAAATAATTGAATTTCGATGAATAATTTGACTATTTCTAAAAATAATTGAATTCTTGAAAAGAACTTTGTTAAATTTTTTTCAATAACTAAACTCTTGCGACGAATTTTATAAAATTTTTTTTAAATAATTAATATTTTTCGAAAAATTATTTGAAATTTTTTATATTAAATAATTGAATTCCTGTGAAATTTTGCCAAGAATTTTATTAAAGTTTTTAAAAATAATTGATTTTCGAAAAAGAATTGTATTATTTATGAAGATAATTGAAATTTTTATGAGAATTTTTAAAAAAATTTTGAACACAATAGAATTTTGGGGAAGAATTTTTTTATGTTTAAATATATAATTGAAATGACCAGAATTTTTTTAATTTTTAACTATAATTGAATTTCTGCGAAAAATTTTTTTACTTTTGAAAATAATTGAATTTATGTAATTATTTGTAACTTTTCCAAAATTAAATTTTTTTAGTATTTTTAACTAAAATTCTTCTATCAATCTAGTATTTATGAAAATTGTAAAAATTATTCATTACATAATTTATAAGTCACAATTTTATGATAGTTCTCTAAAAATTAAGTTATTTAAAAAGAAATTATAGCCTGAAATAGAAAAAATTCAAGGTTTTGTATTAAAATTCCTGGTTATTTTTATAGTTTACGAGACAAACAAAAAAAAACATCAAAATTTAGAGTTTTTTCATGAATTTTTGGAATTCGATTTTTTCCAGTACTTTTACTAAAAATCCCTGACTTTTCCCTGACCAATTTTATTTTCCCTGACTTTTTCCTGAATTTCCTGATTTCCCTGATCTGTGGCAACCCTGTTTTATCACAAGTTCATTCTTTTCAGGGTGAAGAAGTTAAATTATTTATAAAAGAGGAAAACACTTCCAGTCCTCTGGTCATTATTCTTACAATTGTTAAAAAATTCTGGACTTTTATCAAAAATGGTATAATAATGTTGCTTAAAACACTTCTTTCATATCTTGAAGATTAATAAGAAAAAAAATTGTCTCTTTCGGATTCAATAAATGCTGATTCAATAATGATTCGATGCATTTTTCTTTTTTCAAAATAATCCCCCTTATCTGAATTCGTTTAGTTAAGTTTATAATATAATTTTTTTCGTCCTAAAGAAAAGTAATTCGCTTATATTGATAATAACGATTTGAAATTTTATTCGTATATAATGTTTCTAATATAATATAATATAATATAATATAATATAATATAATATAATATAATATAATATAATATAATATAATATAATATAATATAATATAATATAATATAATATAATATAATATAATATAATAATTTAGAATAATAATAGTATATAATAATCTATAATTTATAATATTGTTTATAAATAAAATGTGTCTGTATTTGTAACTCAAGAATCTTTATATAAAACGAAACTAAGAAACCCCCACCAGAAAAAAATATTACGAAAATTAAAACAAAAATGCATAAAAAATGCATTTCATTTAATTTATCATTTAATAATAAATAATTTAATAACATTTTTAATGTTTCGAATAATTCAATAACTCTATTATTCTTTCCCCTCATTTATTAAGTGCATCTTTAATGTCAAAACAAATAATTTTTAACAAAATTAATAAATATTAGAATTAAAATATTAAAATTTAATTATTAAATATTATTTTAAAAAATTTGTTTTAAAAAATTTAATTTTAAATTTAAAAAATTATTGTTTTTAAAAAATTTCCTTAAATTTAAACATAAATCCTCTAATTATTATCTAATTTACCATACACACAGTTTAATGACCTTCTCAGAACTTCTCACTTTAAGAAATTCATATTTTTAGAACATTCTCACAAAAAAATGTAGCACTGAATATATTTTCCTTTTGAACAAAAAAAGAAAAGCAAAAAAAAAAAAAAGAATAATAACTCTCAATTCTTGACTTGAAGGGCCTACTTTTTTTTATCATATTCTTAACGAAAAAAAAGTCAAGACCATAAGTATACAACATGAAGTGGGGTGGAAAAAAGGTAGTTAAAAATATGAAGAAAAAAATTTTAACTTTACTACATAAAGAAGGGGGAGAAGGGTATTTCCGGATTGTTGCCACGCGTGTTTTGCGGAAACAATATAGTCGTTTTTTTCAAAAAATTTTTTTCACTTGTCAGCCGACGACAATATTTTATCAGGCATGCTCCAACCCTCAACACTTTAATTTAAGACCAATTTTTTTTGGGTACTAAATTTCATCTTAGGTCTGTAGTTAAGTTTTGATTATTAAAAATAGTTTTTTTTATTGATAGAAAATATTTTTTATTTAATAAAAAATTTTTGAATCTGCTTTATTATTATTAATGTTATTATTATTCATATTTTATTATGCTTTTTATATTATATTAATAATTTTTTCTACATGTAACAGAGAAATTTTTTATGATTGTTATTTTTGTTACTGAGGTTTTTATTTTTTTCTGTTTTTCATTTTTTGAATTTATCACTATTATTTTTGTCAATTTTTATTGATTTTATTTTTCTTAGTGAGTATTATTTGTTGTATTTGTTCTGTATTCATATGAATACAGAATTATTGATTTTATTTTTCTTAGTGAGTATTATTTGTTGTATTTGTTCTGTATTCATATGAAAATAATTTTTTTGTTGTGTATCTTTATTTGTTATTTTTGTTTTGTTGTTTTTATTGTAACATTCTTCTGCAATTTTTTTTATGTCTGTTACTGTTTTTATTATACTTTTATTCCTGTATTTATTATTTTTTCGTTATTTAATTTGTTATTTTAGTGTTTGTATTTGTTATTACTGTTGCTGTAATTGTTATTTTATCTTTCTTATTTTTTTGGTACATTTGTTTCTTTCTTGCTATATTTGTTATTTTTTGCTGAATCTATTATTTTATTAATTATTTTGTACTTATGTTTTTGTATTACTGCATTTGGTGTATTTTTATTTGAGGAATGTTATTTTTGTTGTTGAATTTGTTGTTTTTTTAAATGTTTAAAAATGTAAAAACATTTTAAAATGTTTTTTATTGTTTAATTTAGTATTATTATTTTCATATTATTTTTCCTGCGAAATATGTTATTTTATTAATGTGCTATATATATATATATATATATATATATATATATATATATATATATATTTGATAAATTTTATTTTATTTTTGCTTTATTTGTTATTATTTTTATTTTTAAATTGGTTATTTTTTTTAATTTAAACATTTCTCTATATTTTTGTTGGTGATCTTGGGATTTTCCTTTCTTCTTATTTTTGAGGCTGCATTTGTTATTTTTCGTATTGTATTTCTTTTTTTTGTTTTTGTCTTTTTAAATTTTATTGGTGAATTGTTGTTTTTTTTCTCTATTTCGCTCCATTTGATGGTTTTTATTTCTTGTTGAAGGATTTTTTTGTTAAATTTTTGTTTTAATTCTTATTTTATTCCTTTAATTGTCAATTTTTTATTTCCATTGCGAGAATTGTACTATTTTTTGTTGTCGAACTATAGTTCTTTTTATTGTTGGAATAAATAGTAAAAAATAAAATTTTATTATTTATTATTTTATATGAAAATAATTTAATTAATAATAATAATTTAATATTATTTTTTATATTTATTTTTTTTTATTATTTTTTTTATTATTTTTTTTTACTATTTTTTTTTGGTGTTGTATTTGTTATTTTTGATACTGTTTTTTTTTTATTTGTTTCTTGGCTATAATGTATATTATTTGTTTGCTCTTTTTAGTTGCTGTGTTTATTTTAATTGTTGTACTTGTTATTTTTGTTACTATATTTATTTTAATTGTTGTATTTGTTATTTTGGTTTTCTGTATTTATTATTTTCTCACTAAATGCCTAATTTTGTTGATGAATTTTTAATTTATATTGCAGACTGTACTATTTTTTATTGCTGAATTAGTTATTTTAATGGTTAAAATAGTTATTATTGTTTTTGTATTTGTTACTTTCTGGACCAATGTATGTATTTTATTTTTGTTGCTCTATTTGTTTTATTTATTCTATTTGTTATTGTTGTTGCTGCATTTGTTATTTTTCTGCTTCCTATTTGTTATTTTTGTTCTATCTATTGTTCTTGTTTCATTTTTTTTTGTTATTCCATGTGTTTCTATGCAACAATTTGTATTTATGTTGTTAAATTTGTTATTTTATGCAACAATTTGTTATTTTTGTTGTTAACTTTGCTATTTTGTTAAATTTATTATTTTTGTAGTTAAATTTGTTATTTTTATGCAATAATTTGATATTTGTGTTATTTTTGACATTTGTAATTGAATTTTTTGTTTGCGTATAGTTAAATTTGTTATTTATGTTGTTGAATTTGTTATTTATGTTGTTGAATTTGTTATTCTTGTTGTTGAATTGATTAACTTTGTAGTTTAATTTGTTATTGTTTATGCAACATATTAATTATTTATTATAGTTAATTATTATTATTATTAATTATTAATTAGTTATTAGTTACTTGTGTTGTTAAATTTTTAATTTTTGTTGTTGAATTGATTAATTTTGTAGTTGAATTTGTTATTGTTTATGCAACATACTAATTATTTATTAGTTCATTATTATTATTATTATTAGTAATTAGTTATTAGTTATTTGTGTTGTTAAATTTGTTATTTTTGTTGTTGAATTTGTTATTTTCATACAGCAATTTGTTATTTTTGTAGATAATTTTTCTGTTGAATTGGTTATTTTTGTAGTTGAATTTGTTATTGTTCATGCAACAATTTGTTATTTTTGTTGTTGAATTTGTTATTTTCATAGAACAATTTGTTATTTTTGTAGATAATTTTTCTGTTGAATTGGTTATTTTTGTAGTTGAATTTGTTATTGTTCATGCATCAATTTGTTATTTTTGTTGTTGAATTTGTTATTTTTATACAACAATTTCTTATTCGTGTTGTTGAAGTTGTAATTTTTTTTTATTGACAAAATTGTCGCTTTTGTTCAATATAATATTCAAAAAAAAGGGAAGGAAAAGAAAAATAAGGCGCCAAAAAAAAGTGGTGCCACTGTGTAAGCAAAAGCAAGGTATTAGATCTCACGTGATGACATCACGTGTTGTTGGTGGGAAAAGAACCGCAATAATTGAACCGCCGGCGACCAAAAGGGCATACGCATAACTTTCGTTGGCCCCGCGTACAGCGATTCTACGGCTGCGCGAGGGGCCAACGAAAACCGTGCGCACGCCCTTTTGGTCGCCGGCGGTTCAATTGTTATGTGTCGATATTATTTTGCGTTGACAGTAAGAAGCATTAGTGTGGTGCAATCCCTTTCCTCTCTCTCTCTCTCTCTCTATGTATATATATACTTATCTAATTCTGGAGCGTGTCATATTTCCTCCACTTGCATCCTCATATTTATGTGGCTCACAAAAATGGGGTCAACTTGCTTTTGCCCCAAAAGGAGCAAAAAAAAAAAAAAAAAGATTCTCAAATCCTGATGAGAGGATCACTCTCTCACTGAGTTCATAAACCTTTTTTTTTCTCTTCTCGCAGACATTAGTGCTTGTTTGGGTAAAACACGATATTCTTTGGAATTGTCAAAAATCCCAGCTACCGGCTTCCTATTGTTCTTCCATTATTGTCATCCATCGAGGCGTATATTCTTTACACCTAATCCTTTAATCTCTCACGAGAAATGGAGCTGTTTGTAGCAAACAACTCGTAAACCATCAGACAATATATTGTCCACTTTCGCCGCAGCGCATGTCATGAAAATGCCGACAAAAAAAAAGTATCACCCACACACACCAAACAGAGCGTCGCGTCGAGTATTTTGATAACTATCTTGTTTTTCGAAAATTCGCATCTGATTCAAAACTTTTCTTCCTTTTTTCGTCAAAAAAAAAAGAGAAAAAAATTGTTTCCTAGCGAGGCGATGGTTCTATTTCCAAAAAAAAAATTCATTTTCGAAAGTATCATCGAATATTAAATTTAAATTTGATTTCGAACATAAATAAATAATAATTTTAATTCAAAATTTGGAAAATGTTTTCAATTTTTTAAATATAATCTTGTCTTTTTATAATTATAATTGGAAACTTTTTTTTTAAGTTTATTACAATTCTATTGATAATAATTGAATTTCTGCAAAGAATTGTACTATTTACAAAAATAATTGAAATCCTTCCAAAGAATGATATTTTTTATGAAAATAATTTAATTCCTGAGAAGAATTTTATTACAATTTTGAAAAAAGCAGTGATAATTAATTATTTACTTAATAAGTAATAAACATTAAATTTGCTTAAGAAATTATAAATATCATTTATTTGAACCTTGAGAAATTTGAAATTAGAAAAATTTAAAAGAAGTTCAATAAATATAACTATTGAATAATAATAGAATCATTTAATTTTGAAAAGCAAAAAATTGATTTAAAATACTTTAAGAGGGACTTTATATTTTCAAAATAAAACTATAATTACGACAACTAACATTATTTTCGAAAAATTTAAATTAAAATTCTTTCAAAGAATTAAATTATTAAAAAAAATGTAAAGAAATTTCAATTATTACGAAATTTTTACACTATTTGTTTAGAAAAATTAAATTATCTTGAGACAATGGAATTGAAAAATTTCAACAATTTTATTTTTCTGAATTTAAAAAAAAAATTGCGTGAATTCAATTTTAATAAAAAATTTGAAATGCATATTGTTTTTTTAAATTAACAAATAAAAATTATATACTATAATAATCTTCTTATTCATTCTGTCCAGTCTGTCCACACCTGAAGTTAGTTAGTCATGATTATGCATTTGTTTTATTGATATGTTTTGATAGATAATATTATTTTTCTTTATTTTTCACTCTTACTTTTTAAATTTAATAAGAGGTATTTATTGATTTTATTTAGAAATATTATTTTTATTTTTTCAAATAATACAAAACTATTTTTATTAATCTACAAAAATTATTGTTATTTTTCAATATTTCTCTTCTTTTTAGAATAATTAGCACTTTGTAACAAAAATTTTTGGAACAGGTAATTACCTATTTTATTTAATTCTTTTTTTTTATTTTTTATTACCTATTTTTAATCTTTTCATTTTTTCTAAAAAAAAATTGAAAAAACAGTCAAAAAATTAAAATTTGCAAATATTTTGCACATTTTCTGCTTCTCAATGACAATTTATAAACAAAGTACAAGTTTTAAGTAGAAAAAAGTTATAAATCAAATTTTGATTAAGAAATTTGATATTTACTTGGGAAAAAATACTTACAGAATTTCTGTTTGTTAAAAACTATATTATCGAAATTACAATAAAAAATAAATTAATAAAACAATTTTTATTTTATAAAACAATTTTTGGATAACCAAATTTTTTAATAATATTTTCAGTTCTTTTCAAATAATTTAAATATATTACGATTATTCTTATTCTGACTTTTGGGCAGAAATATTTTTATTTTATTATTTGTTTTGCTTGAGAAATTTATTGAACACTTGATCAGGGTTGTCACGCATTTGTTCATTTGAAAGTTCCTGATTTTTTCAGTTAAAAAAATTGGAAATTTTCCAGGTTTTTAAAATAACATTATTTTTTACCACATTAATAATACGAAATAATTAATTTCGTTTGACGATTTTTAATAACATTTTTGAGAAGAAAGAAATTTATAAAAAATTTGTAAATAATAGAATTTACATGAAATTGAGGAATATTTTTTGAAAATAATTGAATTTTTGGCAAGAATTTTATTAAAATTTTTTAAATAATTAAATTTTGCCAAAAATCTGGAAATCAGTGAAAAGTTAGGGAAAATGAGAATGTAAAAACAAAATTAAATTTTATTACTAAATAATAATAATATAATAATTTTTATAATAAAAATTATAATTATAATAATTTTTTAACATAAGTGTTTAATAAAACACTAATTAACACACTATGATATATAATTAATGAAAAGAAATGAAATTTTTTTCTCTCCTAAAAGAAAAAATTAAAAAAAAATTTCTACGGTTACAAATTCAGTGCACAATATTTCCTCTCATACGACAAACTATAATATTATATATATAGTACATATATTAAAATCTCATATATGTGATCAAAAACCACAAGGTACTTCTCTCGGCATTTTTTTTCTTTTTTTTTCCTTTCTAGAAATCAATTCAAATGCGTTGTCGAGTTTCTTTTTCTATCAAAAAATGAAGAAAAAAAAATTAGAGTTCTTGGGCGGGTTCTTGTATGCAGAAAAAAAATCTGAATTGTTAAAGAAACTACACACGGAAGCTGTCAAACGAAATCAACGTCAGTATATATATATATATATATATATATATATATATATATATATATATATATATATATGGTGGCTCGTTACTGCTAAGGCATTTTTTTCATCCGTTAAATTTTTCGAGATTTCAATGTTAAATAGACAAAAAAAAAAAAAAATTGAAGAAGGAAAAAAAGAGAAAAAGAGAGAGAAAAACAACTAAACGGCACCCAACGATGTACCGGTTCGATTCAAATTGGTTTCTGCACTTTGGTTTTTCTACTCTATTGTGATCCGACCACGCGGTAACGCTACACGTTTCCTTGTATCGGGTTACATTACATCGATTTTTTGGGGGTTACTATTTGAAATTTTTCAAGATATTTCCCGTATATAACAAAGACATTTCTTTTTCTTCTTCTTCTTCTTCGATTTTGGAGAAAAATTTTTGCGTCATTTCTTGATCAACTGAAAAAAATTTAATTGTTAATTTAATTTAATTTAATTTAATTGCAATTAATTTTCTTAAATTCTTGAATTTTACTTCTAATTCTAATTTTTCTCCTAATTGGGATTCTACATCTACTTCAAATTTTAATTTAACTCCTGAACCTGCCATTATGACTCTTCTTCTAATTCTAGATACAATTCTAAGTATAGATTCCATTCTAATTCTAGATTTAATTCTAATTTTAGATTCAATTCTAATTCTGGATTTGATTCTAATTCTAAAATCAATTCTACTTCTAGATTCAATTCCAATTCGAGATTTAATTCTAATTATAGATTCAATTCTAATTCTAGATTTAATTCTAATTTTAGATTCAATTCTAATTCTGGATTTGATTCTAATTCTAGTATCAATTCTACTTCTAGATTCAATTCCAATTCGAGATTCAATTCTAATTATAGATTCAATTCTAATTCTAGATTTAATTCTAATTTTAGATTCAATTCTAATTCTGGATTTGATTCTAATTCTAGAATCAATTCTACTTCTAGATTCAATTCCAATTCGAGATTCAATTCTAATTATAGATTCAATTCTAATTCTAGATTTAATTCTAATTTTAGATTCAATTTTAATTCTGGATTTGATTCTAATTCTAGTATCAATTCTACTTCTAGATTTAATTCCAATTCGAGGATTCAATTCTAATTTCAGATTCAATTCTAATTCTAGATTCAAATCTAATTCTAGAATCAATTCTACTTCTAGATTTAATTCCAATTCGAGGATTCAATTCTAATTTCAGATTCAATTCTAATTCTAGATTCAATTCTAATTCTAGATTCAATTCTAATTCTAGAATCAATTCTAATTATAGATTCCATTCTAATTCTAAAATCAATTCTAATTCTAGATTCAGTTCTAATTCTAAACCTGATGCAAGTAGTGTTTAAAATCTAATTCTAATTCAAATTCTAATTCAATTCTTTATTCAAATTCGAGGTTGTTTTCAATTCTAATTCAATAGTCAATTCTATACTTTAAAATGCAATTCTAATACTGATTCAAATCTAATTCAATACTCAATTCTGGTTTTAAACATAATTCTATAATACTAATTCCAATTCCAATTCAATGTTCGATTCTGCTTTTAAATCTAATTCTACAACCGATTTCAATTCTAATTCAATACTTAATTCTGTAATTTTAAATCGAATTCCAAAACCGAGTACAATTCTAATTTAAATAGAATAATTTCAATTCTAGTTCTAATTCGAATTTAATTATAATTACAATTTTTCTTCGAATTCTAATTCTAATAAATTTTAATTCAAGTACAATTTTAATTCTAATTCCTTTTCGAATTTTAATTAATTTCTTTTTTATGTATCAACGTATTTGACTATATACTTTAATTTATTATTCTAATTCTAATTCTGGATCTAATTCGAATTATAATTCAAATAATGATTCAAGTACAGTTATGAATCTAAATTGAATTCAAATACTATATTTTAATTCCTCTTTTTAATTAAGATTTATTTTTAATTCTAATTTCAATTCTACATCCAATTGTAATTCTAAAAAATTTAAATTCAATTACGGTTCTAAATTTAAGTCCTATTCCAACTTTAAAATTAATTAACTGAAAAGAAAAAAGTTATAGTTATTAGTCAATTCGAATTCTAACTCTAATTCCATTCTTAATTCATTTTCGGATTTAGTTTCAATTCCACTTCAATACTCAATTTTACTTTGAAATTTAATTCAAATTAAATTTCTCATACGAATTTTATTTCTAATTCTAATTCTTATTTTAAATTTAATATTCTAATACTGATTCTAATTCTATAGTTCAAAGATAAATTTTGATTTTAATTTAAAAAAATTTTAATTCTAATTCCGGTGCGAAATTAATTCTAATTCCTATTCTTCTGCAAATTCTAATTCGCTATATCTAATAAATTATAATAGTAATTGTTAACTATTAAACTAGAAAAATTGATCACAATTGAAGACCAAACGGTCAGTTATTAATTCTATAATCAGAATCTTCTACTAATTCCAATTCCAATTCTATTTAATTTTATTTGCAAATTTTAATTTCTGTAATTTATTATTCTAATTGTAATTACAAATTATAATTCTCATGAGAATATTACAATATTCTTGTTTCAATTAGGATCTTCTGATTCTGAATTCCGATTGTAATTCTAATTTTGATTCTAATGTTAATTCTAATTTTAATTCTAATTCTAATTCTAATTCTAATTCTATATTTCAAATTTTAATTCTAATTCTAATTTTAGATCCAAACCTGATTCTATATCTGCGATTCAATTATAGAGTTTTGAATCTAATTCGAATTCTAATTCTAATTCCATTATTAATTCAAATTCAATACTCAATTCTAATTTTGAATCTAATGTTAATTCTAATTTTGTTTCTAATGTTAATTCTAATTCTGACTCTAATGTTAATTATATAATTCTCATTCTAATGTTAATTCTAATTCTGTAATTTATTACTCTAATTGTAATTTAAAATTTTAATTCTAATTCTAATTTTAGATTCAAATTTAAATGTAAATCTGAATCGAGTACAATTTTGAATCTAATTCGAATTTAATTCTAATTTTAATTCTACTTTTTAATTCTAATTCTATATTAAAAATTTTAATTCTAATTCTAATTTTCGATCCAAATCTAATTCTAAATCTGATTCAAGTACAGTTTTGAATTTAATTCGAACTAGGATCTTCTAATTTTAAATTCCAATTGTAATAGTTTAATTCTGATTCTAATGTTAATTCTAATTTTAATTCTACTTTTTAATTCTAATTCTATATTAAAAATTTTAATTCTAATTCTAATTTTCCATCCAAATCTACTTCTAAATCTGATTTAAGTACACTTTTGAATCTAATTCGAATTTCAATAATTCTACTTCCCTTATTAATTCAATAATTCAATACTCAATTCTAATTCTAAAGTTTAATTGAGAATTAATTAAAAATGAATTGTATTTTTTTAAAATCCTAATTCTAATTCTGATTCTAATCTAAATGGGAAATTTTTGATTATTTAAAAAAAAATGATAAATTTTTCTTGCGATAGAACTGATGATGTCAATGGCAAGGTTTAAAGGGAAAATCCCCTCCTGAAACATCAGTTTAAATCGAAATTGGAAAGCTATTATATAGAAATCTTCGCAACGAGGAAGAGGAATTTAGATTACTTTAACGTAATTTAAATTGAAACTTTGAAATGAATTTCAAGAATTATAGATATTCGAACAAAGTTTTCCTAAATTTTTTCCAATCAATCCTATATATTAATACTATTTTCCGCATATTTGGTATATATATTTGAACTGTGCACGGAAAAATTGATTCAATTTAGGAAAATTTTATAATTAATCCAAAAACCAAAAAAAAAACTTTTACATTTAACAAGTAATGCGGATATAATTAATTTTACAGCGTCTATAGAATTTCTATTCAATGTATTTATATATATGGATATATGGAATAATAAGTCGTGCCTTATGTTGTGGTTTTGAAAATATATATCAGCCATTTACAAAAATATGTTATTATTTTCAAAACCGAAAACATTAATTATAAAATTCCAAATTTTCTGAATGGTTTTGCAAGTTATGACACTGTCATCATCATCATCATCATTCTCATCATCCATTGTAGCAGATGACGTTCGTGGTTAATATATCTACACGCAGTGAATGAGCGTGTGCCTAAAATTGGTATAGCGTGCCAACCACTATATGGGGCATTCCACACCAAATCGAAAATTATTTTGCTTTTGTATCTCAAATTTTTTTCAAACATTTTTTTTTTCTCTTAGCACTCGTTAAAATAAGTCACGATGATTTTTTCAAATGTTTTCATAAAGCGACTTAAGAATATTGTCCAATGATTGGTGAGGGGCAAGGGGATTATTCCCATTACTCCAATGTAAAATCTTGCATGTTTGCCATTTAAAAAAAAAATTCAATTTCATAATTTTAATCAAAAAATCAATATTTATTTTATTGAAAGAAAAAACCGCATTCAAAAAAGATGTGAAAATTAATACTAAAATTTGTTTAATTCTTTTGTATTAAAAAATACATTTAATTAATTTTCTGAAATTGTGTTAAAAATCATGACATTACATACTCGACGTACGGTTGGTACGACTGGTATGTTAGTATTGTCAGGCGTTAATTATTGTTTTTATTTTCAAAAATTTTGTCAAATAACTCTTCGCGAGAATTTAATTATTCACATACAAAATAATATTCTTCGAAAAAATTCAATGATTTTTCTAAATAGTAAAATTCTTCGCAGAAATTTAATTATTTTTAGTGTAATTTTAATAAAATTTCACGAAAAAATTAAATTATTTTCTGAAATTTGCATAAATCCATTAAAACAATTTAATTATTTAGTAAAGTCATTGTAAATATTCAATTCTATTAATAATACTTAGATTTATTTTCTAAAATTCAAATATTTCTAATAATAAATAATTAATAATAATAACTAATAATAATAATTAATAATAATAATAATTAATAATAATTAATAATAATAATAATAAATTAATAATTAATTATGAATTAATTATTATTTAATAGTAATATAATTCCGGTGAAATATTAAAATATTTTCAATAAAAATTTAAAAAATGAGATCATTTGTTTATAAAAATTTCATCGTGTCAATTTTTTAATAAAAGTTCACCGAATGATTTAGTAAAATTTTTTTCAATTTTTATTAAAATTTTTCGATAAAATTCATTTATTTTCAAAACATCTAATAAATTTTTAAAAACGATTCAATTCTTCTTAAAAATATAGTAAAATTCTTCCCAAGAATGAAATCATTTCTGTAAATAATAAAATTTATCACAAGAATTCAATGTTATATTGAAAACAATTTTAGTAAACTTCAACAATAAAGTATTTAACTGTAATTTTTAACAGAGACGATTATTTGAAAAATTTGAAAGAAATTCATCATAAAATTCAATTATACTTTAAAAATTTTTCATAAAATTCTTCGAAAGAATTCAAATATTTCCGCATTCATAATAAAATTCTTCGAAAGAATTCTAATATTTCCATTAATAATAAAATTCTTCCACGGAATGCAATTTGTTCTTAATTTAATTTTTAGTAAAATTTCTCATAACAATACGCAATTATTTTCAAAAATGCAGATCAAAATCTTCCAAAAAAGTGAATTATTTTTTTTAAATGAAAAAATTGGAAAATAATTGAATTTTTTTTTTTAAATTTCAAATCGCTGGAATTCAATTATTTGAAATTGTGTTTTAATTAAAAATGTTCTCGAAAGAATACAATGACTTTTAAAAATATTTATTAAATTAAAAATTATTTTCAAAAATTCTGATAAATTTCTTGGGATGAATTGAATTATTTTCTTCAAAATTGGCTCATTTCAATGAGTACTAAATGAAAAAAAATGTTTGAAAAAAAATTTTAGATGCAAAAGCAAAATAATTCCCGATTTGGTGTGGAATGACCCATGTATTTAATATCCATAATAGTGCTAATGGGATATTTTTCCACAAAAACGTAATTTTCTAAGCCGCCAACAATGACTCGATGAGAATAATTGCCTGTTTCTGGTACAGTTTTTGAAACCGCAAAAAAATTGGTCAAATTTATTCAACAATATAGTAAAAGTATTTTTTAATTTTTTTCTCTCTCTAGGTTATAGGGTGTTGATTATGTAACTCATGCCGATTTCCATATATTCCTTAAGATTTAAAAATCTTGTTATTCTGAATTTTGGTGTCTTTTTCGTCTTCTTTCTATAAAATTAAAAATTAAAAATTCAATTATTTTCAAAAGTTTTAATAAAATTTTTAAAAATTATATTTATTATGTATATATGTGTATATTTTCATGAAATTCAAATCTTTAAGAAATAATTGATTTAGAGAAGAATTTTAGTTAAAAAGTTCTTAAGAATAATAATCTAATTGAAATGATGAAAATTTTAAAGATAAGTTACAATAATTTTTTTATGGTAAAAAATAATAAAATAATAAATAATAAATAATAATAATAATAATAATAAATAATTTTTTTTCAGGGTTGGTTAGTGAATTTAGAAATTTTTTTTGATCTTTATTTAAGGGAAGAGAAAAGATTATCCCACATATAATTTTTATACCCTTCGAAGAATTAAATAAACCGGACATCCGTTACATGGTGTACCAACAAAATTTCAAAAGTCCAGTGGAATTGAATGAAATTCGTCTCAAGTTATTTCATTATTTACATAGTATCGATATGGAGACCACTCTTTAGTTCCTTGTTATACGATATTTTTTTTTAAAATTATATCTTCGTATATATGAGACCAAAATATAGAAATCGGGCATTATTTTTTAAATTCAGTTGAAAAAATTGGAAAAAATTACTTTTTTTGTAAAATAAAACGAGAAAAAAAAATGATATTTAGTACTTTATTTTCATCAAAAATATTGACTTTTTTCTTATCCTGTTAATAAATTGAATTTATGCTACGAAATTTATTATTCATGAAACAATTTAAAATAATTTAATTCTTGCGAAGAATTTTAAAAAAATATTTGAAAATAATTGAATTTTCAATGAAAAATATTATTTATAAAAATAATTGAATTTTTCAGAAGAATTTTATTATTTACAAAAATAATTGATTTCTTTAGGCAAATTTTGTTATTTATGAAAATAATTAAATTTAATTATTATTTATTAAAATAACTAAATTCTTGCGAAGAATTTTTAAAACAATTTTGAAAATAATTGAAATTTTCTGAAGAATTTTATAAATTTTAAGAAAAATTGACTTTTTTTTTGAAGAATTTCATAATTTATGAAAATAGTTAAATTTTTTTGAAATGTTTTTCTATTTTTATAAAAATAATTGAATTCTTGCGAAAATTTTTTTTTTAAATTTGAAAAATAATTGAATTTTTGGAAAGAATTTTTAAAACAATTTGGAATGTCAATTTTAGGAAAAAATGACTTTTTTTGAAAAATTTCATAATTTAAGAAAATAGTTAAATTTTTTTGGAATATTTTACTATTTTTATAAAAATAATTGAATTCTTGCGAAGAATTTTTTTTAAATTTGGAAAATAATTTAATTCTTGCGAAGAATTTAAAAAAAAATATTTGAAAATAATTGAATTTTTCAGAAGAATTTTATTATTTACAAAAATAATTGATTTCTTTAGGCAAATTTTGTTATTTATGAAAATAATTAAATTTAATTATTATTTATTAAAATAACTAAATTCTTGCGAAGAATTTTTAAAACAATTTTGAAAATAATTGAAATTTTCGGAAGAATTTTATAAATTTTAAGAAAAATTGACTTTTTTTTTGAAGAATTTCATAATTTATGAAAATAGTTAAATTTTTTTGGCACATTTTTCTATTTTTATAAAAATAATTGAATTCTTGCGAAAATTTTTTTTTTAAATTTGAAAAATAATTGAATTTTTGGAAAGAATTTTTAAAACAATTTGGAATGTCAATTTTAGGAAAAAATGACTTTTTTTGAAAAATTTCATAAATTAAGAAAATAGTTAAAATTTTTTGGAATATTTTACTATTTTTATAAAAATTATTGAATTCTTGCGAAGAATTTTTTTTAAATTTAGAAAATAATTTAATTCTTGCGAAGAATTTAAAAAAAAATATTTGAAAATAATTGAATTTTTCAGAAGAATTTTATTATTTACAAAAATAATTGATTTCTTTAGGCAAATTTTGTTATTTATGAAAATAATTAAATTTAATTATTATTTATTAAAATAACTAAATTCTTGCGAAGAATTTTTAAAACAATTTTGAAAATAATTGAAATTTTCGGAAGAATTTTATAAATTTTAAGAAAAATTGACTTTTTTTTTGAAGAATTTCATAATTTATGAAAATAGTTAAATTTTTTTGGCACATTTTTCTATTTTTATAAAAATAATTGAATTCTTGCGAAAATTTTTTTTTTAAATTTGAAAAATAATTGAATTTTTGGAAAGAATTTTTAAAACAATTTGGAATGTCAATTTTAGGAAAAAATGACTTTTTTTGAAAAATTTCATAATTTAAGAAAATAGTTAAATTTTTTTGGAATATTTTACTATTTTTATAAAAATTATTGAATTCTTGCGAAGAATTTTTTTTAAATTTGGAAAATAATTTAATTCTTGCGAAGAATTTTAAAAAAATATTTGAAAATAATTGAATTTTCAATGAAAAATGTTATTTATAAAAATAATTGAATTTTTCAGAAGAATTTTATTATTTACAAAAATAATTGATTTCTTTAGGCAAATTTTGTTATTTATGAAAATAATTAAATTTAATTATTATTTATTAAAATAACTAAATTCTTGCGAAGAATTTTTAAAACAATTTTGAAAATAATTGAAATTCTCTGAAGAATTTTATAAATTTTAAGAAAAATTGACTTTTTTTTGAAGAATTTCATAATTTATGAAAATAGTTAAATTTTTTTGAAATGTTTTTCTATTTTTATAAAAATAATTGAATTCTTGCGAAAATTTTTTTTTTAAATTTGAAAAATAATTGAATTTTTGGAAAGAATTTTTAAAACAATTTGGAATGTCAATTTTAGGAAAAAATGACTTTTTTTGAAAAATTTCATAATTTAAGAAAATAGTTAAATTTTTTTGGAATATTTTACTATTTTTATAAAAATAATTGAATTCTTGCGAAGAATTTTTTTTAAATTTGGAAAATAATTTAATTCTTGCGAAGAATTTAAAAAAAAATATTTGAAAATAATTGAATTTTTCAGAAGAATTTTATTATTTACAAAAATAATTGATTTCTTTAGGCAAATTTTGTTATTTATGAAAATAATTAAATTTAATTATTATTTATTAAAATAACTAAATTCTTGCGAAGAATTTTTAAAACAATTTTGAAAATAATTGAAATTCTCTGAAGAATTTTATAAATTTTAAGAAAAATTGACTTTTTTTTGAAGAATTTCATAATTTATGAAAATAGTTAAATTTTTTTGAAATGTTTTTCTATTTTTATAAAAATAATTGAATTCTTGCGAAAATTTTTTTTTTAAATTTGAAAAATAATTGAATTTTTGGAAAGAATTTTTAAAACAATTTGGAATGTCAATTTTAGGAAAAATTGACTTTTTTTGAAAAATTTCATAATTTAAGAAAATAGTTAAATTTTTTTGGAATATTTTACTATTTTTATAAAAATAATTGAATTCTTGCGAAGAATTTTTTTTTAAATTTGGAAAATAATTGAATTCTTGGGAAGAATTTAAACAAAATTTTGGAAAATAATTGAATTTTTCTTAAAAATTTTATACATATTTTGAGAAAAATTGAATTTTTTGAAGAATTACATTTTCTCTAAGGATTTTGTAATTTATGAAAATAATTGAATTCTTTCGAGAAATTTTATTAATAATTGTTGAAAAAATAATTTAATTACTTTCGAAGAATTTTATTATTTATAAAAATAATTTAATTCTTTCAAAGAATTTTATTAATTAGGTAAATGATTAAATTCTTGCTGCGAATTTTATTAAAATTGATGAAAATAATTGAATTTTTCCTAGAATTGGTTATTTTATAAAAATAGTAGATATTGAAAATCATTGAAATGTGAAATGTTTTTAAAGATAATTAAATTTTACAAAGAATTCTATTAAAAAATTGGCAATAATTGAAGGTCGGTGGGAAATTTTATTAAATTTTTTTGAAAATAATTGGATTTTCCAAAAAAACCTTTTATTATTTATGAAAATAATTGAATTCTTGCGAACGATTTATTAGAATTTTTTTAAATAATGGAATTTCTAAGAAGAAATTTATTACTTTTAATAATAATTGAATTATTGTGATGAATATTGTTATTTATGAAAGTAATTGAATTTTGAAAAGAATTTTATCGAAATACCTCAAAATAATTGAATTTTCGGGAGTAATTTTTTTATTATTTAAAAAAAATTTTATTAAAATTATATTTAAAACAAGTAATTTCTTTCGAATAATTTTATTAAATTTTTGAAAATAATTGAATTATTGCGGAAAAGTTTATTAAAATGTTTAAAAAGAATTGAATTTCTGTTGAAAATTTTATTACTTTTGAAAGGAATTGAAATCTTCATAAGAATTTTATAAACATTGTTTTAAATAATGAATTTTTAAATGTTATGAAAATTTTATTAGTTTAAATAATTGAATTCTTGTCAAAAACATTATTTGTGAAAGTAACTGAATTTTACGATTATGAAAATAATTAAATTCATGCTTAGAATTTAATTAAAAATTTTTTTGAAAAAATGGAATTTACATGAAAAATTTTATAATTATTAAAAGTAATTGAATTATTGGGAAAAATAAATTGCATAAAATTTTGTTAAATGAAATTGATTTTTTTCAATATTAGCAAATTAAAAGTAGTGGAAATTCTCTAAAAAAATATTGTCTATATTCTTTGTTCGGAAAGTTAAATACCTATATATAGCTAATAATATTTAACCTTCTCCATTCTTTAGAATAATTAAAATTTTTCGTAATGAAGTTTTTTTTTAATTTAGGTATCAGATAACAATTTTTGTGAAATTCAATTTTCCTCGTACAAGAAAGTTTAATTATTTTCAATTTTGAAAATCTGATGCCAAATTTGAATAGTATCGAAATTTGTTAAAGTTTTTTTATATACTTTAAAGTTTAAAAATATAATATGTTTTGAAAATTTAATTCTAATTAGTTTTTCATTTATGTGTCATAATAAGTATTTCTTTAAACATTACTTAAATTAAAATGATTTGAAATTGTTTACAATAAACATTGTAGCATAACATTCCCGCGCGCTTGCGCGCGGATAATTTTGCTAGTGTAAGGTATTAAAGTATAAAGTAACCTTTTAAAAAAGGTATTAAAAGTATAAAATGTAAACATTTGTTTACATTTGTTTATGTAAATAAATAAAGAAAAATATTTTTTTAAAAAAGTAAATTTTGACCCTCTCGTATTTAACTAAAATAAGCAAGGTAAAAATTATTTTACTTTGCATGTAAAAATTTGTTCTCATAAAAAATTCTATTTGTAATTTTAATCCTTGACCTCTATCACCCTCTATATATGTGCGTACAAATTTTTTGAGAAAAATTTTAAAAAAGGAGAGTTAGGATTTCGACAATGGCCACACATTTGATGGAGCCCTTCCTTGTACATTATACAAATATAATCTACCACTGACCGTCGAAACTGGACGACACGTATATAAAGTAATTCTATGACCGATTAGGTTCTCATAAGAGCACCCTCTTAGATGTAAATCGATTGAAAATCGGGACAGATGTGAGGAAATTTTTTATTTAGGGAGAAAATTTCATTGTGAGAATGGGCAGAGGTTAAAAATCCATTTCTACGCAAACAAACAGAAATAGTATTTTTTTAGAAAAGTATTTATAATTGTTATAATAATAATAAAAAAAAATAAAAAAAAAATTTATAAAAATTAATATTATTAATAGCAAATGTTACGCGCGCGAGCGCACGAAATGTGTTATTCAATTTTTTGTTGTTATGCCTATTACAAAATTTTTTATTTTTAATTATAAATTTTTAAAATAATTTCATAGTCAAAATTTAAAAAATTCGCTTAAGTACAAAAATAATTATTACTGTTCACATTTTTAAAATTTTAAGAAATTTTCACGAAAGAATTTAATAATTTTCTAAAGTTTTAATAAATTCTTTTATACAATTCAATTATTTTTTAAAGTAGTAAAATCATTACAAAAATTTAATTATTTTTAAAAACAATTTTTAATTGAATTAAAGTAATCAATTTTTAGAAATAAATTTTTAGCACACTTCGATAAAATTCAATTTTTTTCTAAAATTTTAATAAATCCTTCGAAATAATTAAGTTTATTCTTATATATATTAAAATTCTTAGCAAGAATTCAATTAATTTTATTAAAAATAGTAAAATTCTTTGCAGGAATTCAATTATTTTCAAAACAATTTCATTAAATTCCTCGGATGGACTCAAATTTTTTTAAAATATTTTCATAAAATTCATTTATTTTCTAAAATTTTAATAAATTCTTCGAAACAATTGAATTATTTTTGTAAATACTACAATTCTTTGAAGGAATTAAATTATTTTGAATCCAATTTAAATAAAATTAAACGAAAGAATTTAATTATTTTCAAAAATTTCCATAAAATTCTATTTCAACAAGAATTTTAAGTTCTTTACAAATTATTCAATTATTGTCAAAATATTTATAAATAAGAGAAAAAAATTTCATTGTTTTTAATTATTTCTATAAAATTCTTCATAACAATTTAATTATTTTTCAAAATTTTAATATATACTTCGAAACATTTCAATTATTTTTAAAAATAGTAAAATTCTTTGCAATAATTCACTTAAATAATTAGTAAAATCCTTTGCAGAAATTTAATTATTTTCAAAACAATTTTAATAGAATTTCTCGAAAGAATTTTTTTTAATCTTTAAATATTAACATAAAATTCATTTATTTTCCAAAATTTTAATAAATTCTTCGGAACAAATCAATTATTTTTAACACAATTTTTATAAAATTCTTCATAAAATCGAATTGTTTTTAAAATTTTCAATTAAAATTTTTTAAAAACTCCATTAGTTTAAAAAAAATTCAAAGAAATTCTTAAAAAGAATTTAATTAGACTTTCTAAAAATTTTAATCAAATTCTTCATGAGAATTTATTGACATTTTTAGAAGGAATTCTATTATTATCAAATTTTTTGATAAATTTCTTTGCAATAATTCGTTAATTTTAAGAAAGAAAAAGATCACGAATTTTAATAATATAGATATTTTCCTAAAAAAATATTACATCTTTGAAAAAATCTATTCAAATATTCAAAAAAAAAAAAGAGAAAAAGAAATAGTCGAATTTTGAAAGAATAATTAAAGTTGTAATTTTAAGAAAAAATGAAATTTTAATTCCTGGGAAAAAATGAATAGAAATAGGTATTTAAATATTTACCTAACAAAAATTATTTAATTTTTGAATATTTTTATTTAGAAATTATGAAAAAAAAATTGTCTTTGAAAAAATTTTAATTCAAATTTTTTGGATGAGTTAAATTCCTGTAAAAATTAACAAAAATTAAATGAATCTTTAATTAATTGAAAAATTTGTCAAATTTAATATTTTAAAGAATTTTATTTTTTTACTTTTAAAAATCAATTGCAAATTAATTTTGTATTTTTGAAGAATTCTAATTAAAAATTTAGAAAAGAAATTGAATGTTAGAAAAGTTTAGAATTAAAATTATAACTAGAAGATGAAAAGAAGTGAATATTCTTTTTGTAAATTCAATTAATGTTTAAAAAATTATGTTGAACTTACAATTAGTATTTTTGAAAAATTTTAGTTCATATTTCTTTTGAAATCAGTCGAATTTTTAAAAAAAACTTAAAAATCATTAACTTAGAACAAAAATTTCTCTGCATATTATTAAAAATATTTGAGTTAAAGAAGAATTGTTCTGAAAAGTATTAAATTAAATTAAATTAAATTATTGAATTTAATTAAATTAAATTAAATTAAATTAAAATTTCGTGGGTTAAGTCTTTTTTTTATAAATGAACAATTTTTTTGTTTATTTAAATTTGATATCTTTAAAGAAATTAATTTTTAGTTTGTAACAGATTTTCAAGACCCCATCACAATTTGAAAGTTGAAAAAAAAAAAATTCAAGACAAAAATAATGCCGGTTGAATCATTGAAATCGGTTAACAAGTTTTTCCCAAATTATTATTATTATTAGGATTGTTATTATTATTATTATTATTGTTATTATTATTATTTTTATTATTATTATTATTTTAATATTTTTACTTTTTTATTATTTTTACTTTTTTATTATTTTTGTTATTTTAAAAATGTTGAATTGTTAATAACAAGAGTTAAATTCTTTTTTTGCAAAATCCTTTTACATATTGATTTTTTTTTTGTAAAATGCTACCGGAAAATTAACATTTTGGAAAAAATAGAAATATTAAAGTTTTAGGTGGCACATTTTAGAAATATTTACTCACCTATAAGAGAAGTAAAAAATTTGAGGTTATGTTTTTAATTTTTTTTGAGTAAAAATACAGAAAGCGAATCAATTATTATTATAATTAAAAATTATTGATCGTCATGTCTTCGTTATATATCTAAAATATTCAATGAAAATTGATTTCAAATTCAAATAATTAAAACTAAACTTTTAGTCAAGATAAATTTAAAAAATCTAACGAACCTAACCTATAATTCTTTTTTTCTTCTTGGCAGCGCGTCACAATTATATAAAATAATATTCGACAATATAATTTGAATGCTATTTCTTCAATACTTTTTTTTCTTTATATTTACAATTTAATTTTTCCCTTATTTCTTTTCTGCTCTTCAGATGCGCGAATGAAAATTGGTGAAAGTTTCATTTTTATACGAAAGAAGCGTGTCTGTTTGCCAATGGCGTTTTATAATTACCACTGTTATTCTTTTTTTTTTATTTTTTTTCACAGAAGTTAGTATCGTAAGGAAGGGTGCGCCGTTGATATATATAAAATGAGTTTGCATTTCAATGAGGCTCGAGAAAGAAAAAAAGAAGCGCGTTGGATAATGGAAATTGTTATACAATTGTTGTTTCTATTCGACGTGATAAGAAATTATAAAATATATAATAATAAATTTGAATATGACGGAAACAGAAAATTAATTTTTTTGCTTCCTTTATATCCTCGCAGGCAATTTTTCTTTCATAGTTTTTACAAAATAAATCCAAATATTCGTTTTCAGGAAAATTTTTTATCAACTGTTTTCTATTAATTTATTTATACAATTTAAGGGCATTTGAACAATTGTGACGTCACAATTGAAACAAAGAATATATTTTAATGCTGTAGAGTCATAATATTTCAAATGCCCTTAATTCAATAATAAATAATAAATAATAAATAGTAAATAATAAATAATAAATAATAAATCATAAAATTAAGTATTTATTTTTTATCTACTTACTTAATTAATTAAGTTCATTTATTTATTAATGAATACATTTATTATTTATTTAAACTCCGCATAGAATCGAATTTCAAACACAAATTAAATTTAAAAAATTAAAAATTAACCTATAATTAAAATTAAAATTGAAAAATTAAATTAAATTAAATTTTTTACACTTTGTCCGCCACATTAGATCCGCCATTTTGGATTTTGAAAATTTGACTAGATTCCAAAAAACTTATTCATAGTGATAATTATAATTTAAAACTTTTGAATCATTATTTTTCTTTTCTAAATACAGGTTCATAAACAAGTGAATGATAATTTAATTGGATTCAAAAATGATAATCTGTTTTGCGAACAAAAAATATTGATTTCTGAACCCTTAGAAAAGTAAATGAGTCCCTTTCTTGATTTCTCTGCGCAATCAAGTGTTGTACATTCGTCTAAAGTTTGTAAAGATGCCCTAAAACAAAAGTGCGCGCATATCTAGGCCAACTGGCTTCTTTTTTTTTCTTAGAATAACGAGAAACAGAAATATATGAATATAGATTTTTAGAGTTTTTTTTTAAATAATTGAATTTCTAAGAAAAAAGTTATTATTTTCAAAAATAATTGAATTTATGAAAAAAAATTTTATTTTTTAGAAAAAATAATTGATTTTTTGCGACAAATTTTATTAAAACATTTTACAAGAATTGAATTTCTGAAATTAGAAAAATATTATTGTTTTCGAAAATAATTGAATTCTTCAAAAAAAAATTTTATTGGAATTTTTTTCTAATTAATTAAATTTCTAAGAATAAATTTATTATTCTTAAAAACAATGGAATTCTTGAAATGAATATTGTTATTTATGAAAATAATTGAATTTTAAAAAGAATTTTATTAAAATGCCTCAAAATCATTGAATTATTATTCAGAATAATTTTTGATATTTATCGACATAATTCAAACCCTTCAAAGTATTTTAAAAATACATTTTTTTTAATAATTGATTTGTCGAGAAATTGAAATTGAATTTTTAAGAATAATTACATTTTTTTGAGCAGTTCCAGTAAAATTGTTTCAAAAATAAAGTGGAAATCCTGCGCGATGAATTTTATTATTTATATAAAAATAATTGAATAGGTACAAAATTTTTTATTTAAATTTTCCTTAAAATTGAACTCCTCTGAGAAGAATTTTATTACATATAAAAATAATTTCAAATATTATGAAAAATTTATTAAAATATTGAAAAATGTTTAAAATGAATTCAATTTCTGCGAACAATTTTCTTATTTTTGAATATAATTGAATTTTGTGAAGAATTTTAATATAATTGAATTCTTTCAAAGATGTTTAAAAACATATTTTTTTTCCAATTTGATTTTTTCGAGGAATTAAAATTTAAGTTTTACGAATAGTTACATTTTTCTGAGCAATTCTTGTAAAATTGTTTAAAAAATAATGTAAATCCTTCGATGAAATTTATTAGTTTTGAAAATAATTAAAAAGTTACAATGAGTTCAAAAAAATTTTTTTTTAAAATAATTATGTTCCTGAAAAGAATTTTATCTTTTTTGAAAATCATTGAATTATTACGAAAAATTTTATTAAAATATTCAAAAAGATTGGAATTTTGTTCAAAAATTTTTTTTTAATAATTGAATTTTGTAAAGAATTTTAATAATTGAATTCTTTCAGAGAATTTTAATAATTGAATACTTTCAGGCAATTTTAAAAATACATTTGCTTAATCATTAATTTTTTCGGGGAATTGAAATTAAATTTTGACGAATAATTACATTTTTTTAGCAACTCCTATGAACTTTTATTAAAAATAATTAAAATCCTGCGATGAATTTTATTATCATAAAAGTAATTGAATATTTGCAAAGAATTTTAATAAAAAAAATAATTGAAAAAAATAATAATAATAATTATTATTATTGAAAAATAATTGAATTCTTCTAATAAGAATTTTATGATTTATAAAAATAATTGAAATATGACGAAAAATTTATTAAAATGTTTAAAAAGCATTAAATTTCTGTCATAAACTTTGATATTTTCGAAAAATATTGAATTCTTGAATTTTATTATTTATAAAAATAATCGAAATATATAAAAAATATTAATAGTATAATAATAATAATAATAATAATAATAATAATAATTATTATTATTATTAATATTTTTCAAAAATTATTGAATTCTTCTTATAAAAATTTTATTATTTATAAAAATAATAGTAAGTAGTTATAAAAATAATTGAAATATGGCGGAAAATTTGGTAAAACGTTTAAAAAGAATTGAATTTCTGTGAAAAATTTTGTTATTTTTAAAAATTATTGAGTTGTTTTTTAAGAATTTTAACGAAATTGGTTCAGGTAATTAATATTTTCGCAATATGATAAATATCCTGAAAATTTTATATTAAATAATTGAATTCTTGTGAATTTTAGTTTTGAAGATAATTGAATTTTTTAAATTCAAAAACAAAAAAAAATTTTAATTAAAAAAAAAATAAAACATATTTTTTAATAATTGAAATCCTTCGATGAAGTGGGAAAATAAAATGCATAAATGAAAATGAATGAAAATAATTGCATTCTTTCTTAGAATCTAATTAAAAAATTCCTTTTAAATAATTAAATTTTCAATGGAAAATGTTATTATTAGCGCAAGTATTTGAATTATTGAGAAGAAAATTTGTTACAATAAATTTTGTTAAATAATTGATTTTTTAAACTTTTTTTTCAAAATAAGGTAATTGAAAAGTTAATTAATTAATTAATTTTTTTAAATTGAATTTCTGTAGAAATTTTATTATTCTATGTGAAAATAATTTTGTTATGAAAATGTAATTTTGTTTAATAATTAAATCGTTTTGTGTTTATAAAAATACTACAAAAATATTCAAAATAATTGTATTTCGAGTATTTTTTTATAATAATTGAATTTTATCATTCATTTTTTTTAATAATTGAATTATTTTTGTGTTTATAAAAATACTATATAGAGAGTAAAAATAATTTTATTTCTAGTATTTTTTGATAATAATTGAATAGTTGTAAAGAATCTGATTCTGGAAATCCAGAAATTATTCTCTAAAATTAATTTTAGAGAATAATTTCTGGATTTTCCGTGTTAACTTTTATTGAATTTAAAGTAGTGCGAATTTCCCAAAAAACTCTTCAGTGTTTATAAAAATCGACGACAAAATTTTCACGCAATAGTTAATAAATTTCCAATGTCGATCTATTTGGTGAAAAAAACTTTTATCCTCACACCAGTAATTTTCAATGTATCCACCAAAGAACAGAAAAAAATATTATTTTTTATAAAAGTTGAACTTAGTTTTTGATAATTTTTATGGTTACACTGAAAAAAAAATTTATTTGATTCAAATAACCGATTATTTGTTTATAATCAAATAAATATTTACTTGAATCAAATAATTTTTATTTGAATCAAATAAATTGTATTTGAATCAAATATTTCAGTATTTGAAGCAAATATTTCAGTATTTGAAGCAAATACTAATTAATTGATTCAAATAAAAATTATTTGATTCAAGTAAATATTTATTTGATTATAGACAAATAATCGGTTATTTGAATTAAATAAATTTTTTTTCCAGTGTATAATATAAAAATATTAGTACACCCAGAGAAATGGTATATTTGTCTCAGAACCAATACTAGACTTTTTATTTGTTTCAAATAAATTTTATTTAGTTTTTAAATAAAATTTTATTTAACTCAAATTTTTTTTTTATTTATGTCAAATATAAATTTTATTTAAAACAAATAAAAAGACTAGTTGGTTCTGAGACAAATATACGTTTATTTAAGTTAATTAAAATATATTTGTGACGCGATCTGAAGAAAGGGACCTTAGAAGCAAATCACTTTTAGGTTATGGTAGCGTTACTATTTTATTTTTTTTTAATTTCTTTTTACTTAATGCGAATTAAAAGCAGTGTTTATTAAATATTTTTGTTGTAATGAAGACTTAAAAATGAGTAATTCACATTGAAAGTTGATTCTTTTTTTGTATTTTCATTTAAAAAATTGCAAACATAACCTAACATTTTTTGCTTCTAAGGTTCCTTTCTTCAGATCGCGTCACATTTGGTTTAAATAATAATTTTCTCTGGGTGTATAATATAAAAATATTAGTATAATATAAAAATAATAGTATAATATAAAAATAATAGTATAATATAAAAATATTATGGTAATATTAGTGTATTAATGTAATACATAAAAATGTAGAGAAAAATAAATTTTTGCATAATAGCTCCCAGCTATTTTTCGTGGAAACGTGAATTTATATTTGTTACATAAGGTGAATTGTGTCAATCGCCTTGGGACTGGGTTACCTGTTTCATCTGGAGTTTTGTGGTGCCTTTGTTACGAAATTCAACCAGGGAATGAAAATTTTTCACATATACATATATATATCTAAATCCAAGGGGGAGAAAACGAGAGATAGAGAAAGAGAGAGAGAGAGAAAAGTATAAAGTGAATGCATAGTTTTTCGCGTCGGTGACCGGCACTCACGCAAACGAATGGGTAGGCAATACACAATTGGTTTGCACCGTTTCCTGGAAATGGGAGAATCTATAATGGGTCGATCCGGGTGCGCCCTGCCAGGTAAAGCCACTTTGAATACGCATAACGATCAGGCATTGTGAGGCCCCGTATATACATATATATAGTAAGAGAGTAGGAGAAGACCCCTTCTCTGCAAGGGTGGAAAAAAGGGACCTTTACTCCCTCCCCCCTTTCGCCCTTTCTCTCTCTCTCTCTCCTTTTTTCGGCCACCGGAAAGATTGCGGCTCCATTACGTTATGGAAAGTGACGCAACCGTCCAATATCTATAGTATTCAGAAAAAACAGGGAGAAAAAAAGGGATTGTTACGTCCATCGATACCCGATCTTCATATTATTGGGTTATAGTCAAGGAAAATTCTCCCATGTTTATAAGAAGCTTGTATTTCCAGCTTTTTAAGGATTTTTTCTTAAAAAAAAAAAAAAAAAAACTAGCGCGCATATATTTGAATCGATTTTTTTTTATTATAGATTCTTGAATGCTAAAGAAAAATATCCCATTCATGCGTGTGCGAGGAGAAAGAGAAAAATGTATATATATTTATAGATGAATCAGAATGATGGAAAAAAAACAAGTTGAATTTGAAGGAATAAAAGTGTATAATGGTTATTATCTTTTATGAAGAATTGGGTTAGGAGAATTGTGGAATTATCGCCCTTTTTTTCTATAATACTGTCAGAAGTGAAACGTAATATTACTGCAATATTCTAGTTACTTGGAAAAGTACACAGCATAATATTGTGAGAATAAATTATTAGTTATTTCGATTTGTGTTTTGAAACAGACCGTTTCAGACCTTATTTATTTGAATTACTTTATTTAGCACAAGAATTTGAAATTCCAATAATTAATTCGGAATTACTTATGTCCAAAATCCCTAAAATTATACAATTTACGTATATAATTACAAAGTTCGGAACTATTCCCGTTAGTAACGTAACAATTCCCTTTCACGGTAAATCGTTAGGTATTAAAATAACACCAAAAAGGATTAAAATAATCCAATTTCGTGTTATTTTAATCCATTTGGGTGTTATTTTTATACCTAACGATTTACCGTGTTGTTTAGCTGCGAGTAATTCGAAATTATATTCATTTTCTTTAGCTGAGTAATTCGGAATTATATTCCTTTCGTTTAGTTGCGTAATTCGAAATTATATTCCTTTCGTTTAGTTGAGTAATTCGGAATTATATTCCTTTCATTTAGTTGAGTAATTCGAAATTATGTTCATTAAGTTTTCAGTTAACTGGAATTAGTTCCCTTCATAACGAAATTAATTCCAGGTGATATTTAATTTACATCAAATACGGAATCACGAAATCGGGATTAGAGTTTGAATCGAAATTAATTCAAAGGTGAATGATAATTTAATTATGAATTAAGAACTGAATATTTTACAAATTGGCGGAATTAAATTTGACATACTTTCAGAAACTAAACAATCCTGATTTACTCTTTTTATTCAAAAATTAATGTTCGTATTCCGAAATAAGTTTTCATTCTTCAAAAAATAATTACCGTCATCTGGTCTGAGTTCTTTTCAGTTAGAAATTATTTTCGGTTATCCGAAAATAGTAATCTTCCAACTGAAATTAATACAATCCGGATAATTAACGCATTCGGAATTATTTTCCTCATTTAAGATTATGCTCTTAGCATCCTTTATTTAGAAATTAATATCCGTCATCTGAAACTAATTCTTTTTATTCGGAAATTAATTTTTGTCATCAAGAATTGATTCTTTTCATTTAGAAATTAATGTCTGTCATCTGCATTTACTTCTTTTCATTCAAAAATAATTATTCGTCATCCAAAATAAATCATTTCATTCAGAAATTAATATTCGTCATCCAAAAGAAATTCTTTCATTCAGAAATTAAAATACGTCATCTAAATGATTTCTTTTCATTCAGAAATTAATTTATGTCATCAAGAATTAATTTTTTTCATTCAAAAGTTAATATCCGTCATCAAGAATTAATTCTTTTCATTCAAAAGTTAATATTCGTCATCTGAAATTAATTCTTTTCATTTAGAAATTAATATTCGTCATCCAAAATGAATTCTTTTCATTCAGAAATTAATGTCCGTCATTCAAAATTAATTCTTTTCATTCAGAAATTAATTTATGTCATCAAGAATTAATTCTTTTCATACAGAAATTAATATTCGTCATCCAAAAGAAATTCTTTTCATTCAGAAATTAAAATACGTCATCCAAATGAATTCTTTTCATTCAGAAATTAATTTATGTCATCAAGAATTAATTCTTTTCATTCAAAAGTTAATATCCGTCATCCAAAATTAATTCTGTTCATTCAGAAATTAATACCCTTCATCTGAAATTAATTCTATTTATTCGGAAATTAATTTTCTTCATCAAGAATTAATTATTTTCATTCAAACGTTAATATCCGTCATATGCTTTTACTTCTTTTCATTCAGAAATTAATATCCGTCATCCAAAATTAATACTTTTCATTCAGAAAATAAAAGTTTGTCATCAAAAATTAATTCTTTTCATTCAGAAATTAATATACGCCATCCAAATGAATTCTTTTCATTCAAAAATTAATTTATGTCATCAAGAATTAATTTTTTTCATTCAAAAGTTAATATCCGTCATCAAGAAATAATTCTTTTCATTCAAAAGTTAATATTCGTCATCTAAAATTAATTCTTTTCATTTAGAAATTAATATTCGTCATCCAAAATGAATTCTTTTCATTCAGAAATTAATGTCCGTCATTCAAAATTAATTCTTTTCATTCAGAAATTAATTTATGTCATCAAGAATTAATTCTTTTCATACAGAAATTAATATTCGTAATCCAAAAGAAATTCTTTTCATTCAGAAATTAAAATACGTCATCCAAATGAATTCTTTTCATTCAGAAATTAATTTATGTCATCAAGAATTAATTCTTTTCATTCAAAAGTTAATATCCGTCATCCAAAATTAATTCTGTTCATTCAGAAATTAATATTCGTCATCCAAAAGAAATTCAAAAGAAATTTCATTCAGAAATTAAAATACTTCATCCAAATGAATTCTCTTCATTCAGAAATTAATTTATGTCATCAAGAATTAATTTTTTTCATTCAAAAGTTAATATCCGTCATCAAGAATTAATTCTTTTCATTCAAAAGTTAATATTCGTCATCTGAAATTAATTCTTTTCATTTAGAAATTAATATTCGTCATCCAAAATGAATTATTTTCAATCAGAAATTAATGTGCGTCATCTGGTTTTACTTCTTTTCATTCAGAAATTAATATTCGTCATCAAAAATTAATTCTTTTCATTCAGAAATTAATATTCGTCATTCAAAATTAATTCTTTTCATTCAGAAATTAATTTATGTCATCAAGAATTAATTCTTTTTATTCCAAAGTTAATATCCGTCATCCAAAATTAATTCTGTTCATTCAGAAATTAATATTCGTCATCTGGAAATAATCATCTGTCATCAAGAATTAATTCTTTTCATTCAAAAGTTAATATCCGTCATCCGAAATTAATTCTTTTTATTCAGAAATTATTATTCGTCATCCAAAATAAATTTCTTTCATTAAGAAGTTAATGTCCGTCATCTGCTTTTACTTTTTATTCAGAAATTAATATTCGTCATCCAAAATTAATTTTTTTCTTTCAGAAATTAATATTCGTCTTCCAAAATTAATTCTTTTCATTCAAAAATTATAATATTCGTCATCCAAAATGAAATCTTTTCATTCAATAATTAAAAGTCCGTCATCCGAAATTAATTCTCTTCATCCAGAAATTAATTTCCATCATCTGGAAATAATAAATCAAATCATTCCGAATTTAAAAGTCCGTCAACTGGAATTAATTCCCTTCGTTTAGAAATTAATTTGTCATCCGGAAATAGTTATTTTTATTCAGCAATAAATTGTTCGTCATTTTTATTCAAAAATTAAAATCCATCATCCGGAATTAATTCTTTTAATGTAGAAATTACTACGATTTAGGTAATTAACGAATTAATTGTCGTCATCCCTGATTAATTCTTTTCATTCAGAAATAAAGTTCACCATCCGGAATTAATTCTTCTTATTCAGAAATTAAAAGTCCGTCATCCGGAATTTCTTATTTTCCACCAGAAATTAATACAAATCGAGTAATTAACCAATTTGGAATGATGGTCCAAAATAATTATGTTATAATTGTCGGAAATTAATTTGGTATGTTTCAAATTAATCTCTTATGTAATATATGAATGTGAAGTTCAGAATTATTTTAATTGGTAACAAACTTAATCTTATCCGTATCAAATTAAAGAATTCGAATTTCAGAAAAATAATCTAACTTATTCGTATCTAAGTAAGGAATTCGAATTTGAGATGAATTATTTAAGTTTCTATTAACCGGAATTAATAACTTTAACCCGAACATTAATTATATGCCTAGATTTAATTATGACGCAAGTGGAATTAACTGAATGTTCATATCAATAATTGTCCGTATTTAAATCGTCTTATTTTAAAATGAATTCTTAATAATGCAGTAATTCCGGTTAATAAGAAAATTCTTTACGTTGCCTAATTAATGGATTCGGAATTAATTTGTAAATATTTAGGTCCCTATCAACAGGAATGGAGTTGTTTTAGGTCATCCCTAACCGGAATTATGCAAAATAGTTCGAATTTCATTATCCAGAATTAGAATTAGAATTAGAAAGTTAATTAACTTTCTAATTCGTTAAACTAATCCTCAATGTCTATAATACCGCAAGAATTCCAATCGTTTAATTAACGACTTCGGTATTACGTTAAAAAATTTTGCTTTCCGCCACCAAAGGACTTATTTCATCCCACTACGAAATTAATTCGATCTACGTAATTAAACGAATTCCGATTTATCTCAAAAACAGGTCATTTATCTTTTATATATATATATATATATATATATATATATATATATATATATATATATATATATATATATATATATAACTGATAGCGGTACCTTCATATGGTACCATATGTCAACCATTTTCCACATCCAGACGTGTCTACTACGGCCATGACTGATCATGAGAAGGTCGTTGGTAAAACTCAAATTGCGTTCGACCACTGTAAGAACGATTTATTGATCATTTTGACGGACCAATGGTGGGACATCGGTCAGTTACACGAATGTTTTCCCTTTACCTCCCTCCCCATATATAAAGAGACTGAGTTCAACCCCAACTTAAATATCGCGACGAAGGGGATCGATAACTATATATATATATGACTTGTACAGATAGAGAACAAGTGAGAAAGAGAGAAAGTTTTGCGACCCCCCCTTAGAACACATCAGACACGAGCTAGAGGGTTTTTAGAAGAGATGTGTAGCTTATCTCATTCTCGGAAATTATGGTGGAACGATGAGGGGTGGATCAGAATCCAACTCATCCAATGCAACTCAAACTTGATCATTTTGTCCCTCTCTCTTATTTTTCCACGACCACTGGTCATCGCTTTTCGACTCTTTCATACATATATATCATATACTTGCTCTGAAATTTCTTATTCTCTTTAATCTGTCCTAAAACCAAATACAAACTCTCATTCCCGTTCTTCAAAGGAATCTTTCCATTTCGCTTGTAATTACAATTGAGGAAATTTTGTTCTTGGGACTATATTGGATGGAAGATAATTCAATAAGTGGAGAATTACTTTTAGCTATATAACTTGCTTCTGTAGCGAAAAATGACAAACTGGGATGATTCATGTTGACCGGATTGCGGATGTAATTCCAAAAGCGATTCTTGTGGCACAATTGTATATTTGGGTTTAAAGTTGAGATTTGATTTTAGGAGGTAAATTGAATTGTAAATTGAATTGTAAATTGAATTGTAAATTGAATTGTAAATTGAATTGTAATTTAGTTGTATTTGAGAAAACCATTTTGGAACTTGCGGGAGAATATCAGGTTCCCTAGGATAATTCCTATGTTTTCCGGTCAAGGAGTTATTTACTCGATCCTTATCCGACGTGGTTGCAAAAGACAAAAATATGCCCTGACGTTTGAATTTAATAAATTAAACTTTCCGCTTTATGACATTCGAAATCTGACCCTTTCAACGTGAACATTTCGCCGTCAGGTGCAAATTAATAAACTAATTCAACTCCAATTCCACAATTCATTCGAAGTTCTCTTAATCGTCAGAGGAAATTCTGCCTAAACAATTTGGCAAACAGAGAAGACCAACCTTTACCTCTGGCATCTGCTTCATTACTACTTTACCGGCTGATACACTTTCACAATGACTAGTGAACTGGGCGAACTGGGTTACTCGGCAACTCTGTCTTCTGACTTATCCTACTAATTAACGATCTCGGTTCAGGGCCAATTCCAAAAGATGATGTGACGATTCACATCGTTTGGAGATAAAAGTATATCAACCATGAATTAAGTGGTATGACAATCAGTTAATGTCGTTTCGTCCAGATCCCCAAAACTGGACTCATCAGTAAAGCTACGTAATGGGAGACCTGGTCTAGGGTAAGCTAATTTGGATTTTGCAACAATTGTATACAAGTCGAGCCAGTAAGAAATCTACTTGGGGATATACATGCGAGATCTATTGCCTGATCGTCAGTTAGGAATCGTATGCATTGTGGAGAATGTCCCATTCCGCAAGCTGACTATCAGCATTCTTAAATGTATCAATATGTATTGGAGATTAAATTACTTACCTATCGTATACCCACATCTGATTAAACTAAACAAATTTGGGGACTTTAACTCCTACGTTCGGTGCTATCTACTGACGGGATGGTAATTGTTTTCAAAAATTGCAACTACCAGCGGCTACCAATTTGAAAGGTACGGTCCTGATGAGCCTCCAACACGATAGGAGGGGATCCTCCAATAGGAGACAACCATTCGCGCTACCCCCACCAGACCGAGAGGGCTATATAAGCCGACGACCGTCGCAGAACTCCCAGTCTGTACAAGGTAACCACCGTATCAACAAGTTCAGTAAAGGTTAGCCCAATCCAATATTGATATTGTCACTAGCAAATGAGTGATTAACATTTTCAGAAGAAACTATTAATCGAATTTGAACATCTATAGGTAAAATTAAATTCCTCACTCTATCTAATAAACGAAATCTTTCTGAATTAATTTCTTTCCTTAAATAAGAAGCCATTCCTTTCCCTTCTAAATGAGAGTATTCATAAGATCAATACTAATCATGTCCTACAAGGAGAATCCTTTGAGGAGTCTGTTTTCCCACTGTTTAAATATCAGAAGGTCAGAAGGTTTTCAGTATTTATATAATAACCACTAACTTAATTGTTTAGCCAATGTGGTTCAATTCACGGTGGCAAACATTTAAGTGAATATAAATTTCCGATTCTTTCGGTAACTGCTGCGACGAATGACACTATGTTCAGTTCACCTAGGACTCAACTCAACAATATTTGAAGTTTATTATTACTACCACGGATTTACGTGGAGTCGACGGGAATTGTAAAGAACAAATCCTTACAGCTCCTTTTGAATCTAACGAATTCATCAAGAACTTCATGGGATTGTTTCCTTACGAAGTTTGCTCGGGACGTAATCATTAGCCAGTGATTCTTTGCAGACTCTTATCACCATTGTTGTTGCCCTCATCAACTTCTGCTTCAATTTTTAAAAATAATTCTATCCCCTCCTTCTCCTTCCTTTAGACGTTATGAATTAGGAATCCTCTAGCCAGCCGGAGTTCTTTTTGCAATTCTGCGAAGGTCTTCTGCTTTAAGGAGGCATTGACAGCACATTAGGTGTGCCCATGAATACTTTATACGGGCGCTAATGGATACACTCTCTTCTGTTTTCCCCGATCACTCCATCCGTTTTCTAAATACTTGACACTTTTATCAGACTCTGCATTTTTCCCCTTCGTTTCCTTGTTGAAGACATGAAGGTTTTTTATTTCGTTTCTCGCCGTCCTGTTTTTTTATGTCACGTTTCACGATTCCTGCTATTTCCTTTTGGTCTTCTGAAGATTGTCCAATTAGTTTGAGGAATGTCAGTTTATTGTTAAATTTTGTTCAACAAACGGTTAAGTACACTAAAAGAACACTGTCATTAAAAATATTACCCCTAGATTGTCAAGTTTCAAAATGGCGAATATAGTATGTCAGAGGACTTTTAGAAAAGCGAATAAATATTTTATTGTAGAAATGTATTTATTAAAACTTTCTGATGACGCTAATTATGAATCCGAAAGAAGGGTTTAACTTTTCAAAATTGTGGAGCCAATATGGAGGGTATTTTTAGCTTATATGCTCCCTTACGAAGATATATCGTGTTTTTAATAATTCAAAATGGCGGATTCAATATGGCGGACGAATTTTGTAAAGAATCATTAGATTCGCTTCAAATCCATTACTTGGGGGATATAGCGGATGAGTTTTGTGGAATATTGTTTAATTCGATTAAAATTATTCACTCGGGGGTTTTTTGGATCGTTAATTATGAATTTGGTGTCAGTTTTTAAAAATTCAAGATGGAGGATCCAATATGGTGGAAGCGTTTTTTTGAAAATTCACTATATTTTCGTAAAATTCTCTACCAGGAAGTTTTTTGGGTCGCTGAATACGAATCCGAGGTCAGATTTCCAAAATTCAAAATGGCGGATCCAATATGGCGGATAAGTTTTGTGTAATATCGTCAGATTTGCTTGAAATTATACACTCATGGTTTTTTTGGGTCGCTGATTACGAATTTGGTGTTAGTTTTTCAAAATTCAAGATGGAGGATCCAATATGGTGGAAGAGTTTTTTAGAAAATTCATTAGATTCTCGTAAAATTCTTCACCCGGGGGTTTTCTGGGTCGCTGATGACGAATCCGAGATCAGATTTCCAAAATTCAAAATGGAGGATCCAATATGGCGGATGAGTATTGCGGAATATCGTTCGATTCGATTAAAATTCTGTACCCGGGGGTTTTTTGGGTCGCTGATTACGAATCCAAGGTCAGAATATGAAAATTCAAAATGGTGGACTCAATATGGCGGACAAATTTTGTAAAAATTCATCGGAATCGTATAAAAATTGCTACTAAGTGATTTATCATATACAATCAAAGTGATAATTCGATTAAATTAATTTTTTCTACATTTTCAGGGGAATTACGCTTTTGTACTAATTTTTTGTAGTTAATTTATAATAAAAAATGTTTTATTCTATAATTATATGGTAAATTCACTTCGATTTACTTTCATGAAAGATTCACTAAAAGTGCGCGCGCTATTTCGATTTTCAAGCATAAAATTAATTATTCAAGGGCGACTAAAAAGAAGAAAAAAAGCTTCTTAGATGCTTCCCTCGCGACCCCTTCTGTTCATGAGTCGCTACTTTTCCCTTCTTTCTTTGCCACTTTCATCTTCTATATCTACGTATATATACTAAGGAGAGAGAGAGAGAGAGAAGAAAAGAGAGAAGAAAAGAGAAAAAGAGAGTTATATATGTACTTTATCCTCGATATTCGTTTTCTTTTTATTTTATCTTCAACCGGTAACCGCGAAAGTAATTATGCGAAGGGACATCAAGTATTTATTCTTTCATTACTTTCAAAGAGAGAAAAAGAGAAAGAGAGTGAGTGCGTTGAAGCATAAAAACGAAGGAGGGAATATAGTGTCGAGGCGCTAAAACAGCTGACAGGAAATATCGTCGTAAAGTGTACTTTAAAATAAAGTAATTTTAAATTTTTCGAAAATTACTACTTATTATGATAATTTACTATTTTTTCTTGTAGTCGGAAGTGTTTTACCGAAAATTTCCATAAAGGATTTTTCACTTTTCTTCAAGTTTTCAGACCTTAGAATTTCAACATTGACATTTCTGTAAATTCTATAGCCTCTTTAAAAAAATACAAAATGGCTGATCGAATATGACGACAAAAAAATTTTTTTAATTTGTCAAATTTGTTTTTGAAACTGATTATTTGGGGAATTTTGCAGTTGTTATAATTTAATGCGAATTTCCAAATTACAAACCCGTGGATTCAATATGGCGACCCAAGAAAAGCGGAATGTTTTAAAATTAATTCGAATTTAATGTCAAGTTTTAAAAAATCCAATATGGCGGATCCAATATGGCGACCAAATTTTTGTACAGGGTTGATACAGGTCAGGGAATTTAGGGAAAAAGTCAGGGAAAGTAAAATTAATCAGGGGAGTCAGGAAAAAGTCAGAGATTTTTAGTAAAAGTACTGAAAAAATAGAATTTCAAAAATTCATGAAAACACTCTAAATTTTGATGTTTTTTCTGTTTTCCTCGTGAACTATAAAAATAATCACGAATTTTAATACAAAACCTTGAATTTTTTTCTATTTCAGACAATAATTTCTTTTTAAATAACTTATTTTTTAAAGAAATATCATATGTATGACTAATAAATTATGTAATGAATAATTTTTACAATTTTCATAAATACTAGATTGATAGAAGAATTTTAGTTAAAAATACTAAAAAAATTTAATTTTGGAAAAGTTACAAATAATTACGGAAATTCAATTATTTTCAAAAGTAATAAAATTTTTCGCAGAAATTCAATTATATTCATAATGTTTTAAAATTTTGGTCATTTCAATTATATATTAAAAAATACAAAAATTCTTCTCCAAAATTCTATTATGTTCCAAATTTGTTTTAAAAATTCTCGACAAAATTTCAATTATCTTTATAAGTAATACAATTCTTCTTCGAAATTCAATTATTTTTAAAAACATTAATAAAATTTTTGGAAAAATTCCACGGGAATTCAATTATTTAATATAAAAAATATCAAATAATTTTTCGAAAAATATCAATTATTTAAAAAGAATTTTATAAAATTCGTCGCACGTGTTCAGTTATTGAATAAAATTTAACAAAGTTCTTTTGAAGAATTCAATTATTATTAGAAATAGTAAAATTATTCATCAAAATTCAATTATTTTTATAAACTTGAATAAAATTCGTTGGAAGAATTAAATTATTTTCCAAAGTAATAAAATTCTTCGCAGAAATTCAATTATGTTCAAAAATTTTTGTCAACATTTCAATTATCTTTATAAATAATAAAATTCATCAATATTCAATTATTTAAAAAAATTTTGTTTAATTCTCGTCAAAATTTCAATTATTGTTATAAATAATACAATTATTCTTCAAAATTAAAATATATTTAAAGACTTGAATTAAATTCTTGTTAAAATTTCACAAAAATTCAATAATTTATGAAATTTTTAATAAATTTCTTTGAAATAATTAAATTATTTTCATAAATAATAAAATTGTCACGTGTGTTCAATTATTTAATATACAAAATTTTATAAAATTTTTTTAAAAATATCAATTATTTAAAAAGATTTTCATAAAATTCGTCGCAGGAATCAATAATTTAAAAAAATTAACAAAGTTCTTTACAAGAATTGAATTATTTTTATAAATAATAAAATTCTTCACCCGAAATTCAATTATTTTAGAAAAATTTTCATAACATTTTTTGGAATTTTTTAAAAAATTTGTTTCATGAATAATAAAACTCATCGCAAGATTTTAATTAATTTTGGATACAATATTTTAATCAATTTCCTCGTAAAATGTAATTATTTTTAAAAATATTATTAAAATTTGTCAAAAGAATTCAATTATTTAAAAATTTGTTTGTAAAATTCTTTATCAGAATTCAATTTTAACAAACATTGAATTATTCAATAAATTATTTATTTTTCAATTTAAATACTTGGATTTTTCTAGAATTTTCCAATAAAAATTGATTAAAAAATGAAATTACCGAATAATCGATTTATTGTTTATGAAAATAATTGAATTATTGCAACGAATTTTATTACAATTTTTTCAAATAATTCAATATTTTGAGAAAATTTACTACTTTTAAAAATATTTGAATTCTTGCGGAGGATTTTATTAGGATTTTTGTAAAAAATTAAATTTTTGTTGAAAAATTTCATGGTTATTTAAATTATAAGAAAACATTAAGAATTCTTTATGTTTTGTAATAATATTCTTAAAAATTGTTGAGTTTCAAAAAGGTTTGAATTTGAATGTTCTGAAGAATTTTAATTCCTGTGAAAAAGTAATAATTAAATACTTATTTAAAAATTTAGTTATTGATGTTTTTGAATAATTCTACAATTAATGAAATTTGTAAATAAAGTTAATAGGACATTTTTTTTTGAGTATCTAATCAGAATATTATTTATGGTCAGGGAAAAAGTGAGATTTTTGTCTGGAAATTAGGGAAAAGTCAGGGAAAAATAAAATTAAATATTTCTGGCAACCCTGTTGTAAATTTAACGTATGGAAAATAAATTTTTTTTGACGTAAGATATCAACTTTTTATTTTGTTTCAAGCAAAGATTTTGCTTATAAATAAAAAATAATTCTTACATGTGAAAAAATATTTTTTTTAAAAAATTGGAAAATGTTTTCTAAATATTGAAAATCATATTCCTAACGTAAATATTTTTTTGAAAAAAGGCGAATTTTCTTTCATTTTTTTCAGGGTGCCATACTGAATTAGAAAAATGAAGAAGCAGACAGGAAAGGGTTATAATATTCGAAAGTTGATTGGTGGGAACATATTGGGGGAGAAGAATGAAGGTGTAACAAGTTACATGAAGGGTTAAGTTGAAGTGTGTGCAGTGATTGGTCAGTCCCCCGAAGGGAGGTTTTTTTTATTCTCCTCTTCTTCTTTGTTGCGAAAAGGGGATGGGTGACAAATCCTTTGTTAGAACCTCTATTCTCTTTTAATCAAAAAGTTTCACACAGCATTTTGTTTGCCGTGAAGCGAAACTTAACTCCATTACTCGCTGATATATATATAAAAAAACCGGTGAATTTTATTATTGAGAATCTTTTTTTTATTTCTTATTAGAAATTAAAATTAATAAATATAAAATAATAAAAAGAAACAAAAATTGATAAATAAAAGATAAAAAGTTATTCGTTCACATTTGTTGAAGAATAATTTCTTCGATTTCGTTCACAAGTTTTTTTTTCTTCTAAACAAAAAATTATTTCTTTACGAATAATTCAGGAAAAAAAATACTTATAATAATTAATTATAGAAGAAGAAATATTTACTATTTTTCATAATTTCCTATATAAAAATAGAAAAAAATATACTGTAAAAATAAAAATTAATTAATTTTAATAAAATTAAAACATTTTAGTTTACATTAAAATTTCTTTTTATAAAAAGCCGACGATTTGGGATTACGAAAAATTGCCTAGAGGTGGATTTAAAAAAATCCCGCACGTGTCATTGAGGAGTCGTCATTTTTTAAGCGTCGTCGAAGTGTGCGCGACGTTCCATCTGTTGAAGCGGTGGATTGTAAAAACATGAAGAGAAGAAAAAAAAAACTAAGTCGAAACTTAAATTTTTCATCTCTCTTTTCTCTTTCTTTCGTCTTTCTTAATAATACCATAGGATTCGATATTATTGTTAAGCGAGGAACCCTCCTTTTCTTATACACGCGTGCTATGTCCCGATGATATTTTTCGGTCATCCCCCCTCATCATCTCTCTACGTCCTTCTTTAATTCTCCTTTTTATATAAAATTTTTTAAGCTTATTCCCGAAATTTTTTTTTTTTGACAAAATAGTTGATTGATTGAAAACCACTTAACTTAAAATTCACATAAAATAAACATTGTTTGTCATAACTTTCATTGCGCACAAAAAAATCGTTTGACATATAAATATCATTTGTCAAACAATTTATTTAACACAAATTTTTATGTTGTATAGAACTAATTGGTAACTAATTTTTAAAATAATTGATTTTTTTAGATCACTTTTAGTTTAATTTTTTTAAAATAAATTCTATTGACAACCTGAAAAATAATTAATTTTTTGACATTAAATCAATTTTACAATTAGTTTCAAGAGAATTGAATATTTTCAAAAACTTCACTAAATAATTGAATTGTTTCGATTTATGCAAATTTCAGAAAATAATTTGTAAAATAAATTTTTTTTCCACTTGCCAAGAATCATCCGCGCACAGAAAATGTGAATGATTATTGCGTATATAGAGGGTTCCTTCTTTTGAAATTATTGCGGAGAAATTAAAGTGAGAGTTACAAAAATCAATGCTCGAACACAATGTTTCATTCACTGTGGTCTATAATTAAGATGAAATAAATTCCAGGTCCCAAAATTGTGAACCAACTGGTTGAATTGAACGCCTGATGGAATTTAATTGAATGTTCGATTTCAACCTGTCCATGCTCATGATAGCTACTTTGGTAAATTTATTAGTGATGTGTGTGCTTCAAAGCAGGTGCAAACATTTTTTTATAGAGGAAGCATTAGTGATTGCCGTGTAATTATATATACGGACTCGAAAGGGTAAGTTAATTAAAGTGCTGACAACGAAATCGAGTGTAGTGTAGATGATAATTTGCCTTTGACGACTCAATCGTATTTTTCGGTTTATTACGTTTTGAATGGAAGGGTTTTTAATTTGGATTTAAATTTATTGTCATCACCGGTATCATTATCATTAGTATCATTATCATCATTATTATCATTATAATTATTATCATCATTAACATAATTAACATCATTATCTTCATTATAATCATTATCATCATTAACATCATTATCATCATTAACATCATTACTATCTTTATCATCATTAACATTTTACAAAAGTCTCTCAAGAATTTAAACACCATTTTTGAAAATTTTCAAACAAAGACTTGTTTTCTTATGTCGTGTGTACATTAGATCATCTCCTTTAAAGCAGAAACACTTAAAGTTGATACTCGTTTAAAAAGAAACATAGAACAAAATTTCCATTTCTTCGCCTAATTGACAAAAAATAATTTTTTCCCTCATCGGATTTGTTTTCTAGCTTATTTGTATATATGTAGAGAAATTTGTAAATTTCCGTTTGACAACTTTCCGCAAATGGATTTAAATCCACAAAAAAGGGAATTTCATCCTCGCACGGTTGAGGGAAAAATTCAAAAGCGAACTTAACATGCAATGCAATACGCAATGGCAAAAAGAAATTTTTGCGACCATCGTATCAGCATGAAGGTTGTAAGCGTCGAGCATTGGGGCGAAAAGGGTGTAAAAGGAAGAGTTGGTTACCATGGCTACATGGAAGGGTTAGACTCCACTTTCGCATCCCTCGTTCTTGTTCAACCTGCCCATAACTCCTTCCCCCTTCTGGCATATTGGAGATCGTAAAGGGTTAATGAGATTAGGTTTCGCGAGAAGGGAGGTCTTTACTACACCCATTACTACTTTAGGTCCCTTTACGAAAATGGCCGTTTCCAAAATTGTAAAACTTCATTTCTAATGAACATTATTTTCAATTTGATGACATTCATTATGTAAACAAATTGCAATAGTAGCTAAATTTATTTTTAACAAAAAGTTGTGACGGAATTTTTTATGATGATGTTGCTACTGTTGATGGTGGTAATCATTATGCTACTGATTCTACTGCTAATGAAAATGCTGTTATTGCTGCTATTTTTGATTAGAATAATAAAAATCCTGTTAATTCTGCTGTTGATGATGATGATGATCCAGAAAATGCTTTTACTACTGCTCCTGTTGCTGATGATACTAAAAAAAATGTTATTGCTGCTGTTGACAATAATGATGATACTGAAAATACTCTTACTGCTGTTGTTGATAATGATAATGATGATAATGAAAGTACTGCTACTGCTACTGATGTTGTTTATGATGATAATGATTTTTGTTAATGTTGTTGCTAATGACGATGCTTCTGTTGCTACAGTTGCTAATGATAATGATAATACAGGTGATGCTGCTGAAAACACTGATGATGTTTCTGCTGCTGCTATTGTTGCTAATAATAATCATGATGCTGTTAATTCTTCTGCTGCTGTTTCTAATGTTAATGATGATGCTAATAATAATGACGATGCTTCTGCTACTGTCGATGATGCTACTGCTGCCATTGTTGTTGTTAATGATAATGCTGTTAATGCTTCTGCTGCTGTTTCCAATGACAATGATGATACAGATGATGATGCTGAAAATATTGATAACGTTTCTGCTGCTGCTGAAGATGCTACTGCTGCTATTGTTGTTGATGATGTTTCTAATAATAATTATGATGCTGCTGATTACACTGATGATGCTTCTGCTGACATTGTTGTTGCTAATGACAGTGTTTCTTCTGCAATTATTGTTGATGTTACTTCTAATGATAATGCTATTAACGCTTCTATTGCTGCTGTTTATGATGATACAGATGCTGCTGCTAAAAATACTGATGATGCTATTGCTACAATTGTTGATAATATTGTTGCTAATGATAATGATGACACTGATGATAATGCCGATGATGCTACCGCTTATTGTTGTTGCTAATGGCAATCTTTTTGATGATAATATTAAAAATTAAAAAGCTGTAGTTAATTTCAATGAAATTGATGATGCTATGGATGATAATAATCAAAATGATGCTGTATTCGATTATGATAAAGAAAGTCAACTGACTTTCTTTATCATAATAATAATTAACTCCAGCTCCTAATGATAAAGATCTGAAATCTTGATGATCCGCTAATGATCTTAATAACAACAATACCTCTAATAACGACAATGATGCTACTGCTACTGATGCTTAATGATAATGACTCGTCAACATTCCCTAGTAGCCTATCCAAAACTAATTATTGTAATCCTAAAAAAAGGAGAGATTTTATGTATGGATAAAAAAAAATCTCCGTTCCTATATATATATATACTTTGTCGTGAAAGTCCTAATGTATATCTACACCCCCCACAACAGCGGAGACTTATAAAAAGATCTTCTGTTTCGTTAAGAATTTCACAAAAGTAAGACAGGTTACCATGGATACAACGAAGGGTTGGAAACTGTAGCCCCGGGTAGAATCCCGAAGGGTTAATGAGATTCCGCTTGTCGGCCAAGACGAACTCCCCCTCGAATTTCTTCCTTGAAGATGGCCAACGTTGAAATATCGCTTTAGGGGGGGGGGGGGGGTGGAAGTTTTAGTGTGTTAGAGTGAAAGAGAAAGAAAGAAGCCAACTTAGTTCCGTAGCATTACAAGTGTGAGAGTCAATGTCGAAGCTGAAGTAAAACTTTTCTTTAGAGACTTTCTTCGCAGAGTATTTAAAAAGAATATACCCAAACTTTGGGGTTTTTTTTTGAAGTAACAACTAAAATTGAATTGAAAGAAAAGTTTAATTAGTTTCATATTCATGGACAATGTTATCATTATCAGTAGCAACAACAATAGCAGCAGAAACGTTTTTAGCATTTTCAGCAGAATCATTATTATCATTAGCAAAAACATCATCAAGAACAATAGCATCAGTAGCATCATCAGCAGCAACAGAAACATCATCAGTATTTTCAGTATCATCATCTGTATCATCATTGTCATTAGAAACATAAGCAGAAGCATTAACAGCGTTATCATTATCACCCACAGTATCATCATTATTATCATTATAAGCATCATCATCATTAGCATTATAAGCATCATCATCATTATCATTATAAGCATCATCATCATTATCAGCAGCATCGTTATCATTATCAATAGCATCAGTAACATTACCTCAATTAGCTGCTACAGCATTTCTTTTTCAAAAACAATTTACAGAATTTATTTTTCTGACCTCACCTGACGAAAGTAATATGTGAATAAGATGACAATGTGTATCTAGATGGTTTATTTTTCTCGTGAATATGTGCGTGTGTAGGGTGAGGTATTCTTATTTCCATACAAAGCCTTGCAATTTCATCGACTACGAAACTGTAAAGGACGAGGGATACCCCTAGGTTCTTTTTTTCAAAAGTGATGGTCGCGCAGGTTAGGCAAGTGTTACGGATTTTGAATACTGGTCGTCGCGAGAGAGCCATGGGAAAATTATGTAAACCTTGTAGAATTGAGTATATATACATATAGTGTACCATCATCCTTTTTTCAAGGGGGAAAAAGACTTGACTAAAAGAGAGGAAAAAAGAAAGGAAGAAGAAAAAAAAAGATAGAATCAAAAGGGTGGAAAGAGTGCGCGCATTATAATCCAAAGGGGCACGCATATATAGATTCTTTACAAAAAAAGGAAACTATTTTTACATGTATGTATATAGAATACGAAATCATATATATTGTATATACATAAATGGTTGACGACAATAATTTTAGATCGATGACTCGCATTTATTGTATGACGTGTTTTTACAGTCAGTGATGATGAAGCGTGAGAAATAATATATGCATGTATATAAGAAAGTATTTAGATCTTTTAACATGTTTTCGTATCTATTGATTTTTCTCCCTCTTAGCTTTTGAATTTTTTCTCATTCTCGATGAAAGTGACATTGAGTGGGATTTTTGATATTTCAAGGAGTTTTGAATTGATTACTTCCGGAACATCTGTATTGTACTGAATGCGAAATTCGGAAATATCATCTGTAACGTTATCTTTAACAACAACGAGTAACGGTATTTGCATCATCAGTCTTATCACCAGCTTCATCATTATTACCAAGCGTCATCATTATTACCAAGCGTCATCATTATTACCTAGCGTCATTATTATTACCTAGCGTCATCATTATCATTAGCAACAATATTAGCAACAATTGTAGCAATAGCATCATCAGTATTTTTAGCAGCAGCATCTGTATCATAATAAACAGCAGCAACAGAAGCGTTAATAGCATTATCATTAGAAGTAACATCAACAATAATTGCAGAAGAAACACTGTCATTAGCAACAACAATGTCAGCAGAAGCATCATCAGTGCAATCAGCAGCATCATAATTATTATTAGAAACATCATCAACAACAATAGCAGCAGTAGCATCTTCAGGAGCAGCAGAAACATTATGAGTATTTTCAGCAGCATCATCTGTATCATCATTGTCATTGGAAACAGCAGCAGAAGCATTAACAGCATTATCATTAACAACAACAATGGCAGCAGTAGCATCATCAACAGTAGCAGAAGCATCGTCATTGTTATTAGCATCATCATTAACATTAGAAACAGCAGCAGAAGAATTAACAGCATCATAATTATTGTTAGCAACAATAGCAGGAGCAGAAACATCATCAGTGTTTTCAGCAGCATCACCTGTATTATCATTATCATTAGCAACTGTAGCAACAGAAGCATCGTCATTAGCAACAACATTAACAAAAATAGAATAATTAGTATCATTAACAACAGAAACAATGGCAGTAATAGTTTTATCAGTATTATAAGCAGGATCGTCATTAACAAACGCAGAAAAAGAATTTCTATTAGCATAATTAAATACAGCAGCATTGTCATTGTTATCATCATTAACATTAACAGAAGCAGTAATAGCATTTTTATTATCATCAACATCATTTTCATTGTTTTGACCAATAGCATTATTACTATCATCATCATCATCATAAACAACATTAACAGCAGTAGCAGCATTTCCATTACCAGAAACATTAACAGAAGCAGGAACAGCGTTTTCATTATCAGCAGCAGCATTTTTTCAATCATCATCAACATCGGCAGCAGTAACAGCCTTTTTATTATCATTAACTACAGCATTATCATCAACAATATTAACAGAAGCAGCACCAGTATTTTCATTAAAAACAGCAGGAGGAACAGTTTTCTCATTATCATAATCAAATACAGCATCAGTATCAGTAATTTCCTTATCATCGTCAAATATATTAGCATTTTCATGAATAATATTATCATTTTCATTTCTATCATCAATAGTATTAGTATCATCATAAACAACATCAGCAAGATTTTCATTAATATCGTTATCAACAGCAATAGTAACTGCATTTTCATAATCATGGTCATCATAAACAACATCAGCAAGATTTTCATTATTATCATCATCGACAGCAATAGTAACATCATTTTCACAATCATTATCATCATAAACAACATCAGTAGCAGTAGCAGCACTTTCATTATAATCATTATCATTATCAACAACAGCAGTAAGAGTATTTTCAGTATCATTATCATTATCATCATCATTGTCAACAGCAGCAATAACAGTGCTTTTAGCATCATCAGCAACAAGAGCAGTAGTAAAAGCATTTTCTGAATCATCATTATCAACAACAGGAGCAATAACATTTTTTTAGTATCATCAGCAACAAGAGCAGTATTAAAAGCATTTTCTGAATCATCATCAACAACAACAGCAGGAGTAACAGATTTTTCATTATTATAATCAAAAATAGCAGCAGTAACAGCATTTTCATTAGCAGTAGAATCAGTAGCATAATGATTATCGTTATGAACAGTAGCAGTCTTATTATTATCATTAACTACAGCATTATCATCATTACTATTAATAGAAGCAGCACCAGTATTTTCATTAAAAACAGCAGGAGGAACAGTTTTCTCATTATCATAATCAAATACAGCATCAGTATCAGTAATTTCCTTATCATCGTCAAATATATTAGCATTTTCATGAATAATATTATTATTTTCATTTCTATCATCAATAGTATTAGTATTATCATAAACAACATCAGCAAGATTTTCATTAATATCATTATCAACAGCAATAGTAACTGCGCATTTTCATAATCATTGTCATCATAAACAACATCAGTAAGATTTTCATTATTATCATCATCGACAGCAATAGTAACATTATTTGCATAATCATTATCATCATAAACAACATCAGTAGCAGTAGCAGCACTTTCATTATCATCATTATCACTATCAACAACAATATTTTCAGTATCATCATCATTGTCAACAGCAGCAATAACAGTTTTTTTGGTATCATCAGCAACAAGAGCAATAGTAAAAGCATTTTCTGAATCATCATCATCACTGTCAACAGCAGCAATAACAGTTTTTTCAGTATTATCAGCAACAAGAGCAGTACTAAAAGCATTTTCTGAATCATCATCATCAACAACAGCAGGAGTAACAGATTTTTCATTATTATGATCAAAAATAGCAGCAGTAAGAGCATTTTCATTAGCAGTAGAATCAGTAGCATAATGATTATCATTATGAACAGTAGCAGCCTTTTTATTATCATTAACTACAGCTTTATCATAATTAATATTAATAGAAGCAGCAACTACATTACCAAAAATATCATAATTATTATCATTAAGAACAGAAACAATGGGAGTAATAGCATTATCAGTATTATTAGCAGCATCATTAGCAACATCATTAGCAACAGTATATGCATTATTAAGATTTTCATTTTCATTGTTGCCTTTTCGTGTTTTATATTGCATCAACATCAGCAGCAACAGCAGAAGGATCATTGATATTATTAGCAACGACAACAACATAACGACTATGGCATCAGTAGCATCACTGCTATAAATTTTTAGCAAACTTATCAAAAGAAATAAAAATTGTGTCCAAGAGTCTCTGTCCATCCTTTTTAGGATCCTTTTTTTAGGACACTATTTAGTGTTAGGATGGACAAATCCTAAAAAACCCCAATTCATCAAAAATCCCTTCTTTCCACAGCGTAAATTTATAATTCAACCAGGCAACAATTGGAACAATATCCATTTTTACTGGACACGACAAATTTTGCTCTCAACTGACCCTTTTTTTCCTCATACACACGTAAACCGGGCACATAAAAAGAACATACAATAATGACACTGCAAAATGTAGATCTAATTTAAAAAAAAAATTTTTTTTTTCTTCTCCACTCGATGAAAAGATAAATTCACAAGGCGGGGTTAAAATTTAAAGACCTGTCCTTCCGGTGTGTGTGATCGAGTTAACGCCTTTTCGTGTTCTATATTCCAGTTTCTAGTTCCTTATGGTCAATCAAAAAGGAATATATATTCCATTTTAACCACCATTGTCCACTACAAGCCTATCTCCATTTTTTGACCTGTATATCCGGGAAATCGTTCTTCATTATCCATAATATGGAAGAAAATAGTTTGAAATTTTTTTTTCTTTTTTTTTGAGAAAATAAAAAAGCCACAATCTTTTTAATATATTTTATGCGTGCTCCTCCTTGTCCGTAGGCGGTTCTAAACTAAATATTTCTTATACTCAAACGTGCCTCTTTAAATGGAACCTGACTACAATAGTTCTCGTCACACAATGACAATTTACAGTGTCTAAATTGCCTCGAATTCTAGTGAAAGAAGGAAAAATTCGAGAAAAAGGGTTAGGAAGATTGATTTCCTCTCGTGTTTGGAAAAATTTTCTTTCACTATATTTCCTCCGGAAGTGTTTTGGGAATAATTTCATTTTCGATGGATGGGAAAATAATTTCCAGTTTGTTACTATAGTAATTTGTTTTTCGACTTATATATAGTAATTTGTTTTTCGACTTAATTAAAAGCAATTTTGCAATTTTTGCATTCAGTGGTGGAAAACGATACCAAAATATTGTTGGATTTACTTGAAACTTTGGTAAATTGTTGATCTATATGAGTGTAAAAAATTGCTAAAAATTTAGAACGTTTGTGAAAAAAATATAGAAAGTAGGGGAGGGTTGAATTTTTGTAGTTACCAATGAGTTATTTTTACATTTTTATAGTTTTAATAAAACATTTTGGATTTTAATTTATTTACAGGAGATTTTTTAAAGGTTTTTCCTATAGTATTTTTTACTAGAAAATGTTTTTTCGAAAACAAATTGTTTTAAACCTATTTTCAATTAATTAAAATTAGCAAAAATTTTAATTTAAAAATTTAATTTAATTTTAATTTTAATTTTAATCCCTTAGTTTTATTTGAAAAACTTGAAAATAAAAATAAGAAGCACATGTTTTTAAAGAGAGATAAAGGTTAATTTGAAAAAAATTTTTGAAATAATTTATTTTCTGACACTTTCTGACAATAACATTTTTAAATTTTCACATAACATAAATTTATGAATTTTAATTCTTTTTTTTTAATTTTAATATTACAATAATTTTTGGAATCACTTTTCAGGAACTTTTTAATAGTGGAAAAAGTTTATTGCAAGAAAATGTAAATCCATTTTTTTATAAATTCTTTTGCTTATTTTATGTTTTTGATAAAAGTTTGATTTTTTTCTTTTCATTTCAAATCATCTTAATGTTTGTTTTTATACACTGTAAAAAATTTTTGGGGAAAATTCCCCAAAATCTTGGTGACGCAATTTTAACCAAAAAAGGTAAATATTCACTACGAAAACTTGGGGAATTTTCCCCAAGAAATCTCGAGGAATTTTCCCCTTGAAACCTTGGGGAATTTTCCCTTTAAATTTTGTGGAATTTTCCCTTAAATTTTGTGGAATTTTTCCCTTGAAACCTTGGGGAATTTTACCTTAATTTTTGTGGAATTTTCCCTTGAAACCTTGGTGAATTTTCCTTTTAATTTTGTGGAATTTTTCCCTTGAAACCTTGAGAAATTTTCCCTTAAATTTTGTGTAATTTTTCCCTTGAAACGTTAGGTAATTTTTCTTTAAAATCGAAGAAATTTCCCTATAAAATCTTGTGGAATTTTCCCTACAAGCTAGAGGAAATTTGCCTTTGAAATCTTGAGGAATTTTCCATTAAATCTCAAGGAAATTTCCTTTTAAAATCTTGTAGAATTTTCCCTTGTAAGTCTTAGGAATTTCACCTTTAAAAGTCTTGAGGATGTTTTCCTTAAAAAATTTGATGAATTTTTCCCTTAAAACACTGAGATATTTTTATTGTAAAATTTTATAGAATTTTTCTTACAATATATTAGGGAATTTTTTCTTTCAAACCTGTTAATTTTTTTTTTGAAAGTTTCATATAATTTCTAGAATTAGGAAGATTGATTAGTAAGGGTGAAAAAATTTCGAACATATTTTTAAAATATTGTTTATTATCTTATTGTAAGTGAACAAAAATATTTTCTAAATATATCAAATGCAAATAAAAATTTAGAATTATATTAATTAAAAGTATTGCCACTGAACTTTTTCCTTTCATTTCCTTCAGGAGGATTGATGTCCAGCAACATACTGCAAAAATAAACATTTTATATTTAACAATTAACATAAAATTATTTAAAAATTTTATTACAGAATTTCTTTTCAGATTAAAAATTATAACGTTTAACTTTTAATTTTTTTATAGTAAACAATTTTTTTTAATAACAAATAAAAAATTTCGATAGAGTAAAAATTATTTTTATAAAATTTGGAATTTTATAATTAATTTGCAAATAGAATCATGAAGTTTCGTCAATTTTTGTTAAAGATATGCATTTTTTAAAAATGTTATACATAAAATTTCAATTGTTTATAAAAAAAATTAAATATTTTTTAATGAAATATATAGGTTATTCGTAACTCTAGAAAATCTATCTTTTTGTACATTTACATTGGTAAATATCAACTTTTAAAAATTTAGGGTCCACTTGAGAAAATGTAACCCATTATATATATTATATTAAATCAAAATTTTATTTACCTTTTTTTATAATCCTTCAATGTCGTTCCAGAATATTATATATTTGCGAATTGTTCACTTTACTATATGTAGAACCATCACTATATATTTAATAACTTTCAATTTTTTCACTCCTGGTTTCACTCTCACGAAAGCTGAAGAGCAACTGACGTGTAAAACCATTTTAAAAGACTTTTCCAAGAAAATTTCGTAGAAAATGACTAAAATTTCCGTACATTTCCTCCTTATATTTCAATAGAAAAAAAATTCCCAATCTTTCTACCCATCTAAATTTATAAAAAAAGGGTCCTGAGAAACTCATAAAATACGTCCTCTTGCAACGAGAAACCATTGATGTTGGTCATCCTAAGACAAACCAGATGTGCCAAACGTTTCAAAACGAGAAAATTCTTCACAAAATTTTATATTTTTGCCTAAGATAAAAAAATTTTATGACTCATGGTATACATCTTTTACTAAACTTAACTATTTATGGCAATGCTGTTTGTAAGTGAAAAAATAGTTTATAATATTGTTTGGTAAACATGTTTCAGTAAGAAATTGTTCACCAAAGAATTAATTGTATTTTTATGAAATAATTTCCATTACAAATAGAACGAAAAATTTAAATAATTTATTTATTACAATAATTGTGAAGTTGAATTAATTTCATTTCTTCTAAGTATTTTTTCTATAGTTAAAACTGTTTTTTTAATCTAAATTAGACAATTTTTAAGTGATGTTACATGTAATGTTATCAACATTACAGTAATATTAAAATATCCGTCTCAAGATAAAACTAACATTAGTTAGGTTTTTAGTCTTTAAAACACACATTTAGAAAAACTGTTAATAATTTTGTACATGCAATTTAGTCAAAATTAACTTATTATGGTATGATTTCACAAAATCGTAATAAAATTTATTTTCCTTTTTATATTGTGTAAAATTTCATAAAATTTAAAAAAAATTTCTTCTACTTTGTGGAAATTTTCATTAATTTTGTGAAAATTCCACACAGCTTTCATGAAAATACATTTTCTTACTATTATGTGGAAAATTCCCTAAAATTTTATAAAAATTTCCTTATTCGATTGTTAAAATTTTCACAATTTTGTGAAAAATTGCTCAAAATTGTAGTGAAAATTTTTTTCCCTGCCATTTTGTGGAAAATTCTCTACGTTTTTATCACTTTTCCCTAAGTTTGTAGAAAATTTCACTAATTTGTGGAAAATTCCACAAAATCGTAGTAAAAATACTTTTCCTTATATATTTGTGGAATATTCCACAAGAAACCTTAGGGAAATTTCCCCAAATTTTTTACAGTGTATATAACATTCGTTCTTGCTTCAGTTGTTTTTTTATTTTAATAGATTTTATTTTATTTTTATATGGTTTTTTAGTCATAATTTAATTTTTTTATTTGTAATTTAATTAAAATTTAGTTTTCAATCTTTATTTTTGATTTTTGTTCTTTCCATTGTATTTCTTTTGTATTTTTCTTTGTTCCGCGTGTTAAAGTTTGTTTTTGATTTTTTATTAAAATTTTGTTTGTTCCTTTATTTTGAATTTTTGTTTTTAAAAAAAATTGTTTAATTTTTTTTCATGAAATTTCAGTTCTGTCTCTTTTTAAGTTTTCTCTTAAATTTTATGTTTTTGCTTCTTTTTTCTGTTTTATATATTTTATTGTTATTGTACGAATTTTATTTACGTTTTTAATTTTAATTTTTCTTATTTGATTCTCATTTTTATTTTCTTTTTGTTTTTATATTAAATTCATTATTTTGTTTTTTTCTTTTCTTTATATTTTTGATCCTGAGTCTTGCTTTTTTTCACTTTCTCGTTTCTTCATTATTTAATTATTGTGTTTTTTTAATATTTTTTTTTGTATTTTTTTAATAAAGTTTTAGGAATTAAAATTTTGATAACTAATTTTTATATAGTTATTTCTCTCATTATTTTATACCTATCATTAATTTTTACTTTTTTTCTCTTAAAATTTCAAATTCCTTTCATTTTTTATTTTATGAAATAAAAAATTTTAATCTTAAATTAAATTAATTAAAGTTTTATTCTTAAATTAATTAATTTTTTATTTTTAAATTAATTAATTTTTTTTAATTTAAATTTAAAGTTTTAATTTTTAATTTTAATTTTTAATCGCATTTCAATATTTTTTTAAATAAAATAAAAAATTTTTTTTTGGATTTCAATTTATTTTATTTTTAAGTTTCTCTTTTTAATTTTTACGTTACATTTTTCATTTTTTCAGTTTTAAAATTTTTTCTTTTTTTTTTGTCTTTTCTGTTTTCTTTTTATTTGTATTTTTATTTTTAATTTATTTCAATTTGCGCTTGTTTTTCGTTTTTTATTTTTGAAAAACTGTTGTTCTTATTTCTTACTTTTTTTTATTTTTCTTCTTTTTCAATTCAATCTTTTTTGTCAATTTTTTTTCTTAATTTTTTTGTTTTTGCATGAAATTATTGTTTTTCTATTAAATTTTACATTTTCTTACTTGTTTTTGAATTAGATATTTCTTTTTCTCTTTAACTATTGTTTTATAAAAATTATTGTTCATTATTTTCGTTTTTTTCGTATTCTTTTTAATTTTGTATCAGAATTATTGTTCTTCTTCTTTATTCTCCATTTTTATTTTTAATTTCTATTCGTAAATAATTGCATTTAATTTTGTTTCTTTATTAAATTTAAGTCCCTTCTTTTTTAAATTTTAAATTTTTTATTTCTTTTATTTTTTCTGTTCGTTATTTTTCTTATTATTATGTTTCATTTTTATTTCTGTTTCCAATTTTCATTTTTGTTTTTTATTGTCGGTTTTACTTTTTTTATTTTCTTTTTCCTTTATTTTTAATCTTTTTGTTATTACTTTCAATTTTTGGTTTTAATTACAATTTTTCAAACCCCTTTTCTCCCTTAAAAATTCCTTTTCGTTATTTTTGTTTAAAAAATAAATTTATTAATGAAAAATTTATTTTTTATTGTCATACATATCAATACTTATTACTGTCCTAATTTTATATATTTCACGGTAAATCATTAGGTATTAAAATATCACCATAATGGATTAAAATAACACTAAATTGGATTATTTTAATCCTTTTTGGTGTTATTTTAATACCTAACGATTTACCGTGTTATATGTAATTTAGTAATGTTTCGAAGTTTATCAAAATTGAAATTCTTTTGTGTTACTTAAAAAAAATGCCCCACATATTTTTTTCAAATCAATTAAGACCAATTTTTATTTTAAAAAAATAATAAAAAAAAATTTCCCCTTCTATAAAGACGATGAAATTTTGACAATAACTGCAAAATTTGAAAATAAATTACTCCAGTTTGCGCACTCTTCTTTTTTCATTCACGAGGGCAAATAAACTGTCGCGCTTTTCTACTCCATCATATCACGGATATGTCATATTTTTATTAGCTGTACTGCGAGAAACCCTCCTTTGGCAAAAATATATTACACGTTTCTCACATTAAAAGGATAAGAGATATCGAAGGCAAGGGCAAAAGAAAAAAAAAAGATTCCAGAAGAAAAGTATTTTGTCTTTGTTCACTCTTTTCTCTTCTTTTTGCCCTTTTTCTTCTTCTTCTTTTTTTTGGTTATATATGTGTATACATACTCTTCGATCATCCCAATGTAGTATTTACTTTGACGAAATGGCCCGCGCATCAAGAGGCTACCTATTCTTATAAATATCGATGATGTGTGCTCACATCCCATAGCAGGAAATGGAAATAATAGGGACACCAAAAGTAAATAGGGAAAAAGTTGAAACATCCTCCATAAGGATCTGTCCTCTTAAATAAAAAACTTTCATTCAACTTCCATATACGGCCGTAAAATCATTTCCTGCTTATGATCATAATTTTTACCTCATAAAGTACCTGTTTCTATTATTATTGACTTCAATTCTTTCCAAAATAAAAAAAAAAGAAAAGATCAATATAATTATTTGTCTGCATGAAATCACACGTAGGAAAAAAAATAAACCGTTTTCGAAGTAAATCAAAACATTTTTTAAAAATATGGCCGCCATATTGGATCCGCCATTTTGTATTTTTTAAAACTAACATCAAATTCGTAATCAGCGACCCCAAAAACCCCCGAGTGGCAAGTTTCATTTGAATTCAGTGAATATTTAAAAATATGGCCGCCATATTGGATCCGCCATTTTGTATTTTTTAAAACTAACATCAAATTCGTAATCAGCGACCCCAAAAACCCCCGAGTGGCAAGTTTCATTTGAATTCAGTGAATATTTAAAAATATGGCCGCCATATTGGATCCGCCATTTTGTATTTTTTAAAACTAACATCAAATTCGTAATCAGCGACCCCAAAAACCCCCGAGTGGCAAGTTTCATTCGAATTCAGTGAATTTTTAAAAACACTTCCACCATATTGGATCCGCCATTTTGAATTTTTTGAAAACTGACTTTAGATTCGAATTCGGCGACCCAAAAAACTTTCGAGTAACAAGTTTCATTCGAAGTCAATCATCAATTTTAAAAAATACGCCCCTCCTCCTCCACCTCCTTGGGAATTAAAAAAAACAACAAAATTTTTGATTTGTCGGTAAAGTAGGAATCTGCCCTAAACTTTTATCCATAAATTCGAAAATAAATACAAGAGGCACTTAGTTCACGTAATGAATAATCCATTTCTACAAAAATTCCTCTAATACAAATTGGAATTTGCATAAAAATTCGATTAAAAAATGTTAAAAACGGAAAAAGTTAAATAAAAAAGAAAAAAAATGAAAAATTTCAATATTAAAAATTTTCTTTTGTGAAAATGAAAACTTTATGGGCTAGAATAATGAAAAATGAACCGCAACACATTAAAACTGTGGCAAAATGTATTTTGCATTGGGTGAAACTTTAATAAAGGGTGTAGGGCATTAATTTTTTTTTTCTGCACGGGGATCGACCCCCCCTGAGTATATGTATAGTAGATTTTCCTCCTTCTTTTTTCTTCTTCATCCAACACCCTCGATGCAATAAGGTATCCCGACAAAGAACGTGGTTTGAGTGCTGATTTTTTTTCTTCTTCCCCTGCGAGCTATTCGATAATCGACCATCGTATAATAGCAATCGACTTCAAAGAAATTGGTAACAAACGTACGTATACATAAGGAACATCGCGCGACTTATCGTGTCGCCATATAACCAACGGGCAGCTGTCGAATTACGTATAATTGGAAATTTATAAGAAAGATGTTTTTTTGTACGGTTTCTTACGTTCTTATACTAAGTGGCTTAGACATAAGGGGCGAAAAATTTCCAATTAATTAAGTGACATTTATAGACAAAGTTTAGAAAATATTTCTAGATAACGAAGCACAAAAAAACATTTTCTTCTTTAACATACAAGTCACATAATTTGTAAATTGATTTTAAAATATAAAATTTAAAAATAAATTCATAGTCAAAATTTAAAAAATTCACTTATTAAGTACAAAATTAATATTATTACTGTTCATATTTTAGAAAATTTAATAAAATTTCATGAAAGAATTCAATAATTTAAACATTTAATAAATAAACTAAACATTTAATAAATCCTTCTAAACAAATAAATTATTTTTTTAAGTAGTAAAATCTTTACAAAAATTCAATTATATTTAAAACAATTTTAATTAAATTCCTATAGGAGGAGATCAATTTTTGGAAATAATTTTTAACACTTGGAAAAAATTCAATTTTTTTCTAAAATTTTAAAAAATTCTTCGAAATAATTAAATTATTCTTATAAACATATAGTAAAATTCTTCGCAAGAATTCAATTAATTTTATAAAACAGTGAAATTCTTCTCCAAAATTCAACTATTTTCAAAACAGTTTTAATTAAATTCCTCGGATGAATTCAAACATTTTAAAATATTTTCATAAATTCTATTAATTTCCTAAAAATGTTAATAAATTCTTCGGAACAATTCTATTAATTTTATAAACAGTAAAATTCTTTGCAAGAATTCAATTATTTTCTAAACAATTTTAATTAAATTCCTCGGATGAATTCAACATTTTTTAAATATTTTCATAAATTCTATTAATTTCCTAAAATTTTAATAAATTCTTCGGAACAATATTCTATTCTTTTTACAAATAGTAAAATTCTTTGCAGGAATTCAAATTGTTTTGAAAACAATTTAAATAAAATTACACGAAAGTATTGAATTATTTTCAAAAATTTCCATAAAAGTTTATTTTAACAAGAATTTTTATATTCTTTAAAAATAATTTAATTATTATCGAAATATTTATAAAAAAGAGAAAAAATTTCATTATTTTCAATTATTTTTTATAAATTTCTTCATACCAATTTGAATATTCCTCAAAATTTTAATAAATTCTTCGAAACATTTCAATTGTTTTAATAAATAGCAAAATTCTTTGCAATAATTAATTTATTAAAATTATTATTATTATTTGAACATCTTTTATTAAATAATTAATTTATGTTTATAAATAGTAAAATCCTTTGCAAAAATTTAATTATTTTCAAAACATTTTTAATAGAATTTCTCGAAATAATTTTAATCTTCAAATATATCAACATAAAATTAATTTATCTTCTAAAATTTTAATAAATTCTTCAAAATAATTAAATTATTTTTATAAATACTACAATTCTTTACATAAATTAAATTATTTTCAAAAGAATTTTTAATTAAATTCCTCGGATGAATTCTAATATTAAAAAAAAAAAATTTTTTTTAATTATTATTATTATTTATTTTATATTTAATATTTTATTTATCAAAAATATTTTTATAAATTTCATTTGTTTCCTAAAATTTTAATAAATGCTTCTAAACAATTGAATTACTTTATAAATACTACAATTCTTTCAAGGAATTAAATTGTTTTTAATCGAATTTAAATAAAATTACACGAAAGAATTTAATTATTTTCAAAAATTTCCATAAAATTCTATTTCAACAAGAATTTTAAATTTCTTAAAAATAATTAAATTATTGTCAAAATATTTATAAAAAAGAAAAAAAATTTTCTTTTTTTTTTACTTATTTCCATAAAATTCTTCATACCAATTTAATTATTTCTCAAAATTTTAATAAATTCTTTGAAATATTTCAATTATTTTTATAAATAGTTAAATTCTTTGCAATAATTCACTTTAATATATAGTAAAATCCTTTGCAGAAATTTAATTAGTTTCAAAACAATTTTAATATAGAATTTCTCGAAAGAATTTTAATCTTCAAATATTAACATGAAATTCAATTATTATTTTCGAAAATTTTAATAAATTCTTCTGAACAATTCAATTATTTTTCTCAATAGTAATAAAATTCTTCGCAAGAATTCAATTATTTTTAATAGAATTTTAATGAAATTCTTCTGAAAAAAATCCAATTGCTTTCAAAATTTTTATTAAAAAATTTTTATAGAAACTCCATTAGTTTAAAAAATATTCACAGAAATTCTTAAAAAGAATTTAATTAGAATTTCTAAAAATTTTAATCAAATTCTTCATGAGAATTTATTGACATTTTTAGAAGGAATTCTATATTATTATCAAATTTTTTCATAAAATTCTTTGCAATAATTCTACGATTTTCAATACATTAATTTTAAAATTGAAAATATTTGAAAAGAGAAATTATGAAAAAAGTTAAAAAACAAAAAAAAAAAAAACAACAACTAACTTCAAACTGCGAACAGATTATCCGATCACGAACTTTATTAATGTAGATTTTATTAAAATCTATATATTTATATATATATTTTTTTTAGAACTTATTACTCGGGTCTTTCAAAATCGTTGATTATTCGAATTTCGGTACAGAATTTAAAATCTCAAAATGGTGGTTTCAATATGGCGGAGGTATTTTTCAAAAATTGATTAAATTCTATTGAAATTTATTATTTCAGGTTCTTTGGGGTGGCTGCTTAAAAATATGAAGTCAGAGTTTTAAAAAATTCAAAATGTCGGATCCAATATGGCGGAAGTTTTTTTTAAGGCTTAAAATATTGAAATAAACTAACTGTTTGTGGAAATAAAATAAAGGGAAATTAAAGTTAAAATAATAAATAGTAAATAATAATAATAATAAAAATAATAATAATAAAAATAATAATAATAAAAATAATAATAATAAAAATAATAATAATAGTAAAAATAATAATAATAATAATAATAATAATAATAATAAAAATAATAATAATAATAAAAAAAATAATAATAATAATAAATGTAATATAGTAATAAATTTCTGTCTGTTTTTCATACATTTAAATACAGATATTAATGTCATCTTGAAATTTTAAGATATTCATATACATGCTTTTCATTTAAAGAAATTTGATGAATAAGTTTTTCTTTTTTGAAATGGTAAAATTTTTCTCTTCACAGTAAAAGTTCACATATATATATATATATATATATATATATATATATATATATATATATAGATAAAGTGGTTGACAGAAAACCCTTTCCCCAGGAATCCGAGGATTAAACTAACCGTGTGGAATCTCGAGGGAAGCAATTTGCTATCTGTGAAAACATCGAGGTAGATCCACTTAGAGGAATTTTTTTTTTCGTCTAAAAATGCGCTCACTGAAACCGAGATCAATCAAAGAGTTTTTCGACAGTCCTGTAGTGACAGGAGAGCTTTGTCACTTGATCTATCTAGATTTTACCCTATTTATTTAAATACTTTACTTTTTCACTCTTTCTCTCTTTCTCCTTCTTGAAATGCAAGGTGACCGATTTCTTTGTCAGTTTTAATGTTATTATTGTTATTTGAAAATACGAGAAAAAAATCGCATGGGAAAAAAATACGTGAGTTAGCATATATAATATATATATATATATATATATAAATATAGAATTTCTAAAATTGAATGCAACATTTCAAAATATAAGATATATAGGGAAAAAAAGAGTGAATTGTGTTTGTAGTACCTTAAAATATTTTCATATTTATTATTTATCAATTTCTATTCATGTGATGAGTGAAGATGTTATCTGATGTAGGTATATTAGTGTAAAAAAGTTTTTCTAAATATTTTCTCGGTGTTAAAATGGCATTTAAATAGTTTTTTGTTATTAAAAAAATTTTTTTGAATTCGGCTCTTTTTTGATACTTTTCTAATGCAAACAAAATTTGTTAAATAATAATAAAAATAATAGTAATTTGTTAATTTAAATTTGTAATGTTCTGTTCTTTACACTTTGTAAGGATATTAAAAATATTTATAATATTTAAAAATATTAAAAATATTTAAAAATATTAAAAATATTTAAAAATATAAAAATATTTAAAAACATTTAAAAATATTTTTATTGTAGAAACAAAAAAAAATTGTATATTTATTTTTCCTTTTATCGAATTTGATTACAAATTGAAAACAAAATTTTTTCAAATAAAGATGTTACAACAAAATAAACCAATTGAGTTTTAAACGAGAATTTGAATCTTTTTCATAAACAAAAATTTTTAAACGCCATTTATGAGAAATAAAAATAAGAAATAAAATCTTAGACAAATTAGAAAAACAAAATTGAAATAAATATTAAACAAATAAAAATGTCGCAATACAAAAAACTATTAAGGTTTTTATTTAAGAGAATTCTAATCTTTATTATAGAAAATTTTTGAAATATAAATATATGAGAAATAACAAATAAACAACAAAATCTTAGACAAATGAGAAAATCAAATCTGAAAAAAATTAAGAACAAAAACAATTAAAGAACAAGATAACAAATACGTTTTTTTATAAAATAAATCAAAAACAAAAATTTTAGAACAAATATTAAAATGATAAACAGAAAAAAGAGAATAATATTAAAGCAAAAGTAAAAACATAAAAATGAGAAATAAAAAAATAATAATATGAAAAAAAATCTAATAGATAATCAAAATTTATTTTTACTCCATTTTCACTTTCCTTCAAAAATTTTGTTTTACTTTATTTTCACTTCACTTCCACTCAACTTTAAGAATTCACTCAAAATTTATTTTGACATAAATTTCACATTACTTTTTTATTGGTCGACGTTCTGGACTTGAACTTCGTATTGGACAAAACGAATAATGAAATAAAATTTGATTGAATGTAAACGTAGTCGGACAGTGAAGTAAAAATAAATTTTGTGTAAAAGTAAAGTGAATATGGAGTGAAAATAAATTTTGAGTAAAAGTGAAGTGAAAATTGAAGTGAAAATTGAAGTGAAAATAAATTTTAAGTCAAAGGGAATGTAAAGTGAAAGTTAAGTGTAAGTGTAATTAAAAAAAGTTTTGAGTGAAAATAAAGTAATTTCAATAAAAATAAACCTTGGGTGAAAGTGGAGTGAAATTGAAATTAAAATAAAGTTTTAGCGAAACTAAAAGTAAAGTGAAGTGTAAGTGGAATAAAAAAGTTTTGAGTGAAAGTAAAATAAAATGTCAATGAAAATAAATTTTGAGTGAAAGTGAAGTGAAAATTGAAGTGAAAATAAATTTTGAGTCAAAGGGAATGTAAAGTGAAACTGATGTGTAAGTGGAATTAAAAAAAGTTTTGAGTTAAAATAAAGTAATTTGAATGAAAATAAACCTTAGGTAAAAGTGGAGTGAAATTGGAATTAAAATAAATTTATAGCGAAACTAAATATAAAGTGAAGTGTAAGTGGAATAAAAAAGTTTTGAGTGAAAGTAAAATAAAATGACAATGAAAATAAATTTTGAGTAAAAGTGAAGTGAAAATTAAAGTGAAAATAAATTTTGAGTTCAAGTGAAACTGAAGTAAAAGTGTAATTAAAATAAATTTTGAGTGAAAGTGAAGCGAAAGTGTAATTAAAATATATTTAACGTAAAAGTGGAAGTAAAATGAAATTTAAGAGACAGTAAATTTTGGGTTAAAGTGAAAGTAAAGTGACAGTGAAGTGTAAGAGAAATAATAAAAATTTTTTAGTAAAAATAAAGTAAAAGTGTAATTAAAATAAATTTTGAGTGAAAGTGAAGCGAAAGTGTAATTAAAATATATTTTCCGTAAAAGTGGAAGTAAAATGAAATTTAAGTTACAATAAATTTTGGTTCAAAGTGAAAGTAAAGTGAAAGTGAAGTATAAGTGGAATAATGAAAAGTTTTGAGCAAAAATAAAGTAAAAGTGGAATTAAAATAAATTTTGAGTAAAAGTGAAGCGAAAGTGTAATAAAAATATATTTTCCGTAAAAGTGGAAGTAAAATGAAATTTAAGTGACAATAAATTTTATGTCAAAGTGAAAGTAAAGTGAAAGTAAAGTGAAAGTGAAATAATTAAATGTTTTGATTAAAAATAAAGTAAAAGTGGAATTAAAATAAATTTTGAGTGAAAGTTAAGTGAAATAGGTGAAAAAAGTAATTTTGGCTGTAAGTGAAAGTGGAGTAATAATGAAGTGAAAATAAATTTTGAGTGAAAGTAAGAGTGAAGTCAAAATACATTTTGAGTAAAAGTGTAAGTAAAACGAAATTGAAGTGAAAATAAATATTGAGTCAATGTGAAAGTAAAGTGAAAATAAATTTTGAGTCAAAGTGAAAGTAAAGTGAAAGTGAAGTAAATGTGTAATGAAAATAAGTTTTGAGTGTAAGTAAAAGTGCAGTAAAAATAATGTTTGAGTGAAAGCGAATGTGGATTAAAAATATAGTGAAAATAAATTTTGTGTCAAACTGAAAGTGAACTGTAAGTGGAATAAAAAAAGTTTTGAGAGAATGTGAAGTAAAAGTGTAATGAAAATAAGTTTCGAGTGAAAAAAAAGTGGAGTGAAAATAAGGTTCGATTGAAAGTAAAAGTGGAGTGAAAATAAGGTTTAATTTAAAGTAAAAGTGAAGTGAAAATGAAGTGAAAATAAATTTTGAATGAAAGTGGAGTGAAAAGAAAGTAAAGAAAAATTGTGAGTTAAAATAAAGTGAAAATGGAGTGAAAAAATATTTCGTACGAAAGTAATGTATAAACGGAGTGAAAAAAAAATCCTAAATGAAAGTGAAGTGAAAAAAATCCTTCACTAAAACTGAAAGTGGAGTAAAAGTGAAATGAAAATAGAGTAAAAATTAATTTCGACTGAAAACGAAGCGAAATTACGCAATCAACCCCCGCTGGAATCAAAGTATAAGACTCCAAAGCGATGATAAAACCGAAAACAAAAATTTCGCGTGACATAATTTTTCCCCATTCCATATCAACGATGGGAAATAAAAAAAGGAGAAGAGAAAAAAAGAAGAAGAAGAAGAAGATTATATATTGTCTCTGCATTATAGAGGGGAACATCGAACCGTAGTGTTGGCATCAGTGTGAGCCAATTAAGTTTCTCCTCCGCGACTCCCTGGATCGTTTGGTATTCAGTCGCGCGTCGTAAAAAAAAGGAGTCCTCATCCTCATCACCCAACGCGACCTCTCGCGGCCCGAGGACTCTGAAACTTGGGCAATCAGCCATCCGGGCTTGCAAGAGGAGGGCGGTAAAGCAAAGACAAGGAGGAGACACAAAAGTGTTCCCAAAAAAAAAAATACTGGACTAAAGAATGAAGAAAATCTGCTCTCTCCTCTTGCTATATATACATATATATAAGAAAACGCCGAAACGCCGAAACGCGCAAAAGGAGTCGAAGGTGCGTTACAAGGAGAGGGATGATGAATATAAAGGCAGGGTAAGCAGTTAGGGTGAATTCAACCCTCTCGGTTCCTACGCCGACGAGAGGCCAAGAAAAAGAAGAAGAAGAAGAAAAAAAACGTCTTCGCAGATCAATACTTTTTTATGCCGAGAGAAAAGCGAGAACTTTGTGTGTGCCGGCCTTCCTTAAGACGCACCAGGGTTTGTGATGTTTTTTTCTCGTACTTTTTTTTTTATTTTGCAAAAGGGGAAAAAAAGGGGATGAGAGGAAGAGAGAGAGTAGAACGAAGGGTAACGTTAAGTTAAAGTACAGACCTCGCTGTTTTCACGTGCCACTGTAATCAGGAATATCATTAAACTCTCGACTCTTCTTTCCCTTCCTGGGACCTTCTTTCGAAAAACGCACTGCTGCCTCCTCAACCTCTCATTGAGGAGGCAACCCCCCCTCCCTTCGGTTTTTTTCCTCTCCCTTCATCGTGTAGCGTATCTTCCATCCTCGACTGTGCCATCATCTTAAAAATCCTCTCGTCTCCTTCTGCTGCTTTTTCTTTTAAAACCATTTTCCTTGTATTTTTAACTTCATTTTGATGTGAAAAAAAAATCTTTCCCTAAATATACTTGCGTAGTATATTAAAAAGGAAAGAAAAAGATGCTCATTATAATGTTGCCTTTGCTTTGATGATGAGCCTACCGAAGACAATTATAAATATAAGTTAGTTGTATATATCAATTAGATATTCTTATTACTGCTTTTCATGTTGACTTCTATGTTTTATTGGAGAAATAAATATGAAAAATTGTACAAGTTTCAATTTTGTATAGTTTAAGGTTGGGGAAAATGTAGAAATTAAGAAATTTTGTAGTAGTGACCCGCAGAAGGTCAATTCTGTAAGTTCACTTTCCACTCACTTTATTTTCACTTAAAGAAATACTTCATTTTTTAACTCTCTTTACTTCAGTTCTATTTCTCTTTCACTTTACTATCACTTCTCTTCAGTTCTATTTCTCTTTCACTTTACTATCACTTCCCTTCAGTTCTATTTCTCTTTCACTTTACTATCACTTCACTTTCACTTCATTTTCAAATTATTCATCACTTTACTCTCACTTTATATTTATTTCACTTTCACTTTACTAACTTTTACTTCACTTCAACTTTACTAACCTTTACTTCAATTCCACTCTACACTCACTTTACTTATACTTCACTCTCAATCCACTATCACTTCGTATTCACTTTATGCTCACTTTACATTCACTTCATGCTTTAATTCCCCTTCACTTTACTTTCACTTCACTTTCACTTTACTTTTAATTTACCTTTACCTTACATTCACTTCAGTTTTACTTCATTTTCTTTTTACATTCACTTCAGTTCTATTTCATTTTTTAACTGTTTTTACTTTACTTTCACTTTATTATCACTTCACTTTCACTTTACTTTCACCTTATTATCACTTTACTTTCACCTTATTATCACTTCACTTTCACTTTATTTTCACCTTATTATCACTTCACTTTCACTTTATTTTCACATTATTCATCATTTTCCTCTAACTTTATCTTTATTACACTTCAATTTTACTCTTCACTCACTTTTACTTTACTTCCACTTTACACTCACTTAATTTCTCCTTCACTCTCAATCCTCTATCACCTCACTTTCACTTGATTTTCACTTTACTCTTACTTTCCATTCACTTCAGTTTTACGTCAATATTACTTTACTTTTCTTTATTTTCACATCATTTTTGCTACACTCTCAATCCAATATCACTTCACTTTTCTTTACTTTCACTTTATTTTCACATTGTTCATCACTTTACTCTCGCACTTCATCTTTATTTCACTTCCACTTTACTTACTTTTGCTTCACTTCCACTTTACAGTTAATTCACTTTCACTTTACACTTAATTCACTTTAACTTTACTCTTAATCCACTCTCAATCTACTATCACTTTACTTTCACTTCATGCTTTACGACACTTTTACTTGATTTTCACTTTACTTTTACTTTTCATTCACTTCAGTTTTACGTCAATATTACTTTACTTTTCTTTATTTTTACATCATTTTTGATACTCTCTCATACCAGTATCACTTCACTTTTCTTTACTTTCACTTTATTTTCTCATTGTTCATCACTTTTTTCTCGCACTTCATCTTTATTTCACTTCTACTTTACACTTAATTCACTTCCACTTTATACTTAATTCACTTCCACTTTACACTTAATTCACTTTTACTTTACTCTTAATCCACTCTCAATTCACTATCATTTCATGCTTTACGACACTTTCACTTGATTTTCACTTTACTCTTACTTTCCATTCACTGCAGTTTTACGTCAATATTACTTTACTTTTCTTTATTTTTACATCATTTTTGATACTCTCTCATACCAGTATCACTTCACTTTTCTTTACTTTCACTTTATTTTCTCATTGTTCATCACTTTTTTCTCGCACTTCATCTTTATTTCACTTCTACTTTACACTTAATTCACTTCCACTTTATACTTAATTCACTTCCACTTTACACTTAATTCACTTTTACTTTACTCTTAATCCACTCTCAATTCACTATCATTTCATGCTTTACGACACTTTCACTTGATTTTCACTTTACTCTTACTTTCCATTCACTTCAGTTTTACGTCAATATTACTTTACTTTTCTTTATTTTCACATCATTTTTGATACACTCTCATACCAGTATCACTTCACTTTTCTTTACTTTCACTTTATTTTCACATTGTTTATCATTTTACTCTCGCACTTCATCTTTATTTCACTTCTAGTTTACACTTAATTCACTTCCACTTTATACTTAATTCACTTCCACTTTACACTTAATTCACTTTTACTTTACTCTTAATCCACTCTCAATCTACTATCACTTCACTTTCACTTCATGCTTTACGTCACTTTCACTTGACTTTCACTTTATCCCTACTTTACATTCACTTTTATTATACTTCACTATTGCTTTACTTTTCTTTATTTTCACTTCATTTTTACTACACTCTCAAGCCACTGTCACTTTACTTTCACTTCATTTCTACGTACCTTGTCCATTTACTCTACATTCACTTGGACTTTACACTTTCATTTTAAAATGTTACTTATCCACTTTACTCTTCAATTACTTTCACTTCACTCTCGTTTGACTTCATTTTTATTAAATTTAACATACCTTTAAAATTTTTAAGAAAAATTGGAATATTAATAATGTTAAATTCAACACAAATAAAGTGAAAGTGATAGTGAACTAACAGTGGATTGAAAGTGAAATAAAAATGAAGTGAAAGTAAAGTGAATATAAATCAAATTGAAGCGATAGTGTAGTAAAATTGAAGTAAAAGGAAAGTAAGGGTAAAGTGAAAATAAATAAAATTGAAGTGATAGTGTAGTAAAACTGAAGTGCAAAAAAAGTGATAGTAAAGTGAAAGTTAAGTGAAGGTTAAGTGTAAGTGAAAGTTAGCGTGAAGTAAATGTAAAGTTGGAGTAAAGTGAAAATAAAGTGATATTGGATTGAGCCTGATGTTAAAAATGAAGTATAAGTGAAGTGAAAATAAGACAATTAAAGTCATAGTTTAGTAAAACTGAAGTGAAAGTGAAAGGAAGATAAAGTAAACGTGAAAATTAAGTAAAAGAAAACTGAGAGAAAAGTGAATATGAAGTGAAAGTGGAGTGAAAATAAATTAAAATTTAAAAGTATAAAGAGATTTTAAAGTGAAAGTACAGTCATAGTTAATGTAGAGTAACTAAAAAATTGAAAATAAAGTAAAAGTAGAGCAAGGAAAGTGAAGTGACAGTGGATTGAGAGTGTAGTAAGAATGAGATAAAAGTAAACTAAAAGTAAAGTGAAAATAAATTAAAAATAAAGTGATAATGAAGTAAAAATGAAGTGATAATAAAGAAAAGTTAAGTAATTGTGTAGTAAAACTAAAGTGAATGTAATATTAGGGTAAAGTCAAAGTGAAGTGAAAGTGAATAACAGCATGAAGTGAATGTAGATTGACGCTAAAGTAAAACTGAAGTGATATTAGATTAAAAGTGATGTAAAAATGAAATGACTGTAAAGTAAAAATAAAATAAAAATAAAGTGATACAGGTTTGGGAGAGGAATAAAAATAAAGTTAGTGTAAAATAAAAATGAAGTGAAAATGAAAGAAGAAAAGAAAAGTGCTAGTGAATTAAGAGTGCGTAGTAAAAATGAAGTGAAAGTAAAGTGAAATTGAGGTGAAAATAAAAAAAGCGAAGTGGTAGTGAAGTAAAACTGAAGTGAAAGTTAAGAAAAAGTGAATGTAAAGTGAAAGTTAAGTGAAATCAAAGTTAGGTATGAGTAAGTGAACATGTAAATGAAGTGAAAATAAAGTAAGTTTAATGTGCATGAAGATAAAGTGATTGTAAAGTGAAAATGAAGTGAGTGTAAAGAGCATAATGATAAAGTGATAAAAAAATGAAAATTAAGTGATAGTAACTTTACAATATGTAAAGTAAAGTAAATGCGTATAAAGTGCATAAATATGTAGTGATGGTAAAGTGAAAATGAAGTGAGTGTAAAGTACATAAAGATAAAGTGATTGTAATGTGAGTATAAAGTGCATGATGGAGTGATTGGAAAGTGTAAATGAAGTGAAAGTAAAGTGAGTGTAAAGTGCATGAATGTAAAGTGATTGTAAAGTGAAATAGAAGTGTGTGTGTGAAGTACATAAAGATAAAGTGATTTAAAAAGAAAATTGAAGTGATTGTAAAGTGAGTATAAAGTTCATGATGGAGTGATTGTAAAGTGCAAATGAAGTGAAAATAAAGTGCGTGTAAAGTGCATGAATGTAAAGTGATTGTAAAGTGAAAGTGAAGTGAAAGTAAAGAAACAGTAAATTGAAAATAAAATGAAAATATAGTGAAAGTAAAGAGAGAATAATGTGGAAATGAAGTGAAAAATTTACAAATCTAAAAGCAAAAACATTACGATTTAAAATTTGAATAAAAATTACACAATAAAAACTATCCTGTCTATTAGGAAAATTTTAGTAGTATTGAAAACGAACAAAAAATAAAAATCGATGATATCAATTGTAAATTAACAAAGTTATTTATTAACATAGTAAATTAAATGTAAAATATCAATAAAATTGAGTGTTTAAAAAATCAGAAAAATATTTTCTCTTCTTTAAGGTATAATATTGAAATAAATTACTTAGAGGAAGCATCTTGTTTAGCAGTAGGACTGTAATTACTGTTTGCTTTCCCTATAATATACTTCTCATCGTACTCGAAATAAATTTTTTTTTCTCTTCATTTTATTTGTGCCATTCTCGAAGGCGAAGTTAAATTTGCATGTTCCTTTTATCTCCGTAGACAGGTTGATTTTCTGAAATCTTGAAATCTCTATTCTACTGCGCATATATTTACCCTCAACGCAAAATTGCAATTGTATAATTAATTTAATTTGAAAAGGCAAGGAGAAAATCTAGCATTCTAATGATAATTGACTTTTTCTGCGTGTATATATATATTCGTAAACCGCATTTCCCGAGTAAATGTTAATTTTATTTTAATTTCATTCTCGACAATTATACAGTAGTGAGGAAAATAGAGTAATTTGTGGGTATTTTATTTTTATTTTACACTGTCAAAAATTTGATTCTTTAAAAAAAATTCAGGTTTTTTGTATTTTTGATATACTTTGGTTTTTTTAATATTATTTGAATATTAATTGTTATTATTTTCAAAATTTCTTTTTAATATTTTTTAATTATTTTTTCTTATTATTTTTAAAATTTATATTTTTACTTCTTTTTTTTCTTTTTTTTTCTTTATAATTTTTATTTCTTTTATCTATTTTGTTGTGATTTTTGACGTTTTTTTTATATATTTTTTCTCATTACTTTTTACTCCATTTTTTTTTAAATACTATTTTTACTTTTTATTTATTTTGTTTCTTCTTCTATTTATTTTAGTTTTTATTAATATTTTTTATTTCTTTAATTTTGTTTTCTTTTTTATTTACTTATTTTTATTATTTTATTTTTATTTTCTTTTTCTTGTTTAATTTTGTTTTATTATAAATTTTAAAATATTATTTTTATAATAAAAAAATTCATTTGATTTGTTTAAAAAAAATTCAAGTTTTATTCATAATATTTTTTGAAAATTTTTATTCATTTTATTCATTTAGGTTCTTTTTAATATTTGCTATATTTATTTGTTTAATTCTTTTTTTCATTTTCTTTTACATTGTTTATTTTATTGGTTAATAAATATTTTTTATTTATTTTTTCTCATCACTTTTTTTTTTAATTTAATTCAGTTTTTAATTTTTTGTTCCAATACAATATTTTTTACCAAAAAAATTCATTCGATTTATTACTTTAAAAAAATACAAGTTTACTTAATATTTTTTGTATTTTTTATTTATTTTGTTTACTTTAATTTTTATTAATAATTTCTATTTTCCTTAATTTTGCTTCTTTTAATTTAATTTGTTTATTATTTTAAAAAATTTTATGTTTTTTATTTTTTCGTTTTGTTTGCTTTTAAAATATATTTGACACTAAAGAAAAATTCATTTGAATCATTTTTAAAAAATTCAAGTTTTATTAATAATATTTTGTGTTTTTTTTCTTTTCTTTTATTATTTAATTGATCTTCTTTTTACTTTGTTTATTTGGTTATATTTTTATTTATTTTGTTTCTTATTTATCTGATTCATTTTATTTATATTTTTCTTCTACTTTTTTTATTTTTTTCGTATTTCTTTAATTTTGTGTTTTTTTACTTTTTTTAATTCATTTTTTTCCTTTTGTTTTATTTTTTATTTTCTGGGTTTTTGAATTTCTTTCTCTATTTTTTCCCATTCCTTTTTTTTTATTCTTGTTTTCTAATTTTATAAAGTTTTTTATTTTTAATTATTTTATTTATTTTGTTTCTAAAATATTTTTAGTCTTATTAATAATAATTATCAAAATAAAAATAAAAATTATTTTTGTATCTACTTTTTATTTTTATTGTTTATTTTTATCTTTTTTGATATTTTTTTTATTTATTATTTCTCATCACTTTTTTCAATTTATTCTTCAATTTATTTTTCAATTTATTTTTCAATTTTGGAAATTTAGTATTTATCTTTTTTGTTTATTTTGGTTTTATTTAATATTAGTTATGCTTATGTTCTTCAATTTTGTTTCTTTTAAATTTACTTTTTCTCCTTAATTTTTTTTTCATTTTCATTTAATTCTTTTTTATCTTTGTTACTTTACGAAACATTTTTAACAAAAAAAAAAAAAAATTACTTCACTGATGTTTAGAATAAATTCGAGTTTTATTGAATAATTTTTTGTAATATTTATATTGCATTTTCTTTTTCATAATTTTTATTCACTTTGTTCTCGTACTTAATTCATTCTATTTACATTTTGTTTACATTTTTGTGTTTTTATTTTCTTTAATTGTTTCTGTTTTATTTTCTTTTTCGAATCATTTCTTTCATTTTCTTTCTACTTATATAGTTCATTTAGTTGATTTATAAATTTTAAAAAATTTATTTTTTCATTTTGTATTTCTATATCTCTTTATTATGTTTCAATGCAGTTTTTTACATTAAAAAAACTTATTTTTATTTTCAAAAAATATAAAGTTTCTTAACATTTTTTGTATTTTTGAATTCGTTTTTCTTATTTTGGTTCTTTTTAATATTTTTTGGCATTTCTTCTCCCTTTCTTTTTTCATTTAAATTATATTTTATTCGCTGTTAATCAACTTTTTTTTATTTTCTTTACATTTGTTTTTTTTATTTACTGTTGATATTTTTGTTGTTTAACTTTTGTTTAACTTTTGTTTAACTTTTGTTTAACTTTTGTTTAACTTTTGTTTAACTTTTGTTTAACTTTTCTTTAACTTTTCTTTAACTTTTGTTTAACTTTTCTTTAACTTTTGTTTAACTTTTCTTTAACTTTTGTTTAACTTTTCTTTAACTTTTCTTTAACTTTTGTTTAACTTTTATTTTTTTCTCTCCTTTTTTTGATATTTATTTCATTTTCTTTTCTCTTTGCTTATTTCGTTGGTTCTTGAATATTTTTGCAGTATTTTTTCTTATTAACTTTTTTCTCTAATTTGTTTTTTAATTTCCTTTTTGTTTTTATTTTTCTTTCTTTCAAATTAAACGAAACAGAATCATTTGATTTTTGCATTAAAAAAATTCATGTCTTAGATATTTTCTGGTAATTTTTCTCTACTTCATTTATTTTAATTATTTATTAATTTATTATATTTCTTAATATTTTTTTTCTGTGTCTTCTTATTTTTTCATTTTGTTTTTATTTTCATTACTTTTGCTTAATTTTCTTTCTTTCGTCTGTACTTTTTTTCATTATTTTTACTATTGTTTATTTTTTTATTCTCGAATATTTTTTTATCTATTTCTTCGTTTCATTTTTTTATTTCTCATTTTCTCTGTACTTCTCATTTTGTTTAGAAATTTTCATTTTAGAAAATTTTCATTTTCATTTTCATTTCATTTTCTCATTTTCGTTTAGAAAAAAAAACTTAAGTTAAGTTAAGTTAAGTTTATTTTATAATTAGTTATTAGTTATGTTAATGGTTTATTATTTTTATTGTTTTAGTTTTTTTAGTTTAGTTTTTAAGTTCGATTTTTATTATGTTTTTTCACGAATGTTCGACGTGGAAAGATGAATTTTCAATTTTTCCCCCTTCAAGGGCAAAAGTGGAGGAAGAAATTTGTTTTTCATGTTAATAAATATAAAATTTTATTTTCCCTCGACGCTCGGCAAGAATAATTTACATATTTAAGAATATGGGCCTGTTACGTAATAAAAACCGTGGAAAATTGTCTTTTTGACTTTCGAAGAACAAAGTATATTTTGAGGATGCGAGATGTGCATAGTGAATGGATTTAAGAGTCAAGAAGAGGTCAAAAATGGTAAATAACCATGGAGCTATTGTAATTTTGCTCCAGTTTTATGTAACGAGTCGATTTATGACCTGGGGCATTTTTGAAGGTACCTGGTGCCTACGCATTGCCCATTTCTACCTTCAAGGTCCGCATCAACAGTTTTGTCATGACCATTGTTGACCAGAAAATAATAACAGTATTCTTCGAGCAGAAATCCGTGTGCAACACACACTATTACACCTATATAGATATATATTTTTCTTCATTCCTTTTTGCACTAAATTCTACATTCATGTAATATCCGTAAATCATTTCGCTTGTGGAATTTACGACATTGCTCCAGTTTAGAATGAAATTTCTGCACAATTAGTTGCGCCTTCATTTTTCTTTTATTTATATAACTTTTCATTTTCTGATTCGACCCTTGCACAAAATTTTAATATACACACTGTAAAATAGAAAGCAAGAAACAGTTGCTCCAAATATAAACACAAATGTGTTTTTAATGTTTGTTATTTTCGAAAATTAAAGACCCATGTTGTTGCAAACAAGAAATTATTTTCGAAAAATTCTATTTCAAAAAGGTTACAATTTTCCAACAAGTTTTGCAATGAAAAAAAAAATAGAAAGCAAAATTGCTTGATAAAATTTTGACTTCTTTCCTGACTCTAAAGAATATTATGATTCACTCTAAAGATGATTCACTCTAAAAAAAGTTCGCTCTAAAAAAAATTCACTCCAAAAAATATTCTATTACATTTATTTACAAATTTCTTTAACAGTAAAATTATTAAACAACATCAATAACTTCTTTTTTTCTTATTTAAATAAAATAAATATAATAATAAAATAAGTAATAAATACTTATAAGTCATCATTATTTTCCCCCTAAAAAAAACTAAAATAAAAATCTATTTTTACTATTTTTCACTATTTTTAATAACTTTAAAAGAAGTTCTTTGAGAATTTTCGAACCAATTTGTTTACAAATCAATTTTACGAAATTTAAATTAGTCAGAAATTCTTTAATTGAATACATATTCAAAAATGAACACTTCAAATAATTTCAGAAAAAAAGTCAATCTTTCATAAAATATTTAATTCTATTTACAGAATCGTTAGTTATAAGTATGAAAAATACAAATTCAAGAATTTCATTGGAAACCGTTTTGAAATTGAATTATTTTTCAAATACGCGCTTTTGCTTTTAATATTCATTAGTAACTAAAAGTTTAATTGAAATTTATTTTTAAATAAATTTTTATTAGAGAATTCAATAATTTAAATGCAAACAAAAATAATTTATTGAATAATTAATATTTCATAAAATTAAATTTTTGAAAAGAATTTTATCATTAAACATTTTTAAATAATTGATTATTCTTTTGGCGATTTTTCATAAAAATTTTTCGGAACAATTTACACTTTTCGATGAATTTGATTAAAATTGTATATTAAAAATAAGTAAAACTCTGCGATGAGTTTTATGTCTATAAAAATAATTGAATTTCAAAAAAGAATTTTATTATTTATGAAAATAATTAAATTATTGCGGAAGAAATTTATAAGAATTTTGTAAATAATCGATTTTATATATGAAATTAAGGAAATTTTTGGAAAAGAATTGAAATTTTGACGAAAATATTCGAAAATTTTTGAATATAATTGAATTTCTGCCAAAAGAATTTTATTACATTTGAAAATAATTGAATTTATGGAATTGGTTACTATTTTTCAAAAATTCGATTTATTATTGTGAAGCTTAAAAATGAAATTTTTTGCAAAGTTAGCAAAAAAGTTAAAATTTTTTGTCAGGAATTTTTTTTTCGATTTTATGTCATTTTCAAGAGAAATTTTTTGTAACAAAGTGATTGAATCATTCGTAAAGTATATAAAACTGAAGTTACATTTCAAAAAAACTTTAAATAATTCATTTTTTCAAGGCATAAATATTAAATTTTATGCAAATTTAGCAAAGCAGTGATCGAAAATTAAACTGAAATTAATTTTTAAATCTGTTTCTATATTAGAAAATTCTACTAAATTCAAGATATTTAAAAATACAAAAATATATAAATTTCTTTTTTTAATTTAAATAATTGAATAGTTCTGAAAATTGAATTCACATGGAAAAATTTATCATCTAATTTTTAAATAACTAAATTCATTTGACGAATTTTATTAAAATTTTTAAAGCATTTTCAAGAGGAAATCAATTAAAATTGTACTGAAAATAATTTAAATTTTGCAATGAATATTATTATTTTCGAAAATGATTGAATAATTATTGTGAAAAATGATTAATTCCTATGAAATTTCTATTATTTTAACAAAATATGCAGAATGAAGAAAAATTTTGATAAAATAATTGAATTTCTCCAATGAGTTTTATTATTTATGAAAATAGAATTTCTGTAAATTTTTTTTATTTCTGCGAAAATAATTAAATGTTTTATTAAAATTTTTGAGAATATAGTTGAATTTCGTATAGTATATAGAAGAATTGTAACATTTATAAAGATAATGAAATTTTTGACGAGAATTTTTTAAAAATATTTTAATATATAATTGAATTTCTTTGCGAAAAAATTCTATACTTTTAAAAATAATTAAATTTCTGCAAATTATTGGCAACTTCTCCGAAAATACAATTTTTATGTGAGGGGGGGGGGGAGAATTGTAACTAAAATTCCTCTTTAAATCCATTATTTTTATAAAAATTAATTAAACATGTATTAAAAAAATTAAAAAATACAAATTTGGTTTGTACTCTTGAAATTGACAATATTCCTTATTAATAAGTTAATAATTTTCATGTTTCTTTTGTATCATAATTATATTTTACATTTTATCGTATAATTTTCGTGTTCTCAACACTTAAAAATTTGAGATTAATCTCTGACAATATACTAATATTACCAGTCGTACCAACCGTAAGTCGAGTATGTATTGTCATGATTTTTACTACAATTTCAGAAAATTAATTAAATGTATTTTTTAATATTTGAGTATTCAACAAGTTTTATAGCCTTAATTTTGACATCTTTTTTGAAATGTTTTTTTCTTTTAATAAAATGAATATTGGTTTTTTAATTTTTTTTGGTTTTTTTTCCAAATTATGAAAATGAAATTTTTTTTGAAGTTGAAAACATGCAAGATTTAACATTTTCACTTTACTTGCACTTCATTTAACTTTTTAATTCATTTTCTTTTTGGTTTTTTACTTTAATTTAACATCACTCCTAATTAATTTTTACTTTATTTTCACTTCACATTCAATTCGCTTTACTTTCACTTCATTTAAATTTCACTTCATTTTTTACTTTAATTTCCCTTCACTCTTGATTCATTTTTACTTCATTTTCACTTTGCTCTCAATTCACTTTAATCGCTTCAATTTTTCCTTTTTTTGTACTTTAGTTCCACTTTACTCCTAATTAATTTTTACTTCATGTACACTTTACCCTTAAATTCACTTTACTTTGACTTTATTTTTATTTCACTTTCTTTTTTTCTATTTTTTACTTTAATTTCACTTCACTCTTAATTAATTTTTACTTTATTTTCACTTTGCTCTCAATTCACTTTATTCAGTTCAATTTTTTCTATTTTTAGTTTAATTACACTTCACTCTTAATTAATTTTTACTTTTATTTCATCTTCATTTCACTTTATTTTATCTATTTTTTTTACTTTAATTTCACTTCACTCTTAATAAAGTTTCACTTTATTTTTACTTTGCTCTCAATTCACTTTATTCACTTCAATTTTTCTATTATTGTACTTTAATTTCACTTCACTCCTAATTTATTTTTACTTCATGCTCACTTTACTCTCAATTCACTTTACTTTAATTTTATTTTTATTTCACTTTCTTTTTTTCTATTTTTTACTTTAATTTTACTTCACTCTTAATTAATTTTTACTTCATCTTGACTTCACTTTACTTTACACATTGTTTACTTTTCTTTTTTCCCCATTTTTTTTAATTTCACTTCACTCGTAATTAGTTTTAACTTTATTTTCACTTTGCTCTCAATTCACTTTATTCACTTCAATTTTTTCTATTTTTCACTTTAATCTCACTTCACTCTTAATAATTTTTTCTTTTACTTCATTTTCATTTCGCTTTATTTTTTCTATTTTTTTACTTTAATTTCACTTCACTTTTAATTAAGTTTCACTTTATTTTTACTTTGCTCTCAATTCACTTTATTCACTCCAATTTTTCCTTTTTTTGTACTTTAATTTTACTTTACTCCTAATTAATTTTTACTTCATGTTCACTTTACTCTCAAATTCACTTTACTTTGACTTTATCTTCATTTCACTTTATTTTTTTCAATTTTTTTAACTTTACTTTAACTTCACTCTTAATTAATTTTTACTTCATCTTCACTTCACTATATTTTACACTTTGTTTACTTTTCTTTTTTCCCCATTTTTTTATTTCACTTCACTTCACTCGTAGTTAGTTTTTACTTTATTTTCACTTTGCTCTCAATTCACTTTATTCACTTCGATTTTTATCTATTTTTTTACTTTAATTTCACTTCACTCTTAATTATTACTTTATGTTCACTTCACTCTCGATTCACATTACTTTTACGTCATCCGCATTTCACTTCACTTTTTTCTATTTTTTTATTTTATTTTCACTTCACTCTTAATTCATTTTTACTTCATCTTCACTTCACTTTACTTTACATTTTTTTTACTTTTCTTTTTTTCCCATTTTTTATTTAATTTCACTTCACTCGTAATTAGATTTTACTTTATTTTCACTTTGCTCTCAATTCACTTTATTCACTTCAATTTTTTCTATTTTTTACTTTAATTTCACTTCACTTCTAATTTATTTTTACTTTTACTTCATCTTCTTTTTACTTTATTTTTTTCTATTTTTTTACTTTAATTTCACATCACTCTTAATTAAGTTTCACTTCATTTTCACTTTGCTCTCAATTCACTTTACTTTAACTTTATTTTTATTTTACTTTCTTTTTTTCTATTTTTTACTTTAATTTCACTTCACTCTTGATTAATTTTTACTTTATCTTCACTTCACTTTACTTTACACTTTGTTTACTTTTCTTTTTTCCCCATTTTTTAAATTTAATTTCACTTCACTCTTAATTAATTTTTACTTCTTCTTCACTTCACTCTCAATTCACTTTACTTTCACTTCATTATACTTCATTTCACTTTACTTTTTTTCATATTTTTTATTTAATTTCACTTCACTCGTAATTCATAATTAATTTTTACTTTATTTTCACTTCACTTTACTTTCACACATCACATAATCAGTAACATGAGAGCAAATTGAAAAAGAAATTAATTCTAAGATTAATTAAGAATCTTGAGAGTCAAGTTGTGAATGTGAAGTGAAAGTGAAGTGAAATTACAGAATCGAACCCCTGGAATGCCACATTTTCAAGTGGAATAATTAAAACCCAGTCTCACAATGGAAATACATTTTTCCTCTGTCAAGACTAATTTCATTAGAAACTCAACTCTTTTTTCCCGACTTGAAGAAATGCAAAGGAAACGCCAGAAGATTAATCAAATGCGGTTGGAAAGGAAATTTTCTGTATTTTTCTGTGTGAATATGTGTGTGTGAGAGAAAAATGAGCGAAAGGGAGAAAAATGGCATTAGTAGCACGATGAGTTAAGTAGCTATAGAATATCGAAGAGAGAAATGCGGCGGGACCCGTAATTATCCTTTCGTGCCTTGGCGTAAGTTTGTGTATAGTTCGCAGGGTGGTCGCCTCTCTCTCTCTCTTTTTCTCTCTCTGTCCAGCATTCCACAACGGATAATGGCCGATTTTCATCTTCGTTTGACTTTGAAACCATAAGAGAGAGAAAAAAAAAAGAATTGAGCAAAGAAAACGAACGAGTTCTTCTATTTTCAGCTTCTTGAGTTAGTCAGTGAGTCAGTCAGTCAGTCAATCAGCTGGTCAGGTAGAAAAGCCCACCAGCCAATCTAAGGATTACTAACCAATTTCCTCTTTTTCAAAAATTCAGTCAACCGCCTACAATTGCCATTTGTTTTATCCCTTTTTTTCCGTCCATTATTCTCTCAAGACCCTTTTCTTTTCATATTCTTAATGTGAGATTATACTCTTTTTTCTTCTTCTTCTCCTCTGCTTGCACTTTTCTTATTTTAGAAAGGAAAAAAAAAGAAATAAATTACTTAAATATACAAACTAAAGGACGTGTATTATGGTGTCAAGAGAAGAAAATAATGGCATTCCACTTCAGAAATACACCTGTTCTTTTTAAATTCTGGGAAAATTAAAATTCGTTTGCAAAAAAAAAAAAAAAATTATCTACTGAACGGTTCCTTAGAATAATTTTTTAATTGAACCTGTACTCTATAAATGTAAGTTATAAATGTATGTTAAGTACTCTATAAATGTTTTCTTAATAATAAAAGAAAATAAAATCTATTCTATGGTAGAAAAACAAAAACTATGTTTCTATTGAACTGTTCAGTAGATTAACATTTTTAATTTTATTTTACTTGAATCGGTTTTATAAAAATTAGCTAATCGGCTTACACTTTTCCAGTCAAGAATTTTCTCAATTAAAAATATTTTCTAATGAACCGTTCAATAATTTCGAATATTGAAACGGTTCCTTAGAATAATTTTTGAATTGAACCTGTTGATAAATACTCTAAAAATGTTTTACTAATAATAAAAGAAAATAAAATCTATTCCATGGCAGAAAAACAAAAAAACATGTTTCTATTGAACTGTTCAGTAGATTAACATTTTTAATTTTATTTCACTTGAATCGGTTTTATAAAAATTAGCTAATCGGCTTACACTTTTCAAGTCGAGAATTTTCTCAATTAAAAATATTTTCTAATGAACCGTTTAATAATTTCGACTATTGGAACGGTTGCTTAGAATAATTTTTTAATTGAACCTGTTAATAAATACTCTAAAAATGTTTTATTAATAATAAAAGAAAATAAAATCTATTCCATGGCAGAAAAACAAAAAACATATTTCTATGAAACAGTTCCGTAGATTAAAATTTTTAATTTCATTTCACTTGAATCAATTTTATAAAAATTAATAAATCTGCTTAAACTTTTCTACTACAGATATTACTCAATTAAAAATATTTTTTTAAGACCCGTTTAATAATTTCGACTATTGAAACGGTTCCTTAGAAGAATTTTTTACTCGAACCTGTTAACAAGTACTTGACCAATATTTTTTTTTAATAATTTAAGAAAACAGGATCTACTGTTGGGTAGAAAAACGAAAAAATGTTTCTATTGAACAGTTCAGTAGATTAAAATTTTTAATTTCATTTCACTTGAATCAATTTTATAAAAGTTAATAAATCAGTTTAAACTTTTCTAGTACAGAAATTACTTAATTAAAAATATTTGTTAATGAACCGTTTAATAATTTCGACTATTGGAACGGTTCCTTAGAAAATTTTTTTTACTCAAACCTGTTGACAAGTACTTGACCAATATTTTTTTCAATAATTAAAGAAAACAAAATCTATTCTATGGTATAGAAAAACAAAAAATGTGATTTTATTGAACAGTTCAGTAGATTAAAATTTTAAATTTCATTTCACGTGCCAAAAAGTGAACTATAGTAATTAATTACCTATAACTTAATTGTTTTCCAATTAATTCGATAATAATTAATAAATAATGAGAAAAATTCTACTGAACCGATATTTCCTTAATGAACGGTTCATGAACGGTTCAAATTTACTTGACATTTGGAAATTAATTATATTTACAAATTATAAATTATAGAAAGAGTAAAAAATGTTAATGATTTTGAATTGGAACAAATACTTTTTTTATATTAACAAAATGAATAATTGTTAAACTTAATAATTAATAATCAAAAAGTTTACTGTTTGTAAAACAATTGTTAATAATTTATTAACGGAACGTTCAATAGAATTCATCGTACTATACTTTTTAAATTAATATAATTATTCTCATTTCTTTTAAAATATAGTTTTGTTAAAAACTATTTAATAGAATTTTTTTAATTCTTAAAACTGTAATCTACTGAACGGTTCATTAAAATTATTTTTCTTGCAAAACATACAAAAGAATTCTTTTTTTTTACATTTTTTGAATAAATAATTATTTTCATTTCTTTTAAAATTTATTTTTGTGAAAACTGGTAATTAGAGGTTTTTTTAATAATTACTGAAATTGTAATCTACTGAACGATTTATTTAAATTATTTTTCTAACCAAATTTTCGATACAATTTTTAGTAAATTTTTTTAATTAATAATTATTTTCATTTCATTTACAATCTACTTTCGTTAAAAACTATTTAATAGAATTTTTTTAAATTCCAAAAATTGTAATCTACTGAACGATTTATTTAAATTATTTTTCTAAGCAAATGTTCGATACAATTTTCAGTAAATTTTTTGAATTAATAATTATTTTCATTTCATTTACAATTTATTTTCGTTAAAAACTATTAAATAGAATTTTTTTAATTTCCAAAAATTTTAATCTACTGAACAGTCCTTTAAATTAATTTTCTAACGAAAAGTTCAATAGAATTTTTCGTACTACATTTTTTGAATTAATAATTATTAACATGTCTTTTACAATTTATTTTTCTAAAAAACTTTTAAATAGAATTATTTTAAAGTCCTAAAATTGTGATCTACTGAACGGTTCATTAAAATGATTTTTATAACGAAACGTTCCATAGAATTCTCCGTACTTCATTTACAAAAATCGGAATTTATTAAAAATTAGTATTATTAAATTATTCAAAAAATTATTCCAAAAATATCTCTTTTTAACTTTTCCACAGGAATTAAATTTTCAACAAATTTTAATGAAAAATTTTTTAAAATTTAATTCCAAAAATTCCAACTGTTATTCATTAGAATTCAAATTATTATTTTTTTTAGAACTTTTAACTAAAATTATTAAAAACTATAAATTTTTCAAAGAAAAAAAAATGTAATTAATATTTTTTTTTAAATAAAAATTTAATATTTTTATACTCTTGCTTCCCTTAAATTCTTCAAAGAATGGAATTTGAAAATCTATGAAAATTTAATTAACTCCTATAGAATTGTTTCTTTAATTTTGAAATTATTATTTTATTACTAAAAATAGCAACAAAAAAAATTAATTTCTAAAATTCTAAAATTTCTTAAAAAAAAATGTTATAACACTTTAAATGTTCAATTATTTTCTTCAATGTTAATTGAAACTTTTTTCAAAATTCAATTCCTCTAAGAATTCAACTAGGAAAATTGAATTATTAAAATAGAATCATTTTTCTAAATTTATGAAAAAATGTATAAAATTCTTATATTTATGAATAATTTTTAAAGATAAAAAATAAAATACTTTTAAATATAAAATGTATTTTCATAAAGTTTTACAAAGTTTCTAATTGATTCAATTTTGCTTTAAATTATTTTCGTGAAATTAAGTATATCTTTTTTTTTAATTAACATTTTTCGAAAACGTATAATTTTTTCAATATTTCCAAGTTAAATATTAGAATTTTTAATAACTTTTTTTTAAATAAATATATTTAAATACTCATTGTGTTTGTTTTGCTTTCAATTAAGAATTACTTTCAATAAAAAATCGTATAAAATTTTTTTTATAAAAATTTAAACTACGAGTTTTTAAAATTATATTTTAGAATTTTTGAATAATTGTACAAAAAACTTTTAAGGAGCTTATAAATTCAACTATATTTGTGAATAATTTTTGAAGATAAAAATAAAATTCTTTTAAATATAAAATTTATTTTCATAAAGTATTACAAAATTTCTAATTGATTCAATTTTGCTTTAAATTAATTTCGGAAAATTAAGTATATCTTTTATTTTTAATTAACATTTTTCGAAAACCTATAATTTTTTCAATATTTCCAAGTTAAATATTAGAATTTTTAATAATTTTTTTTGAAATAAATATATTTAAAATACTCATTGTTTTTGTTTTGCTTTCAATTTAGAATTACTTTCAATGTTTCAATAAAAAATCGTATAAAATGTTTTTTATAAAAATTTAAACTATACGAGTCTTTAAAATTATGATATTTTAGAATTTTTGGATAATTGTACAAAAAACTTTTAAGGAGCTTATAAATTCAATTATATTTATGAATAATTTCCGAAGATAAAAATAAAATTCTTTTAAATATAAAATTTATCTTCATAAAGTTTTACAAAATTCCCAATTGTTTCAATATGAAATTATTTTCAGGAAATCAAGCATATTTTCTAATTTTAATTACCATTTTTCGAAAACCGAATTTTTTCATTACTTCTAAAATAAATGTTAAAATTCTTAATATTCTTTTAGGAAATAAATATGTTTAAATACTTATTGTCTTTTATTTGTTTTAAATTTAGAAATCCTGTGAATGTAAAATCGTAAAAAAAACTTTTTATGAAAATTTAAGATTTAAAATAATTAAAAAATTGAAAAAATAATAATAAAAAAATTTTTTTTTGCTTTAAAATTAAATGGTACTTTAGAAAATTTTTTACAGCAATAAATAAATCATGAAATAATTAATTATTTTTTTAAAAATACATTTCTGTTTTTAAAACTTGGATTATATTTTCGAATTTAGCAGAAGGGGAAAAAATAAATAACAATTTCAATTTGGGAAAAAATATCAGATACCGTACTAGACGGTTTTTTTTTTTTTTTTTTTTTTTTGATATTAGAATATATATACGAGAAGGAGTAGATGAAAAGACGATCGATCGAGTTTAAGAATGACACGCGTTCTGATGCGTTATTGCGTTTTTGTCACGCGTGTCTTTTATATTCGTCAATGGACACTCGCATGCACCCACGCATGATTCCTACTTCTTGAGATTTAGAAAATTCACGCGGCCAGCTGCCACTCGATTATTGTCCTCCCTCCTTCAATTTTCACGCGCGTTCCTTCGAGACCCTTCATATACCAGTGATTATTCAAAGAAATCGATAGGCACGTTACGTTAAAAAAAATAAAAAATAAAAATGACTGGAAACTTTTAGAAAAGTTCAAACTATTAGCATTGGCATATCAAGGGTCCAAAAAGTGTCGAATCCAATTGGGGGAGTTTACTATTCGGTTAGAAAGAAAGTGTGCTCGATTTTCTATTTCAGATATTTTTTAAAATTTATGAGCATTATGGGATTTTTTTTTGGGGAAAATATTATGGTTCATTAGAAACGTATTTTTAATGAACCGTTCAGTAGTGATTAGTTTTTGGAATTGAAAAAAATTAAGTTCTTAGTTAAGTACCATTAATTGTTAATAATTAGTGAACCATTCAGTAGATTTAAATTCTTGAATTCTTAGGAGATATAAACAATTTTTAGACAACTATTTTTCAGGAACCATTCAGTGGATTCTGATTATTAGAATTATTAGCGAAATTTCAATTAGACAGTTAATTTTATCAATTAATACGAACATGTCTTAATTCTTAATATGGTTAAGAAAACAATAACACGTATTTAATGAACCGTTCTGTAGTTTTTATTTTTTTGAATAATGTTTTACGCAATAATCACATTTTTGCAGTTATTACTGAGATATCAACTAAACGAACCTTTAGAATACTTTATTTTTAGAAAAAATCCATAAAATGTGTGTCAACTTAATTGGCTCCTGAAAAGTATGTTTAATGAACCATATTTTGCTAAATCTAATTTTTATAATTATTATGAAAATACGAAAAATCTTTTATTCGTCTATTTTCAATATTCAATATTTTCAAATACTTTTAGTTCAATATTTTCAATGATTATTATTATTAATTCTTGTCATGAAACGAGAGGCGTCAAAAGAAATCTACTGAACAGTTCAAACGACAAATTAACTTTAGAAACAGTTCAGTAGATTCAAACTTTTTTATTAAAAAATTCATGTCTAATTCTTGTCATGAAACGAGAGGCGCCAAAAGAAATCTACTGAACGGTTCAAACGACAAATTAGTTTTAGAAAAAGTTCAGTAGATTCTAACTTTTTTTATTATTGTGGAGTCATCTATATTTAAGGAACGATTAAGATACTATTTTTTTAATAAACATTCAGATTTTTTAAAAACTTTTACGATGAATTCCATTAATTGCCTAATTACAAAAATATTTTTAATGAACCGTTTAGTATGATTAACTTTTGTAATTAAATAAATCAATTTAGTAATTCATTATCGTTCATTACCATTCATTAATAATACTTCATGAACTAAAAGAATTATTTTGTTTTTGAATTATTAAACAGATATCAAAAAAACAGTTCTTTAATAACAAATACTTTTAATGAACCATTTTACTACTTTTTAGAATTATTACCTAGACATTTAATTAAAAACTTGAATTTCTTATAGTATTACATAGCATTTCTACAATAGAAACCTTGAAAATACTATATTTTTAATAAAAATTCAAAACATGGTTGTTTTTAATGAACCATTCAGTAGATTCTAATTTTTGGAGTTATTGCAGAGGTGTCAAATGAAGAGATAATTTTTGGAATGCATAAAAACGTATCTATTCACTGAACGGTCTTATAGGACAAATATTTTAGTGAACGGTTCAGTAGTTTTAATTTTTTTATTATTAAGGTGCCTTCTATATTAAACAAACCATTAGGATTACTATTATTGATATAAATATTCAGATATTTTCAAGTTTTACGATGAATTCCACAAATTGGTTAATTAGAAAAATATTTTTAATGAACCGTTCAGTGTAATTAACTTTTGTAATTACATAAATTAATTTGGTAATTCATTATCTTTAATTAATATTACTTTATTTACTGATGAGAAATTTTTAATTTTTATATTATTAGAGAGATATCTGAAAAACAGTTCTTTAGATAAATGATTTTAATGAACCATTCATTACTTTTTGCAATTATTATCGAGACATCAATTAAACAGTTAATTTTTGAAATAAATAGGAAGATATTTATTTTTAACGTTTCAGATAAGTATTTTAATGAACTTAATGAACCTAATTTTAATGAACAATAGCTTATAATTTTTGAAGTTCTTTAAAAATTAAATTTAAATAAATTAAGTACTTGAATTTTTTATTGTATTACAAGAGTATTTCTACATTCAGTAGATGCTAATGTCAAGTATTTTAATAAACCGTTCTGTAGTTTCTAATTTTTTAAGTTCTTTGAAAATTCAATTTAAACAAATTAAATACTTGAATTTTCTATAGTATTACAAAATCATTTCTACAAAAGAAACCTTGAGAATACTATGTTCTTAATAAAAATTCAAAATATGCTTTTTTTAATGAACTATTCAGTAGATTCTAATTTTTGGAATTATTACAAAGTTATAAAATGAACAGATAAATTTTGAAATGACTAAAAATATATCTATTTACTAAAGGATTTTATAATACCAAAATTTTAGTGAACAGTTCAGTAGTTTCTAATTTTACAAAATTATTAGTTTCTTTAAAAACGAACCTTGTAAATATTACATTTAAAAAAATTCAAAAAATATTTATTATTTTTTCAACTTTAACGAAAAATTGTGTTAATTTGTTCAATTTGAAAAATATGTGTAATGAACCGTTCAGTAGTTTCTAATTTTACATATTATTAGTTTTTTTAAAAACGAACCTTGTAAATATTACATTACAAAAATTCAGATGATATTTATTGTTTTTTCAACTTTCACGAAAAATTGTCTTAATTTGTTTAATTAGAAAAATATATGTAATGAACCGTTCAGTAGTTTCTAATTTTACCAAATTATTAGTTTTTTAAAAACAAACCTTGTAAATATTACATTAAAAAAAATTTAGAAGATATTTATTGTTTTTTCAACTTTTACGAAAAATTGTCTTAATTTGTTTAATTAGAAAAATATGTTTAATGAACCGTTCAGTAATTACTAATTATACAAATTATTACACAGATATTTTGTAAACAAACCTATTCTAAATACTGCATTTTGAAAAAAAATTCAGAAGATACATATTTATTATTGTTTCAACTTTCACGAAAAATTATCTTAATTTGTTTCATTAGAAAAATATGTATAATGAACCGTTCAGTAGTTCCTAATTTTACAAATTATAGCACAGTTTTTTTAAAAACGAACCTTGCAAATATTACATTACAAAAATTCAGAAGATATTTATTGTTTTTTCAACTTTTACGAAAAATTATCTTAATTTGTTTTATTAGAAAAATAAGTGTAATGAACCGTTCAGTAGTTCCTAATTTTACAAATTATAACACAGTTTTTTTAAAAACGAACCTTGTAAATATTACAATAAAAAAATTCAGATGATATTTATTGTTTTTTCAACTTTCATGAAGAATTGTCTTAATTTTTTTAATTAGAAAAATATGTGTAATGAACCGTTCAGTAGTTTCTTATTTTACAAAATTATTAGTTTTTTTTAAAAACGAACCTTGTAAATATTACATTTAAAAAAATTCAATAAATATTTATTATTTTTTCAACTTTTAATAAAAACTGTGTTAATTTATTCAATTAGAAAAATATGTTTAATGAACCGTTCAGTAGTTCCTAATTTTACAAATAATTACACAGATATTTTGTAAACGAACCTTCTAAATACTGCATTTTAAAAAAATTCAGAAGATATTTATTATTTTTTCAACTTTAACGAAAAATTGTGTTAATTTGTTTATAATTAGAAAAATATGTCTAATGAACCGTACAGTAGAGTTGATAGTTTTTTGAATGAAGATTAATAAAAAATACTTAAGGAACCTTTAATTTCGTAATTATTTGTAAGATATATATCTATAAAATGATTTTTTTCAGAAAAGTTCTATTTTGTTTTCGTAAAAAAAAATTGAAAACTGAAAAAAAATTCAATAAACGAAAAAAAATTCTCTTTATACTAAATAAAATTATTTCCAACTATAAAAAAATACTCGTATTTTCGATTATTAAAGATATCTGAAAATCTAAGCCTATTTGAGAGGGGGAAAAAAATTAGGTCGAATTTCGTTACATTTACATTGTCCTGTTTTTGCCGCATCTTATTTTTTTCCTTTTCTTAAATTCAATTGACAATGGATATAAAAATCTATTTTGAAAAATTTTCCATCAAGTATCAACATCGTATATATAAGTAAGATCATCTTGATGAAGATTTTTCCATAAAGTTGAGTGAGTATGAAAGAGAGAGAGAGAGAGAGAGAGAGAGAGAGAGAGAGAAAGAGCAAGTGAATGAAATATATTGTCGATTTTTGGAGAACAGATGTGTGTCTTGGGGTCGAAGATTCAAGATTTCAGATATCCCGCCAATTCCTCAATATACTTTACTTGTGTGTTGTCGATTCACGAGAACCATGACAAAAGATTGGTGAAGGGGGCTCTTAAACGAAATTTCTAAAGAAACTCACTCGAGTTGAACAATAACATATTACCGATTTTCTTACGAATTCTGACATCATATTATTACAATATTAACCGGGAGCACAATTTTATTATATTTGCGAATAAACAATTACGAGGAATTTAAATTTTACTATTTTTTTCAAATTTTTTTTTATTTATATTAAATTTTAACTATTTTTACTAGAAAAAAATGAAATTTGTTAACTTTTTTTACAGAAATTTTAACAAATTTTTTGATAGAAATATTTTTAATTTGAATTAAGTTTAAGTAGGATTTAAATACAGGCAGAACTATATTTAGCCAGGATAGAGCCAGTTTTTTATTTACACTATTGGCGAATTCGTCTATAACCATACTTGAGCCAGTATTGGCATATTAGTCTTTAACCAGCCTTGAACCGGTATTCAAGTATAAGAAAAGATTTTAGTAATACTATAATTGTTCTAGACCAATATTGAGCCAGTTTTACGCCAGTTTTGGTCAACCAGGTTTGAGCCAATATTAAGCCATTAAGATACTTTTCGCATTGAGACAATATGAAGTAAGTATTTCTTGGTGAAGGTAAAAGTTTTCAAGGCCAGTATTTAGCCAGTTTTCTTACAACTATTTATTTATTTATTTATTTTTTACAACTATTTGTCCATGCTCAAGCCGATATGGAGCCATTAAAACAATTCTTGTCTTGAGACAGTATCCAACAAGTAATTTTTGGCGATAATAAAACTGTTCCAAGCCAGTCTTGAGACAGTTTCAGCCAAACCAGCTTTGAGCCAATATTAGGCCATTAAAATACTTTTGCATTGAGATTATAAAGTTTAAGTATTTTTTTTGATTTGTTAAAACTGTTCAAGGCCAGCATTAAGGCAGTTTTCTTACAGTTTTGACCAAACCAGTCTTGAGCCAATATTAGGCCATTAAAATACTTCTGCTTTGAGATAAAAAAGTGTAAGCAATTTTTCGTAACAGTAAAACTATTCCAAGCCTGTTTTTAACAAGTTTTGACAAACCAACCTTGAGCCAATATTGAGCCTTGAAATAATATACAGTAAGTAATTTTCGGTGTTTGCTTCCAAGCTGGTCTAAAGCCAATTTTATACAGGTTTTAGTCAACCAGGCTTGAGAAAATCTTGTCATATTTATCTTTAAACAGTCCATCCAGGCTTGTGCCAATATTGAACCATTAAAACAATTTCTGCCTTGAGACAGTATGCAGCAAGTAATTTTTTTCGATCATAAGACTGTTACAAGCCAGTCTAGAGCCAGTTTTAGCCAACCATTCTTGAGCTAACATTGAGCCAACATTGAGCCTTGAAATAATATACAGAAAGTAATTTTTGGTATTGGTCAAACTGTTCGAAGCCTGTCTTAAGCCAGTTTTAAACAACTTTTGGTTAACCAGGCATGAGCCAATATTGAGCTATTCAAAATTTAAAACACTTTTTTGCCTTGAGCCAGGATTCGGCAAGTAATTCTCGGCCATAGTAAAAGTGTTCCAAGCTTTGTCTTAAGCCAGTTTTGTACCAGTTTTAATTAACCAGGCTTCAGCCAATATTGAGCCATTAAAGCACTTTCTGCCTTGAGATGATAAACTGTAAGAAATATTTGGTAACGGTAGTAATGCTCCAAGCCTGTCTTGAGCCAGTTTTGACACGCCAGCTTTCAGCCAATATTCAGCCATTAAAATACATTTTGCCTATAGAGATGGTAAACTGTATAAGTATTATTTTCGGTTATAATTAATTTTAAAAATTATCGAATTTTCTCGTAATTTTCCACTCGGGGGTTTTCGGGGTCGCTAATTACGATTTAGATGTCATATTTTCAAAATTCAAAATGGCGGATACAATATGGCGGATTTTTTTAAATTCATCGAATTTACTTAAAATTTGTTACCTGGGGGTTTTCGAAGTCACTGATTACGATTTTGATGTCAAGTTTGAAAAATTCAAGATGGCGGACCCAATATGTCGGACTATTTTTTTTAAAGTCATCGAATCCACTTGAAATTCGTTTTCTTGGGGTTTTCGAGGTTGCTGATTACGATTTTGATGTCAGATTGGATAAATTAAAAATGGCGGATCCAATATGGCGGTAACATTTTTGAAAAATTCATCGGACTTGCTTGAAACTTGTTACTCGGGGGTTTTCGAGGTTGCTGATTACGATTTTGAAGTCATATTTGAAAAATTCAAAATGGCGGATCCAATATGGCGGACTTTTTGTTAAAATTCTTCGAATCCACTTGAAATTCGTCACCTGGGGGTTTTCGAGGTTGCTGATAACAATTTTGATGTCAGATTGGAAAAATTCAAAATGGCGGATCCAATATGGCGGCCACATTTTTGAAAAATTCATCGGATTTGCTTGAAACTTGTTACTCGGGGGTTTTCGAGGTTGCTGATTACGATTTTGATGTCAGATTTGAAAAATTCAAAATGGCGGATCCAATATTGCGGAAATTTCTTATAATTTACCATTTTTTATTGAAATTAAATTTTTGATTTCCTTTTAAGTTTCAAATTACTATTTTAATAACTTAATTCATGCTAAGCCGCACTCTAAAAAAAGAATCTTCAAATATTATCTTTTTTTTATCTAAAAATGGTTTTTGATTTATGTAATAAAAAAATGTATTTACAATATAATATGTCATAAAGTCGGGAGACTTTTTTTTTTAATGAATATATTGTCAACGCAAAAATTATCGAATATAACGACAGGGGAAGGCCGCATAAGAACATCAGTGCCAACATTAATCTTTGACGACAATATTAAGGGAGGGAAGATGAGTGAGTATCCTAAAGCCATCCTGTGGGTGTTCTTTGACGTATCCAGTTTCCCCTTTTACTTTCACCGTAAACTCCACGTGATCTAACGATGCGTTTTACGTCAACGTTAAAGCACTTTTCTTAAAAAGCATCTCAACATTCTATTTTCTAGTCTCTATTCTTTTCTTTCTCTTCTTATACACACACAGACACACGTACACACAAAAAAAAGTATATTTGTAGTTTAGTCGCAAAAAAAGGAGAGAAAATTTAATGATATACTTTAAATGATTTATGACTATATATAGAACACTGTACGGTTTATTCTCTCATTCATTGTCATGTCGAAAAATATTTTTCATATATTTTATAAATAAAAAGCATTTAATTTTGAAGGAAGAAAAAATTTCATATAAGGTAGAATAAATCTTTTTGTTTTTTTATTATGATTAATAATAAATAAAAATTTTAACTACTAGAGGAAAAATAACTCACACGTCTAGTTTTAAATTTAAACATTTTCTTTTTATTTATACATTTTTTCCTTTCCTTTTCTTTATTTTATTCTTTTTTTCTATTTTTTATTTATTTTTTTGTCTTTATTTTATTTTTTTTTAGTTTATTATTTTAATCCTTAATTTTTTTATTTTATTTCATTCTATTCTTTTATTGTTTTTATTTTATTTTTTATTGTTTTAGATTTTATCTATTTAATAACATTTAACAGTATTAATGTTTTTTTTAACATTTTCATTTTCTCGATGAAACAACACAAAAATTTAATTTCTCTTAAAATATTCCCTTAAAATATAATAAAAAGAATCAGTGTTCTTTAAATAAATTCAAGGTGTTTGTTAAGTATAAAAACTTTAATAATTAATTAATTATTAATTATTATTATTATTAATTATTTATTAATTTTTTTTATTTTTAACTTTAATAAAAACAGAAGCACATCACTAAACACAAGAAATATACTTTAAATATTTTTCCAGAAAGAAATGAAAAAAAATTGTAAAAAAATTGTAAAAATTGTAAAAAAAATTGTCATTATAAAATGGAAATTATGTAATTTTTGTTACTTTAATTTAAAGTAAATAGAAAGTTTCCTGTTTAAAGAAAGTAGAATTTTGTTAAAAATCGTGCGTAATTGAAAAAATAGAAATTATTGCAAAATTTCTTTTTTATTTAAAAAAAAAAGTTGTCAACAATATTTTTACAAAAAATAAGAAAATTTCATTATTTTAGTCACTTTTCATTTTTTTTTAATTCTATACATTTAAAAATTACAATTTTACAATGAAAAATGTGATATATCCAAATTCTTTTCCTTCAATTACGTAAAAATGGAATTTTTTGTTAAATAAAAATTTTCATTATTGAAAAATGTAATATCTGGAAAATATTTTCATGTCTTTAAGAAAAAAACAAAATTTTCTTTAAATAATTGTAATTAAAACTTGAAAATATGAAAAAAAATTTCTTTGTTTTTTAAACAAAAACTTATTTATTTTTGTGAACAAAAATTTTGATTAATAAACAGAAAGTCCGCTGCATATTTTTCATTTTTAAATAACAATTTTTGAATTTGTTTTTAGATACGAAAATCAGAAAATAAAACGCAATACAAATTTTATATTCTTTATTAAACAAATAATTTTTTATAGAAAAAAAAATTGAAAAATAATCTATGATTTTCTTTTTTATAATTTCCCATTTTTTTCTATAAAATTTGTTACTACAGAATGAAAATTATATGTACTTTTTAAAAATTTAAAGAAAATAGAATTTTATTAAAATCCGAGAATAAAAAATACAAAATTATGGTTAAGAAAATGTAAAAATGATGCAAAATATTTTCATTTTTTAAAAAAGAGAACAGGATTTTCTTCCAATAATTCTGATAAAAAAAAATTCTGCAAAATTTTTTCTTCGTTTTCTTAATAAAAATTAATTTATTCTTGTGATCGATTTTTTCTCTTTGAAAAACAAAATCTGTAAAATAATTTCAATTTTTATTGAATAATTTTTTTTTTGAATTAATTTCTAATTTTATTTAGAAGCAAAAATAAGAAAATAAACCAGTACGATTTCCATATTTGTCATCAAAAAAATAATTTTTTTATAGAAAAAAATTTTTTTAAAATTCATCATTTTCGTTTTGATAATTTTTTTCTATAAAATCTGTTATTATAAAATAAAAAATATGCAAATGTTTTTCCTTATTTTAGAATTTTGTTAAAAATCGTGATTGAAAAATGAAAAATTATAAAAATTTTTCTGTAAAAGAAAACAATTTATTTAGATTTTGCAAAAAATGTGATTGACAAATTGAATTTTCTTTATTTTATGAAAGTTTATTAAAAATTCTCAGTTTTACTTTCTATTAAAAAGTGCAATTTTGATAAATGAAATTTAAAAATTTTGTTTTCTTTAATTTTAAAAAGAAGCTTGAAATTTGGTTTAAAAATTAGAAAATTTCAAAACGAAAGAAATTTTTCTCCAAAAATTGTGATTAAGAAATATAGAAATTTGGAAAATTGTTTCTATCCTGAGAGAAAATTATATCTTTGTGACATGAAAATTTTTGTTCAGAATCAGAAAAATGCAGAAAATGTTTTCTACTTTTTAATCTTAATTTTTTAGCAATGTTCTTATTTTATTTTTTATAAATAAAAAAAATTAAATCTCAAAAATTCCTTGAAAATAAGTATTGTTTATTTATTTTAAAAGAATTTTTAAGATTTTATTTAACGCACTTAGAAATGCGTCAAATTTAAAAAATAGATATTTTACGAATAATGATAATTTATATCTAATTTTTTTTAAAGAACAACTTAAAAAAATTAAATTTGTAAAATTACCTATAAAACAAATTATTAACTACTTTAAAAAAAATCTAATTAGTTATATAATTCTTGATTAAAAATTTATTCTTTGTAGATAATAAACCACTTTTTTCCATCGCAGAAAAAAAAAGATGAAAAGTATTTTTTTTATTTTTCTTTTTCTATATAATATATGGAGAATAAGAAACTAGAATGACTGTAACTTGAATTAAATCGAAAAATTTGACACTCACCTGGATATGAAATAAATAAATATATATATTATATAAAAAGAAGAAACGAAATGTCGTCGCTAAGAAGAAAAGTCTTACCGATCCTCGTGCGATAAAGGGATGTCTGTTACGTAAAGCCCTTCTAGGAAAACATAAAAGTTCCAATACATCAAATGCAGTTTTTCTTCGACCTCATGAAAGAAGTCGATTGGGGGAGGTCCGGCCTTTCTATATCAGTGAGTTGAGAAAATCTTGTCTTAGTGTTGGGGACCTCTAAAATCCCGGATAGGATAGAGTGAATTTGAACAATGCCATTGAAAAAAAGATGAGTGCAAACGCACAGACAATGTACACCCAATGTTAATGCAACTTATCACTATATTAATGTTATTTAGGCAACATTAATGTTTCATGTGTAAAATTAATGTCACTTTTGTATTTTTAATGTAACTGGTGTAAAATTAATGTCTTAGTCAACATTAATGTCACCTATTCAATATTAATGTCACCTATATAATATTAATGGTACTAATTCAACATTAATGTCACTTATTTAACATTAAACCTACTTATTCAACATTAATGTAACCTATATAATACTAATGGTACAAATTCAACATTAATATCACTCATTAAACCTTAATGTTACTTGTTCAACATTAATGTTACTTATTCAACATTAATGTCACTTATGCAACATTAATATTACTTATTCAAATTTAATGTTACTTATTCAACATTAATGTTACTTATTCAACATTAATATCAGTTGTTCAACATTAATGTTACTTATTTAAAATTAATGTCACTTATTTAACATTAATATCACCTATATAATACTAATTCAACATTAATGTCACTTATTCAACATTAATGTTACTTGTTCAACATTAATGTCACTTATTCAACATTAATGTTACTTGTTCAACATTAATGTCACTTATTCAACATTAATGTTACTTGTTCAACATTAATGTTATTTATTCAACATTAATGTCACTTATTTAACATTAATCCTACTTATTCAATATTAATGCCCCTTATTGAATGTTAACGTTACTTATTCAACATTAATGTCACTTTTTCAAAAATAATATCACTTGTGTAAAAATAATATCACTTGTGTAAAATAATGTATCTTCTACAACATAAAATTTAAAAATAAATAAAACTTCCACAACATTAATTTCACATTTATGTAACTTCCATAACATGAATTTAACATTAACATAACTTCCTCAACATTAATATTCCTTATTTAAAATTAATGTAACTTGTCTAAAATTAATGTCACTTACTTAACATTAATGTATAACTTCCACATCATTAATAACATTTGAGTAAAATTAATGTAGCTTATGCCACATTAATGTCATTTGCGTAAAATTAATGTAACCTCCAAAGCATTAAAACTACATGTGTAAAATTAATGTAACTTCCGCAGTATTATATAAACTCGTGTAACACTACACGGAGAGAGATTTTGTATTAATATTTGTTAAAATTGGTAATAGAATTTAATATATTCTTTTTCAATTTAGGGAAATCGTGTTTTATATTAAAAATTAATATTGTGCATATTAGTAGGCAGCTCTTAATATATTTTAGAAAAATTAGTAAAAGAATTATAATCTTTAAAACTGAGTATATTAAAATCATAGTCCGGGAAAGTATCGAAAGAATACCTTTAATATAGCCAATACTAAAAATTATGAGTGAGTCGAAAAGGATAGAAAATAAAAAGACGTAAGAAGAAGAAGGGTAGAATTAGAGCTTCGAGAGTATTTCACACACACACATACACACAAATGAGTTAACGCAAGCACTATACTATACATATAAACACAAACTATATACAATTTCGGAGATATATGTTAAAACCTAAAAACATATACATATAAACTTAACCGATACAAATAAACGCAATGTCGCACGCACGCTGTACAGTGAGAGATACAGTTCTCAACTTCCTCATATACTAAACACGAGAAATTTTCTGAACTTGCGAGAAAGTAATATTTTCTCAATATTTTGTTTAACAAAGTTCTTAATTTATTTTAAGTTATAAATAAATAATGTTGTATGCTGGGTCAAAATTTTATTGAGAAATGTTTCTCATAATATTGTTTTTAAAATTGTTTGTTTCTGGAAACTGATTTCTATTAAAGTTACATCCAATTTTACGTTATTTAAAAAAACTCATCATTTAATTTATTGGCATAAGAATTTTTATGCATTTTATATAAAATGCAGCATTTCTTAAATCATTTTTTAATATCTTCCAATGAACTAGTTTAGTTAAAAACTCTAAAAGAAATTGAATTTTGAAGAAGTTACAAATGATTGCAAAAATTAAATTATTTTCAAAGTAGTAAAACCATTTTTATAAATAATAAAACTCATCACAGAATTTCAATTATTTTTATACAGTTCTTATAAAATTCTTCGTAGAAATTTTAATAATCTATCAAAATCCAATTATTTTCAATATGTACTATTTCAATAAAATTTCACAAAAGAAACCAATTATTTAGAAAGAAATATATTATTAAAATTCGTCTTAAGAATTTAATATTATTTTTCAAAGCAAAAAATAAATTCCTTCGCAGAAATTTAGTTACAGTCAAAAAATTAAAAAACTTCTCATCAAAATTTCATTTATTTTTATAAATAATAACAGTTTTCTCCAAAATTGAATTATTTTCAAAAACTGTTCTCAAATAAAGAGTTTTTAATATCCAGTACTTTAATAACATTTCCAAAAGAATTCAATGATTAAATAATTGTTTTTATCCTTTCTACGCAATTATTTAATTGTTTTCATAAATAATAAAAATTTAATAAGAATTCAATAATTTTTTACAAAGATTCAATTATTTTTCATATAATTTTCATCAAAGTTTCTCTAAAAATGAAGTTATTCTTAAAAATTTTATTAAAATTCGTCAAAATAATTTTTTGAGAGTTCAACAACTTTAAGAAACATTCAATTATTCAATGAATTATTTATTTTTGTATTTAAATAATTGAATTTTTGTAGAATTTTCTAATAAAAATTAATTTAAATATGAATATTTCAGTTAAAATTTTAAATAATAATTGAAAACTATCTTAATTAATTAGTAAAAATATTTACTAATTTAAATTGGCAACTGACGTTTTGCTTTTGAATTAGCAGATTTTACTAATAAATAGACGTTTCCACTAATCTAATCGTAAATTTTTACTTATTTATATATTTAAAGAGAAATTAAACTTAAATGTCTGAAATGCCACGAAGTTTGGCTCGGATAATTTCGGGACTGTTCGACTAAAATGTTCGGCTAATCTCGGACAGTTTCATAACCGCTCTTTGACAGCCGAAAGCCTGCTACTAGGCTGGCCATAATTTTTAATATAGTCGATAACACTATTCGTTACTAAATTTACAATTTATGCAATTCTTCGATAGTATTTAGTATAATTCTCTAGTAATACTTTTTACTATTGTAGACTTTCTTACTTATAATATTAAAATTTCTTACTGACTATTCTAATTTCTGTTACTTCAGAATAATACAAAGTAATAATTTGATTATAAACTTTCTTAAAAATGGTAATATTAATTAATAAAAGTGCACGTTTTCCCCAAATTGCAATCGGTTTTACTAAATACTAATATAATAATACGAAATATTAAAACAGAATTTCTCTCCGTGTAATATTATTTATACAACATTAATGTAAATTACACAAAATTAATGTAACTTCCACAACATTAATGTGACTCGTGTTAAATTAATACAGTTTATAGTTAATACAGTTAATAGTAATACAGTTAATAGTAATACAGTTAATAGTTGTACATTAATGTACAACTTACACAACATTAATAACACTTGAGTAAAATTAATGTAGCCACATGTATAGCCACATTAATTGCATTTGCGTAAAATTAATGTACTCTCCAAAACATTAATATCACTTGTGTAAAATAATTATTTTACAGAAGTGATATTAATGTTTAATGATATTAATGTCACTTGTGTAAAGTGAAGCTATTTTTTGCCACATTAATGTCATTTTTTGTGAAATTAATGTAACCTCCACAACATTAATATTACTTGTGTCAAAATTAATGTCACTTATGGAACATTAATGTAACTTCCACAACATTAATGTAATTTGAGTAAAATTAATGCCATTTCTGCATCATTAATTTAACTCATGTAACATTATTTAACTCATGTAAAATTAATTTAACTCATGTAAAATTAATTTAACTCATGTAAAATTAATTTAACTCATGTAAAATTAATGTCACTGATGTAAAATTAATGTCACTTATGTAACATTAATGTAACTTCCGCAATATTAATAACACTCGTGTAAAAGTAATATATCTTATGAAGCATAAATGTCATCTTATGCAACAATAATGTAACTTGCGCAACATTAATGCCACTTTTGTATAAAGTTAATGTAACTTATACAACATTCATATTATTTGTTTAAAATTTATGTCACTTCTGTTAAATTATTGTTCTTTTTAAGAAAATAATTATTAACCCTCGTAATATTATTAAAAATTTTACACCATTTGTGTCACTTGTGTTAAAGTAATATCATTAATGTAAAGTTAGTGTGACATATGCAACATGAATGTTAATATTAATATTAATTATGCAAAATTATATTGGCACCTTATCACATTATTAAACATTAATGGCATGTATTTAACATTAATTAAAAAGTAATTATAATATAATTTATTTTATTATTAATATAATGTATGTGCATTAATGATATCAGTAATATGTGACAATTATACGTCGCCTATGTTACATTAATTACTTATCATTAATGTTTAGTGTGAGATTTTAATTATTTTTATACTATATGTAACGTTTAGGTAACAGTAAAGTAATATTAAGGTAACTTTTTGGTAATATTGGGTTACCTATTATTACCATTACGGTTGTTCTCATTACGAACAACTGAGAAAAATTTAAGTATCATTGTACCATTTAGTTAAGATTGTAACTATATTTACATGTAACATTTAAGTAACAATTAAGTAATATTTAGGTAATTTTTTGGTAACACTGGGTAACATTTAAGTAACTTACAAGTACCATTTAATTAATATTTTCATTATAATTAGGAAACATTTTGGTAATAATAATTTAATATTTAGGTAACATTTTGGTAACATTGGGTAACATCTAACTACAAAAGAATTGTGCAAAATGTAAGTAACTTATATGTAACATTTAGTTAAGATTTTAATTATGTTTATATGTAACATTTAGATAACAATAAAGTAATATTTATTTAATATTTATTACATGTAACATTTAGATAACAATAAAGTAATATTTATTAAATATTTATTACATGTAACATTTAGGTAACATTAAAGTAATATTTAGTTAACTTTCGGTAACATTGGGTAACATTCAAGTAACTTACAGGCACCATTTAAGTAAGATTTAAACTATACTTATATATAACCTTTAGGTAACATTTGGCTATTAATAAGGTAACATTAAGGCAAATTTATTATAACTCTTTTTTCACAATCGGGTAACATTTAGATAACTTTTAGGGGTAACCATTACTTAACAATTAGGTAAAATTTTGGAAAACTCTAGGCTCCTATTATAAATATGATTTGTATATAATATTTTTCTAAGGTAACAAGAACGAAATATTTAGGTAACTTGTAAGTAACATTTGATTAATAATTAGGTAACATTTAGTTGACTAGTGCGAGTAGGAGTTATGTAATATTTGACCATATTTCTGTAATATTTGGGTAACAATAATATAGCTGAATTTTGCTAACAATGGGTAACATTTGAGTAACATTTGGGTAACATTTAGGTAACATTTAGGCAACATTTGGGTAACATTTAGGTAACATTTAGGCAACATTTGGGTAACATTTAGGTAACATTTAGGTAACATTTAAGTATCATTTAGGTAGCATTTAGGTAGCATTTAGGTAACATTTAGACAATATTTAGGTAACATTTAGGTAGCATTTAGGTAACAATTAGACAATATTTAGGTAACTTTTAGGTAACATTTTAGTAGCATTTAGGTAACATTTAGGTAACATTTAGACAATATTTAGGTAACATTTAGACAATATTTAGGTAACATTTAGGTAACATTTAGGTAACATTTAGGTAACATTTAGGTAACATTTAGGTAACATTTAGGTAACATTTAGGTAACATTTAGGTAACATTTAGACAATATTTAGGTAACATTTAGACAATATTTAGGTAACATTTAGGTAACATTTAGGTGACATCTAGGTAACATTTAGACAATATTTAGGTAACATTTAGACAATATTTAGGTAACATTTAGGTAACATTTAGGTAACATTTAGGTAACATTTAGGTAACATTTAGACAATATTTATATAATGTTAATTAAAGTCGACAAGAAACAAAACATCAATACTATTAAGTTGTATAATGTTAGGTAACAATAAAGTAATATTCAGAAAACTTTTCAGTGCCTTTGGGTAACATTCGTAATAATTGGTAACAATTGTGTAATATTGACGTAATCTTCAGGCAATAACATTAGGTTACCAAAAAATAATTTCAGAAAACTTTTAGGTACCTTTGCGGGTAACATTTGGTTAACAATTGTGTAATACTAACGTAAGCTTCAGGTAACATAAAGGTAAGATTTAAATTAAATTTATGTAACATATTCTATTCTTTCAAACAGGAAGAATTATTTCCTATAATATGCAAGAAAAAAGTCCCGACAAGAAGGAAACGAAAAATCGAGGACAATATATTAAAAAAACTTATATTTATATATATATATATATATATATATATATATATATATATATGTACATATTTCTTGTTAAGTAGACAATATTTCACGGGATTGGGAAATGAAGGTGTGCGGTAATGGTAATCGTAAATGTAAAGATCAACCGAGCTGTGGATTTACCCCCCACCCCACCCCCTCTTTCTCAAATTCCTTTATCTTGTTGGTCGTCAGATCGCAAATTCTCGTTCTAATCTGTGAGTAATTGTCAGGGGACAAAGGGCAACAATAGAGGGAGTTCAGCTACCTGCCTAACTTGACAACGAGCTCTCCTTTTTTTACTATATTATATATATTGCTTTTTCTAACCTGTTTTTCTCTAGTCTCACCCTTCTTCCCCCTACCTCTATATATTTCTTTTTTTTCCTTTTTTTTTATTCTTTATATGCAGACAGAAGACGCGCGACGCCTACCGGCCGATTAATCTTCGATTATAAGAGTCGATTTGACAGCTGTACTCGTAACACTTTTACGATCGACCCTGGAATGTTTGACAGCCGCATAGACTTTTGACTTTATTCTGAATTGCGTGCAAACAACTATTTTGTATACGCGCGCATAAATATATATAGGGGTGGCGTAACGTCGTAGTTTTTTTTATAAGCGTGTAAAAAAAGCAGAATAATGCGTGGGAAGACGTTATAGTCTGAATTTTTCTTTTTTCAGTATAAATTTGAATTTCAGATGTCAAGTTTTTAAAAATTCAAAATGGCGGTTCCAATATGGCGGATAATTTTAAGAATTGATGCGCTTTGACGCGAAATTTATTTCACGGGTGGTTTTTCAGAGTCGCTGATTGCGAATTTGAGGTCAGATTTTAGAAAAAGAAAATGGCGGATCCAATATGGCGGACGAGAAAATTAAAAAATTCAGCAGATTTACTTGAAATATAAACTATACTAATCGTCGTATTCTGTCAATCTAGTTCATTATTTTTTTACTATTTATTAATTTTATAATATTATTTTTATTACTCAAATAAATTGAAAAATATTTTTATAAATCTAAAAAAATAAGTACTAATGTTATTATATTACTTATTATTTTCATTGTTTCTAAAAAAAGAAGCATTTTGTAAGAAACGTTTTAGATAATCAGGGTTGCTACAAATATTTAATTTTATTTTTCCCTGACTTTTCGCTGATTTCCAGAGAAAATTCTCACTTTCTCCCTGACCATAAAAAATATTCTAATTAGATACCCAAACAAATGTTCCTTTAAATTTATTTACAAACTTCAATTGTAAAATTATTCAAAAACATCAATAACTAAATTTTTAAATAAGTATTTAATTATTACTTTTACACAGGAATTCACATTCTTCAGAACATTCAAATTCGAACCTTTTTGAAACTCAACAATTTATAAGAATATTATTACAAAACATAAAGAATTCTTAATGTTTTGTTATAATTTAAATAACCATGAAATTTTTTAACGAAAATTTAATTATATTTACAAAAATCATAATAAAATCATTCGCAACAATTCAAATATTTTTAAAAGTAGTAAATTTTCTCAAAATATTGAATTATTTGAAAAAATTGTAATAAAATTCTTTGCAATAATTCAATTACTTTCTTAAACAATAAATCGATTATTCGGTAATTTCATTTTTTAATCAATTTTTATTAGAAAATTCTAGAAAAATTCAATTATTTAAATTGAAAAATAAATAATTTATTGAATAATTGAATGTTTGTTAAAATTCAATTCTCCCAAAGAATATTATGAACAAATTTTTAAATAAATGAATTCTTTTGACAAATTTTAATAAAATTTTTAAGAATAATTACATTTTACGAGAAAATTGATTAAAATATTGTATTCAAAATTAATCAAAATCTTGCAATGAGTTTTATTATTCATGAAAATTTTTTTGAATTTCCAAAAATGTTATTAAAATTTTTATAAATAATTGAATTTCGGTGAAGAATTTTACTATAATTAATTTTAAAAAAGAATTGTATTATTTATAAAGATAATTCAAATTTTGACAAAAATTTTCGAATATAATTGAATTTCAGCGAAGAATTTTATTATTTTTGAAAATAATTAAATTCTTCCAACAAATTTTATTCAATTTTATAAAAATAATTCATTTTAAATAGTTGATATTTTTTGAAAAATTATTATTTGAAATTTTTTATATTAAATAATTGAATTCCTGTGAAATTTTTCCAAGAATTTTATTAAAGTTTTAAAAAATAATTAAATTTCGAAGAAGAATTGTATTATTTATAAAAATAATTGAAATTTTGACGAGAATTTTAAAAAAAATTTTGAACCTAATAGAATTTTGGAGAAGAAATTTTTTATTTTTAAATATATAATTGAAATAACCAAAATTTTTTAAATTTTTGAGTACAATTGAATTTCTGCGAAAAATTTTATTACTTTTGAAAATAATTGAATTTCCGTAATTATTTGTAACTTTTCTGAAATTAAACTTTTTTAGTTATTTTTAACTAAAAGTCTTTTTTGTTATCTTACAATATATATAACAATGGAATTTTTCAACAAAAATTTTATTATATTTATAAAAATCCTAATAAAATCCTTCGCAAGAATTTAATTATTTTCAGAAGTAGTAAATTTTCTCAAAAAATTCAATTATTTGAAAAAATTCTAATAAAATTTGTTGCAATAATTCAATGATTTTCATAAACAATAAATCGATTATTCGGTAAATGCATTTTTTAATAAATTTTTATTAGAAAATTCTAGAAAAATTTAATTATTTAAATTAAGAAATAAATAATTTATTGAATAATTGAATGTTTGTTAAAATTGAATTCTCATAAAGAATTTTATCAACAAATTTTTGAATAATTGAATTCTTTTGACAAATTTGTAATAAAATTTTTAAGAATAATTACATTTTACGAGGATCTTGATTAAAATATTGTGTCCAAAATTAATTAAAATCTTGCGATGAGTTTTATTCTTCATGAAAATAATTTTAAAAAATTTCCAAAATGTTATTAAAAGTTTTCTAAAATAACTTAATTTCGGTGAAGAATTTTACTATTTCTAAAAATAATTGAATTCTTGAAAAGAACTTTGCTAAATTTTTTTTAATAACTGAACTCTGACGACGAATTTTATAAAATTCTTTTTAAATAATTGATATTTTTCGAAAAATTATTTGAAATTTTTTATAATAAATAATTGAATTCCTGTGAAAATTTTCCAAGAATTTTATTAAAGTTTTTATAAGTAATTGAATTTCGAAGAAGAAGAATTGTATTACTTATAATGATAATTGAAAATTTGACGAGAATTTTTAAAAATATTTTGAACATAATAGAATTTTGGAGAAGAATTTTTTTATTTTTAAATTTCTAATTGAAATGACCAGAATTTCTAAAGTTTTTTGAATACAATTGAATTTCTGCGAAAAATGTTATAAATTTTGAAAATAATTGAATTTCTGTAATTATTTGTAACTTTTCTAAAATTAAATTTTTTTAGTATTTTTAACTAAAATTCTTTTATCAATCGCTAATATTTATGAAACTAGTAAAAATTATTCATTGCATAATTGATTAGTCATAATTTTATGATAGTTCTTTAAAAATTAAGTTATATAAAAAGAAATTATTGTCTGAAATAGAAAAAAATAAAGGTTTTGTATTAAAATTCGTGGTTATTTTTATATTTATGAAGATTGTAAATATAGTTTTTTTTAAATTTCAATTAATTTTGAAATTCCTCAGAATAATTGAATTTTTCCAATTTTCTTCAACTTTTCAATTGCATGTTGATGACATGAAAATAATATTAATTCATATTCTTAATTTTTTTAGGCTTTTTACGATTCTGCGATTTTTGCGAACTCTAATATAAATGTTTCAAAATAACCATAAAAGCTCTGGACTTATAAGTTTCAAGCAAATCCGATTTTTTTTATTATTATTATTATTATTTATTTTATCTTTATTATTTATTTTTTTTCTTTATTTTATTTTATTTTTTTTTATTTAACTTTTCTTTATTTCTTACTTTTAATTTTAATCTTTTTACTTTTTTACATTTTAATCTTTTTACTTTTAGTTTTCCGCTATTTTTGTGAAGAATTTAAAAAATACCGTCGATAATGCAATAAAAATGGTTTTTTTCCCAAAAATTCTACTAAAACATTTTAGAAGAATTATCATCGTTTTTTCGATGTACCTATACGTTTTTTTTTATTTTAAATCGTAAAAAAGAGGTCTTTTTGTAAAAATCCATTATTAAATTCTAGGAATATATATAACATTTTCCTCTATACTTATAAATATAGTATAACAATTCAGAATGTGCGGTGCAGTGCAAAATGATACCCGCGCCGGGTTTTTTAAATGGACGTGAATGCATCGACAACATTCTTTTATTGTTGGGGAAAAAAATCTATTATATTAAAGGAATACAATACAATGTCTAGACAAACATATATTTATTTATGTGTGTTGAATCTTCTATATACACGCGCATTCAAAGTCTATTTGATTATTATTTTATTTTTTTGGAAATAAAAAAAATAGGTTTGTACATATTGGAAAAGTAGATTTGAAAATATATCCAAATAATTTTAAAAAACTTCAACAATAATGTAATTAATTATAATTTTTAACAAGAGCAATTATTTTGAAACCTTGAAAGACATTTTTAATAAAATTCAAATACTTTATTTATTTTTTTGAAATATTGATTAAATTCAAATTATTTTCAAAAATTCTGATAAAATAAAATTAATTCTTCGGAAAAACTGAATTATTTTTTAAAATAGAAAAATTTATCGCAGAAATTTAATTATTTTTAATTGTATGTATTTTAATATAATTTCTCAATAGAATATACATTTATTTTTAACAAATATTGAATGATACTTACTCTTCAATAAAAGTGTTTTCGATTGAATATAATTATTTTAAAATTTTAGAAATTTTTTTTTTTTTTTTTGAAAATATTCAATTATTTGAAAAAATTATTTAAAAAATTCTTGAAAACAATTTAATTATTTTTATACATTGAAATATTCATCGTAAGAGTTGTAATGATTTTCATGACGTTAATTCGGTATAAAATTAAAAAAAAATTGAAGAAGAACAAAATTTTAATTAATTTTTTTTTTGCAAAAACCACCCAATGGGGGTTTTAGGTATAAAAATTTTTCAATTTTACTAAAAAGAGTCCAGCAAACTTTTCCGCAGCGCATCAATGGGATAAATAAACGAAAATCTAAAAGTCGAATTCCCGCAATGCAGAAATTGTTTCCACATGTTCTAATTTTCGAAAAAGAAAGAAAAAAGAGAAAAAAAGAAGACAAAAAATAAGAAAAGGTTTCTCAAGAATTTCCTGTGCCTTTTCACTCCATTGTCTGTTGGGGTAAAGGTTGCGGGCACTTGACGTAAATGTGTAAGACATTTTATACTTTTCAAGGACTCCATAGCGCCAAAAGTGTTTGTGTGTTTGTGCGCATTTGCCGAATGAACTTCCTGAACATGACCTCGGGAACATATTGCCCGTTTGGTGTCTATATACACGCTTTGCATCATGACTAATGGGAACCATCGTTTTCTCTCTGATTTCCGCATGTCCTCCACCAATAATAACAATAATAATAATAATAATACTTCGGGGTTTCGGACGCAGGTCTGAATATATATGAGAAATAGAAAGAAAACAGACACACACACACACACAACCTGATCTTCTTTTTTCGAGTGTTCCATTCTGTTTGAGGGCTATCGTCCGGACACCCAAGCGCCATGGGACTTAATAGATACGGTCCATATGATTCACTTTCTTATGCCCCATAGGCCATCCATCCGTTTTCCCTTTCTCACTCTCTCATTCCTGTTACTCTAATTTTCCACTCGTACACATGTGTATGTATACAGAGAGACAGAAATGCATACAAATATATATATATAAATATATATATATATATATATATATATATATATATATATATATATATATATACGTAACTTAATCCCATACAAATTTTACATCGAACCTATCTCTTTCTTTTTCTCTCTTTTTTTTATGATGACTACACTACTACACATACTGTCGACATGCGAAGAGATTAGAGAGAACCTTTCTCGAATTTCTCGAAATGCACTGCTTCCAATAGCATCCGGTTACGAAAAAAAAAAAATTTTGTTTATATCTCATTCGCAGAATTACATTCCAGGAGGAGGGGGAGGAAATACTATTGTAGAATTACCCTAAGTGACCTGTAGTTTAAGGATTGAGGGTCAGAAATCGTGAAATTTTCACAGAAAACAAAAAGTATTTTTTTTTTTTTAAATCAAAACGATGAACAAAAACATTTCTATTTGGTCCTATGAAAGTGTCCACCAAAGAACAGATAAAAAAATATTATTTTTTTACAAAAGTTATTGCAAAATTAATAATTAATAATAATTAATAAAAAAAATAATAATAATAATCTGAAAATTTAGATATTTATGGTCTTTTTACAATAAAGTTTTTAATTGTATTCAATTTTACGAAATTTCATCGATTATTCAAAAATTTTTCAACTGTGTATTTAAAAAAAAAGTTCAAATGATTTAAACAAAATCATTCTACAGAACTGTTCGTTAAAAGTATGAAAAATTCAAATTTTCAAAGATTTTTAATTTGGAACCTTTTGTAAATTCAATTTTTTAATTATAAAAATAAGTATTTTATTAAATAATTGCAAAATTCAATTAAATAATAATTAAATTCAATTTTTTAATTATAAAAATGAGTATTTTATTAAAAAATTGAATTAGGACAAGTTTTAAAAATTAATTAAATGTAAGTATTAAACAAACTAGCAAAATTATCATCAATATTAATAATAATGTTGTAAATGTTAATGTTAATGTTAAATAATAAAAATTATTTTATGAAAAATTCAAATTTTCAAAGATTTTTAATTTGAAACCTTTTGTAAATTCAATTTTTTAATTATAAAAATAAGTATTTTATTAAATAATTGAAAAATTCAATTAAATAATAATTAAATTCAATTTTTTAATTATAAAAATGAGTATTTTATTAAAAAATTGAGTTTGGACAAGTTTTAGAAATTAATTAAATGTAAGTATTAAACAAACTAGCAAAATTATGTAATATTGTAATAATCAACATTATTATTAATGTTGTGCTGCAATGTTTACTGTAAACAATTTCAAGTCATTTTAATTTAAGTAATTTTTAAAGAAATACTTATTATGACACATAACTGAAAAACTAATTAGAATTCAATTTTCAAAATATATTATATTTTTAAACTTTAAAGTATATAAAAAAAACTTTAACAAATTTTGATACTAATTTCAAATTTGGCATCAGATTTTCAAAATTGAAAATAATTAAACTTTCTTGTACGAGGAAAATTGAATTTCACAAAAATTGTTATCTGATACCTGAATTAAAAAAAAACTTCATTGCGAAAATTTTAATTATTCTAAAGAATAGAGGAGGTAAAAGAAATTATTAGCTATATAGAGGTATTTAACTTTCCCAACAAAGAATATAAACAATAATTTTTTAGAGAATTTCCACTACTTTTAATTCGCTAATATTGAAAAAAATCAATTTTATTTAACAAAATTTTATGGAATTTATTTTTCCCAATAATTCAATTACTTTTAATAATTATAAAATTTTTCATGTAAATTCCATTATTTCAAAAAAATTTTTGATTAAATTCTAAGCACGAATTTAATTATTTTCATAATCGTGAAATTCAGTAACTTTCACAAATAAAGTTTTTGACAAGAATTCAATTATTTAAACTAATAAAATTTTCATAACATTTAAAAATTCATTATTTAAACCAATGTTCATAAAATTCATATGAAGATTTCAATTCCTTTCAAAAGTAATAAAATTTTCAACAGAAATTAAATTCTTTTAAAACATTTTAATAAACTTTTCAGCAATAATTCAATAATTTTCATAAATAACAATATTCATCACAATAATTCAATTATTATTAAAAGTAATAAATTTCTTCGTGGAAATTCCATTATTTAAAAAAATTCGAATAAATCGTTCACAAGAATTCAATTATTTTCATAAATAATAAAATGTTTTTTTGGAAAATAACCAAACAGAATTCAATTATTCAAAAAAAAAAATTAAATTATTTTTATAAATAATAAAATTCTTCGAAAGTAATTAAATTATTTTTTCGTCAATTATTAATAAAATTTCTCGAAAGAATTCAATTATTTTAATAAATTACAAAATCCTTAGAAAAAATGTAATTTTTCAAAAAATTCAATTTTTGTCAAAATTTATAAAATTTTTCAGAAAAAATCAATTATTTTCCAAATTTTTTAAAAAAATTTTCCCAAGAATTCAATTATTTTCCAAAAATTTTTTTAAAATTCTTCCCATGAATCCAATTATTTTTACCTATAAAAATAGAAAAATATTCCAAAAAATTTAACTATTTTCTTAAATTATGAAATTCTTCAAAAAAAAGTCAATTTTTCCTAAAATTGACTTTCCAAATTGTTTTAAAAATTCTTCGCAAGAATTTAATTATTTTAATAAATAATAAAATATTTCAAGAAAAAAAAATTGTTTTATTCTCTTTACAAAATTGACAAAAATTCCATTCTATATTTTTTATTTTCCTGACTTTTCCCTAATTTTCATCAAAAATATTGACTTTTTTCTTATCCTGCTAATAAATTGAATTTATGCTACGATTTTCATTATTCATGAAACAATTTAAAATAATTTAATTCTTGCGAAGAATTTAAAAAAAATATTTGAAAATTGTTCAATTTTCAATAAGAAATGTTATTATTTATAAAAATAATTGAATTTTTCAGAAGAATTTTATTATTTACAAAAATAATTGATTTCTTTAGGCAAATTTTGTTATTTATGAAAATAATTGAGTTTTCTTGAAATATTTTATTATTTATTAAAATAATTAAATTCTTGCGAAGAATTTTTAAAAAAATTTTGAAAATAATTGAAATTTTCTGAAGAATTTTATAAATTTTAAGAAAAATTGATTTTTTTTGAAGAATTTCATAATTTAAGAAAATAGTTAAATGTTTTTGGAATGTTTTTCTATTTTTATAAAAATAATTGAATTCTTGCGAAGAATTTTTTTTTAAATTTGAAAAATAATTGAATTCTAGGGAAGAATTTTATTATTTATAAAAATAATTTAATTCTTTTAAAGAATTTTATAAATTTGGTAAATAATTAAATTCTTGTAGCGAATTTTATTAAAATTGATGAAAATAATTCAATTTTCTCCTAGAATTGGTTATTTTATATCAAAATAGTAGATATTGAAAATAATTGAAATGTGAAAAGTTTCTAAAGATAATTAAATTTTACAAAGAATTCTATTAAAAAATTTGTCAATAATTGAATGTCGGTGGGAAGTTTTATTAAATTTTTTTTGAAAATAATTGGATTTTCCAAAAAAACGTTTTATTATTTATGAAAATAATTGAATTCTTGCAAACGATTTATTAGAATTTTTTAAAATAAAGTAATTTCCAAGAAATTTATTACTTTTAATAATAATTGAATTATTGTGATGAATATTGGTATTTATGAAAATAATTGAATTTAGAAAAGAATTTTTCTGAAATACCTCAAAATAATTGAATTTTCGGGACTAATTTTTTTATTATTTAAAAAAAACTGTATTAAAATTATATTTAAAACAATTAATTTCTTTCGAATAATTTTATTAAATTTTTGAAAATAATTGAATTATTGCTGAAAAGTTTATTAAAATGTTTTAAAAGAATTGAATTTCTGTTGAAAATTTTATTACTTTTGAAAGGAATTGAAATCTTCATAAAAATTTTATGAACATTGTTTTAAATAACGAATTTAAATAATTAAATTCATGCTTAGAATTTAATCAAAAATTTTTTTGAAATAATGGAATTTACATGAAAAATTTTATAATTATTAAAAGTAATTGAATTATTGGGAAAAATAAATTGCATAAAATGTTGTTAAATAAAATTGATTTTTTTCAATATTAGCGAATTAAAAGTAGAGGAAATTCTCTAAAAAAATATTGTTTATATTCTTTGTTCGGAATGTTAAATACCTATATATAGCTAATAATTTTTTTACCTTCTCTATTCTTTAGAATAATTAAAATTTTCGCAATTAAGTTTTTTTTTAATTTAGGTATTAGATAACAATTTTTGTGAAATTCAATTTTCCTCGTACAAGAAAGTTTAATTATTTTCAATTTTGAAAATCTGATGCCAAGTTTGAAATTAGTATCGAAATTTGTTAAAATTTTTTTTATATACTTTAAGGTTTAAAAATATAATATACTTTTAAAAATTTAATTAATTACTTAAATTAAAATGACTTGAAATTGTTTACAGTAAACATTGCAGCACAACATTAATAATAATGTTGATTATTACAATATTACATAATTTTGCTAGTTTGTTTAATACTTACATTTAATTAATTTCTAAAACTTGTCCAAACTCAATTTTTTAATAAAATACTCATTTTTATAATTAAAAAATTGAATTTAATTGTTATTTAATTGAATTTTTAAATTATTTAATAAAATACTTATTTTTATAATTTATTATTACTATTATCACTATTACATAGTTTTTTTTATTTATTATCAGTTTTTTCAATCATAATAAAAAAGAAATATTTTTTTTGTATGATAAACTTGAAATTATTCTAACAGAAAATTGATTTTTATATTACTTAAAATTAATTTGAAATTAATTAAAATTATTAAAAAGGTTTCAAGATTTTTAAAATTAGTTGACATTATTAGAAATATTATTAAAAGTAATGAAATTGATGAAACTCCATTAAGATTTTATTCAACATATAAAAGTTGACGGAAATATTTAGTTTCTTTAAATTATATTAAATTTGAGTGAGATCTTTAAATTTTTTTTTAATTATATTAAAATTCAGTGAAATCTTTAAATTTTTTCTAATTGTATAAAAATTGACTGAAAACATCAAAATTTATTTAAAATGTAAATCAAAACTAAAATTACTAAAATTAATTAACACGAATTCCAATTATAAAAAATAAAAAGTAAAAAGTATTTATTTCAAAAATAAAGATGAAAAGTATTTCAATCATTATGACGACACAATTTGTAAAAAGCACGTGTTCTAAACGTGTGCCGCCTTAATGATTCAAATGTGCCTTTAAAATTATTAAAATTAATACATTCAAAATTTCAATTTACTATTTATTTAATATCAATTAAATATTTATTATCTATTATTACAATTCTATTATTACAATTATTAAGTCATTCAAATTATGTAAATTTATTGCAGTTCTTTAAATTAATTAAGATTTTTAAAACTAATACAAATTATTAAAAGTAATACAAATTATTAAAAGTAATACAAATTATTAAAACTAATTAAAATAAAAATTGATGTATATGCAAAAAAATTATTAATATCAGATAAAAGTAAAAAACAATCGATTCACAAATCTGAGGAGAAAAAATCGAATTTACTGAAAGAAGAAATGAAGAGAATAAAAAGAAATCGTAATGTCCAATCGATTACGTAAAGATTATCGTTTTCCCTCCATTTCAGAAAAAGAAAAGAACACATATGGGGTTTAAAAGGCGCATATATAGGCATGAAATTTTTTTTTTTTTAGGAAAAAACCTCCAGATTTCAGTATATAGTTACACACGTGCAGAAGGAAACATTTTTTTCTTCCTTGCGGACGAAACAGAAGTCTTCGGGAGATTTTCTTTCTTTTGCAGCGTGAGGATATCTGAAAAAGAGTAATGGCTTCCTTTCTCGAAAATGGGCCGAGAGACCCGCTCCGATTTCTTTTTTTTTTTTTTTTTTGGACAAAAGGACTTCTTGAATGGTTCTCGTTATTGCTCGTGGTGGTCTGGTCTATCTTTTCAGTCCCAGAATGACCCAGGCCCAGTTTCGAATGTGTACGTAAGCTGTAGCGCACTCTTGACTACATAAGGCCGTTAAACATTATGGATAAGGGTTGCGAAGGAAGAGAGGACGTCAACCTATTTTTACCCATATAAATATATTTTTTTTTCCTCAATACACTTTTGATATGAATCTAAAGACTCGTTTATATACTTTTTATTATAATTCTAAATATTCAGATTTCAATTTTTTTTCTCTGCAAAACCCGTTCTTCATATCGTGTTGGGAGGTTTTCTTACGATGACAGCAATGATGGTGTCTTAATTTTTTTTTTAATATCTCATAGCTTAATTTTAATTAATATGTTATTTTATCATATAATTAAACTTGTTTAAAAAAAATTCCAGAAGTTTCATTTTTTTATGATTTTACAGATTTTTTATTGGAAAATTAAATTTCAGATTTATAAACGACCTTCATAACATCCAAGAGACAATTTTCATTCGAAATTCGAAGAATTTAAAAAATAGTCCGCCATATTGGATCCACCATTTTGAATTTTTAAATTTCGACATCAAATTCGTAATCAGCGACCTTGATTACCCCTGAATGGTAATTTTTAAGAAAATTCGATGAAATTTTTTTAAATGGCCGCCATATTGGATCCACCATTTTGAATTTTTAAATTTCGACATCAAATTCGTAATCAGCGACCTTGATAACCCCTGAATGGTAATTTTTGAGAGAATTCGATGAAATTTTTTTAAATGGCCGCCATATTGGATCCACCATTTTGAATTTTTCAATTTGAACATAAAATTCGTGATTAATTAATATGTTCTTTTATTACAATTAAACATATTTAAAAAAAATTGCAGAAGTTTAATTTTTTTATAATTTTACAGATTTCTTATTAAAAAATTAAATTTTAGATTTATATGCGACCTTCATAACTTCCAAGAGACAATTTTCATTGGAAATTCGAAGAATTTAAAAAATATTTCGCCCTATTGAATCCGCCATTTTGATTTTTTTTAAATTTACCATCAAATTTATAATCATCGATCTCGATAACCAACGAATAAAAATTTTTAAGAGAATTTGAAGAAATTTTGCAATAATTGTCCGCCATATTGGATACGCCATTTTGAATTTGGAAAATTTGACTTGAAATTCTTTATTAGCAAACCAGAGAAACCATATTGGATTTAATTTTTAGAAATATTCAATTAGTCAATAAATATTTTTTATTCTATATTTTTTCTATATTTAAGTAATTAATTCACGTAGAATTTTCTACTATTAATTTTAAAAAAAAAATTAAATTTGAGTTAAAATTTCACATAATTAAATATTAAAAGTAAAATCGTTGAAAACTTGATTGTTGCATAATTTTAATTATAATTATTTCATAGAATTAATTTTTTTTAAAAGTTCAATTGAATTTCTTTTGTTGAAATTATTTAAAGTTTTTATTTTTTAATACAAATAAATAAATATTTAAATAAAATAAATGAAAAAATAAAAAATAAATATAAATAAATAAAAAAAAATAATAAATAAATAAGTAATAAATAATAAATAATAAATAAATAAATAAGTAATAAATAATAAATAAATAAATAATAAATAAATAAATATAAAAAATATAAATAAATATTTTCTAAAATATTTCTTATTAAAAATTTGCATATTTCTAAATTTATTAAATTAAATTTGAAATTAAAATTAATATTTTTTCAGTGAAAAACAAATGTATTTAAAAATTCTCAAGGAACTTTTTTGAAATATTTAAAGAAATAATTAATTTAAAAAAGAATTTTTTTTCAATTCCAGAAAATAATTATTTGTAAGCTAGAAAATAATAATTGAATTTAAAATGTTAAACAGAATTTTAAAAAATTTATTGTGATTTCATTTCATATGAAAAATAAATTATTAAATGTTACAATATAAATTTTTCAAACTTATTTTCAACATTTTAATTTAATTATTATTTTCTTGAATTTTTTTCTTTTTCATTATTTAATTTTTTCGCTTCATCATTTTCCTGCGAAATTTTTATTATTTTCGAAAATAAATAATTGTATATTTACGTTGAATTTTATCAAAATTTTTTTTGAATAATTAAATAATTCTTTTTGATGTTATTGAATTTTTAAAGAAGTTTAGATTTCAAAGAAAATCCTAATTCCAATGAAAAAATTATAATAACTAAATATTTTCTGAATTTTGAATAATTAAATAATTATTTAAGAAAGAAAGTTATTGACGGTTTTTAAATAATTTTACAATTGTATAAATTCATAAATAAACGCAATGTTTTCTTTTGCATGCATTCAATTATTTTTCATAATAATTTTTGCAAATTTATTATTACAGTTCGTTTCAAAAATATACAAAATTTTTTTTTACACGTGCGTAATGAATAAAACATTGTTTTAATTAATTCGTAACTTTAATCCGTACTAGAAAAATCAATCGTGTCGATAATATTTGTAGTAATTGTCATATCGTAGCATATTCCTCGTTCGCAGTGCTAAATAACATTAAAAAAAAAATGTTAACAAAATATTTGTTGTTAAAAATATAATATTTGTAGTATAAAAATTATTTTTACTCCATTATTGGCGCAGGGCGCACCATCATCAGTAACAATATCTTTCATGTCATCATCTTCGTCATTATTTTTCAAAGTTACATTTTCTTCTTCGTTGGTAACATTTTTTTCTCTTTTACAAGTGAAAATGCATCCGTCATTATACTAGAAAGTTTTGTTAAAAAGGAAATTAAATTTAATATGCATGTGAAGAAAAATAAATATTGAGTTTGGAAAAATTGCGAATATGTTTATTTGGCTGATACTAACTTCTGAATCGAATGTCATTTTAAATTCGGCACATCGTTCAGCGGGCGATTTAATCTGCAAAAGAGGAAAAAAAACTTTTTTTCTATTTCACTTCAAATTTTACTTTACTTCCACTCTGCATTCACTTTCACTTCATTTTCTATTAAATTTCAATTAACATTCACTTCACTTTCAATCAATATTTATTTAACTTTCACTTCACTTTCCCCTCACTTTCAATTCCCTTTCACATCATTTTCACTTCACTTTCACTTCACTTTCACTTCACTTTCCCCTCACTTTCACTTCACTTTCACATCATTTTCACTTCACTTTCACTTCACTTTCACTTCTCTTACACTCAAAGTACATTTTCACTTCGCTTTCACTTCACTTTCACTTCACTTTCACGTCACTTTCACTTCACTTTCACATTAGCACAAAATTTACTTTCCCTCAATTTTTACATTATTTTCACTTAAAATTTATGTTCACTTCACTTTTACTTCACTTTCACTTCACTTTACCCTAATAAGTAAAAGTTAATTAAAACTGAAATAAAAGTTGATTCAAAGTAAAGTAAAAGTTAATTGAAAGTTGATTAAAAGTTAATTGAAAATGAAGTGAAAGTGAAGTGAAGTCACAGAAAATATGCATGCAACTTTCATGTAACTTCAAATAAATGTTTAAAAAAAATTATATTACATTTCTTCAAAAAAATTAATTTTTGAAAATTGACAATTGAAAATAATAGAAAATGAAAATTTTCAAATATTTTAATTTGAAACCTTTTGAAAATTATTCAATTATTTAAATACAAAGGTAAACAATTCATTGAATAATTTAACGTTTTTTAAAATTTAATTTTTATAAATAATTTTATCAACAAATTTTTAAATAATTAAATTTATTTGATGAATTTTAATCAAATTTTTAAGTATAATTAAATACATTTTTCGAGAAATTTGATTAAAATTGTACTAAAAATTATTAAAACTCTGTTTTTAACTAAAATTTTTCTTTTCTTCTTTTTTCTTTCTTTTTATTTTTTATATTTAAGTAAATATAAATTGACAAATAAAATTTTAACTAATTTCAAAAGAATATACACTTTGAATTATTAAAATTTAGTGAGAAACTAATTTTTTTTCAATTTCTAATTAAATTTATTGAAAATTGAAAGAAATTGAATTTTTGCAATTATTTGTAAATTTACCAAAATTTTATTTTTTAAAAATAATAATTTGAATTATTAAAATTTTGCAAAAAAATAATTTTTGTTTGACATTTCTAATTAAATGCATTAAAACTGGAAATTTTAGAAAATTTCAAATCAAATTCTTCTGCACTTGATCTATTACACTGTTAGAAAAGAATTGAAAATTCAACAACTTTTCAATTACACGGGTTATTGAATTTGAATTCAATTCAGGTTGAATTGAAAATTAAAGAACTTGAAATGAATAGTCATTAACTTGTAATTGAAAAATACAGGCAGTTGTTGAAAATTCAATACTGTTATTGAAAAAATGAATATCTATTGATTCGTAATTGAAAAATACAGATGCAGTTATTGTAAATTCAACACTGTTATTGAAAATTCATTACTGTTATTGAAAATTCAATACTGTTATTGAATATTCATTACTGTTATTGAAAAATCAATAAACTGAAGATATATTTCTCTTTCTGAAATGTTTGGCACATCTGGTTTGTCCAAAGTTGACCGCAGCTAAGGGTCTCGCCTTGCAAGAGATTCTATTTTATGACTTTTCAAATACCAGTTTTTTTATCATAGGTTTATTTAGACTAAAACTTTGTGAAATTTTTCGAATAAAGAAATGTTTGGAAATTTTCCACAATTTCTTAGAAGTTTTTGTCAAGAAGGTCCTTTTAGCGTCAGTTGCTTTACAGCATTTTCCAGAGGAACTACATCCGCGCGTGAAAGTCTTCTTGTTTTTACAGTGTTTTTAATATAAAATGAGTGTTTAAAAATTAATTCAAAATTAAATAAATATTATAATATATAATAATATTATTTTTTAATTATTGAACAATAGTGAACAGCAATAGTGAATTTTTTAATCTACTTGTGTGTATTATCAGTTAATTTTGACGAATTGTAATATCTAGGAATAAGTAATTTTATTGTTAGTGTGTGTTATAATTTATATAAATTGACACTATTTTATTATTGTTCTTCATAATGATTTATTATAGTTTGTGAAAAATATTTTGTGAAATAGTTTTGTAATCAAACATATAATGTGAAATAAAAAGAATCTCTATAAGCTACAATTATTTTCTTCAATCTTGGTAAATATACGTCATTAATTGTAATAAAAAAGAAATTCTTAAATTATTAGTAGTTTCTTTCCACAAAAAAATTTTTGCAGTGTATGTACACACAATACTGGTCAAACTTATTTAATTTTCATTTCAATGGTATTGAATTTTCAATTCTATGTTATTGAATTTCCAATTCTACGTTACTGAACTTTCAATTCCATGTTATTGAATTTTCAATTCCACATTATTGAATTTTCAATTCCACATTATTGGATTTTCAATTCTACGTTATTGAATTCTCAATTCTATGTTATTGAATTTTCATTTCCATGTTATTGAATTTCCAACTACAGTTGTTATTGAATATTCAACTCAATGTTATTGAAAATTCAGTAACGCGTATTGATATGGACTTCACTTACATGTTATTGAAAATTCAACTATATATTTCTAACAGTGTAATGAAAATTGTGAACGTAACTCTTTGAAAATTGAATTCATTTTGGAAAATGTTTTGATAAAAGTTTTTTATTAAATTATTACTGAGTAATTTTGTGATAAAAGAATAAATTAAATAGTTAAATTCTTTTGGGGAATAAAAAATAAAATATAATAAAGTAAATATTGTTATAAAAAATAAAATAGTATATATATTGAAAATCATTGAATTAAGTAAAATTTTTGTAAGTAGTTAAATTATTAAGTATAGAATTTAAGTAGAATTTAATTTAATTTAATATAATTTAAGTAGAATTCGAATTATGACGAGAATTTTGCTTTAAATTTTGAACATGTAGTTGAACTTTTGTAAGATATGATTTTTAAGATTAAAAAAATTTTTTTTGTTCAAGAATTAGTTATTTAGAATGAATGATATTTGAAATAAAATTATTCTCAGAAATAAAAAAAATTACCTGATTCGTAAAGCTGAATTGTGTAATGAATACACAAAAAAGTAAAATATAGGCGAAAATCATTTGCTCTTCACTTTTTAGAAGTTTGATGCAATACCTCGAATCGTCACACGTATGAATAATTTTTTTTCCACTTCTAACGCTTCTCCTTATAGTTTAAAACTGTACAAATATTAAAATTATCGCATCTACAAGTGCATTAAAAATTAATAGCATTTTGATAAACTGTTGAAATAAACCTTGAAATAAATTTATCTGCTACGCGAAGAAATGGTTTAAAAAAATATCTAATCTGTTGAGAAGAATTTTGAAAAGAAATTTTTTGGTAAAATAAAAAAGAAATTTATATAAATTTATTAAATAAAAAAGAAATCCATTTATTAAATTCTTCCTTTCATTTCCGGTACTTGTGAAATTAACTATTCACTTCCCTTTGTTGATTTTTCGATCTTATTTTTGTCTCTGAACAATTGGCCTTTCCTCCAACTTTTATGTTTTGATTAACAATATTTGAAATAGAGAATAAATCAATAAACCATGAAAATTTTACTAAAACAATATTTATTCAATCATAATTTTGTACATGTATGTTTTTTTTTGTAATGAAATAATTTTTGAAAATTATTTTTCAAACTTTTGTAGTAGTTGCATTGTCAATATTCAAAGTAAAGAATTGTGTCGATAGTGTTTTATCGATAGCACAAGTATTTAATAGTGCTTTAAGAAAGTGTAACATTTAGGCAGAATCCTTCTAGACAGCGCTAATGGAAACATTATATTATTATTATTATTATTATTATTATTATTATTATTATTATTATTATTATTATTATATGTAAAATTTAATGGTAAAAAAAGATGCATTATTTCAAAACTAATTCTTACCCCATTATTATTACCGCAAGGCATACCATTAGGAGAAAAAGAAAATGTGTCAGTTTTGGCACCATTTTCCGCACACATGAAAATGCAACCATCCATATACTAGAAAGATGGAAAAATAAATAGAAATTCAATTAATTCTTCAATTAATTTAGATTATAATATTTAATTTTTTTTAAACGTTTAAATTGCGAATATTGCAAAAAATACTAACTTCACGATGAAGTACCATTCCTATATCCTTACAATGTTTTTCTGGTGTCTCGAACTAGAAATTATTAGTCAAATATTATCTCAAGACATTATTATATTGTCAAACTATATGATTAGAAATTACAAAACTTACATCTTGGGCGTTGATGGATTGTGCAATGAGTGCACAAAGTAAAAAGTAGCCGAGAATCATTTTTGCTTCAGTTTATTTTTGGAAAGTTTGATGCAACAGGTTTGAGGTATTCTTGAAAGCGCCACGTAGGAATAGGTTTTTATTTTCAATGCCTCTCTGTCTTTATACAAAAAAAAAAAAAAATGAACGAAAATTATTGCTGAATTTATTAGTCTCAAGCCAGTAGAAATCCTGTAGGTGTAGTTTTTCAATTTGAAGAATGAACATTACTTATGATTATTTAAAGATAGAAAAAATGTACACGTGCATTTTACGCAGCACTTTTTGATAAAAGACTTTTGAAATAAACCTCGAAATGAATTTATCTTTTCATGTCCATACGGCAAAAATAAATATATATTTGAATCCTTTTTCAAAGATAAGAACATTCTAATGTTCCTATTTCGGAAAATTAAATTTCAAATATTAATATTTGAATATCCTTTTGAGCAAACTTTATTCCAAATGCGTCTGAAATTCCATTAGTTTTCAGATTCTTTGTTCTATAATAGAAATATTCGACTTTTTACATTCGCTCATTTCGTTTTACGAATGAGGAGAGTCATTCCTCAGAGGATCTTTTGGACGAGAATAGCTGAAAGTCGTTACACCTTAACGTTACGTCGCAAACTCTTTATTCCTTGACGAGCTTAGATCACAAGAGTGACTTGGGTACTCAGAGCAATAATGGTGGTTGTAAAAAAAATAATTCCTATTGGTACGAATAACGAAATGGAGCAACACTATAACCACACAGTCATTTCCTGCAAAATCCCAGTGCTGAGAGCAGAATTCCAGAATTAATGGCTACAAGAATTTTGAAGGTTTTGATAAAAAAAGAATCATTGAAACATTATTTTGGTATTACATTAAATTTTTCAAGAATGCGCTGATCAAAATATTCAGAATTAACAACTAGAGGAATTTTGAAGTATTTGATAAAGAAAGAATTCTTAAAACATTTACTTTGGTATTATTAAGAAGATCATTTCTTTGAAAGTCCAATTAACGAAATTACCATGTGAGGAAATTAATTCGATTCAGTTAATAGAGAATTATGTTAAAAGAAAATTATTTCCTTCCAGGGGATCGATTATGTAATTTCACTTCACTTTCATCCAAAATTTCACCAAAGAATTTTTCACTCAATTCAAAATGGAGTGAAAATAAATTTTTAGTGAAAGTAAAGTGAAAAGAAAGCAGGATTGCCACAAATATTTAATATTATATTTCCCAGACTTTACCCTGATTTCTAGACAAAATTCTCACTTTTTCCCTGACAATAAAAAATATTCTGATTAGATACTCAAAAAAATGTTCTATTAAATTTATTTACAAATTTCATTAATACTAAAATTATTCAAAAACATCAATAACTAAATTTTTAAATAAGTATTTAATTATTACTTTTCCACAGGAATTAAAATTCTTCAGAACATTCAAATTCAAACCTTTTTGAAACTCAACAATTTATAAGAATATTATTACAAAACATAAAGAATTCTTAATGTTTTGTTATAATTTAAATAATCATGAAATTTTTCAACAAAAATTTAATTATTTACAAAAATCCTAATAAAATCCTTCACAATAATTCAATTATTTTCAAAAGTAGTAAATTTTCTCAAAAAATTCAATTATTTGAAAAAATTGTAATAAAATTCGTTGCAATAATAAAATTATTTTCTTAAACACAATAAATCAATTATTCGGAAATTTCATTTTTTAATCAATTTTTATTAGAAAATTCTAGAAAAATTCAATTATTCCAATTGAAAAATAAATAATTTATTAAATAATTGAATGTTTGTTAAAATTGAATTCTCATAAAGAATTTTATCAACAAATTTTTAAATAATTGAATTCTTTTGACAAATTTTAAGAATAATTACATTTTACGAGGAATTTGATTAAAATATTGTATCCAAAATTAATTAAAATCTTGCGATGAGTTTTATTATTCATGAAAATAATTTTAAAAAATTGCCAAAAATGTTATTAAAATATTTCTAAAATAATTGAATTTCAGTGGAGAATTTTACTATTTCTAAACATAATTGAATTCTTGAAAAGAACTTTATTACATTTTTTTCAATAACTGAACTCTTGCGACGAATTTTATAAAATTCTTTTTAAATAATTGATATTTTTCAAAAAATTATTAGAAATTTTTTATATTAAATAACTGAATTCCTGTGAAATTTTTCCAAGAATTTTATTAAAGTTTTTAAAACAAATTGATTTTCGAAGAAGAATTGTATTATTTATAAAGATAATTGAAATTTTAACGAGAATTTTTAAAAAACATTTTGAACATAATAGAATTTTGGAGAAGAATTTTTTTATTTTCAAATATATATTTGAAATGACCAGAATTTTTTTAATTTTTGAATATAATTGAATTTCTGCGAAAAATGTTATTACTTTTGAAAATAATTAAATTTCTGTAATTATTTGTAACTTTTCTAAAATTAAACTTTTTTAGGAATTTTTAACTAAAAGTCTTTTTTGTTATCTTATAATTTAAATAACCATGGAATTTTTCAACAAAAATTTTATTATATTAAGAAAAATCCTAATAAAATCCTTCGCAAGAATTTCATTATTTTCAAAAGTAGTAAATTTTCTCAAAAAATTCAATTATTTGAAAAAATTCTAATAAAATTCGTTGCAATAATTCAATGACTTTCACAAACAATAAATCCATTATTCGGTAATTTCATTTTTTATTCAATTTTTATTAGAAGATTCTAGAAAAATTCAATTATTTTAATTAAGAAATAAATTATTTATTGAATAATTAAATGTTTGTTAAAATTGAATTCTCATAAAGAATTTTATCAACAAATTTTTAAATAATTGAATTCTTTTGACAAATTATAATAAAATTTTTAAGAATAATTACATTTTACGAGGAATTTGATTAAAATATTGCATCCAAAATTAATTAAAATCCTGCGATGAGTTTTATTACTCATGAAAATAATTTTAAAAAATTTACAAGGGTGTTATTAAAATTTTTTTAAAATAATTAAATTTCGGTGAAGAATTTTACTATTTTAAACATAATTGAATATTTGAAAAGATCTTGGTTAAATTTTATTCAATAACTGAACTCTTGGGACGAATTTTATAAAATTCTTTTTAAATAATTGATATTTTTTGAAAAATTATTTGAAATTTTTCATATTAAATAATTGAATTCCTGCGCAATTTTTCTTAGAATTTTATTAAAGTTTTTAAAAATAATTGAATTTTGAAGAAGAATTGTATTATTTATAATGATAATTGAAATTTTGACAAGAATTTTTAAAAAAATTTGGAACATAATTGAATTTTGGAGAAGAATTTTTTTATTTTTAAATATATAATTGAAATGACCAGAATTTTTTTATTTTTTGAATGGAATTGAATTTTTGCGAAAAATTTTATTACTTTTGAAAATAATTGAATGTCTGTAATTATTTGTAACTTTTCTAAAATTAAACTTTTTCAGTATTTTTAACTAAAAGTCTTTTTTGTTATCTTATAATTTAAATAACTATGAAATTTTTCAACAAAAATTAAATTATTTTCAAAAATCCTAATAAAATCCTTCGCAAGAATTCAATTATTTTTATGAGTAGTAAATTTTCTCAAAAAATCCAATTATTTGAAAAAATTGTAATAAAATTCATTGCAATAATTCAATTATTTTTATAAACAATAAATCCATTATTCGGTAATTGTATTTTTTAATTAATTATTATTAGAAAATTCTAGAAAAATCCAATTATTTCAATTGAAAAATAAATTATTTATTGAATAATTGAATGTTTGTTAAAATTGAATTGTTATTAAGAATTTTATCAACAAATTTTTAAATTATTGAATTCTTTTAAAAAGTTTTAATAAAATTTTTAAGAATAATTACATCTTACGAGGAATTTGATTAAAATATTGTATCCAAAATTAATAAAAATTTTGCGATGAGTTTTATTATTCATGAAAATAATTTTAAAAAATTGCTAAAAATGTTATTAAAAAATTTCTAAAATAATTGAATTTCGGTGAAGAATTTTACTATTTGTAAAAATAATTGAATACTTGAAAAGAACTTTGTTAAATTTTATTCAATAAGTGAACTCTTGTGACGAATTTTAGAAAATTTTTTTTAAATAATTGATATTTTTCGAAAAATTATTTGAAATATTTATATTGAATAAATGAATTCCTGTGAAATTTTTTCATGAATTTTATTAAAGTTTTTAAAAATAATTGAATTTCGAAGAAGAATTGTATTATTTATTTATTTTTAAAGATAATTGAAATTTTGACGAGAATTTTAAAAAACATTTTTTGATTATAATTGAATTTCTGCGAAAAATTTTATTACTTTTGAAAATAATTGAATTTCCGTATTTATTTGTAACTTTTCTAATATTAAACTTTTTTAGTATTTTATAACTAAAATTCTTTTATCAATCTAGTATTTATGAAAATTGTAAAAATTATTCATTACATAATTTATTAGTCATAATTTTATGATAGTTCTTTAAAAATTAAGTTATTTAAAAAGAAATTATTGTCTGAAATAGAAAAAATTCAAGGTTTTGTATTAAAATTCGTGGTTATTTTTTAAAGTTTGCGAGGCAAACAAAGAAAACATCAAAATTTAGAGTTTTTTCTTGAGTTTTTGAAATTCGATTTTTCCAGTACTTTTACTAAAAATCCCTGACTTTTTCCTGACTTCCCTCACCAATTTTACTTTTCCTGACTTTTCCCTGAATTCCCTGTCTTCCCTGACATGTGGCAACCCTGTAGAGTGGAAATAAATTTGGAGTGAATTTGGAGTGAAAATAAAGTGAAAGTCAAGAATGTCACTTCCGGCGTAATCGTAAAAAAAGCGATTGCTGACAATATTATTTTCATTAAATATATTAAATACGTTTTCACCTCTAATGGAGATTATTAGTTTTCGATGTATATAAAAAAGTGCAGAAGGAAGTAGAAAATTTGAACCGAGGTCACAGCGGGAGTTAACCTTGATCGCGTTTCACGACCTACCACCTTTAAATGATCTTCAAGCTTCCATTAAAACGCTTCACTTATTTTCATCAAAGAATATTTCCCTCGACAATGTCAAACTTGCCAAAACATCGCGCGCTACTTTATTTCTACAGAGATGATTTTTTTCAAAAAAGTCTCCATCCCTTTCTTTTTTTTTTTGTTCCTGTAACATAAGTAAGATTTGTGTTTTGTGTATGTATTGAGTCTGTTGAGTGCTCAGAGATACAGTAGAAAATTCTTAGCGCACACTATGTGCGTGTTTGGTGTCGCGCCACTGACCCCCGCAGTCATTCAAGATCAAAGGAGTTTTCGTCGGCATTCTTTACTCGATGCGATTTAACCCCTAAATCTCAAAGTACCCATTCATCGATGGTGTACATTACACGGTTTTGAAAGAAGTCTCTTTTTTTTATGAGTTTTTCACGTTCCTTTAAAAAGGGTTTCTTAGCGAAAGGTAAAAAAGCGCAGGTATCACAACAAAACTCTTCTATAACAATCGAGGAGGCAGGAAGCAGAATTATGGTTTGGACTTTATATACAGCCCTTTACTTCTCTCTTCACTTTGCGGTGACAGACTGTTGAGTGAAATTTCCAAAATACAAAATACATTTCTTTCAAGTCCTAATTCACCTTTTTTAAAGAAAGGAATAAAGAAATGTCAACGCATCTATTTTTGTTCCACACTCGTCCTATTATCATTAGGACAAATCGCTTAAAATTCCAATAATTGAACAGAATAATTCGTTTACAATTTGTGGAGCTTAATTCTATTCGGTAAATAGAATTCATTTTTGCGGCAATTAATCATATTTGGTAAACGGTTTTAATCTTTGCGGAAATTAATTATATTCGGGAAACGGAATTAATTTCTGAGATAATTATTTCTATTTAGTAAACGAAATTAATTACTGAGAAAATTAATTCTATTGGGTGAACCGAATTAATTTGTGCGCAACTTAGTATATGAAACCGCTAACGAAATTAATTTTTACATAAATTAATTCCAACCTATTAACCAAATAAATGTATACGATTTAATTAATTCCTTTTTTAATTTCTAACGGAACAATTTAATTTTATTCAATTTCCATATGAACGTTTGCGGAAGCTCTATCATCAGGGTTGACACATGCAAGGGAAGTCAGGAAGAGTAAAATTACTCAGGAAATTCAGGAAAAAGTCAGGGATTTTTAGTAAAAGTACTACAAAAAATCCAATTTAAAAAATTCATCAAAAAACTCTAAATTTTGATGTTTTTTTTGTTTCTCTAGTGAACTATAAAAATAACCACGAATTTTAATACAAAACCTTAAATTTTTTCTTTTTTAGACAATAATTTCTTTTTATATAACTTAATTTTTAAAGAACTATCATAAAATTATGACTAATAAATTATGTAATGAATAATTTTTACAATTTTTATAAATACTAGATTGATAAAAGAAATTTTAGATAAAAACACTAGAAAAAGTTTAATTTTAGAAAAGTTACAAATATTTACAGAAATTCAATTATTTTCAAATGTAATAAAATTTTTTGCAGAAATTCAATTATATTCAAAAATTAAAAAAATTCTCGACCTAATTTCAATTATATATTTAAAAATAAAAACATTCTTCTCCAAAATTCAGTTATGTTCAAAATTTTTTTAAAAATTCTCGTCAAAATTTCAATTATCTTTATAAATAATACAATTCTTCTTCGAAATTCAATTATTTTTAAAAACTTTAATAAAATTCTTGGAAAAATTTTACAGGAATTCAATTATTTAATGTAAAAAATTTCAAATAATTTTTCGAAAAGTATCAATTATTTAAAAAGAATTTAGAAAATTCGTCGCAAGAGTTCAGTTATTGAAAAAAATTTAACAAAGTTCTTTTCAAGAATTCAATTATTTTTAGAAATAGTAAAATTCTTCACCGAAATTCAATTATATTAGAAAAATTTTAATAACATTTTTGGAAATTTTTTAAAATTATTTTCATGAATAATAAAACTCATCGCAAGATTTTAATTAATTTTGGACACAATATTTAAATCAAATTCCTCGCAAAATGTAATTATTCTTAAAAATTTTATTAAAATTTGTCAAAAGAATTCAATTATTCAAAAATTTGTTGATAAAATTCTGTATGAGAATTCAATTTTAACAAACATTCAATTAATCAATAAATTATTTATTTTTAAATTTGAATAATTGAATTTTTCTAGAATCTTCTAATAAAAATTGATTAAAAAATGCAATTACCGAATCATGGATTTATTCTTTATAAAAATAATTAAATTATTTCAACGAATTTTATTAGAATTTTTTCAAATAAATGTATTTTAAGAGAAAATTTACTACTTTTTAAAATAATTGAATTCTTGCGAAGGATTTTATTAGGATTTTCATAAATATAATAAAATTTTTGTTGATAAATTCGATTGTTATTTAAATTAAAAAAAAACAAAAAAGACTTTAAGTTAAAAATACTAAAAAAGTTTAATTTTAGAAAAGTTACAAATAATTACAGAAATTCAATTATTTTCAAAAGAAATAAAATTTTTCGCAGAAACTCAATTATAATAAAAAATTAAAAAAATTCTGGTCATTTCAATTATATATTTAAAAATGAAAAAATTCTTCTCCAAAATTCTATTATGCTCAAATTTTTTTTTTAAATTCTCGTCAAAATTTCAATTATCTTTATAAATAATATAATTCTTCTTCGAAATTCAATTATTTTTAAAAAATTTAATAAAATTCTTTAAAAACTTTCACAGGAATTCAATTATTTAATATAAAAAATTTTAAATAATAATTTTTCGAAAAATATCAATTATTTAAAAAGAATTTTATAAAATTCGTCACAAGAGTTCAGTTATTGAAAAAAATTTAACAAAGTTCCTTACAAGAATTTAATTATTTTTATAAATAATAAAATTCTTCACCGAAATTCAATTATATTAGAAAAATTTTAATAACATTTTTCGAAATTTTTAAAATTATTTTCATGAATAATAAAACTCATCGCAAGATTTTAATTAATTTTGGATACAATATTTTAATCAAATTCCTCGTAAATTGTAATTATTCTTTACAATTTTATTAAAATTTGTCAAAATTCTTGGAAAAATTTCACAGGAATTCAATAATTCACCAAATTTTTGATGAATTTCTTTTAAATAAACTAATTATTTTCAAAAATAATAAATTTTTCACAGGAATTCAATTATTTAATATGGTAAATTTCAAATAATTTTACGAAAAATATCAATTATTTAAAAAGAATTATTTTTATAAACTTGAATAAAATTCGTTGGAAGAATTTAATTATTTTCAAAAGTAATAAAATTCTTCGCAGAGATTCAATTATGTTCGGAAATTTTTGTCAAAATTTTAATTATCTTTATAAATAATAAAATTCATCAATATTCAATTATTAAAAAAAATGTTTTTAATTCTCGTCAAAATTTCAATTATTGTTATAAATAATATAATTCTTCTTCAAAATTCAATTATAGTAAAATTCTTCACCGAAATTCAATTATTTTAGAAAAATTTTAATAACATTTTTGGAAATTAAAAAAAAAATTTTTCACGAATAATAAAACTCATCGCAGGATTTTAATTAATTTTGGATATACAATATTTTAATCAAATTCCTCGTCAAATGTAATTATTCTTAAAAATTTTATTACGATTTGTCAAAGGAATTCAATTATTTAAAAATTTGTTGATAAAATTCTTTATGAGAATTCAATTTTAACAAACATTCAATTATTCAATAAATAATTTATTTTTCAATTGAAATAATTGAATTTTTCTAGAATTTTCTAATAAAAATTAAATAAAAATGCAATTACCGAATAATGGATTTATTGTTTATGAAAATAATTGAATTATTGCAACGAATTTTATTACAATTTTTTCAAATAATTGAAATTTTTGAGAAAATTTTCTACTTTTGAAAATAATTAAATTCTTGCGAAGGATTTCATTAGGATTTTTGTAAATAATTAAATTTTTGTTGAAAAATTTCATGGTTATTTAAATTATAAGAAAACATTAAGAATTCTTAATGTTTGTAATAATATTCTTATAAATTGTTGAGTTTCAAAAAGGTTTAAACTTGAATGTTCTGAAGAATTTTAATTCCTGTGGAAAAGTAATAATTAAATACTTATTTAAAAATTTAGTTATTGATGTTTTTGAATAATTTTACAATTAATGAAATTTGTAAATAAATTTAATAGAACATTTTTTTGAGTATCTAATAATTTTTAGATTGAATCAGATTATTTTTTATGGTCAGGGAAAATGTGAGAATTTTCTCTGGAAATCAGGGTAATGTCAGGGAAAAATAAAATTAAATGTTTGTGGCAACTTTACTCTATTTTCACTTTACTTTCACTAAAAATTGCTGAAAAATTGAAATTCTAATTCGGTTTATGTCATAATCAATGAAATTAATTTCCATAAAAATTGTGTTCAGTATGTTGGAAAAATTTGTTAATAAGTAAATATTTAATAATTAATTAATTGATAATTGATTTCGTTTAGCATTTCTTTTTATGGAATGGTCCAAATACGAAAATGAAAACATTTTAGAAAAATAATTGTCATACAGCGAAAAGGATCGTCTTTTTTTGAATCGAAACATTTCAATTTTGCAATTTAATAATTTTCCATAAATACTAACGTCTATATATAGTAAAAAGGATTCTTTCCGCCGTCTCTTCCAAAGAATTTATAGTTATACACTTTTTACAATCGAAACACACCATGAAGATGGCATGAAATTAAAAATAATTGACCATTCGCACATCATTAATCAGAAATATTGCGAAAAAAAATTTCAGCACCAGCTTACAAATCATGCGAAACGTTTTATTTCAATTTACAAACACCTTGGTCACTATTTTTGAATTATACGGAAGAATTACATAAAAGCTCTCGTAACTGCATTGAACACTAAACACAATAATCATCTGTCGCGTGAGCAGCGGCTTTTTTTTTGGAAAATTTAATAGCATTTCAGTTGAAAAAAAGAGGGGGGGGTTCTGTGAAAAGATGAGAAAAACTATTCGTTTCTTTCTGACCCTTACGGTCATTTTCATTGGAATGACTGCGGAGTCGATTATTAAAAGAAAACGAGCGGTATTTTCACCCTTATATTAAATACAATGTTTGTGTCTGTGGACCTGAAGGATATAACCGAATGAGGCAACAACACAAGTTTTTGGATCAGCTGCGACCCATAAATTTTCAACTAGCCCTTTCAGAAGAAGAAGAAAAAAAACCGGACTAACGCTGACCATAGACGGTGTCCCTTGTAAGACATCTTCTAAAATATTGCGTCGTTCCAACATTTTGAACTCTTTTTAGATCTTTACAACAAGGGAATCGCTCTTGGAATGCATCATGCTGCTGCCACTTGGATTGTTATATATAGTGTTACGATTTTCTTCATCTACGAACAAAGCACACGTGAATTATGTCCCCCCTCCACGCCCCCTCCTTTTCTTGACACACAACTCCACCCTGAAAAAGACACCTTTTCCCGGAAACTCCTTTGAATATATTATATACATTTAAACGTCGTATAGTTTTTTCTTTACAGTCTTTCTTTCTTTCTTTTTCCTTCTTTCTTGTGTGTATTTTAAATTTTAATATTTAAAAAAAAATTTTTTTTATTAACTTAAAGATTGTCCATGAAGTGGTGAGAGACAAGAGGATTGTTCCCAGTACTCTGATGTAAAATCTTTTACAAATTTACAAAAAATAAAATCTTTTATGTTTGCAACCTCAAAAAAAAATTTCTTTTTCATAATTTATTCAAAAAATCTATTATTTTATTTAAAAAAAAACCGCATTCAAAAAAGATGTGAAAATTAATACTAAAATTTGTTTAATTCTTTTGTATTAAAAAATATATTTAATTAATTTTCTGAAATTGGGTTAAACATCATGACAATGCATACTCGACTTATGGTTGGTACGACTTGACTGGTATATTCTCAAAAATTTTGTTAAATAATTCTTCGCGAGAATTTAATTATTTCCCTACAAAAAAAAAACATTTTTCGGAAGAATTCTATGATTTTTAGAAATAGTAAAATTTTTCGTTGAAATTTAATTATTTTCAATGCAATTTTAATAAAATTTCACGTAATAATTCAATTATTTTCTAAAATTTGCATAAATCCATTAAAACAATTCAATTGTTTAGTGAAATCATTGCAAACATTAAATTCTCTTAATAAGAATTCTAAGAAAGATTTATTCTCTAAAATTTAAATATTTCTAAAAATTCCCGCGAAATATTAAAATATTTTCTATAAAAATTTTAAAAATGAGATAATTTGTTTATAAAATTATCATCATGTCAATTTTTTATTAAAAGTTTACGGAATAATTCAGTAAATTTTTTTTTCAATTTTTAATAAAATTTTTCTAAAATTCAATTATTTTTAAAACATCTAATAAATACTTAAAAAGGATTCAATTATTTTTAAAAATAGTAATATTATTCTAATAATAGTAATTCATTCTTCGCATGAATTAAATAATTTTTGTAAATAATAAAATTTTTTACAGGAATTCAATGTTATATTGAAAACAATTTTAATAAACATCAACAATAAAGTATTTGATTGTAATTTTTATCAGAGACGATTGTTTTGAAAAACTTGAAAGAAATTCTTCATAAAATTCAATTACTTTCAAAATTTTTCACAAAATTCTTCGAGAGAATTCAAATATTTCCCTACAAAAAAAAACATTCTTCGGAAGAATTCTATGATTTTTATAAATAGTAAAATTTTTCGCAGAAATTTAATTATTTTCAGAGTAATTTTAATAAAATTTCACGTAAAACTGCAATTATTTTCTGAAATTTGCATAAATCCATGAAAACAATTCAATTGTTTAGTGAAATCATTGCAAACATTAAATTCTCTTAATAAGAATTCTAAGAGAGATTTATTCTCTAAAATTTAAATATTTCTAAAAATTCCGGTGAAATATTAAAATATTTTCTATAAAAATTTAAAAAATGAGACAATTTATTTATAAAAATTTCATCATGTCAATTTTTTAATAAAAGTTTACGGAATGATTGAGTAAAATTTTTTATCAATTTTTATTCAAATTTTTCTAAAATTCATTTATTTTTTAAACATCTAATAAATTCTTAAAAACGATTCAATTATTTTTAAAATAGTAAAATTCTTCGCATGAATTAAATAATTTTTGTAAATAATAAAATTTTTTACAGGAATTCAATGTTATATTGAAAACAATTTTAATAAACATCAACAATAAAGTATTTAATTGTAATTTTTATCACAGACGATTATTTTGAAAAACTTGAAAGAAATTCTTCATAAAATTCAATTACTTTCAAAATTTTTCACAAAATTCTTCGAGAGAATTCAAATATTTTCATTCATAATAAAATTCTTCAATGGAATGCAATTATTTTTAATTTCATTGTAATAACATTTTTTAAAAGAATACAATTATTTTCAAAAATTCAGATAAAATTTATCCTAAAAACTAAATTATTTCTTTAAATTAAAAAAAAGTTGAAAAATAATTGAATTTTTAAAAGATTTAAATCGCAGGAATTCAATTATTTGTAGTTGTGTTTTAATAAAAATTTCTCGAAAGAATACAATGACTTTGAAAAATATTAATGAAATTAAATTATTTTCAAAATTTCTTACAAAATTCTTCGGAAGAATTCAATTATGTATTTTTTTAAAAAGTAAAATTCTTCGCAGAAATTAAAATATTTCCAAGACAATTTTATCAAAATTTCACGAAAGAATTAAATTATTCTCTAAAATTTGGATAAATTTATTTAAACAATTCAATTATTTAGTCAAGTTTTTGCAATCATTCAATTCTCTTAAAAATAATTCTAAAAGTGATTTAATCTCAATAATTCAATTATTTCGAAGATTTTCTTTAAAATTCATTTTAAACATTTAATTATTATTTTCCAAATTTTAAAAGAAAATTTTCGTAAAATTTTCAATTATTCGCTTTGATAATTAAAAAATAACACAATTTGTTTATCAAAAATTGATTTTGTAAATTTTTTTCATAAAATTCAATTGAAGAATTCAGTAAAATTTTTACTAATATTGTTAATGACCTAAAAGAAATTTTTCTTAAAATTCAATGACTTTTAAAATTTTCAATTAGAATTATTGAAAAAATTGATAGTGTTTTAAAAAAATTTAATGAAATTCTTCAAAAGATTTTAATCAAGACGTTTAACATTTTTGAAAAAATTCTCAAAATTATTATTATTAATAAAATTCTTCATAGGCATGCAATTATTTTGAATTTAATTCTAGTAGAATTTCTCAAAAGAATACAATTATTTAAAAAATTATTAATTAAATTCAATAACATTCAAATTTGATGACAAATTAGAAAAATTCAAAAAGTCCGCTCCAATATGTCGGCCATTTTTTTAATTTTCCAAAATCGTATTAAGTTTCTTACTCGAGAGTTTTTGAGGTCGCTGATTGTGAATTTTGATGTCATTTTTCAAAAATTCAAAATGGCGGCTTTAATATCTCAACGAATGGATAAAAATTTAATTTTTAATAAACTTTGTAATATACATTTAAGTAAAAAAAATACAGAATCAAGTGATTTAGTGATTAATTTTCCAAATTAGATTCAAACTAAAATTTTCCATATTAAAGATAAAAATTTTTTTTTATTTGTATACAATGAAAAAAAAATTGTCTTCATTGTACCAACTGTGAATGAAATTTAAAAATTTTCATATTGGTGCATAAATTCCTCGTGGAAAAATGAATCCGACGATGATAATAAATACATATAGTATTAGTCATTTATTTTAAAAATAAGAAATGTATTATTGTTATTGTAGATTAAAATTGTAAATAAACGTCGAAGATTTTGGTTGAGGAAGAAAAAAGAAAATCAGCAAACACAAGCAAAAGGTATTAAAATTACGGAGATTTCGTATCGCACACATTCCTGTGTTATCGGTTCAGACAGAAATATTTGTTTAGCCGCAGGACTTAAGAAGAAGATTGGATATTATAACCAAAGAGGAGAATCCCTTTGTTCAAAAATCAACCGAATTTTCGTAATTTTATTCTCTTTTTTTCTTATTTTCAGAAAAAAAAAATAATAAAAATAAAAAATTAATTATTTAAATACTTTAGGAAATATTTCTGACTTATTAAAATTCAACAACTTATAAGAATACTCGGTTGATTTCTTAAAATGCGAGAAATTGAGAAACATAATGAAACATTAAGGGAACTATAAATGCACCATGAATGTCAAAAGTTCGATTTGAAAATGGATTAGGAGGTAAATTATTATTCTCATTATATATTTGACTAAAGTTTCCGTTTTCTCCTCTTTTTTTTCCTTTCTTTTTTTTTATGTATAGTATTTATATTTTCCGGCTATACACTATATACATATCGATATTGTACGTAACTGGTTGGCTTTTAACGAAATACACACAACAGCTGAACGATTCCGAAAAAACCTAAAAAGATGTGAAGAGACGATGCGATGGTAAGTCATAAAATTCCTAAAAAGCACACGACCGTAAGGAAGAAACCTCGTCGTGATGCTATTTAACGACGCTTTTTCAATGCTTCAAAGCTAAAGCTAAACGAGAACCGTAAAAATTACAAAGGATGTCCTGATTATAGATTATTTACAAATTAGACTCGGTGACCCAAACACATTTTATTAAGTGTAACATTTTTTTTTCTTTCTTCCCTTTTTCTTCAGAAACCAAAAAAAAAGTTTGATTATTTAATATTTAAAATTTTCATTTTATTCAGCAACTGTGCAATAAAGGGGCATTTTTTTCTTCATTGTTGAGTCAATATAATGCAGCGTGTGGGAGTCGATAAATAATGTATTGTGTAAATTATTGTTAAAAAGAAAGAAGCAGTTTTCGATTTTATTTTTTTATTTACTGGAACAGTATTATATAATATTGATTTAATATCACATTTCTTCTAGGAATATCAACATGGAACCAAAAATCGAAACCAATACTAAACCAAAAGACAAAGCAAATGCCAAACCTAAAACCAACCAAACCAATAAAATCAAACCAAAAACCAACCTGAAACCAACTAAACCGAAAGCCAAAACCAAAAAACAAATCTAGAACCAATTAAACCAAACTAAAAACCAGATAAACCATAAGCCGAAACAAACGAAACTAAAAGTCACACAAAAACGAAACCTAAACCATAAACTAACCATTACAAATCAAGAACTAACCAAACCAAAACTAACGAAACCAAACACCAACCAAAAAACATAAAGAACCAAACTAAAACTCAAACAAACATAAAGTCAAACTAGAAACCATATAAAAACTAACAAAATCAACGAAATAAAAAACAAACCAAAACCGCACAAACTAACAAACCATAAACAAACCAAACCAATAACTAAATCCAGAACTAAACAAAAAAAAATCAAGATCACACCAAATAATTAATTAAAAACCGCAACTAACTAAACGATAAATGAACTAAAGCAAAATGAAACCAAAAAGAAACCAAGACAAAAAACTATACAGAAAATTAAGACCAAATCAAAATATGAATTAAAAACCATAGCCAACCAAACCAAATCAGAAACTAAAAAAACCAAGACCAAACCAAAAACTGAATAAGAAAACCACGACCAAATCAAGAAATTATCCAAAAACCATAATCAATCAAACCAAACCAAAAACTAAACCAAACAAAAAAACCAAGACCGAAAACCAAACAAAAAATTAAGACCAAAAAGGAAAGAAAAAACCAAGACCAAACCAAAAATTTAACCAAAAACCAAACTAATAACCAAACCAAAAACTAAACAAAAAAATCAAGATGAAACCAAAAATTAACCAAACAACTTTAACAACTAAACAAAAAATTAAACAAAAAAAATCAAGATCAAACCAAAAACCCTAATTAATCAAATAAAAAATCAATCCAGAAACCTTATGAAAAACCAACCAAAACAATACTATGAACCAACCAAACCAAAAAATTAAACCAAAAAACAAACTCATAACCAAACCAATAACTAAATCCAGAACTAAACAAAAACATCAAGATCACATCAAATAATTAATTAAAAACCGCAAACCAACTAAACGATAAATTAACTGAAGCAAAAACTAAACCAAAAACAAACCACGACAAAAAACTATATACAGAAAATGAAGACCAAATGAAAATATGTATTAAAAACCATAGCCAACCAAACCAAATTAGAAACTAAAAAAAAGCAGGACCAAATCAAAAACCAAGACCAAATCAAGAAATTAACCAAAAACCATAATCAATTAAACCAAACCAAAAACTAAAGAGAAACTCAAGACCAAACCAAGAACCATAACCAACCAAAAATTAACCAAAAACCTTAAACCACTGAACAAAAAACTAAACATAAAAAAAACCAACCAAACCAAAAATAAAATGAAAAACCAACCAATCCAGCAACTTTACAAAAAATCATAACAAACCAAACCAAAAGTCAAACCAAAAGCCTAAAACCATAAGCCAAACAAACCAAAAACCAATCCATTTTTATCTTTGAGTGAAAATTTACATTTTTAAAAATTTATTCTTAATTTATTTATTCTTTTTATAAAATTAATTTCTCATGAAAATTTTCAACCAAAAAATGTCTAAATAATTAGATTTATTCTATATAAATTTAAAAAAAATTTAACTTATTTCAGAAGAATTGAAATGATTGAAAATGAAACAAAATAATTATATTATTATAATTATTTACTATTAATTTATTAATAACATGAATAATTGTATAATATTATTTATTAATAATTATAATTATTATATAAATAATTATTAAATTAAATATTGAAACTTTTCTAAAAATCTAAATTCGAAAAAAAACTCTTATGAAATTCAATCAAAATTGAAAATTTATTCAAGATTGAACTTTCGTTAAAATTTGACTTAATAATTAAACATAGAAAAAATTGTAGCATGAATGCGTTTAGAAATAATAGAATTTCGAAAAGGTTTAATTAAAATCTTTGAAAATTTGAATTTTTCATACTTTCAAATATTAACTCTATAGAAAATTATATATTAGAAATAATTGAAGTTTTAATATTATTTATGAAAATAATTTAATTCCTAAGCAGAATTTTATTATTTATCGAAAATAATTAACTTTCTTTAGAAATTGTTATTATTCATGAAAAAAATTGAATTACTGCGGAGAAATTTGAAAACAATAATTAAATTCTCGTGGAATTTTTATTATTTATAAAAATAGTTAAATATCTGAAAAAAAAAATTTTTTTGAAATTTTTCTTAAAATCATAAATATGCTAACTGTTATTGAATTGATGAGGAAGATTTTTGAAAATTATTAAAATTTAAAAAGAATTTAATTAAAATTTTTTTTGACAATTATTGTTCAATCTTTGCAAAATTATTTCTAACTTTATTCTCTAAAATTCAAGTTGTTTTGTAAGTTTTTTCAACTAAAATTTTACTATAAATTTATTTCTCTTTTTAAAATCAATTGATGGATTTATAATAAAAATTTTAACTACTTTCAGAAGAATTAAATTATTAAAATTTTTCTGAAAACGAGAATTTAAATCAAATGAATTTTATGTAAAATTTTAAAGAATTGATTCTTTAAAATTCATTCATTTTAAATTCACTCAAAATTGAAATTTTAAAGAATGTTGAATTAAAACCTTTTTTTTATGAAATTTATCTAATCGTGAAAATTGTAAACATCCCGCAACTCTTTTAAAATTCAATCAATTTTGAAATATTTAGAGATACAATTTTCACGCAATTTTTGAGTCATATTCCTAGAAAAGTTAAAATTTTTCTACTTAATCGTTTCAGGTGGATCTGCTTTTTATTTCAATTTTCTTTTTAAATTTCAGTTTATAACTGAAAATTTTATTAATTTTATTAATTTTATTAATTGTATTAACTTTATTAACTTTATTTTTTATTTTTTCCGATTTTTTCGATATAGAAGGACAAGTGGCGACGGGAAAATTTGAGATCAATTATAGAACAATTTTTTTTTCTTTTTCTTTACAATTATGTTTAGAAAAGAGTGAAATTCAAGTTTTCGAAAAAAGAAAAAAATATCCAATTGCATTATTTGAAAATTTAGAATCATTTAGCGTCCATTGTGCGCAATAAAATGGGGACATTATAGGAGAGCTTGTCTTTGATGTGGCGCAGGGTACCTTAAATTTACGCAAAGGAAATTTATATATATGTATAAGACGTAGCACCAGGTGAGGGTGTATCCAGCTGCCCTTACGATTTCATACCCTTGTAATTATCCCTCGGTCCTCTCTTTTTCCTTCCTCCTTCTTCTTCCAGCATCCGGAAAAATGTTTACATAAAAAAAAAAAAAAAAAAAAAAAAAACAGGTATCTTATCTTTTTAAGTATCTTGTAAGATAAGAAAACAACATCAAAGTGGACGAATTTTTTTTTCTAAGAATAACAATATAACAATATTTCCCAACAGTTTCCAATCAAACGATTTTTCCCTTTTAATTTTTTCAATTTTACCTATTAACTTAATTTACTAATTACTTCTTTTTTTTACTTATTTTTTATGTATTTTATTATTTAAACTATTATAATAAAAACGGAAAAAATTGATGTGATTTTTGTTGCATTTAATTTACTATTTTATAATTTAAGAAAAACGAAAACAGAGAGGAAAACTCTAACTTTATGTTTAAAAATAGAAATTTAAACTTTAAATGACTATTCTCAACGTCAAGAACTCAAAATACACTTAGAGAACTTGAATTTAAAGCGCAATCGTTTCTTAATTATTTTCAAAAAATAGAAAAATATCTCAACAACGAGGGTTAAAAATAAAATTAATTTCCATTAAGATTCGGTTTAATTTAAAATCATACGTAACAAAAATATTTTTACATATATTTAAAGAAACTTATAAATTACATTTTTTATCTTTCACAAAGAAAGAATTTTGCAAATTTCACTATATTAACGAAATTTTTACAGTTGCTTTAGTTAAAACTTTTTCTATTCTAAAAAAAAACTTATCAATATTCCAAGTTGAAGCTTTTTTCCATATTTTGAAAATTATTTTTTCGTAAACTTCAAAATAAAGTAAAAAATAATATTTTTCACTCGCATTTTTTTCTAAGTTGAAATTCGGTAAAAAAATTTGATTTTTTTAGTATTATTTATTTATTTATTTTCATATTTGTGATATAGGTAAAAAAATATTTTCTTGTTGATATTTGTAAATTAAAATAGAAAAAAATATTTTCTTCTTGACATTTGCAAATCAAAATGGAAAAAAAATATTTTCCTGTTGATATTTGTAAATCAGAATGGATAAAAATATTTTCTTCTTGATATTTGTAAATCGAAATAGTATAAAAAATTGTTTTTTTATTCATTGATATGAAAGAAAAAAAAGCGGTGAGAAATTAATTAGGCGTTAAAATTTGATTATTGAAAAGAGACAAGATTGAGCAGGTGTTTCACGCGTTGAATGATGCGATCAAAATCAGAAGATAAGAAATAGGATTTGATGTGAAGCACGTGAGTCTCTTTTTCTATTTACAAAACGTTAGCGCCGTTCCCGTTGCACGCGCGCGCGCTCCCGCTTAAAAAACTACCTGTTGGTTTATCTTTATATATTTTATTATATACATGCTTTCAAGCAGCTAGTTTTTAAAATTCCATCACCTGCCAATGATAATTTCATTTTCCGAAAATTATTCCCAAAAGTGGAAAAATTTCTCCTTTTCTCCAGAGAATTTTATTTTTAGAGTTATTTTTTATTAGAAGGGGAAAAATTTTTTCACCTTGTTTTCTAAGAAAGAGGAGAAAAAATTTGCCACTCCAAAAATATCAAGAAGCAAATTTTAAAAAAAAGTTAAAATAAAAATAAAAATAAATAAATAAATAACAAAATAACAAAATAAATGAAAAAAAAACAAAATAAATTAGTTAAGATTACAAATTTTTTTAACCTGCGTAATTTTCAAAGACTTTTTTTTAATTTAAATTTAACACTAGTAAATTAAATTTAAAAAAATTAAAATTTTAATTAATTAAATTTTTACAGTTTCTTTTCACTTTTTTTCCATTTCTGTTTTCAGGGACTATTTCCAAATTAAATTTAATTAATTAAAATTTTTACAAAATTTAATTTTGGTTATTTTCTGAATTTTCCCAGATTTTCAGATTAAATTTTTACTTTTTCCCTGACATTAAAGAATATTCTACAAAACTCTAAAAATGTTATGATATTTAGAAATTCTTCAATTGAATATTAAACATGTGCGAAGAAATAAAAATATCAAAATAAAAACAAAATTGAAAGCATTTAAGAAAAATCTTAAATTACACTTTTAGAAAAAAATAATTCTATAGAATTGTTACATATAAGTACATGAAAAATTAAGGTTTTCAAAGATTTCAATTTTGATGTCTTTTCAAAATTTAATTATTTCTGAAAATTCATGGTGTAATGCTTTGAATACTCGATTATTAACTAAAATTATAACGAAAATTCATTTTTCCATAAATTTTTATTATTAAAAATTTCTTAAATAATTCAATTACTTAAACACAACGATAAATAATTAATATTAAATAATTTAAATGTTTACAAAAATTAGATTCTTATGAAGAATTGTACCAATAATTAAATTTATAAAAAATGAAGATTTACAAAGATTTGAATTTGAAACCTTTGGGAAATTCATTTAATTTTTAAAAATTCATATGCTACAATTCTTGTAATATTCAATTATCAACTAATTTTTTAACTAAAGTTCATATTTGAATTTATTTTTGTCATAGAAAATTCAAGGGTAATTTAATTATTTCAATACAAAAATAAAAAATTTATTGGATTTTTTTGAATTCTCGTGAAGAATTTTGTCAACAAATTTTTGAATAATTCAATTTTTTCTAAGAATTTTAATAAAATTTTAAAGAATTATCACACTTTTCAAGAAATGTTTTTCATTAATTAATAAAAAAAATACAATTATTTACAAAAATCAAATTTTCCACTAAAATTCAATTACTTGAAAAAAATATTTATAATATTTATTCTATTTTGAAAAAATAATTAGTTTCAACGATGTTTATAAAATTTTTACGAAGAATTCAATTATTTTTAAAAATAACCAAATTGTTTTTAAAAATTCAATTCATTTTGAACATTTGAATTGAATTTTTCGCCATTCAATTATTTTCAGAAATAATAAAATTCTTCTTAAAAATTTATTTATTTTCAAAATTCAATTATCATTTAACATAAAGTTTGTATAGTGTTTATTATAATTCGAAAAAAATAATTATTTAAAACAGTCAACAAATTTTTAAATAATTGAATTTATTTCTAAGAATTTCAATAAAATTTTAATGAAGTGTTACATTTTTCGTGGAATATTTTCAATTAATTAACAAAAAAATTCAACTGTTTTCATAAATAAAATTTTCTACAATAATTAAGTTATTTAAAAAAAATTTATAATATTTATTATATTTCAAAATAATTAATTAATTTAATCTGTCTTGTAATCCAAATTTTTCTCAGGAATTCAATTATTTTTTAATCTTTTAACAAATTTTTTACATTTATAGCAATTATTCAATTATTTATTTATAAGTAATAAAGAAAAATATAATTATTTTAAAAAACTTTTCGCAATTCAATGATTCTTAATATCTACTATTTTTTTATAAAATTTCCAATCAGAATTTCAATTGTATTAAAAAGTTTTTTTGTGAAAAAATCTAAGAATTCAATTCTTTTTATAAGTAACACGGTAAATCGTTAGGTATTAAAGTAACACCAAAAAAGGATTAAAATAATCCAATTTAGTGTTATTTTAATTCATTTTGGTGTTATTTTAATACCAAACGATTTACCGTGAATATAAAAATTTCACAGAAATTCATAGTTATAATTTGTATTCATAAGAGTTTGCATAAAATAAGTCCAAAGAAATGAATTATTTAAACCGTTTTCAAAAATTCTTTGCAAGAATTAAATTATTTTTATAAATATTCGAAATTCTTTCATAAATAATAAAAATTCGTTGCAGAAATTCAATTTATCGACCTTAAGAAAATTTGTGCATATTTAAAAACTCACATTTTAATTTTCTTTTAAATCGTCTCGCTTTTCTTTTAAAGAAAGTTTTTTTAAAAACTCTCTTTAAATAGAGTGTAATTAATAATAAATAATTATTATTAATTTTTAATAACTAATTTTTAATTAGCATATTTAACTAGATATTAATATTTAATATAACTAATTTTCAATTAGTGTGATATATATGTATTTAATTATTAATATTTAAATACAATTTTCAAAATAAGGTTAATGGCTAATGTAATTATATTGTTTGCGATAATAAATCTAAACACATCGTAACCGGAACTAAAGCGGATATATTGTTTTTTCTTGTTGTCATTTTTAAAAATGAATTTTATCTCTTGCACCAAATCGCCGAGGATGGAGATATGTGTTATAGATTTTGTAAAAATACTGTTTAACCTTTATTTTTACAGTTAAATACAAAATAAGCCGCATGATAATGAGAAAATCGGCTTTAGATTTTTTTTCGCCGCTCTAAGAATGAAGTTCACGTCTAAACACTGTTTTTAGAGATTATTTTCAACTTAAAGGGGTTAAGGAGAGTTATTTTCACGTGGTGCACTGATTTTGTCGCGATAATTCTTCGAAATAATGAATGTCCACAGTTTTTAAGGTAATTAGTCGGAATAAGCCACTTTTTAAATAAATGCGCTTTTAAAACTAAATCTAAGCAGTTTTTTTTCTATTTAATTAGGTGAAAAATTAATTTTTGTACTTTTGAAAATTAAATTTGTGTTCATTATTTTATTTCTCGTTTTATATTTTATTTGTTATTCATTTTTTAATTTTGCTTTTTCTTTATTGATTATTTATTTATTACTTCATTTTTTATTTATTTACATTTATTTATTGATTCATTTTTATTTATTTTACATTTGTTTCCTTTCCGTTAGCAAATTATCTGTATTCATTTGTTTTTTTTAAATTCATTTTTGTGGGTTATTGTCATTTTTTTAATGTCAAAAAGAAACCAAAAAAAACTCGTTTTATTCACTTCACAAAATTGACAAAAATTCCATTCCACATTTTTTATTTTTCTGACTTTTTTCTAGTTTTCAATCAAAAATATTTACTTTTTTCTTATCCTGCTAATAAATTGAATTTATGCTACGAATTTTATTATTCATGAAATAATTTTAAATAATTTAATTCTGGCGAAGAATTTAAAAAAAATATTTGAAAATAATTGAATTTTCAATGAAAAATGTTATTATTTATAAAAATAATTGAATTTTTTAGAAGAATTTTATTATTTACAAAAATAATTGATTTCTTTAGGCAAATTTTGTTATTTATGAAAATAATTGATCTTTTCTTAAAAGATTTTATTATTTATTAAAATAATTAAATTTTTGCGAAAATTTTTTTAAAAAATTTTGAAAATAATTGAAATTTTCTGAAGAATTTTATAAATTTTAAGAAAAATTGACTTTTTTTTAAGAATTTTTATAATTTATGAAAATAGTTAAATTTTTTGGAATATTTTTCTATTTTTATAAAAATAATTGATTTCTTTAGGCAAATTTTGTTATTTATGAAAATAATTGATCTTTTCTTAAAATATTTTATTATTTATTAAAATAATTAAATTTTTGCAAAAATTTTTTTAAAAAATTTTGAAAATAATTGAAATTTTCTGAAGAATTTTATAAATTTTAAGAAAAATTGACTTTTTTTAAGAATTTTTTTTAAATTTGGAAAATAATTCAATTCTTGGGAAGAATTTAAAAAAAAATTTGGAAAATAATTAAATTTTTCTGAAAAATTTTATATATTTTGAGAAAAATTGAATTTTTTAAAGAATTACATTTTTTCTAAGGATTTTGTAATTTATGAATATAATTGAATTCTTTCGAGAAATTTTATTAATAATTGTTGAAAAAATAATTTAATTACTTTCGAAGAATTTTATTATTTATAAAAATAATTTAATTCTTTCAAAGAATTTTATTAATTAGGTAAATGATTAAATTCTTGCGGCGAATTTTATTAAAATTGATGAAAATAATTGAATTTTTTCCTAGAATTGGTTATTTTATAAAAATAGTAGATATCGAAAATTATTGAAATGTGAAAAGTTTTTAAAGATAATTAAATTTTACGAAGAATTTTATTAAAAAAATTCTGAATAATTAAATGTCGGTGGGAAATTTTATTAAATTTTTTTTGAAAATAATTGGATTTTCCAAAAAAACGGAGTGGGGCGAGTCAAGGCTCGATAAAAGAGGAAAAGTGATCGGCGAAATGGTCTCCAGGAACAACTTGATGGTTGTAAACCGGGGAAAAACATGGACTTTTAGGAGAGACAAAATTGGATCAGTAATTGATCTGACGATCTCATCTTCCTGTCTATTTAAGCACATAAATGACTGGCGAGTCTCTGAGGAGTATACCGCAAGTGACCACCAGTACATCGAGTTTTCAGTCTCAGTGGGAGACACAGGAGGAGGCAAGAGACAGGAAGTTCCATGTCGGAAAAGCCCCTCCTGGAATGTTAAAAAACTAGATAAGGAAAAATTTGGCCGTTCCCTGGAAGAATCCCGCCTCATTGAGGAACTGGGTTGGGTGCAGAGACCAAATGTCCTGGAAGTGGAGGTGCGAGCGGTGAGGAAAACCATCATCGCTGCTTGCAACGCTTCTATGCCGCGTCGCAAACGCACTGCTTCACGGAAAGGCTCGGTGTACTGGTGGTCAGATGTGTTGGCCTCCTTGCGTAAAGCATGTTTCACAGCAAGAAGGAGTTACACCCGATCGAAGGGAGATCCTCTGCTAAAGGAAGCGTATAAGGAGGCCAAGAAGGCCCTGAAAAAAGAGATTCGCGCATCACAACGCCGTTGCTGGAAAGACCTGATCGAGGAAGTCGACAAGGATCCATGGGGTCTGGCTTTTAAACTCGTTACTAAGAAATTAGGAATGAGGCAAAAGACCCCTGGCCTGGACAATCCCGATTGGGTCAGACAGATAATAAAAGCTCTGTTCCCCTCTGCGGAACCATGGCATAGGATGGACTGGAGTGCCTGTGAAGTCGGTGAGGAAGAACTCTTCACTCTCACAGAATTGAGAAATGCAGGCAAAAGATTGAAAACAGGCAAGGCGCCTGGAATCGATGGGGTGAGTAACGAGATCCTAAAGATGGTTATCGACATATCACCCCAGATTCTGCTTCGATGCTTCAATCTTTGCCTCATTAATGGAGAGTTCTTCCGTGACTGGAAGAGACAGAGGCTAGTCCTCCTAAGAAAAGGAGATAAACCCCTGGATAAAACGTCGTCATACAGGCCTATATGCCTGCTTGACACGATGGGTAAAATTCTAGAGGACATGGTTCTGCAGAGAATGCAAAGCCACTTGACCGGAGAGAATAGTCTATCCGATTACCAATTTGGTTTCCGTAAAGGCCGGTCCACAGTAGATGCCATTAAGGCAGTTGTAGACTTAGCCAAAAGAGGGAAGAACAAATTGGGACCGGATAAGAAGAAGGGCTTCTGCGCATTGGTTGCGATTGACATACGCAACGCGTTCAATAGCGCAAGATGGAAAGATCTCATCGAGTCGATGAGAACGAGAGGAATGCCGCCCTACTTGTTGCGGATAATGAATAATTATCTTAGCGACAGGTGGGTGATTTTTGAGGGAGACACTTGGACTCTCAAAAAAGAGATGCAGAGTGGTGTCCCTCAAGGCTCGAAGGTAGGCCCATTCTTATGGAACGTATCCTATGATGATTTCCTGAGAATTGGACTACCTGAAAACTCGGTAATCATCGGCTTTGCGGACGACGCGTTGATCGTGTGCACAGCCGAAACTGTAGAAGCCCTGGGCGAATTGGTGAATGAAAGTCTGCGGCGAGTGAAGAGCTGGTTGGATGACAGAGGTCTACAAATGGCCCTGGAAAAGACCGAAGCTCTGTTCGCCACAGACAGACGTGGTTGTAAGCCCCCGAAAATCGAGATAGACGAATTCGAGGTCAAGTGGAGCAAATACCTTAGGTATTTGGGAGTAGAGCTGGATGGAAGGTTCACCTTCCATCATCATATAGCAAAGGCGTTGAACGGAGCAATAGAGTGTGCCTCGAATTTGGCGCGATTAATGCCAAACGTTGGCGGACCAGGAGAGAAAAAGAGGAGACTGGTGTCGAGTGTTGCCCATGCCAAGCTGTTCTACGCAGCAGCGGCGTGGGCTCCCTCGCTTGAAATTAGGAGTAAAACTATCTGCGAGGATATGCTGTCCGCACAGAGATGTATTACCACCCGTATCATCTCAGCGTATAGGACAGTCTCAACGAGTGCTGTGCAGGTCCTTGCAAGTGTCCCGCCAGCAGATCTTATGGCGATGGAAAGGGAGGAAGTTTCTCTTCTTTTTAAAGAAATAAACAATCCCGAGTACCCAGATGATAGAAGACTCAGCAAGGACTGCATCCGCAGAAATGCGAGAAGCCGACTCGTTGAGAGATGGCAAAGCAGGTGGGATAGGGCGGAAAAAGGTCGATGGACATATCGCCTTATTCCGACACTCGACACCTGGATAAATAGAAAGCACGGAGAGGTCTCCTATTATTTGACACAAGCGCTGACGGGTCATGGATGTTTTAACTCCTACCTGCAGCGCTTTAAGAAGAGAGATAGTGAGGCGTGTTGCTACTGCCTGTCCCCTAAAGACAATGCAGAGCACACCCTCTTCTATTGCAGTAAATGGGACTCGGAGAGGCAGGCCATGTCCTCCGGTGTAAACTCTACTGTTGCACCGGAGAACATGATTCAGCTGATGACCCAGTCCCAGAACAACTGGCGGACCATCGAGTCCTTTATCATTTCAGTAATGAAGGTGAAGGACATCGATGGCCGCAAGAAAACGTAGATGTTCTGTGATTAAAGTTTTGTGTTTTATTTATTATTTATTTATTTTTTATAGATTATATTTATATTTTACAATTTTATTTATTTATAGACTAGCTATTGCTTTATTTATTTATTATTTTTATATTTTGACCATTATGTTGTATTATTTATTTGTACTGTACTATTGTCTTTTTATTTATCATTTTATAAATTATATTTTTATTTTTACAACTTTATACATTGACTAGCTATTGCTTTTATTTATGTATTATTTTTATATTTTGACTTTATTTTATTTTTCTGTATTAATTATTTGTATCGTTGTTTTTCTTCTTATTTTAGTCATCTACGCAGGATTTCCGCAGGAAACGGACGAAGTCGCATTTGCGGCGGAGATGGAGCGCCACTCATGAAGGCTAAAGTCTTTTGACGGTTCCATGAGTGGATAAGGGCTCCAAAATAAGGGTTAATGGGTTTTAGTGGGTCGGGGCTGGTAGTAGGTCGCCAGCTTTGTAACATGATTTCATTATTATTATATTTATTTTATATTATTCATATTTTATTTTCTCTTAACCAACCCCACATAACCTCTGAGTGCGGACTCGGAGGAATCTGTAAACAGATTTCCCAAAAAATCCCTATGCAAAAAAAAAAAAAAAAAAAAAAAAAAAAAAAAAAAAAAAATAATGGAATTTCCAAGAAATTTATTACTTTTAATAATAATGTAATTGTGATGAATTATTGTGATGAATATTGTTATTTCTGAAAATAATTTAATTTTCAAAAGAATTTTATTGAAATACCTCAAAATAATTGAATTTTCAGAAGTAATTTTTTATTATTTAAAAAAAATTTTATTAAAATTATATTTGAAACAATTAATTTCTTTCGAATAATTTTATTAAATTTTTGAAAATCGTTGAATTATTGCAGAAAAGTTTATGAAAATGTTTAAAAAGAATTGAATTTCTGTTGAAAATTTTATTACTTTTGAAAGGAATTGAAATCTTCATAAGAATTTTATGAACATTGTTTTAAATAATGAATTTTTAAAGGTTATTACAATTTTATTAGTTTAAATAATTGAATTCTTGTCAAAAATTTTATTTGTGAAAGTAACTGAATTTTACGATTATGAAAATAATTAAATTCATGCTTAGAATGTAATTAAAAATTTTTTTGAGAAAATGGAATTTACATGAAAAATTTTATAATTATTAAAAGTAATTGAATTATTGGGAAAAATAAATTGCATAAAATTTTGTTAAATAAAATTGATTTTTTTCATTATTAGCGAATTAAAAGTAGTGGAAATTCTCTGAAAAAATATTGTTTATATTCTTTGTTCGGAAAGTTAAATACCTATATATAGCTAATAATTTTCTTACCTTCTCTATTCTTTAGAATAATTAAAATTTTCGTAATGAAGTTTTTTTTTAATTTAGGTATCAAATAACAATTTTTGTGAAATTCAATTTTCCTCGTACAAGAAAGTTTAATTATTTTCAATTTTGAAAATCTGATGCCAAATTTGAAATTAGTATCGAAATTTGTTAAAAATTTTTTTATATACTTTAAAGTTTAAAAATATAATATATTTTGAAAATTTAATTCTAATTAGTTTTTCATTTATGTGTCATAATAAGTATTTCTTTAAACATTAATTAAATTAAAATGATTTGAAATTGTTTACAATAAACATTGTAGCACAACATTCCCACGCGCTTGCGCGCGGATAATTTTGCTAGTTGAATAATAAAAAGTAAAATGTATGAATTGAATTTTGAAATTAAAAAATAATTTTATATTTTTTATTAAGAAAAATAGGTATAAATATTTATCAATGTGTGTAAATAAATAAATAAATAATTTTATTTCAGAGAAAGGAAATTAGAAAATCACCTTTAAAAAAATATGTCAATTTTGATTGAAACAATTTTTTAAAATAATATTTTCCCGTTTATAAATAAATAATTTTAAAAAATTTTAAATAATTAATGGAACAATTAATATTTTTAAAATATTTTTGAAAAATATTTTCTTGTAATACTAAGAGGGGAATTTGTTTCGATATAAAATTATAAATATATACAATTAAATTAACCCACTCATTAAACGGGGGATAAGTTTTTTTTCCAAACCTGTTAACAGACCTATAGACATACTTAACAGGTGATTACTTGTGAATAAATAAAAAAGTGGTTTCGATCCTCTTCGAACACAAATAAAGGGTTATTTTTTTTCTCCACTCACATTACAATAAAAATGATGCGCAGTCATCCTATAAATTAGCCCTTCATAATAAAGGGTTTATTAAAATGATTTGTATAATTTCAATAATGAAAAAAAATCCCCCTTTCATTTTAGTCATTAAATCGATCCAAAAATATATTCGGTGAAACAATATTAAAAGTGAAATTATTCATTCATTCCCGATTTATTCGGAAAAAAATCTACTTTCTACAAAAACCAAAAATATTAAATTGATTTTTTTTGGCTTAATTAATAAGTAAAATTAATTAAAATTAATTAAAATTAATTAAAATTAATTAAAATTAATTAAAATTAATTAAAATTAACTAAAATTAATTAAAATTAATTAAAATTAATTAAAATTAATTAAAATTAATTAAAATTAATTAAAATTAATTAAAATTAATTAAAATTAATTAAAATTAATTAAAATTAATTAAAATTAATTAAAATTAATTATAATTAATTAAAATTAATTAATTAATTAATTAATTAATTTAAAAAGTTATTTAATTTCCAAAATTTTTTTTGTAACGCACTTTTGATTTGAAATCCCATTTTTCAAAGGGGAAATTTTCAAAAAATAGTTCCCTTTCAAATATTTTCAGAAAGGGAAAATTTGCAAAAAAAAAAAATTTTTTTTTCCAACATTTTCAGAAATTCCTGTTATATAAATGTATAACAAAAAAACTTCCCCAAAAACTGGTTTTTGTAGAATGTAAACGAAAGGGGAAAAAAATTAACTGTAACGTGTACCTTGAATTAGTAATAAAAATTTTGTAGAAAAAAAAATTGGTTCTATACACTTTTTATTATAGAAATCTAGACAATATTTATGGGGCACCACAATTCGCTTTTATAAAAGGAATGGAATTCATGTTTCTTTTGAAAATTTTTTTTGTTTATTTTTTCTCTCATTTTTCTTTTTGAAATTTTTGAAAAGCATTACACAACTCTATATGGCGCACAGTGCGCTTCTGCTCGAGAGTGGTTTTTCACCCTTTTACTTTATGACCCTGGGATACTTTAAATGACGCTGACGCCTTTTACGAACATCTATTATGGCTTTTCCGAACGGCCAAAGGGTATATATTTATATATATTCGAGAAAATTATGGCATTCCTTAAACTGGGGAAAACATTCAAAACATTTTAACCATTTCGTGGAAATGTATTTGGATTTTTATTTATTTTTTCTTTTTTCATCTAAAATTTTTTGTAGATTCAAAACTATCCAAATTTATAATTTGAGTAATAAAAAAAAGTATTTCTAAAAAAATTATTTATATAATATACTTTTAAATAAATAAATAAATAAAAAAAATTAATAAATAAATAAATAAATTTCAATTACGTTCAAAAATTATTTTTAAATTATCGTCAAAATAACAATTTTTTTTATAAAAGAATAAAATTCTTTTCTGAAATTTAATTATTTTTTCAACACTATAATAAAGTTCATGAAAAAAATCAAATTTAAAAAAGAAAATTCTTCTCAATTCAATAATATTCAATATTTGACTATTTTATTCAAATTTTCCAAAAAAAAATCCAATTATTCGAAAAATTTGTCAATAAAATTTTTCTTATATAAGAATTCAATTTTAAAATAAATTTTTCTTTTGTATACGTGAATAATTATTGAATTCTTGTGAACGAATGAATTGAATTTTTTTTACTAATTTTTTTTCTATGAATAAATTCATTACATTTCAAAATAATTGAATTCGAATGATAAATATTAATACTTATGAAAATAATTTAATTTTACAAAGATTTTTATTAAAATGACTCAAAATAATTGTAAATATTTGAAAACATTAATTGAATTCCTGTAAGAAATAAAATTATAATATTTTTTAAAATAATTAAACAGTTGTTATTTTTTGTGAAAATTTTATTAAAATTTCAAAAACAAATAAACTTTTTAAGAAGAATTTTATTATTTTTGAAAATAATTGAATAGCGAAAAATTCAACTAAAATATGTTTAAAAAGAATTGAATTTCTTAAAAAAAATTTGTTATATTTTTAAAAATAATTGAACAATTATATTACAATGTTTAAAAAATTATTTAATTACTGTAAAAAATTCTAACAGTTTCGTAAATATTTGAATTCTTCCGATTCCAGGTAAAAATAATAATAATAATTAAAATACTCCGATGAATTTTATTATTTATGAATAAATAATTGAATAATTACTATAAGTGGAAAAAATTTAATAAAAGATTAAAAAATAATTGAATTCCTGAGAAAAGTTTTATTATAAGACAGATTAAAATAATTAATTATTTCGAAATAAAATAAATATTATAAAAATTTGTTTTTAAATAACTTAATTATTGTAGAAAATTTTATTTATGAAAACAGTTGAATTTTTTTGTTCATTAATTGAAAATATTCCACGAAAAATGTAACACTTCATTAAAATTTTATTGAAATTCTTAAAAATTAATTCATTTATTTAAAAATTTGTTGACTGTTTTAAGGGCATTTGAACCATTATGACGTCACAATTGATGCAAAGCACATATTTTAATGCTGTGACGTCATAAAGGTTCAAATGCCCTTAAATAATTATTTTTTTCGAAACATAATAAACACTATACAAACTTTATGTTAAATAATAATTGAATTCTGGAAAACGAATGTATTCGAATTTTTTAAATAATTTAATAAGAATAAATTTTATTATTATTATTGTAGCTTATAAAAATAATTGAATTTTGCAAAGATTTTTATTAAAATTACTCAAAACAATTGAATGTATTTGAAAATAATTGAAATCCTGTGAAACATTATAATATTTTTTGAAATAATTGAAAACTTTCGATTGCAGGTAAAAAATATTAAAAATAATTGAAATCCTTCTATGAACTCTATTATTTATTATAATAATTGAATATGTGCTCTAATAAACATTTTTTTTTTAAATTTAAGAAATGAATAAATTTTTAAGAAGAATTTTATTATTTCTAAAAATAATTGAATGGCTAAAAATTCAACTCAAATGTTTAAAAAGAATTGAATTAATTATAAATTAATTAAAAAAGTTTCTTGAATAATTGTATTCTTGCAATGACTCAAAATAATTGAAAATTATTGAAAATAATTCAAAATTATTGAAAATAATTGAAAATAATTGAAAATTATAGAAAATAATTGAATTCATGTGAGAAAAAAAATATAATTATTTTGATAATGTAATTGAAAACATCCGATTTCAAGTGAAAAATATTAAAAATAATTGAATAGCTGTTATAATTGTAAACATTTTTTTTTAATTTTAAAAATAAAAAAATTTTTAAGAAGAATTTTATTATTTCTGAAAATAATTGAATGGCGAAAAATTCAACTCAAATGTTTAAAAAGAATTAAATTTTAATAAACAATTTGGTTCTTTTTAAAAATAATTGAATACGTCGTAAAAATTTTATAAACACAGTTTTAAATCATTATTTTTTCAAAATAGAATAAATATTATAAATATTTTTTTCAAGTAATTGAATTTTAGTGAAAAATTTGATTTTTGAAAATAATTGAATTTTTCTATTAATTAATGAAAAACATTTCTTGAAAAGTGTAATAATACATTAAAATTTTATTAAAATTCATAGAAAGAATTCAATTATTCAAAAATTTGTTGACTAAATTCTTAACGAGAATTCAAAAAAATCCAATAAATTTTTTATTTTTGTATTGAAATAATTGAATTATCCTGGAATTTTCTGTAACAAAAATTGATTCGAATATGAACTTTAGTTAAAAAATTAGTTAATAATTGAATATAACAAGAATTGTAGCTTGAATTTTAAAAAATAAAATGAATTTCCCAAAGGTTTCAAATTCAAATCTTTGTAAATCTTAATTTTTTTAAAATTTAATTCTCAATTCTATAGAGAAAATTGAATTATAAAAATAATTCAAATTTTGTGGTAAGTTTTAGTACTTATGAAAATAGTTCAATTCCTAAGAAGAATTTCATTATTTATATTGAAAATGATTTAATCTTTTTAAAAAATGTTTTTATTATTCATGAAAATAATTTAATTATTGCGAACAAATTTATAGTATTGAATCCAGTTCTTGTGGAATTTTTTTTAAATAATTGAATTTTTTGTTGAAAATTTTAGTAAAATTTATATTTTTCTTAAATGTTTTTATTTTAATTTTTATTTTGATGTTTTTTATAAGATAAACATTAAAAATAACCTTTTTTATAATTTTTAAGCACTTCAGTTTAATTAAAATGTATTTTCAAAGTTAACAATTTAATTTTTTAGTTATTCGATGGCAAACGAACGAAAAGTAATATTAAATTAGCAGTTCATGCTTTACAGAATTACAATTAATTATTGTTTAAATAAAGTAAATTTTTTGACCACTTATCTTTTTTACTGTTTTTTACAAATTGAGCTGAAATTTTGTCGGAAAGTCAAAAATACATTAAAGAAGGACATGCAAAAGTTTTAATATTTAAAAAATTTATTATTAGAAATTACTTTAAAAATTAGCAGTTGTCACAATCACTTCCAATCAATTTCGACTAATTTTGGATTTCAAAGAGAATTCGAAGTAAAATTCGAATAATTTAGATTTCAGAGAGAATTCGAAGTAGAATTCGACTAATTTTGGATTTCAAAGAGAATTCGAAGTAGAATTCGAATAATTTGTGTTTCACAGAGAATTCAAAGTGGAATTCGAATAATTTGAGTTTCAGAGAGAATTCGAAGTGGAATTCGACTAATTTTGGATTTCAAAGAGAATTCGAAGTAGAATTCGAATAATTTGGATTTCAGAGGGAATTCGAAGCAGAATTCGACTACTTTTGGATTTCAAAGAGAATTCGAAGTAGAATACGACTATTTTAGATTTAAAGTGAATTCGAAGTAGAATTCGAAGTAGAATTCGAATAATTTGAATTTCAGAGAGAATTCGAAGTAGAATTCGACTAATTTGATTTTCAGAGAGAATTCGAAGTAGAATTCGACTAATTTATAGATTTCAGGGGAAATTCGAAGCAGAATTCGACTATTCAAAGTGAATTCGAAGTAGAATTCGACTATTTTAGATTTAAAGTGAATTCGAAGTAGAATTCGACTATTTTATATTTAAAGTGAATTCGAAGTAAAATTACACAAATTTTGGATTTCAAAGAGAATTCGAAGTAGAATTCGATTACTTTATAGATTTAAAGTGAATTCGAAGTAGAATTCGAAGTAGAATTCGACTAATTTTGGATTTCAAAGAGAATTCGAAGTAGAATTCGACTATTTTAAATTTAAAGTTAATTCGAAGTAGAATTCGACTATTTTAGACTTAATAATAGAATTCGAAGTAGAATTCGACTATTTTAGATTTAATAATAGAATTCGAAGTAGAATTCGAATAATTTGAGTTTCAGAGAGAATTCGAAGTAGAATTCGACTAATTTATAGATTTCCGAGGTAATTCGAAGTAGAATTCGAATAATTTAGATTTCCGAGGTGATTCGAAGTAGAATTCGAATAATTTAGATTTCAGAGGGAATTCGAAGTAGAATTCGAATAATTTAGATTTCAGAGAGAATTCGAAGTAGAATTCGACTATTTTAGATTTAATAATAGAATTCGAATAATTTGAGTTTCAGAGAGAATTCGAAGTAGAATTCGACTAATTTATAGATTTCCGAGGTAATTCGAAGTAGAATTCGAATAATTTAGATTTCCGAGGTAATTCGAAGTAGAATTCGAATAATTTAGATTTCAGAGGGAATTCGAAGAAGAATTCGAATAATTTAGATTTCAGAGAGAATTCGAAGTAGAATTCGACTAATTTTGGATTTCAAAGAGAATTCGAAGTAGAATTCGAATAATTTGGATTTCAGAGGGAATTCGAAGCAGAAGTCGACTAATTTAGATTTAGGGAGAATAAAATAAATTTTTGCAACCAAAATAATTTGTTGTAACGTAACCAAAAAAAAAAGAAAAAGAAAAAAAAATAAATGAAAAATAAATAAAAAATCAATTAATAGAAAATCGAATGAAAAAAGAAGCAGGTGTATATTGAGCTCTCAGGGAGAGAATAAATATGTTTAAAGTAAAAACACGAGTACAGTCGAAGCATAAACCATCTGCATATATATAGATAGGATATGTGTATTCCTACGCCCACAAGTGTTTTCCGTCCCTTTTGCGTGATATATATTTATTCCCTCGAGAAGATGCGGCACGAAAGCAAAATGCATCCCTTTCCTGAGAAATCGTTTTCCAGGGTTGAAAATGACCGGATGGAGAGTGTAGGACATACATGCATCTATATATATATATATGTTATAAGAGGGTGAAAATGCAGGTCCAGTTGCTCTCGACGAACCGTGTGAAATTTTTCTCAACCCTCTTTTTGCCCACTATGCAGGTCCAGAAATTCTACAGAGTGCGTGTTATTTTTTTTCTTAAATTTAGAAACATAGAGACAGATAATGATGTGATGTGTTGTACTTAACCAATGGCTCAGAAACATAATCCTTATATTCCGTTCACAATGTTGTCTCTAATAGCTACAATGAGCGACATGTGTCTCATATTTTTTGAAAATGAGTTAATCTTTTCCCCTTTTCGTTAGTTTCACATTTAATATGGGAAATTCTTTCGTACTTTTTAATTTATTATCTATGCGAAGAAAAATTTTTATAAATAAAATAAAAAAGAAAATTTTTAACAAATAAAATAAATTAAAAAAAAATTGTTTTTAAATAAATAAAATAAATTTTTAAAAAAATTGTTTTTATATAAATAAAATAAATTTTAAAAAAATGTTTTTAAATAAAATAAATTTAAAAAATTTATTTTTTAAAAATAAATAAAATAAATTAAAAAAATGTATTTTTTAGAAATAAATAAAATAAATTTAAAAAATTTATTTTTTAGGAATAAATAAAATAAATTAAAAAGGAATAAATTTTTTAAACATTAAATTATGTTTATTAACAATCGTTATGTTCCCGGAATGTGTTCACAGTTTAAAATTACTTGTTATTCACTCTTTTGTTACCCAACTGTTTTAATTGTTCTTTTTCATTTTTTTTTTATTTTTACACCTAAATAATGTTATAAAAATCATTTAAATTCTTGCAAAGGGATTCTTACAATTTTTAAAAATAATTTAATTTTTCTAAAGAATTTTAACATAATAATTTTTTAAAATAATAGAATGTTTTGAAAGAATTTTTAAAAAACATTTTTTAAAAAATTGTGTTCAATTATTATTATTGAATAATTGAAATTATTATATTTATTAAATATTTAAAAAAATAAATGTATTCTGTTGAGAAATTTTATTAAAATACAATTAAAAATAATTGAATTCCTGCGATGAATTTTAACTATTTATAAAAATAATTCACTCTCACTGAAGAATTTTATCAGAATTTTTAAAAACAATTCAACTTAAATTATATTTCAAAAACTAATTGTATTCTATCGAGAAATTTTACTACAATTAAGTGAAAAATAATTGCATTCCTTTCAAGAATTTTATTATTAATGAATATTTTTATTATTGACATTGGAATCTTTGCGAAGTATTTTGTTAAAAATGTTATTATTAATATTAAATTCTTGCGAAGCATTTTATTAAAAATTTTATTATTAATATTGAATTCTTGCGAAGCATTTTATTAAAAATTTTTAAAATCCTTATTAAATTTTTTTAAAGAATTTCTATGAATTTTTTTAAATAAACAATTTTTTTAAAATTATGATTTAAAATTTTAAAAGTAATTGAATTTTATGAAGAATTTCTTAAAAGTTTTTAAAATAATCGCATTTGTTAAAAATTACAATTAAATACTTTATTGTTGAAATTTTTTGAAGTTGTTTTGAATATATTTCAATTCTTGAGCGAAAAATTTTATTATTTACAGAAATTATTTAATTCTTGCGATAAATTTTACTATTTTTAAAAATAATTGAATCGTTTCTAAGAACTTATTAGAAGTTTTGAAAATAAATTAATTTCATCGAAAAATTTAAATAAAAATTGAAAAAATATTTTACTGAATCATTCAGTGAACTTTTTATGAAAAAATTGACATAATAAAAATTTTATAAACAAATTGTCTCAATTTTCAATTTTCGTAGAAAGTATTTTGATATTTTACCGGAATTTTCTTATAAATTTGAAAAATAATTGAATTTTTTAAATAAATTTTACAGATAATCTTAGAAATAATTGATTTTTTGAGATTATAGATCACATTTAGAATTATTTTACGATTTATAAAAATAATTGAATTTTTCCGACGAATGTTATTATCCATAGACTTTAAAAGGTTTCAATTTTTCAATTTTTCAAACTTCAAATTTTTACTAAATTTCAATAGAAACTTTAATAACAATTAATTAGTGGAATTCAATAATTTTCAAAGCTAATAAACTTGTTTGTTTAAATTCAATTCCATTCAAACATTTAAAAAATATTTCTCATTTAAATTTCAATTATCTTTATAAATAATAAAAATCTGCTCACAAAATTAATTATATTGAAGAAATTAAATGAAATTCTAGTGAAAAGTAAAAAAAAACTTTTCCTTAATTTAATTATTTTTAATAACATACATTTCAATTAAACTTTCCAAACAAATTCAATTATTTAGACAAAATTTTAAAAGAAATTTCAAAGAAATTCATTTACTTAAGATTTTTTTATAAATGTCATCTCATTAATTACATTATTTGAGTACTCCAGTATTTTTTATTTTATAATGACGCAATTCAATTATTATTAAAGAAATAGTTAATTTTTATAAAAGTCTTCCCAAGAATTTAAATTCTTTAAAAAAAATTAATTTTTCCGGATTGACATTGAATTATTTAATAAAAAAATAATAATGAAATTCTTCGTCAGATTTAAATTACTTTCAATTTTTTAATAAAATTTCTCAATGGAATATAATTATTTTCAAAAACTTTAAGAAAATGTTCGAGAAATTCAATTATTTAAACAAAAACTTGAATAAAATTCTTCACTAGAATTTAAATTATTTTTCTAAATAACAAAACTCATCGCAGAATTTAAATTATTTGTTATACAATTTAAATTAAAAATTTGTTTTGTAACATAATTTGTCTTTTTATATAATTCACCGACAGAATTCAATTATTTTAAAGAATTTTGATAAAATTCTTCATAAAAAATCAATTTTAAGAAGTGTTCAATTATTTGATATATAATTGAAAATTATTGACAGAATTCAATTATTTTTAAGAATTATAATAACATTCTTCATAAAAATTCAATTTTAAGAAGTATTAAATTATTTGATGAATAATTGAAAATTATAGACAGAATTCAATTATTTTTAAGAATTTTGATAAAATTCTTCATAAAAATTCAATTTTTAGAAGTATTTAAATATTTGATAAATAATTGGAAACTATCGACAGAATTCAATTATTTTTAAGAACTTTGATAACATTCTTTATAAAAATTCAATTTTAAGATGTATTCAATTATTTTTAAGAATTTTGATAACATTCTTAATAAAAATTCAATTTTAAGATCTACTCAATTATTTGATAAATAATTGAAAATTATCGACGGAATTCAATTATTTTAAAAAATTTTGATAACATTTTTCATAAAAATTTCAATTTTAAGATGTATTCAATTATTTATTTAATAAATAATTGGAAATTATCGACAGAATTTAATTATTTTTAATAACTTTAATAAAATTCTTTAAAAAAATTCAATTTTAAGATGTATTCAATTATTTGATAAATAATTGAAAATTATCGCCAGAATTTAATTATTTTTAATAATTTTAATAACATTCTTTAAAAAATATTCAATTTTAAGATCTATTTAATTATTTGATAAATTATTAAAAATTATCTACAGAATTCAATTATTTAAAAAAATTTTCATAACATTCTTCATACAAATTTCAAATTTAAGATGTATTCAATTATTTAATAAATAATTGGAAATTATCTACAGAATTCAATTATTTTTAAGAATTACGATAACATTCTTCATATAAATTCAATTTTAAGATGTATTCAATTATTTAATATAAATAATTGAAAATTATCGAAATTGAAAATTTAATTGAAAATAAAATCTATTTCTATTTCAATGTAAGGAAAAAAAAATTTTGAATTCTAATGAAATTTAAAAAAGGGAAAACCTAACAAAAATTTCTTTTTTTGTATTCGTTATTTCATGCTTAAAATCAACCTGTTACGAAATTAATATAACTAAAGTTTAATCCCTTGAAATTTGTGTTTGTGGATTAAAAACCGGAAGTACTAATTAAGAGGGTAAAAGTGAAGGTCCAGTTACTCCTCTTGACAAACCGTGTGAATTTTCTTTTAACCCTCTATACACAGGTCCAGAACACCCTCTTGTACGTGTTTTTAAATTTAGAAACAGAAAAACAGATTATATTACATCCTTCAAAAAGTGGTCTAACGTTTTCTTCACTTGAAAAAACGGATTTCAATAAATTTGGATTGTAAATAATATTTAATGTGATTTTAATTCCTCTTTTAACCCTTTTAATCCTTTTAATCCTTTTAATTAAATAGTTACATAATTAAAAGAGTTATTTATGTATAGTGAGAATTGAAACAAAATTAAAAGAAAAAATAAACTAAAATACAAACAGTTATTTTGAATATACGATAAAAAAAATTTATAGGTTATTTCAAAATTCAATACGAAATTCCATAATTCAATAATTTCGATTGAAATTATTGGAATTCCAACGGAATGCAGTCGGAAATTTTCAGACGCCGAAATTTTTGTAAAATACCTACAATTATCAAAATTTACATCAAATGCCCTCAGAAAAATTCCCACAAAATTTTAAATTCTAGTCAAATTTTTATAATAATCGGAATTTTATCGGAAAATAAAAAAAAATTCTGTCGTAAAAGTTCAAAAAATTGCGGAATTCTCCAAGAATATCGTTGGAAAATGACTATGAACTATTGTTAATTCCAGAAGAAACGAAAAATAAACTAATCGGAATTCTATCGAAATTGTGTCGGAAAAAGACTAAAATTTCCGATAATTATAATGAAATTCCAATATTCGCTGAATTTGTTACAAATTTCGACAAAAAGCAAAAGACTATTCCGATACTTTTAAATTTTTTTTTAATTTTAAATAATCGGAAAATTTCTGGAAAAATTGTTTAGAAATTGAATCGGAAAAAGTTGCAAATTTCCGATAATTATAATGAAATTTTGATATTCGCTGAAATTATAATGCAAAGCAAGGGGAAATTAATGAAGAAGTTGGAAATTAAATATGATTCTAAATTACTGTGATAATAATCGGAATAATATTGGAATATAATCGGAAAATGTTGAAAAAGAAACATTGGAAATTATAGACAAATTTCTATATTACGCAAAATTTTACCGGAATTCAGTCGGAAAATGACTAAAAAAGAGTCGAAACTTTGAGTGAAATTCTGTGAGATAACGGAATTTTTTCGAATGTCATCGGAAAGTTTCGACAAACTTCTTCAATTCTATAGGAAAAAGGAAATTTTTTCGAATGTCATCGGAAAGTTTCGACAAACTTCTTCAATTCTATAGGAAAAAGGAAATATAATAATATAAGATAAATACTTATAAATAAAACAATACAATTATCGGAATTCAGTCGGAAAATAACTAAGGACATCGGAAATGTTGATGAATTTCGACAAAAATTAAAATACTATTAGAAATCAGTCGGAAAATTTCTAGAAAAGTTGGAAATTGTGGAAAAAATTAAATAATTGAAATTCAATTAAATAGCAATTGGAAAATGGTTTTTGCTGTCGAAAGTTATAAACGAATCCTGGTAGTTATCAAAGTTCGAGGAGAATTCAGTCGGAAAATGACTGAAAACGTCGGAAATTGCTAGAAATTTCGACAAAAATCACAGTAATACCAAAAATCGGTCGGTAAATTTTTGAAAAAATTTTTAAAAAATTGTAACAAAACTTAGATAATCGGAATTCTTCTGGAAAGTAGTCGGAAAATATTTTATCATCGGAAATTATGATCAACTTCTAATAAATATCGGAATTCAATTCCAATTTAATCGGAAGATGACTAATAACGCCGGTAATTGATGTGAATTTCGCCAAAAATTAAAATTCAGTCGGAAAATAACTAGAAACATCGGAAATGTTTATGAATTTCGATACAAAAACCAGAATTTTACCGCAGAAATAAGTTAAAAAATTTCTGAAAAAGGAGAAAACTGTATTAAAATTTAGGTAACTGGAATTCTACTGGAAAGTAGTCGGAAAATATTTTTAATCATCAAAAGTTATAATCAAAACATGATTATCGGAATTCTACAGGAATTCTGTCAGAAAATAACTAAAAACGTCGAAAATTATTAGGAATTTCGATAAAAATCAGAATTTGACCAGAAATAAATCAAAAACTTTTTTACTCGTCAGAAGTTACGGAATCTGGTAGTTATCGGAATTTAAGAGGAATTTATTTGGAAAACGTCTAAAAACGTCGGAAATTGCTATGAATTTCGATTAAAATCAGAATTTGACCAGAAATTAGTTGGAAAATGTTTTTAATCGTCAGAAATTATAATCGTAACCTGGTAGTTATATAAATCTTACCGGAATTGAGTCGGAAAATGGCTAGAAACGTCGGAAACTGCCAAGAATTTCTACAAAACTCAGAATTTAACCAGAAATGAGTCGAAAAATGTTCTTAATCGTCAAAAGTTATAATCAAATCCTGGTAGATATCGGAATTTAACCGGAATTCAGTCGGAAAATGCCTAAAAATGTAGGAAATTGCCAAGAATTTCTACAAAAATCATAATTTTATTAGAAATGAGTCGAAAAATGTTTTTAATCGTCAAAAGTTATAATCGAATCCTGGTAAATATCGGAATTTAACCGGAATTCAGTCGGAAAATACCTAAAAATGTGGAAAATTGACAAGAATTTCGACAAAAATCAGAATTTGACAAGAAATAAGTTGGTAAATTTCTGGAAAAAGTGAAATTTGCAAAATTTAGATAATCGGAATCAGCTGGAAAGTAATCGGAAAATTTTTTAGATTATCGTCTAATCGAATATCGGTAATTATCGGATTTTAAATACAATTTAATCGGAAAATGACTAAGAACGCCGGTATTTCATGTGAATTTAGACAAAAATTAGAATATTATCAAAAATAAGTCGGAAAATTTCTGAAAAATTTAAAAATTGTAGTAAAATTTAGGTAACTGGAATTCTACAAGTTAGCTGTCGGAAAATATTTTTAATCGTCAAAAGTTATAATCGAATACTGGTAATTATCTGAATTTGACTAGAATTCAGTCGGAAAATAACTAGAAACATCGGAAATGTTTATGAATTTCGACAAAAACCAGAATTTTACCGCAGAAATTGGTTGAAAATTTCTAAAAAAGTTGAAAACTGTAGTAAAATTTAGGTAACCGGAATTCTACTGGAAAGTAGTCGGAAAATGTCTTTAAATCGACAAAATATATAATCGAACATGGTTATCGGAACTTTACGAGAATTCAGTCAGAAAATGACTAAAAACGTCGGAAATTATTAGGAATTTCGATAAAAATCAGAATTTGACCAGAAATAAATCGAAAACTTTTTTTACTCGTCAGAAGTTACGGAATCTGGTAAATATCGGAATTTAATAGGAATTCAGTTGGAAAATTTCTAAAAACGTCAGAAATTGCTATGAATTTCGATAAAAATCAGAATTTGACCAGAAATAAGTTGGAAAATGTTTTTAATCGTCAGAAATTATAATCAAATCCTGGTAGTTATATAAATTTTACCGGAATTGAGTCGGAAAATGGCTAGAAACGTCGGAAATTGCCAAAAATTTCTACAAAAATCAGAATTTGACCAGAAATGAGTCGGAAAATGTTTTTAATCGTCAAAAGTTACAATCAAATCCTGGTAAATATCGGAATTTAACCGGAATTCAGTCGGAAAAAGCCTAAAAATGTGGGAAATTGCCAAGAATTTTGCCAAAAATCAGAATTTTATTAGAAATGAGCCGGAAAATGTTTTTAATCGTCAAAAGTTACAATCAAATCCTGGTAAATATCGGAATTTAACCGGAATTCAGTCGGAAAAAGCCTAAAAATGTGGGAAATTGCCAAGAATTTTGCCAAAAATCAGAATTTTATTAGAAATGAGCCGGAAAATGTTTTTAATCGTCAAAAGTTATAATCGAATCCTGGTAAATATCGGAATTTAACTGGAATTCAGTCGGAAAATGCCTAAAAATGTGGGAAATTGCCAAGAATTTCTACAAAAATCATAATTTTATTAGAAATGAGTCGGAAAATGTTTTTAATCGTCAAAAGTTATAATCGAATCCTGGTAAATATCGGAATTTAACTGGAATTCAGTCGGAAAATGCCTAAAAATGTGGGAAATTGCCAAGAATTTTGCCAAAAATCAGAATTTTATTAGAAATGAGTCGGAAAATGTTTTTAATCGTCGAAAGTTATAATCAAATCCTGGTAAATATCGCATTTTAACTGGAATTCAGTCGGAAAATGCCTAAAAATGTGGAAAATTGCCAAGAATTTTGACAAAAATCAGAATTTGACAAGAAATAAGTTGGTAAATTTCTGGAAAAAGTGAAATTTGCAAAATTTAGATAATCGAAATTCAGCTGGAAAGTAGTCGGAAAATGTTTTTGATTGTCGTAAGTTATAATCGAATTCTGGCAGTTATCCGAATTCGACTGGAATTTAGTCGGAAAATGACTAAAAGCGCTGGAAAATGTTATAAACTTCGACAAAAACCAAAACACAATCAGAAGTAGGTCGGAAAATTTCCGCAAAAATTGGAATTCGTAGTCGAATCGATATTCCGCTGGAAAGTATAGTCGGAAAATGTTTTTAATCGTCGGAAATCTTATTCGAATCCTTGTATGAATCGAATCCTTTATGTCGGAATTTGAACGCAATTCAATCGGAAATTGATTAAAATCGTCGGGAATTTTAGTAAAATAATAATAATAATCAATAATAATCAATAATCAATAATAATCCAAATTCTATCGGAATATTCAAAAGAAAATAGTAGAAAAATATCGAAAAAACGTTGAATCGTCGTTTAAAAATTTTTTGAGAGTTTTGCAGAATTTGAAAATGTTTTTCTATAAATACTTAGTGACTCATTTTTTTTTTTGACGAATTTTTTACAATTGGTATAAAAATAAACAAAATTTTCGTTTCTTTTTACGAATTACATAAATTTCCATTTAATTCTCAACCAGTAAAAATAGTTTACCTAATATTCTCAACCAATAAAAATAGTTTACCTAATATTTACTCAAGTTCGTCGGTCCATTTATTCTGTTTTAAAAAAAAAAAAAAAAAAAAAAAAAAAAATAGAAAAAAGAAAAAGGAATACCAGGTTCAATAGTTTTTAACCCCCTTTCTCCTTGCACTCAGTTGTGTGGTCAAGTTCAGTAGAGGGTCAACGAATACGTAACATTATACCTATATGTTAATTGTGAAATTGGATTCCATGAGTAGAAGAAATTCTATTATTATATACCTGCGATGCGTGGGAAGGTAAAAAGGGCAAAATACATACTCTCCAAGTCTATAGTGGGCAAATTTTATAAAAAGGGACATTTAAAAAATCTGTTCCTTTCCATTTTTGTCCCTATTTTTTTTTTTTTTTTTTAATTTTGACAAACAAGAATATTTTACATTTAAAACATTTTAATATTCGCTTATACAACATACGAGTAAAATTACTACTGTATTTGCAATTCCGAGAGAGATTCCAGAAAGATATTTTTTTTATATAAGAAAAAGTATTTTCTAAATATTTTCTTAACTTGGCATAGAAAAACGAGGGCCAAAAAAACGTAAAATTGAAAATTTCCAACTTTTTTTGACCAAAGAAAAAAATTTTTTTTAAGAAAACATCGAGAATTCCAAAAGGCAAATGAGGCATTGCCTGAGATGTTGAGATAATATGGAATTTTTACTCTCAAGTCATCAAAATAAAAACAAAGACGAGGAAAAGGAAAAATCGAACGAGTTTTTCGCCTGTTATTCGACACGGTCATATCACGTGGTGCACTGGCTTTCGAAAAACAGAGCAACAGATGGGCCATTTTGCCTTTGGGTGTCGACTTTCTGGAAACCGACTGGAAAAACGTGTTTTTTTTCCTCCCTCTCATTTTCCTCCTCCCTTTCTCTCTATATCTATACTCTTTAGAAAATGAAAATCAGCGTGAAAAAGGAAATCGACCAAATTAACGGACACGAGAAATTTTAACGGTTATTTTCTCGTGTATCGCATGTACGGAAAAAAATTTACATTTTTTAGGTTTTGTATATTTTTCCAATTCTTGTCTCAAATCTAAGCATTTTTTAATTTCTTTTCTGTTTTTAGTAGTAATTGAAAAAAGTAACTAAAAAATAGTACCTGAAAAATAGTAACTAAAAAATAGTAATTCGAAAATAGTAACTAAAAAATAGTAATTCAAAAATAGTAATTCAAAAATAGTAATTCAAAAAATAATTCAAAAATAGTAACTAAAAAATAGTAACTAAAAAATAGTAACTAAAAAATAGTAACTAAAAAATAGAAACTAAAAAATAGTAACTAAAAAATAGTAACTAAAAAATAGTAACTAAAAAAAATAGTAACTAAAAAATAGTAATTCAAAAATAGTAATTCGAAAATAGTAATTCAAAAATAGTAATTTAAAAAGAGTAATTCAAAAATAGTAATTCAAAAATAGTACTTCAAAAAAGTAATTCAAAAAAGTAATTCAAAAATAGTAATTCAAAAATAGTAATTCAAAAATAGCAACTAAAAATAGTAATTCAAAAATAGTAATTCAAAAAAAATATTAATTAAAAAAATAATTCAAAAATAGTCATTCAAAAATAGTAATTCAAAAATAATAATTTAAAAATAGTAATTCAAAAAAAGTAATTGAAAAATAGTAATTCAAAAAAAGTAATTCAAAAAATAGCCTGGTATTTGTTTTTAATCGATATGCAAATCAGCACCTTCAGCACAGGTGCTGAAGAGTATAACAATTATTAAATTTAATAAATTAAATTTGATTTTGACTATAAAAAAACCGATTTTTTGGTAAAAAAGAAAATCAAGATTCCAAAAACAAGTTTTTTGGAGGTTTTATCACCACTTTTTTTTAAATCTTGAAGTGCTGAACAATTTTAAAACTCGGGATCGAATTCAGCTGTCGAAAGTTCATTGGAAAGTTTTTACAAAAATATGAAAAAAATTTTTTTTGGGGTTTTTACTCCCACCTTTTTCAAAAAAAATTGTTTTTTGTTCTTGCGCAAATCAATCTTTAAAATACACAATTGAAATTTTAAACTAAGACTTCATTAGAAAGTCTCTAGCACGACAATTTAGAAAACAACAAAGTCTTTAAAATATTTTTTAGAGTCCGTACCACCACTTTTTTCAAAATCTTGACGTGACAGGAAATTTTAAAACTCGAGATCGAATTCAGCGGTCGAAAGTACATTGAAAACGACTACAATGAAGACAACAAAAAAAAAAAATTTTAGTCCTTACTCCCACTTTTTTCAAAAATTTTGTTTAAAGATAAAAAATGTCGTAAAAACGTTTTTTGAAGAATTAGCTTCTACTTTTTATAAATTCTGTGGTGCTAGGTAATTTTAAATCACAAGATCTGATTTAGCGCAGATGAAAATAAATCACAGAAACGACTCAAATTTTAACTCAAAAAACGACTTTTTAATAAAAAATTTGTTATTTTTGGTTTTTTTACCTTTTAAGAGACTATAACTTCGAAATTTCGCCATTTAGAAAAAAATCGTCTTGAGAAAAGTTGCTTTCTTTTTCTAACTCTAAAATAAGAGGCAGTTAAAAAATTTTTTTTTTGAAAAAATTTAATTTTCGAAATTTTGAAAATAGTGTATTTTTTCTATTTTTTGACAATAATGAGTATATATTTTCTTTACTTTCTTATATGGGTGAATTTTCTGAAAGTGACATTTTTGATGTCTCGATTAATTTTACAAAATCTACTCTTTAATAATTATCATCAATTTCCATAGTGAAAATTTAGCACTTATTTATCATTTTTAAAAGAAAATTAAATAATTTCATTCAACTAAATTACTTTCATCTCCGAAGCCTTTTCAACATGTCTCCAATAGGACTTCTACAATAAAATTAAATTTTCATGCTTTTTTTCAAATTCTCAGAAATTTTTTAAAAATATTGTCAGAAAGTACAATGTTTTTTCTATCATTATGTGCTTTTTAAAAATTTGTAGACCTCACTTTTACTTTTGATAAAAATGTTTAAACTTTGTCTTCAGTTTTAGGTTAAAATTACTTTACAATGATTACTGACGCATTTTATATTTTAAAAATATCTTAAACAAAATTTTAATGCACAATTAAAATAAAGCTGAGAATCTGACGTTAAATTTTCCTATATTTTATCTACAAAAAGGAGAAAATTATTGCTGTTATAAATAATCGAAATTTACATTTTTCTCCGAGTAAAAATTAATTTCATCTCCGAAGCCTTCCTTTTTGAAAAATAACTGAATGTAGAAGTAAATTTAACGGAATATTTCGATGGTAATATAAAATGAGGGTGTGAGATTTGTATGTTTTACTAAAAAACATATTTTAATTGCGCCCTAATGTATACAAATATGAAAGAAAATTTATTTTTCATCTCCGAAGCTTTTCATCTCCGAAGCCTTTTCCTTGAAATATGCTAGTTTTTCTTTTGTTTTTAGTATTTACCTGCATTGCTTTGAAAAAATTAACCCAAATTACCATTAAATCAAATACTTTAAATACATTTATATTTTCATCCAATTGAATATATTTGGTATTAAAATATACAAATTATTAATTTTTAAGCAGTGTAATTTTATTTTCGATTTCGTGAACGCGATATTGGCGTGAATTTTTAATAGAAAAGCTCGCCAATTAAATAAAATTAATTTAGTGGAGCAAAACAATAATATTTTTCAAATGAAAAAAACTTTAATATTTTTAAGAATTAATTTTGCGCAACCTAAAAATCTTACTCTTGAGTATGAAATTAGGTAGTTTTAATAGAAAAAACCATGTAATTGAAGAAAAAAATTAATTGATAAACTGAAATTTAAAAGTGTCACTTTCAGAAAATTCACCCATATACGTAGTAGATTTTGCCTATGAGAGATCATTTCGATGATAAACATGATGAGAAGATTTTTATTGAAAAAAAATTCCAATAGAAAAAAAGTGATTTCAAAGAAATTGGAATCTATTTTCAAATGTCATTGATGGACTTTTCAATCATCATCGTTATAGTTTTCTCACGCAAAACTCTCTCTCTCTCTCTCTCTCTCTCTCTCTCTCTCTCTTGGTTCATGCAACTGTGGTAATAAATGTGCATCCCCAGTGAGTGACCGAGACAAATAATATCCCTTATGTAGAAAAAAAAAGAAAAAAAAATGATCGGGTCATTTCTTATATATATAGAAGGATGACAAAAAGTTTCGCGCAACCCGTTTCCAGGTATAAAGAATCACAACCCTCGCTTCGTTTCGTGCATTATTGAATTTAAACCCACACACACACCTTATGTAAACCACTGTCACTGCACAAATATCGAGAATCCAATATGCGTAGAATATTGTGTGTACCTGCATGGGAAATGTCAGTGTCCTCTCGGAAATACATGTATAAATTTTTGAAAAACGCAATTTTTAGGAAAATAAAAAGAGCGGATCGTAATCGAGAGGCTATTTTGAATACCGTGGGATCATCGGCCTTTTGCCCTTCGTCAAAAACTTTTAGTCCCATCTCGAAGTCGATGATGCACTTCAAAACTTATTCAAATATTATATAAAGACGATCGTGGGAGTATTACCCTTTTCTCATGCAACACTTGCGTCAAAAAAGAGAGGAAAAAAAGGATTTTCCCAAATTGTATTTTTTTCTCACATTTATCACTTTTCTGTTTTTTTTTTCATTTTTTTTTCGCTTATGGCAACGAAAAATTAAATTTTAAATTCTTTTCGGTAGCAGCGTAAGAAATTTAATTTTCTCCATTTTAAACAAATTTAAGGTTATATTTGAATAAAAATTATAATTTTCTGTCAATAATAAATGATTTATAATCAGGGTTGCCACAAATATTTAATTTTATTTTTCCCTGATTTCCAGACAAAATTCTCACTTTTTCTCTGACCATAAAAAATATTCTAATTAGATACTCAAAAAAATGTTCTATTAAATTTATTTACAAATTTCAATTGTAAAATTATTCAAAAACGTCAATAACTAAATTTTTAAATAAGTATTTAATTATTCCTCTTCCACAGGAATTAAAATTCTTCAAAACATTCAAATTCAAACCTCTTTGAAACTCAACTATTTATAAGAATATTTTTACAAAACATTAGGAATTCTTAATGTTTTTTTATAATTTAAATAACCATTAAATTTTTCAACAAAAATTTTATTATATTTATAAAAATCCTAATAAAATCCTTCGCAAGAATTCAATTATTTTTAAAAGTAGTAAATTTTCTCAAAAAAATTCAATTATTTAAAAAAAATTGTAATAAAATTCGTTGCAATAATTAATTATTTTTATAAACAATAAATCGATATTCGGTAATTTCATTTTTTAATCAAATTTTATTGGAAAATTCTAGAAAAATTCAATTATTTAAATTGATAAATAAATAATTTATTGAATAATAGAATGTTTGTTAAAATTCAATTCACATAATGAATTTTATCAACAAATTTTTAAATAATTGAATTCTTTTGAAAAGTTTTAATAAAATTTTTAAGAATAATTACATTTTACGAGAAATTTGATTTAAATATTGTATCCAAAAATAATTAAAATCTTGCGATGAGTTTTATTATTCATGAAAATAATTGTAAAAAATTTCCAAAAATGTTAAAAAAATTTTTCTACAATAATTGAATTTCGGTAAAGAAATTTACTATTTTTAAAAATAATTGAATTCTTCAAAATAACTTTGTTAAATTTTGTTCAATAACTAAACTCTTGCGACGAATTTTATAAAATTCTTTTTAAACAATTGTTATTTTTCGAAAAATTATTTGAAATTTGTTATATTAAATAATTGAATTCCTGTGAAATCATTCCAAAAATTTTATTTAAGCTTTTTAAAATAATTGAATTTCGAAGAAGAATTGTATTATTTATATAGATAATTAAAACTTTCACGAGAATTTTAAAAAAAATTTTGAACATAATTGAATTTTGGAGAAGAATTTTTTATTTTTAAAGAAATAATTGAAATGACCAGAATTTTTTTAATTTTTGAATATAATTGAATTTCCGCAAAAAGTTTTATTACTTTTGAAAATAATTGAATTTCTGTAATTATTTGTAACTTTTCTAAAGTTAAACTTTTTTAGTATTTTTAACTGAAAGTCTTTTTTGTTATCTTATAATTTAAATAACTATTGAATTTTTAACAAAAATTTTATTATATTTATAAAAATCCTAATAAAATCCTTCGCAAGAATTCAATTATTTTTAAAAGTAGTAAATTTTCTCAAAAAATTCAATTATTTCAATTGAAAAATAAATAATTTATTGAATAATTTGATGTTTGTTAAAATTGAATTCTCATAAAAAATTTTATCAATAAATTTTTAAATAATCAAATTCTTTTGACAAGTTTTAATAAAAATTTTAAAAATAATTACATTTTAGGAGGAATTTGATTTAAATATTGTGTCCAAAATTAATTAAAATCTTGCTATGAGTTTTATTATTCATGAAAATAATTTAAAAAATTTTCCAAAAATGTTATTAAAATATTTCTAAAATAATTGAATTTCGGTGAAAAATTTTACTATTTCTAAAAATAATTAAATTCTTGAAAAGAACTTTGTTAAATTTTTTTCAATAACTGAACTCTTGCGACGAATTTTATAAAATTCTTTTTAAACAATTGTTATTTTTCGAAAAATTATTTGAAATTTTTTATATTAAATAATTGAAATCCTGTGAAATCAATCCAAGAATTTTATTAAAGTTTTTAAAAATAATTGAATTTCGAAGAAGAATTGTATTATTTATAAAGATAATTGAAATTTTGACGAGAATTTTTAAAAAAATTTTGAACATAATAGAATTTTGGAGAAGAATTTTTTATTTTTAATGATATAATTGAAATGACCAGAATTTTTTTAATTTTTGAATATAATTGAATTTCTGCGAAAAATTTTATTACTTTCGAAAATAATTGAATTTCCGTAATTATTTGTAACATTTTCCAAAATGAAATTTTTTTAGTATTTTTAACTAAAATGACCTAAAATTTGAATGTTTCTTATTGACATAAAATTGTATGTTTTATTCAAATGCAACTTTCAATTGTTTCAAATGTTCAAAAATAAATTCTCAGTTTGTTCACCAAAACCAATTTTAAAATTGAATTTGTCTTTTACATTTAAATTACGAAATTATATGACATTCGACTCACTTTTGTTTTGACAACTTTTTTGAAAAAAAGTTAATTCTTCAGAATCGTTAATTAAAAGTATGAAAAATTCAAATTTACAAAAATTTAAGTTTGACACCTTTTCAGAATTTAATTATTTTAAAAATATTCTTGCATTCATTGCTTTTTTAAACTGAACTCTAAAAAGAATTTTATTAACAAACTTTTAAATAATTGAATTCTTTCGACAAAGTTTATGAGAAATTTTAAAAAGAATTAAATTATTTATCAAAAAATTCACAAGAGTTTAATTATTTACAATTTTTTCTTTTAATTCGTTATAGCAATAATAATTTAATTATTTTCATGAATTATAAAGATTTTAAAAGAATTCAATTATTGTCAGTAGGTAATAAAATTTATTTTAGAAAATAAATTATTTTCATAAATAATAAGACTTACAGCAAAATTTCAATTATTAGTAAATTTTAAAGTTTTTTTAAAATAATCGAATTCTTTTATGAAATTTTATAAAAATACTGAATATTGAAAATTATGTTCAATTGAAGAAAATTTTTGAAAATAATTGAAATTTTGCGGCGAATTTTATTAAAAATTTTGAAAATAATTGAAATTCTGCCAGGAATGTTATTTTTACAAAAATTATTAAATTTCTAAGATTAGATTATTTTTAATAATTAATTAAATGTATACAAATTTCAGAAAAATTTAAAAAATAATTAAAACTTTTGAAAAGTCCAAGTTTTTCATAATTTCTATATGTAAATTTATTTAAAATTCGAATTTTTAAAAACTTTAAATAAAAACTTTTTGGAATTCAACCATTTTGAAAAATTCTAAAAAATTCTAAAAATGCATCTCTTTTAAAATTGAATTAGTTTTAAAATATTTAAGTAAAATTATTCATTAATTTTATTTCTAAGGAGCAATTTAAGAATTTTGTAAAGAAAAGGACAAAAATATAATTGTGTCCTTTTCGATATAAATTTTCAAAAGTAACTAATAAGAAATTTTGTTAAAAGCATCTGATGAAATTTTCAAAAATCATCTACAAAATTTGTCCGGAATTTCATTTTTTTTCCGGGATGATGAAAAATTTTTTCGAGAACATTCGAAAAGTTCCTGTTAAAAATTCTTGGAAATTTCACTAAAGAGTCATAAAAGCAAAATTTCTCCAATATATATTTTCACGTGACTGATAAAAGACTGAAAAACATTTTTAATTTATTTTTCACCCTTAGAATACTGTAAATAGAGTTTCTCTGATAAAAAGCGATAAATATGGTTTCGTTCTGGTTATACAGATAAATAACCGATGACATAAAGAAATTTTCTTTTTTTGTTGATATATATAATAATATATATGAAACGAAAGAAAGGATTTGGTCTTCACTGATGTGTACAGTCAAAACTAATCTATCTAATATCGTCCAGAACTGTTTGTCAGTTATGTGTATAGATATTGTATTGTGTATCCCTCGAACAGGTAAAAAGAGTAGGTGGAGGGAATCATCACAGTGGTGCGTGTTCCCACGCTGTGAACGTGTGTAACATTCATCCCTTTCACTCTTGCGAATGTATCTAATAAAAATATATTTTTCAGATTTTACACCTATTTTTTCAAAAAATTTTGCTTCAAAAGCAAAAATGACTGAAAAATGATTTTTTTCGGACGTAGCATCCACTTTTCTCAAAATCTCAACGTTCTAAGCAATTTTAAAACTCGGCATCGAATTTAGCTGTCAAAAATACATTGAAAACGACTACAATGTCGAAAATAAGAAAAAAAATTTTTTTTGGGTCCTTACCCCCACTTTTTTTTAAAAATATTAACATGCTAGGCAATTTTGAAACTCGGAATCGAATTCAGCTGACAAAAGTACATTGGAAACGACTAAAATGACAAAAAAGTACAAAAATTTTGTTTGGTTCCTTACCCCCTCTTTTTTTCAAAAAATTTTATTTTTAGTGCAAAAAGATCTGAGAACGTTTTTGGGGAATTATCTCTACTTTTCTTAAACTATTGGGAAATTTTAATATCATCTCAAAATCTAAAAAAAAAAGTAGAAATAAATTCCCTAAAAACGATTTTCAGACGATTTTGTGCTTCAAACAAAATGTTTTGAAAAAAGTGGGGGCAAGAACCAAAAATAATTTTTTTTTCTTTTTTTCGACATTGTAGTCGTTTTCAATGTACTTTCAAGCGCTGAATTCGATCTTGAATTTTAAAATTGTCTGACACGTCCAGATTTTGAAAAAAGTGGTGGTAAGGACCCCAAAAAACATTTTAAAGACATTGTTGCTCTTTAAATAGCCGTGATAGAGACTTTCCAATGAAGTCTTAGTTTAAAATTTCAATTGTGTACTTTAAAAATACATGTGTGCAAAAATAAAAATTTTTTTCCAAAAAAGTGGGGGTGAAGACCCAAAAAAATTTTTTTTTCATATTTTCGACATTGTAGTCGTCTTCAATGTACTTTTAACCGCTGAATTCGATCTCGAGTTTTAAAATTACCTAGCACTTCAAGATTTAAAAAAAAAGTGGTAGTAAGGACCCAAAAAAAACCGTTTTCCATAGACATTTCACTCTTTAAATTGCCACGCTATAGTTAGTTTTATTTAGTCTAAGTTTAAAATTCCAATTGCGTACTTTGAAGATCCATTTGCGCAAAAACGACCAAAAATTTTTTTCAAAAAAGTGGGGGTGAAGACCCAAAAAATTTTTTTTTCACTTTTTCATTATTGTAGTCGTTTTCAATGAACTTTCAACCGCTGAATTCGTTTTCGAGTTTTAAAGTTGCCTCTCACGACAAGATTTTGAAAAAAGTGGTGATAAGGACCAAAAAAAAATTTTAAAGACATTGTTGCTCTTTAAATTACCGCAATAGAGACTTTCTAATGAAGTCATATAGTTTAAAATATGAATTGTGTACTTCAAAAATACATGTATGCAAAAACAAATTTTTTTTTCAAAAAAGTGGGGGTGAAGACCCAAGAAAAATTTTTTTTTTCACTTTTTCGACATTGTAGTCGTTTTCAATAAACTTTGGACATCTGAATTCGATCCTAAGTTTAAAAATTGCCTAGCACTTCAAGATTTTTAAAAAAGTGGCAGTCAAACCTCCCAAATACTTCTTTTTGCCATCGTTACTTCAATTTTTCTCCAAATTCCGTTTTTTCATAGTCGAAAAAACATTTCCTAACAAAGATGAAGATTATTGAGAGAAGGATTATAACAATTATTCCACTAAAGAGCGATTTACGATGTCACTTCACCTAAAAGTGATAGACCATAAAATTACTAACTATCACATTGTTTAAAAGCTTATTTTATCGTAAAACTGAAAATTCCCCTGAATACTTGAATTATGATACTATTTAACGAAACATAAAGGATACAATATAAATCTTTTTCCCTGTATATACGTAACGATAATAAAAATTTCAAATGAACCCAATATACATCACTTAGGAGAGATATGGTGAAAATTACTATATGTTTACTTTAAAAGTAAATAACACTGAAAAAAGAAGAAGAAGAAGAAGAGAAGGAGGAGGATTAAAATCAGTGATAATTATTATTGTTATATAACCCGAGCATTTGCTTAATGCCAATATTGACAATTTGACACTTTGTACAATATATATAAGTATATATGTTCAAAATTTGAAAAGCAATTTTTGAAAACAAAAAGAAATGAAGAATGGAAGATAAATGGAAATATTGTAAACCTGTAAATGTCTCTTAATCTCTTCGAAAGGTAAACATAGTAAATACATTTTCTTCCTCTGCTCCCTCCTCTTTAAAATTAAAAGTGCCCATTATTTTAAATAATTGTGTCAGAATTTTGAAAAAAAAACCCTTTTTGAAGGGAGCAGTTTACCTGAAAAATCCTTTACCTGAACAAGTTACCTGTAGACTTTTATTTCATTGACACCATCATAACTACGCCCACAGTTTACTATTTGTGTATATAGAGATTTAACAATACATTTTTCTTTCTATATCGATTTTATTTTTATTCAAACACTTTATCATCGTAATTTCAACGTTTGCTCTCATTTTCGTTGTTTTAAGTTACAAACATTTTTTAAAAATTTTTATCATAAATGTTAATTATAACATTCTTTTTTATAATTTTCATATTTTTCAATTTTTCTTTTTTAATTTTAATTTAAAAAAAAAACATATAATAAACATAAAAAAAACAATTAAAAAAAACATAAAATAAATTTATTTACAAAATAAAATTTATTTATATATTTTGTTATAATAATTTATTTCCTATAATTTATATATAATTTTTTTATTTAGTTAACATTTATTTTTAGTTATTTATTTTTAGTTATTTATTTTTCATTATTTATTTTTCGTTATCATTTATTTTTATTTAAACATGACTTATTTAATTTATTTACATAATTGAATATAAATGAATTGAATTTGCAATTTACTCATTTGTGATTTACAAATTTATGATAATTTTAAACATTCCATCTGGAAATCTTTGCTATACTCATTTTTAACATTAAATTGAATTAAAAGAGAATTAAATTTAATTCAATCTGCATTCCATTGAATTAAAACAAAATTAAATAAAATTTTAACTGCCTTAAGTTATAACAAACATGAAAATAAATGAACTAAACAGAAACTGAATTTAATTTAATTTAAATGAAATGGAACTGAATTAAGACATTAATAAAACTTAAGTAAGACTGAATTTGATAACAATAAAACTAAGTTCAACTGAATTAAATTCAAAATGAGTTCAAACAAAAATTAAATTTGAACTGCCTTAAATATAATTGAATCAGAATTAAAGCAAAACTACATTCAAACTGAATAAAAAATAAGTATACTAACTAAAATGAATTGATTTGAATTGCAATTAGAATCAGAATTGAATTGATTTAAATTAGTATTAGGAATAGTATTAGAATTAGAATTGAGTTGAATTTAATTAGAAATGGAATAAATTAATAGATTATTAATAGCTTGAATTAAACTGAATTAAAATTGAATTAAAATTGAATTAAAATTGAATTAAAATAACGAAATCGAAAATAAATTAAACTAGAATTTAATTAGCATCTACTTGAATTAGAATAGAATTAAACTGAATTAAATGAATTAAATTGAATTAAATTTGAATTAAAATTAATCAAAACGAAAATAAGTTAAACTAGAACTGAATTAGAATTTAATTGAATTAGAATAGAATTAAATTGAATTAGAAATGAATTGAATTACATTGGGTTAAATTTGAATTAAATTTAAATTTAAATTAATAAAATCGAAAATAAGTTAAACTAAAATTTAATTAGAATTTAATTGAATTAAAAATGAATTTATTTGTCTTGAATTGAATTATGATGAAATTGATTTGAATTAGAATTGAATTAGAATAGAATTAGAATTGAAATAAATTAAATTGAATTAAATTGAATTAAATTGAATTAAATTGAATTAAATTGAATTAAATTGAATTAAATTGAATTAGAATTAAAATTAGAATTGAATTAGAATTAGGATTAGAATTGAATTAGAATTGAATTGTTTTGAATTAGAATTGAGTTAAACTGAAGAAGAATTTAATTGTTTTAAAATTAAAACAGGATTATTTTAAAATAAATTAGAATTCAATAAAAACAAAAACTTATTGTGAATTCAATTAAATCTAAAATGAAAAGGAATTGAATTTGAATTGAAATGAATTGAATTATACTTTAACTATAATGAACCTGAATTTAATTGAATTTGTAATTGCTATAAATTGAATTGAAACAAAATTGAAAATTTTAAAATGAATTAAAAGAAATTAAAATGAATATTATTTTCTTTTTTCATGAAAATTGAAACGAATTTAAAAATGAATTTTATTGAATAGAATTAAAATGGAATAGAAACGGATTTTATTTCAACTAAATCTGATTGGAATATAAAACTAAATGGGAAATTAATTCAAACTAAATTAAAACCGAATTAAATTGAATTAAATGAAATAAAATCTATTTTTATAATTAAAAAAATTAAATAGAATTTAAATTAAACTAAACAGAATTAAATTAAATAGAAACAGATTAGAATGAGAATTAAAATTAAAATTAAAATTAGAATTATTAAAATTAAAATATAAAATTAGAATTAGAATTAGAATTAGAACTAGAATTAAAAGTAGAATTATAATTATAATTAAAAGTAAAATTAGAATTAGAAATTGATCTAGATTCAGAATTAGAATTAGAAGTAGAACTAAAATTGGAATTGGAATGGGAATTAGAATTAGAATTGGGATTAAAATTACAAACAAAAGAAAGTGTCAAGAAAGCAGAAAAACGAACTGGAAAAAGAGTTTAAAAAATGAAAAATACAATAACGACTCAAAATATGTAAAAAAGAGAGTGGAAAAAAAATTACACAAACATTTTACCCTACTTAAAAATTCATTAATTTCTAATGAAAATGGAGTATACCTTTAAACAATGTATTGGAAAAATCGACAATATGTGAAAATTATTAAAGTTTATTATAGTCGTTATTAACAAATAAATAACGATAAAGAAAATTCATCTTTAAAAATATATATACATATATATTACCCAACCTTGAAATTTACTCCTTAAATGTTCCAATTTTGTTTCTTTATGTATATATAATATGCTTCACTTTTACGACCAACCCCAAGAACCGGCAAATTTTCACTATTTTCGATTATATATACCTGAAAACATAAGCAAAATAAAGTGAAGAAATATTTTCACATTGTAATAATTTAAAAATCTGCTTTTTCAAAAAAAAAAAAAGAAAAAATCCCCAAATATCATCGAACAAGATCTTTTGACTGTTTTAAAATGTTTTATAACATTCGCACTACTGTAAATCACACAAATAATGATTTATACAAAAAAGGAAGAGAAAAAAAAGGTAAAAATAGTCCAATTGAGGAAAATTTTCGAAAATTAATTGATTTATAAGCCATAATAATGCTTTGTGAAAGAAAAAAAAAGAAATAAGTTCACTTATATCCTTATGGTCGAGTGGTAAAAACTAAAAAGTCAAATGTTGGGGTATTGTCATATTACCCCATATTTGACTCTATTTGTGGGGAAATATTTCACAACTTGGTTTTTTATTCATTGTTTTCTTTTTTAGGCTGTAAAAACTAAAAAGTCAAATGTAGGGAAATAGGGTAATATTGTGGTATATATTACTTTAGATTTGACTCTATTTTTTGGAAAATATTTACTAACTTGGTCAATTATTCATTGTTCGGTTTTTGTAAACATTAAAAAGTGAAACGTGGGGTAATGGTGTAAAAGTGTCATATTACTCCGGATTTGGCTCTATTTTTGAATAATACTTCATAATTCTGTAATTTATTTTTTATACACAAAAGGAATTGTTTTAAAGGGTCGAAAAAATTATTTTTATTAACTATACCTTTTTGCCCCGTAGTTATTGTTAACATTACCCCAATTAAACTCAAAATTCACAGTTTAACAATGGTAAATTTTTTAAATGATTCAGTTGATACAAAACAATTTAAAAATAGTAATGGGGTCGTAAAGTAGCGTCTATTTGTGTCACAGTGTACCACTTTACACCAAATAACCTAGAAATTACCGTTTAACAGTAGTAAATTATAAAATGATTTACAATAGAGAAAAAACAATTTGAAAATAGAAAAGGAATCAAAGGGAAACTTTTTTAATGTTGTACCTTTTTACCCCAAAGTGTGACACATTACCCCGAATTATCTACTTACAATTTAACAACTGAGAATTTAATAATTTAACATTGATTTTTAGGGGAAATTCAATTTTAAAAATACATGAAAAAACTCTAAATTTTGATGTTTTTTTTGTTTGCCTCGTAAACTATAAAAATAACCACGAATTTTAATACAAAACCTTGAATTTTTTCTATTTCAGACAATAATTTCTTTTTAAATAACTTAATTTTTAAAGAACTATCATAAAATTATGACTAATAAATTATGTAATGAATAATTTTTACAATTTTCATAAATACTAGATTGATAAAAGAATTTTAGTTAAGGGCATTTGAACCATTATGACGTCATAATTGATGCAAAGCATATATTTTAATGCTGTGACGTCATAAAGGTTCAAATTCCCTTAAAAATACAAAAACAAATTTATTTTTGAAAAAGTTACAAATAATTACAGAAATTCAATTATTTTCAAATGTAATAAAATTTTTTGCAGAAATTCAATTATATCCAAAAATTAAAAAAATTCTGGTCATCATTTTACTTAAATATTTTAAAATAAAAAAATTCTTCTCCAAAATTCTATATTATGTTCAAAATTTTTTAAAAAATTCTCGTCAAAATTTCAATTATCATTATAAATAATACAATTCTTCTTCGAAATTCAATTATTTTTCAAAACTTTAATAAAATTGTTGGAAAAATTTTACAGGAATTCAATTATTTAATATAAAAAATTTCAAAGAATAATTTTTCAAAAAATATCAACTATGTAAAAAGAATTTTATAAAATTCGTCGCAAGAGTTCATAGTTATTGAAAAAAATTTAACAAAGTTCTTTTCAAGAATTCAATTATTTTTAGAAATAGTAAAATTCTTCACCGAAATTCAATTATTTTAGAAAAATTTTAATAACATTTTTGGAAATTTTTTAAAATTATTTTCATGAATAATAAAACTCATCGCAAGATTTTAATTAATTTTGGACACAATATTTAAATCAAATTCCTCGTAAAATGTAATTATTCTTAAAAATTTTATTAAAACTTGTCAAAAGAATTCAATTATTTAAAAATTTGTTGATAAAATTCTTTATGAGAATTCAATTTTAACAAACATTCAATTATTCAATAAATTATTTATTTTTCAATTTAAATAACTGAATTTTTCTAGAATTTTCTAATAAAAATTGATTAAAAAATGAAATTACCGAATAAACGATTTATTGTTTATGCGAAAATAATTGAATTATTGCAACGAATTTTATTACAATTTTTTCAAATAATTGATTTTTTTTGATAAAATTTACTACTTTTAAAAATAATTGAATTCTTGCGAAGGATTTTATTAGGATTTTTATAAATATAATAAAATTTTTGTTGAAAAATTCTATGGTTATTTAAATTATAAGATAACAAAAAAGACTTTTAGTTAAACATACTAAAAAGGTTTAATTTTAGAAAAGTTACAAATAATTACAGAAATTCAATTATTTTCAAAAGTAATTACATTTTTCGCAGAAATTCAAAAATTTATAAAAATTCTGGTCATTTCAATTATATCTTTAAAAATAAAAAATTCTTCTCCAAAATTCAATTATGTTCAAAATTTTTTTTAAAATTCTTGTCAAAGTTTTAATTATCTATATAAATAATACAATTCTTTTTCGAAATTCAATTATGTTTAAAAACTTTAATAAAATTCTTGGAAAAATTTCCCAAAAATTCAATTATTTAATATAACAAATTTCAAATAATTTTTCAAAAAATATCAATTAGTTAAAAAGAATTTTATAAAATTCGTTGCAAGAGTTCAGTTATTGAAAAAAATTTAGCAAAGTCCTTTTCAAGAATTCAATTATTTTTAGAAATAGTAAAATTCTTCACCGAAATTTAATTATTTAAGAAAAATTTAAATAACATTTTTGGAAATTTTTTAAAATTATTTTCATGAATAATAAAACTCATCGCAAGATTTTTATTAATTTTGGACACAATATTTAAATAAAATTCCTCGTAAAATGTAATTATTCTTAAAAATTTTATTAAAACTTGTCAAAAGAATTCAATTATTTAAAAATTTGTTGATAAAATTCTCTATGAGGATTCAATTTTAACAAACATTCAATTATTCAATAAATTATTTATTTTTCAATTGAAATAATTGAATTTTTCTAGAATTTTCTAATAAAAATTGATTAAAAAATGAAATTACCGATTAATCGATTTATTGTTTATGAAAATAATTGAATTATTGCAAACGAATTTTATTACAATTTTTTCAAATAATTGAATTTTTTGAGAAAATTTACTACTTTTAAAAATAATTGAATTCTTGCGAAGGATTTTATTAGGATTTTTGTAAATAATTAAATTTTTGTTGAAAAATTTCATGGTTATTTAAATTATAACAAAACATTAAGAATTCTTTGTGTTTTGTAATAATATTCTTATAAATTGTTGAGTTTCAAAAAGGTTTGAATTTGAATGTTCTGAAAAATTTTAATTTCTGTGGAAAAGTAATAATTAAATACTTATTTAAAAATTTAGTTATTGATGTTTTTGAATAATTTTACAATTAATGAAATTTGTAAATAAATTTAATAGAACATTTTTTTGAGTATCTAATCAGAATATTTTTTATGGTCAGGGAAAAAGTGAGGATTTTGTCTGGAAATTAGGAAAATGTCAGGGAAAAATAAAATTAAATATTTGTGGCAACCCTGTTAATACCTCTTTACCCCTTAGGAACTCACATTACCCCATTTTATCTCAAATTTACTGTTCAATAACAGTAAAGAAGAAAAAATGCAATGAATATTTTTGAAAAGTGTCAAAAAGAGCGTTTTTATATTAAAATACCCCTTTACCCCCTATTGTGTCACATTACCCCAGTTAATCAAAAATTTACATCTTAATAATAAAATTAAAAAGAACAAGTAATATAAAGGAAAATAATTAAACATTTTTGATTATTTATAAAATAAATTGTGAAAATAAAACCAAAGCAAAAGAACTCGTGGTTCACTTTTACCCCATAACTTTCATGTATAGTAAAAATATTGTAATATTTCGTCAATATTACTCGTCACATAGCAAAAAAAAAAGAAAAAAAAAATTTGATTCTACTTGGCTCTTTTGAAATTCCGACATTATTAAAATTTTGAAAGCAATGTCACAACATTTTTGAATGTCATTAACCACCAAGGGCGACCGATCAACATCTGAAAAGTCGAATATGTCAAATAACGAAAGACGTTTAGCGATTTTTCTGTCAGATAGCCATTTTCAACGGATTTTTACCTTTTCAAATCTCAAATGACCGGTGTAATCCTTTGACGTTTCTCGAGTCATGTTCCAAATCATTGTTCGCAGTTCCCGCGGGATTTGACCTAGTCCCCCCTCCTTCAAGCCTTCCTCTCCTCTTTACCCAAGGGGGATAAGTTTTAAAGAGTTGGAGGTGTGTACAATTTTTCAGCCCTTTTTCAAAAAAAAGAAAAAAAAAGAAAAAAAGAAGGAAAAAAGAAGGAAAAAAACTCATATTTTCCTTTTTGACTGTCAAACCATTTATTATATATACAAGAATCGAACGTTTATGTCATATAGAATTTTTTTTAAATTTACTTTATGACTTTGGAAAATTGCATATTTGGTTATTATGAAAACGTTTTGTTACATATTATAGTATTTTTCTTTTCAAATTTGGAAAAAGTTTAGTTTTTATTATTATTTATTATTTATTTATTTATTATTATTATTATTATTATTTATTATTATTATTATTTATTATTATTTATTATTATTTATTATTATTTATTATTATTATTATTATTATTTATTATTATTTATTATTATTTATTATTATTATTATTATTTATTATTATTATTATTATTATTATTACTATTAATTATAATAACTATTTTTTCATTTCTTGATAAATTTTTAAATAATTCTGAAATGATTTAATAAATTTTTTTTAATTCAATTTAATTAATTTTTAATTTTTAATTTTTAATTATAAATATAGAATTTTCTCTAATTTTTTTATCCAAAGAAGTGTTTTTTCGATTTAAAAATACCTCTTTACCCCTTAGTGAGTCACATTACCCTAGTCAACTAATGTTAACAATTTATTTTATTTATTTAAAAATTTTTTTTATTTTCTCTATTTAATTTATAAATTAAATAAAAAATTTGTCTTTAAAGGAGTAAGAAGATGATTTTTTTAATGCAAAATGCCTCTTTGTCCCATATTGTGTACACATTACCCCACTTTTCTTTTTAAGAATTTAGAATTCAGAATTTACCAATAATAATAAAACGAATGATAAACTATGTCTTTACTCCTTATAGCTCGCCGCACATCATCCCAGGTCGCAATTTTTAATTTTTTTCTCCTTCTTTTTTTTTGTCACATTTTCGAAAGTTAAGAAATGGTTAAAAGTCACAAAAATTCTTTTCAATATCCGCAATATTGAGAGCAAGAGGATAAAAATAAAAATTTTTGAATCTTCAGTTGTAAATATTTTTACAGCATTTGGCGCATTTGGGTTTTTACCCAAAAATTTAAATATATTACTATGACATTTTTGAGAAAAATGGAGCGGTTTTTAAAATGTTGTTGTCGTCGTCGTCGCAAATATCCATTCTCGCACACCATCAATAAGTGTGCGACTGCTTAATTTTTTTATTATTCGCTACTTTGCGTAAAAGTTATTGTTATATATACTCTTAACTTTTAAACGTCTTTCGAAAAAAAGAAAGAGAGAAATAGAAAAAAAGAAAGAGAGAAATAGAAAAAAAAGAAAGAGAGAAATAGAAAAAAAGAAAGAGAGAAAAAGAGAGAAAAAGAGAGAAAAATAGAGAAAAAGAGAGAAAAAGAAAGAAAGAGAGTAAAAGAGAAAAAGAGAGAGGGATAAAATATATAGAGAGTTTAAAAGAAAATTTATTGACTCCCCCCAATAAGTGTGCGACACGTTCCCAAAAATTTTTTCGTTGGAGGAAAAATTCTGTCAATTTGAAAAACAGGTACACGCTGAAATGACGGGGGCTACCTGTCCTTTTACCTTTCTTCTCAAAAATACACAATTATTACACGCACAGTTAATAGTCAAATTTTGCCCTGAAACATTCTCCTGTTCTAGATTTTTAGAAATGTTTCTCTATTTCCAACTTGCTCTCTCTGTCTCTCTCTCTCTCTTTTACTCTGTGAATGCAATGATGGGAATGTTTGCGGCCCTAATTATCTTATATTGCGCTCATATATAATGATTTTCGGTAACCTTTTTCAAAACACTGATGATAATCTGTAGCCTTCGATGAATGACTCCTTCCCTCAATTTTACCTCGGCTTCATTCCTTCAAGACTAAATCCCATTTCAATTATTAAGCCGTCATTAAATCAATAAGCGCATCGCTTATAGGAGTTCAGGTGGCCAATTTTCGAATTTATACGGTTCTACCCTTAAACAATCTACTATTGGCCAATGTTCTCAGCTCACTCCTCAAAAATCAAGGGTTCTTCAAAATGCTTTTGTAGCAATTTTAGATTATTACCATTTTGTGCACTTTTTCTCCTTTCTTCGATCTCCTTTCGATAAAAAAAAATTAATATTGTTATTATTGTTATTATTACTTATTCTCATTATTATTATTTATTTGTTACTTTGTTTCTAATAATTTTCTACACAAAAATAAATTAATATATATTTTCACGTCAATATAACATTCAAAAATGAAGATTCAAATTAAAACTGCAATAAATGAAATTGAATCAGAACTAAATAAAAAAACATTCAAACTAAATAAAAAATAAGTACAAATAAAAATGAATTGATTTGAATTGCAATTCGAATTAGAGTTGAAATAATTTAAATTAGTATTCGAATTAGAATGAACTTGAATTTAAGTAGAACTAAATTGAATTAAATTAAATGAATTAAATTGAATTAAAATTAATGAAATTGAAAATGAGTTGAACTAGAATTGATTTGAATTGAATTAAAATTAATGAAATCGAAAATAAACTAAACCAGAATTAAATTAGAATTAAATTTGAAATTAATTAGAAATAAATTGAAATGAAATAAGTGAATTAAATTGAATTAAAATTAATGAAATCGAAAATGAGTTGAACTAGAATTTAAGTTTTAAATGAATTAAATTGAATTCAAATTAATGAAATCCAAAATAAGTTGAACTAGAATTTAATTGAATTAGAATTAGAATTAGAATTGAATTAAATTAAATTGAATTATAATAATTAATGAAATCAAAAATAAGTTGAACTAGAATTTAATTTCATCAGAATTAAAATTGAATTAAATTAAATTGAATTATCATAATTAATGAAATCGAAAATAAGTTGAACTAAAATTGAATTGAATTAGAATTGAATCGAATTAAATTGAATTAAGATTAATGAAATCAAAAATAAGTTGAACTAGAATTTAATTAGAATGTAATTGAATTTGAATTGCCATTAGAATTAGAATTAAAATGATTTAAATTAGTATTAGAATTAGAATTAACTTAAATTTAATTAGAAATAAATTGAATTGAATTAAATGAATTAAATTGAATTGAAATTAATGAAATCGAAAAAAGTTCAACTAGAATTTAAGTAAAATTGAATTGATTAAATTGAATTAAAATTAAAATTAATAAAATCAAAAATTAGTTGGACTGAATTTAATTGAATTAGAATTGAATTTAATTCAATTGAATTAAAATTAAAGAAATCGAAAAGAAATTGACGTAGAATTTAATTAGAATTCAATTGAATTAGAAATAATTTTTTTTGTCTGCAATGGAATCATAATTGAATTGATTTGAATTAGAATTGTTTTGAATTGATTTGAATTACATTGAATTGATTTGAACTGAATTGAATTGAATTGAATTAAAGTGAATTGAATTGAATGAAATTGAATGAAATTGAATTAAAGTGAATTGAATTGAATGAAATTGAATTGAATTGAATTAGAATTGAATTAGAATTGAATTAGAATTGAATTAGAATTGAATTAGAATTGAATTAGAATTGAATTAGAATTGAATTAGAATTGAATTAGAATTGAATTAGAATTGAATTAGAATTGAATTAGAAATGAATTATTTTGAATTAGAGTTGAGTTTTTTAAAATAATTTAATGTTTAAAAAACTATCGAGAAAAATTATTTTTTATTAACTATTTTGAAATAATTTTTTATTTAAAAATTAGAAAAATTATTGAATTTTATGAAGACTGTAATTAAAATTTTTTGTAAAAATATTATAATTTTCGTAAAATTATAACTAATTCCATAAATTCCATTTTTCTTCAAAAGTAATAATATTCTTTTAGCAGAAATTCATTTATGTTTCAAGAAATTTAATTACTTTCATAAATAATAAAATTCTTTCTAGAAATTCAATTATTTTCATAAATAATAAAATTCTTTTTAGAAATTCAATTATTGTCATAGAAATAAAACACATCGCAGAGTTTTAATTATTTTTAATTCAATTTTAATCCAATTCATCGTAAAATGTAATGTTCTTAAAAATTTGATGAAAAATCGTTAAAAAAAGTAATTATTTAAAAATGGTTAATGATAAAATTCTTTATAACAATTCAATTTTAAGAAATTTTAATTATCCAATAAATTATTTTTGTTTGCATTGAAATTATTGAGTTCTCTAATAAAAATTTATTGACAAATGAATTTCAGTTAAATTGTTAGATAATAATGAATATTAAAAGCACATACAGCATGAATTTTAAGAAATAATTAAATTTTAAAAAGATTTCTAATCAAATTCTTTGAAAAGTTTTTATTTTCTAAATTTATAATTATTATACTTTTAAAAAGTTTAATTGAATTTTTTTCTGAACTTATTTGAAGTGTTTATTTTTTAATACGTAATACATTCAATTGAAGAAATTCGGAAAAATTTAAATTTTCTAAAATTGATTTGTAAACAAATGGATTTTAAAATTCTTAAAGAATTTTTTTGAAAAATTGAAATAAATAATTGATTCCTGTAGAAAAATATTAACGAATAAATATTTTTTTGGAAAATAGGTTATTCATGTTTTTAACAATTTTATACTTTTTGTAGAAATTTTTAAATAACTTTACTTTTTCTTAAAGTAAATTTAATCAAATTAAAAAAAATTTTATCTACTTCTGCAAAAATAGTAGTTTTTAAATATTTTTTGATTTATTTAAAATTTTTTAGTATTATCAGATTTTCTTTGGACTTTTCAAAAATTGACTTCGGATTTATTTTGTATTTTCAAAAATAAATCTGAACAAATTCGAAAATAAAATTGAAATCTTTTCGTAAAAAATACGAAATTATATTTTGGATTCATTTGGACTTTTCGGATTCGTTTCGGATTTTTATGACTTATTTCGTACTTTCCTGACATATTAGGATTTTATTTTATTATTGAAAAATAAGTTTTAACAAATTCAAAAGAAAAATAACACTATTCAAAAAAATACATTTTCGAATTTGGATTCATTTTGGATTCTGTTTGGATTCATTTGGACTTTTTTGGTTTCTTTTGACTAGTTTAAGTAAATAATTAAATAAATAATTCTGTGAAATGAACAAATATAAACAAGAATAGTATAAATAATAATTAATATGTAAAAAATAAGTGTAAAAAAATTGCATCGGCCGGGAATCGAACCCGGGCCGCCCGCGTGGCAGGCGAGCATTCTACCACTGAACCACCGATGCTTCTTGTCGTAAACAAATTCATTTTATATCCGCAAGTAGAAATAAAAGTAAAGTTTTGTTTTAAAAAAATTAAAAAATTAAATTAAAACTATTTAAAATAATTAATTAAGTATTTCTATTTAAACATATAGTGTTAATTAATAACAGATGCATAACTCTACTTAGTTTATTAAATTTATTTTTGCTTAATTACTTTACGTGAAATAAATTAAGCTTAAAATTTGAAAATAATATTTTTTTGAAAATAATATTTTTTTGAAAATAAATATATGTAAAAAAAATTGCTGCTGCAACTTCTCCAAAATTAAAATACTTCAATTGTTTTCTAAATTTTATAAAAATGTGATAAAAATGATTTTCTATTTTATGGGAAAAAATGTATATATATTAAAATATTTTCAAAATTTCAGTACAAAAAGAATATAAGCTTCTTGATCTTAATTGAAAATAATTGAATTTCAGAAGTTTTTGTTTTCTTTTTTTTTGTAAACGAATAATTAAATTTTTAAAAAATATTTTATTTAGGAAAGAATTAAATATTTTAATTTTATACTTTATATTTTTATTTTATATTATTTATTTATTTACATTTATATTATTTTACTTTATATATTTTTTTTAGAAAAATAATTAAATTACTTAATTCTTTTTCTGAATAAAATGTTTTTTAAAAATGTAATTATTCATTTACAAAAAAAGAAACCAAAAATTATTTATTATTTTCAATTAAGTTCAAGAAGTTTATATTCTTTTTGTACTGAAATTTTGAAAATATTTCAACATATATATATACTTTTTCCCATAAAATAGAAAATAATTTTTATCACTGTTCACATATTCGTATCGCACTATATTTTCATAAATTGCGTATTATTTGGATCCTTTCTCTGAAAATCCTCGAGCATTCATTAAATACATGAAAAATACTTGAATATAAGCAGAAAAGTAAACAAATTCTGTACAAAGTTGGTCATCAGGATTTTGTTATCTGTTTGTTTTCCACAATATATATTATATGTATATAAGCGCCCTTTTATGGACACTTTGACACATACTCTTTCAGATTCATAAGAAAATTTTGCTCAAAAAAAAAAAAAATAAAAATAAAAACAACTGTATATATTTGTTTAAAGATATCAACTTGTCTTTAAATCTAAATTATTTCTAAAAAAAATTTTTTATCTCGGAAATATTTATATAAATAATAAATTATAATCTAATGTTTTTTTTATTGTTTACTTCTTTACCCCTAAGTGTGTCACATTACCCCGATTTCTCTAAAATTTACAATTTTTAATAGTAATTTTTCTATATGAAATTGAAGAAAAATTACTATTTAAAAAAATTAAATTTAAAAAATTACTATTTAAAAAAATTTAATTTTAAAAATTGTTTTTTTAAATTTAAAAAGAAGATTTATTGTAATGTTCTACCTCTTTGCCCCTTAGTGCGTCACATTCCCCCAATTACTTGAAATTTACAATTTAACAATCTTACAGTCGAAAAAGTAAAGTGGCACTAATTAAAATTTATATTCCCCCCCCCCAAAAAAAAACGTGTTTTTTATTGCAGTACCTTTTTACCCGAAAGTGCGTCATTTTACCCCGATTTATCATTCAACACTAAAGATGTGCAATAATTTCCAAAGTTATTGTGCAATCGTTAAAACTGAATAATTTACACTTCAGACTATTTTTTGAAATTATAACCACAATTTCAAATTTATCATCCATTTAGTCCAATTTTATTTTTTTTCATCTTTTTTTTTGAGGGGGAAAAGGAAAAAAAGGAAACTAACTCTTAAATACAATGGCAAGGATGCGGAAAAGTCGAAACTAGAAGAGAAAGTATTTTTGTAAATATAGTACCCAGTAAAAATATAGTGCAATATAGTGCAGTTTAGGTAAAGAACCTTTTTTTTCTGTATCGCACCTCGTTTTCTTCGAATTCGGCCAAAAATACCAGAGCATAAAGTCATAAACCACATTTTAAAAACTGTTTTCCATTTATATTACAATAAATAGGTAAAAATAATAATTTTTAAAATTTTTAATTTATTGTACATTATAACGAGAGTAAACAAGAAATACAATAAAAATAAATATTTACAAGACGGATAACAGTTAACTTTTGACCGCACTTTTAAATAAAAAAAAAATTGACATATTCGAAACAAAGTTTAAATAAAATTCGTTCTCTTTTTAGAATCCGAATTCATCGCATAAAAAGTGTTTTTTATTTTTTTTTGTTTCCATGGCAAAGTTTATATAAAAAAATAAAATAATGTTCATGAAAAAACTCTAAATTTTGATGTTTTTTTTGTTTGCCTCGTAAACTATAAAAATAACCACGAATTTTAATACAAAACCTTGAATTTTTTCTATTTCAGACAATAATTTCTTTTTGAATAACTTAATTTTTAAAGAACTATTATAAAATTATGACTAATAAATTATGTAATGAATAATTAATACAATTTTCATAAATATTAGATTAACAAAAGAATTTTATTTAAAAAAATGTTTTTCGAATGTTTTTCAGTTCAAAAATTAAAAAAATTCTCGTCATTTCAATTATATATATATTAAAAAATAACAAAATTCTTCTCCAAAATTCTACTATGTTCAAAAATTGTTTTAAAAATTCTCGTTAAAATTTCAATTATTATAAACAACACAATTCTTCTTCCAAATTCAATTGTTTTTGAAAACTTTAATAAAATTCTTGGAAAAATTTCACAGGAATTCAATAATTTACAAAATTTTTGATAAATTTTCTCTAAATAAACCAATTATTTTCATAAATAATAAAATTTTCACAAGAATTCAATTATTTAATAATATAAAAAATTTCCAATAATTTTTCGAAAAATATTAATTATTTAAAAAGAATTTTCTAAAATTCGTCGCAAGAGTTTAGTTATTGAAAAAAATTTAACAAAGTTCTTTTCAAGAATTCAATTATTTTTAGAAACAGTAAAATTCTTCACCAAAATTTAATTATTTTTATAAATTTGAATAAAATTCGTTGGAAGAATTGAATTATTTTCAAAAGTAATAAAATTCTTCACAGAGATTCAATTATGTTCAAAAATTTTTGTCAAAATTTCAATTATCTTTATAAATAATAAAATTCTTCAATATTCAATTATTGAAAAAATTTTTTTAACTCTCGTCAAAGCTTCAATTATTGTTATAAATAATACAATCCTTCTTCAAAATTCAAATATATTTAAAAAGTTGAATAAAATTCTTGTTAAAATTACACAGAACTCCAATAATTTATGAAATTTTTAATAAATTTCTTTGAAATAATTCAATTATTTTTATAAATAATACAATTTTCACGTGAGTTCAATTATTTAATATACAAAATTTTATCAATTTTTTTGAAAAATATCAATTATTTAAAAAGATTTTTTTGAAATTCATCGCATAAATCAATTATTTAAAAAAAAATTAACAAAGTTCTTTACAAGAATTCAATTATTTTTAGAAATAGTAAAATTTTTCACCAAAATTTAATTATTTTTATAAATTTGAATAAAATTCGTTAGAAGAATTAAATTATTTTCAAAAGTAATAAAATTCTTCACAGAAATTCAATTATGTTCAAAAATTTTTGTCAAAGTTTCAATTATCTTTATTAATAATAAAATTCTTCAATATTCAATTATTTAAAAAAATTTTTTTTAATTCTCGTCAAAGTTTCAATTATTGTTATAAATAATACAATTCTTCTTCAAAATTCAAATATTTTTAAAAACTTGAATAAAATTCTTGTTAAAATTTCACAGAAATCCAATAATTTATGAAATTTTTAATAAATTTCTTTGAAATAATTCAATTATTTTTATAAAGAATACAATTTTCACGTGAGTTGAATTATTTAATATAAAACATTTTATCAAATTTTTTGAAAAATATCAATTATTTAAAAAGATTTTTTTAAAATTCATCGCATAAATCAATTATTTATTAAAAAAAATTAACAAAGTTCTTTACAAGAATTCAATTAATTTTAGAAATAGTAAAATTTTTCACCGAAATTCAATTATTTTAGACAAATTTTAATAACATTTTTGGAAATTTTTTCAAATTATTTTTATGAATAGTAAAACTCATCGCAAGATTTTAATTAATTTTGGACACTCTATTTTAATCAAATTCCTCATAAAAATGTAATTATTCTTAAAAATTTTATTAAAATTTGTCAAAAGAATTCAATTATAAAATAATTTGTTGATAAAATTCTTTATGAGAATTCAATTTTAATAAACATTCAATTATACAATAAATTATTTATTTTTTAATTGAAATAATTGAATTTTTCTAGAATTTTCTAATAAAAATTGATTAAAAAATGAAATTACCGAAAAATTGATTTATTGTTTATGAAAATAATTGAATTATTGCAACGAATTTAATTACAATTTATTCAAATAATTGAATTTTTTGAGAAAATTTACTACTTTTAAAAATAATTGAATTCTTGCGAAGGATTTTATTAGGATTTTTGTAAATAATTAAATTTTTGTTGAAAAATTTCATGCTTGTTTAAATTATAACAAAACATTAAGAATTCTTTATGTTTTGTAATAATATTCTTATAAATTGTTGAGTTTCAAAATGGTTTGAATTTGAATGTTCTGAAGAATTTTAATTCCTGTGGAAAAGTAATAATTAAATATTTATTTAAAAATTCAGTTATTGATGTTTTTGAATAATTTTACATTAAATGAAATTTGTAAATAAGTTTAATAGAACATTTTTTTGAGTATCTAATCGGAATATTTTTTATGGTCAGCGAAAAAGTGAGAATTTTCTCTGGAAATCAGGGAAAAGTCAGGGAAAAATAAAATTAAATATTTGTGGCAACCCTGTAATAATTGTCAAGTGAATTGTAAGTTAAATGAAGTTTGTTAAGACATTTTTGTAGCAAATAAATTTAGCGTCAAATGAATTTTATGTCAAACACTATAAATTTAACATTGGTCTCAAAAATTTCGAAATTGGAAAATCCAAACAAAGTTTATATAAAATGAACATTATGTTAAATGATTTCTATGCCAAATGAACATAATGTTAAATAAAAGTAATGTTAAATAATTTGTGTTAATTGTTTTTAATGTAGAATGAAATTTGTCTCAAGATTTTTTACTTCAAATGAAATTTGTCTCCAGTTTTTTATTTCAATTGAAATTTGTCTCAAGTTTTTTATCTCAAATGAAACTTAATGCAAACGAAAACAATGTAAAAGTAATTAAATGTCAAATGTAAATACATTTTAATTTGTATTGTACATACAATTATTGTATTTAACTTAACAAATTACATTTGTATTTAACATACAGTTTAATGTCAAACAAAGTTTGTCAAATGATTTTTACAGTAAACAAACTTTACGTTAAATAAATTTTTATGTCAAATACTAAAAATTTTTCTATTTCTTTAAAAACTCGGTCTTGAACAATTAAATAAAGACTAAAAATTTCAAATTCATCTACAAAATTAAAAAATGACAAAACACAAATTTTCTTCAAGGTTCCTTAACAATTATCGAGAATTTCACTTAATATTTCTCAGTATCCTTTTCTTGTACAATATTAAAAATAAAAACAATTTTTTATAAAAAAAAAATTTCTCCTTGAATTTCGAGCACTTTTCAAAACTAAACAAAAGAAAAAAATGCTTCCTCTAAACTATATATAAAAAAGATATGATCAAGAGAATCTTTTTTTTTCCACCATTCCATTTTCCCGTGACCTTGAATCGAGTTTTTCATGGGTTTTCACTAATACGCGCATCTATATACAAAAATATATAATATGCAAAACACTTTAAGTCACAAGAGTATAAGGTTTTTCGTGGGGGAGAAAAGATTCAGATTTTTTTTTCTTCTTTTCCTTACCTTTTTTTTAGGAAAATTGGTTGCGCTATAACCTTCCACAAATCAAGGGGCAAAAATGTGCTATTTTGAATACGATGAATGCAGAAAAAGTGTAACGGTATCTAGACCTTTTTCACAAAAAGAAAATAAAATAAAAACGATTTTACTGCTCCAAATTTTTACGCCTGTTAAAGAAAGTCGGAAGTAAATGCAACGAACTTGAAGGAACAAATGGAATATACACTTAAAAATGTTTCAAAAATTCTTGGTAAAAAGAATTATGTGAATATCTTTAGGAGAAATATTACACTTTTCGCATTTATTACTTTTTAGAAAAGTCATTTTTTTCCACGTTGCGGAAGAATTATAAATTTAGCAACTGTCTTCAAAATATGATTATAGACATTATTTTGTTGTATAGTTGGATGCTAATAGAGATTTTTTTCAAATTTTTAATATTTTTAAGTCACAAATTTGAGTTTTGTGAAATGTGACTATTTTTAGGTGTCAATTACAGAATTGTAATTCACTTTAGTAAAAAAAATTATTATTTATTTAAAAATTATTTGACATATACAATTAATAACATTTATTAGACATAACATGCATTTGACGTGAATGTCATTTGGCACAAAATTCATTTGACATAAAATTAATTTGTTATCAAAATCACCTAATAAATTTTATTTGACGTTTACTTTATTTTACATGATGTTCCTTTGACATAAATTTCATTTGAATTAGAAGAATGTCATTTGAGATAAAAAATATTTAACACAAATATTTGACATAAAGTTTATTTGCTAAAAAAAAACACTTGAGACAAATGTCATTTGAGATAAAAAATATTTAACACAAATATTTGACATAAAATTCATTTGCAAGAAAAAAACACACGAGACAAATGTCAATTAGCATAAAAAATATTTAACACAAATATTTGATACAAAGTTCATTTCCCAAAAAAAAAACACTTGAGACAAATTTCATTTGCCATACAAAATATTTAACACAAATATTTGACACAAAGTTCATTTGCCATAAAAAACCTTGTGACAAATTTCATTTGAAATAAAAGAATATTTAACACAAATCTTTGACATAAAGTTTATTTGCTAAAAAAAACACTTGAGACAAATGTCAATTAGCATAAAAAATATTTAACATAAATATTTGACATAAAGTTTATTTGCTAAAAAAAACACTTGAGACAAAAATGTCATTTGACATAAAAAATATTTAACACAAATATTTGACACAAAGTTCATTTGCCATAAAAAACCTTGTGACGAATTTCATTTGAAATAAAAGAATATTTAACACAAAAATATAAAAAAAATCTTCGACTCGGAGCGATCGATTACTTCATGATTTATAATAATTAAAGATAGAGTGATAAAATAATTATCAATTCAATTATTATTTTCAAGAATTTTCAACTAAAATTCTTCTTGAAATCGATTATTTTTAATAATTTTCGAAAAAGTTCTTTGACAATTTTCAAATCCATTTCTTTACAATATTCAATTTTTCAATTATTTGTAAATTCTTCAATTAAATATGCTTAAGAAAAGAAACACTTCAAATAATATTAAAAAAAAATCTCAATTAAAATTTTTCAAAAAAATTAATTCCACAGAATTGTTACTTAGTTAAAAATATGAAAATTTCAAATTTTCAAAGATTTTAATCCGAAATCTTTACAAAATTTAATTATTTCTAAAACTTTACGCTCTAAAACTTTTAATATTCAATTATAATCTAAAATTTTAGCTGAAATCCATTTTTAAATCAATTTTTATGAGAAAATTCTACGAGAATTTCATTATTTAAATACAAAAAAACAATTTATTGAATAATTTATAAATTATTTATTAATTTAATAATTTTCTTAAAATTGAATTCTTTTAAAGAATTCTATCAATTTTCAAATAATTTGAATTCTTTTGCAAAATTTTATTAAAATAGATATTAAAAATAATTAAATTAGGGGAAATTTTTGAAAATTTGAAAAAAATTAAAAATTTTGGCAAGAAATTTATTAAATTTTTTGAAAATAATTCAATTTTAGAGAAGAATTTTATTATTTATAAAGATAATTGATAATTTACGCAAAGAATTGCATTAAAGAATGCAATAATTTTATTCTTTAAAGAAATTTAATGAAAAATTTATTAAAAATAATATTTAAATTCTAATAAATAAATTGTAGCAATACGTTATTAAAATAATTAAATTTCTTTGAAATAAAAAAACACTTGAGACAAATGTCATTTGCCATAAAAAATATTTAACACAAATATTTGACACAAAGTTCATTTGCCATAAAAAACCTTGTTTTAACCTTGTTTTTTTTTAATAAATTATATAAATATCAATAAAATCTTTGAAAATAAATTTTTTAAAAATAATTACATTTCTCTAGGAATTCGATTAAAATTGTCTTAAAAATAATTGAAATTCTGCAATTAGCTTTAATTATTTATCAAAATCATTGAATTCCTAATAAGAATTTTATTATTTGCCAAAAAAATTAAATACCTGTAAAAATTTTATTATTTCTGAAAATAAATGAATATTGCGAATAAATTTATAAAAAAAAAATTGAAAATAATGAAATTCCTGTAAAATTGTTATTATTTTATGAAAATAATTAAAGGTTTGTGTAGAATTTAAGTAGATTTTTTTTTAAATAATTGAATTCATTTGGAAAATTTTATTAGAACAGAATATTAAAAATCATTGAATTGAGAAAAAATTTTGAAAATAATTGAAATTTTTCCCAGTATTTTATTAAATTTTTTGAAAATAATTGATATTTCAAAGAAAAATTTAATTATTTCTAAAAATAATTGAAATTTTGACGAGAATTTTGAAAAATTTTTGAACATAATTGAATTTTTGCGAAGAATTTTATTAATTTTGAAAATAATTGAATTCCTTCAATCATTTTGTAATTTCTCTAAAATATTATCCAAATTGTATCGTATAATTTACGTACTTTACGGATCTTTTTCAACCGAATTACGGACTTTACGGACCTTTTTTAAAAAAAACGGACTTTTACGGACTTCAAGCAAAGTTACGGACTTTTAAGGGATTTACGGACCTAGTTCGAGCCCTGAATTTGTTATTTTTATGTTTTTTTTTTTGTTAATTTTAATGTAGTTAAAAGAACCGCAATTCTTACTAGCTTTTGATAATTTATTTCTATGGTGGTGAGAAATATTTATTTTTAAAAACTACAAAAGTCATAAAAGTAACAATTTTTATGTTATTTTTACTATATGAAAATAGTAAGTTTAATTTTTTTTATAACTAGTAAAAAATGGATAATTTTACTAGAGAAATTCTGAAAATAACTATTTTCAATAGTACTTTTAACTACTGCTCCATTGTCGAGTCACGTAAAATCATATATACTTGAAATATATTTCAACTAAGTCCTTGAGCTTCAAAAATTAGTTACTGCAACTAAACAGAGTAGTTACTATGACTGAATATAAGAAGAATGTCCTCAGGTATAATGCGAGTCATCGTAGCGTGCGAGCGTGGTCAGGTGGTTAGGTTATCGGTTTGCGAATTGTAGGGTCGTGCGTTCAATCCCCGGCGTTTGGGGATTTTTCTCTGATAGGTATATAAGAATTTAATAAATAAATTATACATGAACAAAAATAGGTAAGAAAAAACATAAAAAAATGGAACTCAATAATAAAAAACAAATAAATAATTTCTTTTTACTACTTTAAATAGTTAATTTAATTATTCTTTACAGTTGTTACAACTATAATTTGTTACAGGCGCCTATAGGAACTATAAAAATTTAGTTACTGCAACTAAATGAAGCAGTTGGTATGACTAACAACAAATAGTTAAGATAACTGTCTTAGTAGTTAAATTTACTGTAAAAAATGGTATTTATTACTACACTTTACAGTTAGACTAACTATTCTGTCATAGTTCATTTGACTAAATAATGTTACAGGCGCCTGTAGGAACTACAGGAAATAGTAAAAAAAGTAAAATAAATAGTAGTAAGTAAATAGTAAAAAAGTAGTCAAATTTACCATATTTTTTTTGTGTGTATAGAAATTTTCAATATTACCATATTTTTTTTGTGTGTATACAAATTTTCAATATGGTAAAAATGAATATTTTTCTTGATTTTAAAATAGTTTAGAGTTGAATTTTTAATTTTTTTTTGTGGTTAATAAATAAAATTACATAATCGAGACTCTGGGGAGAAATTACAAATTTTCCGAAAGGATTCACCCGAGGAAAAAGATTCAAAAGGCTATAGACATATATTTGACGTAATCTATCATTTCTAATATATATTTACACAAATACCAAACTGTGTAAAAATTACAATAGAATATTGCCACTTTCATTGTCCCTAAAAAGGATTTAGAAAAAGAGTTTCTGCTTCTTGCTCCGCATATTATGAATCTTTATATGTGTGTATAGAATATTTTTCGTATATGTCTATAAAAGGACCAAAGGATTCGATTTTGTGGCGTAATCGGACAATATAATGCTTGATGGAGGGTTGCGTGTCGCTTCGTTGGAAACTCGTCAAAATGATATTTGTCTAGGACCCACTAAAAATGATTCCTCTGTAGTTTCGCGCGACAGAATCTATTCTTAAATATATACCGCTTCACCCCCATCAGACATTGTATATTAAACTCCTAAACCATTGTTCCGATTGTCATGTTTTGCCAACTCTTTTTGTATATATTTGACAAAAGAAAATCTTTTGCCTTTAGCCATATTATATATATATTTGTAAATAAGAAGACCATGAAAACCAAGTGCGTTTAGACACAATATTTGCGTTTGTCTGCCGGGGGACGTCTTTTCGAAAATGGCCAAGAAGAAGAAGAAGAAGAAGAAAAAAATGAATGCTGGGGAGGGAGATTCAAAGACGGAAGTTGATCTTAAATTCTTTATGAAATGTTGCTTCTGGAATTCGATGCGCCACTCAAAATTTGACGCTCGAAGACGTTCGGGCATGTTTTTATATACACTCCTACACTCTATCTCTTTCTCTGTCTTCTTCAACTCTTATACACTGCTGGACCCTTTTTTTTAATCCCTTTTCTAGTCAAAAACGAATGCAGCACAAGTTTTAAGAAAACAGTGTTTTTGCCATAGGACTGTGTTTGTAGGAAATATTTTCTCTATACAAAGGAAGAGAGAAACTTTTATTGAACAAAACGAAAAACTGATAATCTTTCTGGCGCAGTGCGATTTTCAATAATATCATGGAAGATGTGTACACATATGTGTGTATATATAGATTACACATTATATTGAATCAACAAAAATAGTTTCTTTTGTTTATGGACCATGGCAAATATTTTCTTTAACAGATTTTTGGGACAATTATTTTTTTTCGATAATATTCTGCGGTTTGTTAATATATATACATACATTGGAACCCATTCGAGAACATTAAGAATTTTCCATACTCTCTAAATTTGAATTAGTAAAAATTTTTACTAACTTGAATCAGTGACTGACTTTTTGCTTTTGAATTAGTAAATTTTACTAATAAATAGTCATTTCTACTAATTTATTAGTAAAGTTTCTACTAATCTATTAATAAAGTTTCTACTAATTTATTAGTAAAGTTTCTACTAATTTATTAGTAAAGTTTCTACTAATTTTTTAGTAAAGTTCCTACTAATTTTTTAGTAAAGTTTCTATTAATTTATTAGTAAAGTCTCTACCAATTTTTTAGTAAAGTCTCTACTAATTTTTTAGTAAAGTTTCTACTAATTTTTTAGTAACGTTTACTAATTCAAAAGCTAATTCACTAATTCCAATTAGTAAAAATTTTTACTAACTTGAATCAGTGACTGAATTTTTGCTTTTGAATAAGTAAATTTTACTAATAAATAGTTATTTCAACTAATTTATTAGTAAAGTTTCTACTAATCTATTAATAAAGTTTCTACTAATTTATTAGTAAAGTTTCTACTAATTTATTAGTAACAGTATTTACCTATTATTCCTATTATTAGTCCTATTATTTTATTAGTAAAGTTTATACTAATTTTTTAGTAAAGTTTCTACTAATTTATTAGTAAAGTTTCTACTAATTTATTAGTAAAGTTCCTATTATTTTATTAGTAAAGTTTCTACTAATTTTTTAGTAAAGTTCCTACTAATTTTTTAGTAACGTTTACTAATTCAAAAGCTAATTCACTAATTCCAATTAGTAAAAATTTTTACTAACTTGAATCAGTGACTGAATTTTTCTTTTTGAATTAGTAAATTTTACTAATAAATAGTCATTTCTACTAATTTATTAGTAAAGTTTCTACTAATCTATTAATAAAGTTTCTACTAATTTATTAGTAAAGTTTCTACTAATTTATTAGTAAAGTTCCTATTATTTTATTAGTAAAGTTTATACTAATTTTTTAGTAAAGTTTCTACTAATTTATTAGTAAAGTTTCTACTAATTTATTAGTAAAGTTTCTACTAATTTATTAGTAAAGTTTCTACTAATTTATTAGTAAAGTTCCTACTAATTTATTAGTAAAGTTTCTACTAATTTATTAGTAAAGTTTACTAATTCAAAAGCAAAAAGTCAGTCACTAATAATTCCAATTAGTAAACAATTTTACTAATTCAAATTTAGAAAGTATGGGACCCTATGAGTTCCTATGTAGGAACCTAAAGAAATGTTCACATATACATCTTCGTTATTAAATTTTTCATTACTCTTCCCATTTTTTAATTGTTTGACAAATATAAATAACCCACGTTGGAACCCATAGGAGAACACACATAGTTTTCATATTCAACATTATAATTTGTATACACGTGGGTTTGTATATTTGAATAGTACACTTGAAATTTAATAACCGCACTGTAGGTTTCTTATGGGTTCCTCAATTAAAAAGCATCACATGGGTTCCTAGCCAATTGAGGGTTTTTATGAGAACAAACATGGGCTCCTATTCTATAATATAATAGCGCATATATGAGATTCTGTTTGAATAATAATATATTCTTGTAATTTTAAAATTCTTATAGGTTCCTTATGGGTTTCGGGATTAAAAATACTCGTGTGGGAAAATAGGTTTTTTATCTTGAAAATAGCAAGTATCATTTTTTCACCACTTTGCGTGTGTGTATAATTCGGAAAATTAAATAGGCAACCCAGGCGAGTTGTCTCGTTTCTTAATACCAAATAGGATCCTATAGAGGGATTTAAAGGAACCCTTCAAAAATTTCTCATACAAGGGATCGATTATGTAATTTTACTTCACTTTCACTCCACTTGAACTTTCACTACACTTTACCTTTCACTTCACTTTCACATAAAAAAATATTTTTTTTTCCATTTTCACTTCACTTTTACTCTACTTTGACTCGAAATTTATTTTCAATTTATTTTCACTTCACTTTCACTCCACTTTCCCTCAAAATTTATTTTCACTCCATTTTTACTTCGCTTTTATTCCACAATCCCTCAAAATTTATTTCCACTTCATTCTCATTCCACTTTAACTTTCACTACACTTTTCCTTTCACTTCACTTTCACACAAAATTTATTTCCATTCCATTTTCACTTCACTTTTACTCTACTTTCACTCGAAATTTATTTTCACTCCATTTTCACTTCACTTTCACTCCACTTTCCCACAAAATTTATTTTCAACACATTTTCACTTCACTTTCACCCCACTTTCACTCGAAATTTATTTTCACTCTATTTTCACTTCACTTTCACTCCACTTTTCCTCAAAATTTATTTTCACTCCATTTTCACTTCACTTTTACTCTACATTCCCTTAAAAATTTATTTTCACTCCACTTTCACTTCACTTTCAGTCCACTTTCACTTCCACTTAAAATTTATTATCACTCAATTTTCACTCCACTTTCACCTTCACTTAAAAATTTTTTCACTACACTTTCACTTTACTTTTAAATGAAACGAAATTGAAGTGAAACTAAATTTTTAATCAAAGTAAAAGTGAAGTGAAAGTGTAATTAAAAATAATTTTAGTAAAATTGAATTAAAGTGTAATGAAAATAAATTTTGAGTGAAAGTAAAGTGAACGTGGAGTGAAAATGTAGTGAAAAAAATTTTTTGGGTGAAAGTGGAGTGAAAGCGAAGTGAAATTAGAGTAAAAATAAATTTTTAGTGCAAATGTAATAAAAACAATGTGAGTAAAAGTGAAGTAAAAGTGGAATGAAATAAATTTTGATTAAAAGTGAAGTGAAAGTGGAGTGAAAATGTAATAAAAAAAATTTTTTGGGTGAAATTAATGTAAAATTGGAGTAAAAATAAATTTTATGTGAAAGTGAAGTAGAAGTGAAGTGAAAATAATGTAGTGAAAAAATTTTTGGGTAAAAGTGATGTAAAATTGGAGTGAAAATAAATTTTTTATTTATGAAAGTGAAGTGAAAATGGAAAGAAAAAAATGTTTTTAATAAAAGTATGGAGTAAAAGTGAAGTGAAATTAGTGTGAAAGTGGAGGGAAAATAAATTTTGAGTGAAAGTAAAATGTAATTGAAGTGAAAATAAATTTTGAGTCATGTAGTGAAAGTTAACTGAAAATATTAAAAAATAGTTTTCTGTTTTTTTTTCTATTAAAGTGCGTATTTTTCATAATTAAACTATTAAAGTAATTGGAAAGTTGTAATTTCTAATTAAAAAGAGAAACGAGTGGACGAATGTTGCCTAATTTAGTGTCAGGTCATTGATATTTACATACTATAGACAAAATGAGTTTTAATGCGGTCTAGATAGCAACTAATTGCCTTTAAACAATAGTTTAATTAGATTGCGTGTCTGAGTAGATTACTTTGTTTATATATATATAATGAACCCCGCATGAATTGACATAAGTTTTATTTAACAAAAAATTCATTTTAGGTAAAATCTCTTTAATATATTTCATTTCATATATAATATACATATTTGATATAAATTTTATTTTGCCCTAAAATTCATTTGTCGTAAATTTCATTTGACATAAATTTCACTGTAGACATAAATTGACTATGCGTCTTGACAAAGTGACAGCGGTGGGATTTTTTATTGCGAGCCTAACAATTTTGTAAAAATCTAATTAAATTTAATTGAATACTACAAAAAGACAATTTTAAACCCTTTTCAAAATTGTAACAACTGTGTAATTCTTTTTTGTAAATTATAATAGAGAGGTGAAGTTAAAAGTAGTTTTAAAGTAATTTTTTGTTAAACTGGTGGCAGCGGTGGGATTTTTTAATGCGAGCCTATGACTTTTGGTAAATTTTAATTAAAGTTAATGATTGAATACTGGAAAAATGAAAATTTAAAACCCTTTTTTGACATTGAAACAGCAACAAAACAACAAAACATGTTTTAATTTTATAAATTTTAATTGAGAGGCGATGTTGAAAGTAGTTTTAAAGTTATTTTTTGTTTAACTAGTGGCAGCGGTGGGATTTTTTAATTTGAGCCTATGACTTTTGGTAAAGTTTAATTAAAGTTAATGATTGAATACTGAAAAAAAACTTGAAACCCTTTTTTGACATTGAAACATCTGTAGAATTCTTTTTTGTAAATTTTAATAGAGAGGCGAAGTTAAAAGTAGTTTTAAAGTAATTTTTTGTTAAACTGGTGGCAGCGGTGGGATTTTTTAATGCGAGCCTACAACTTTTGTTAAGTTTCATTAAAGTTAATGATTGAATACTGAAAAAAAAGTTAAAACCCTTTTTTTGACATTGAAACATCTGTAAAATTCTTTTTTATAAATTTCAATAGAGAGGCGAAGTTGAAAGTAGTTTTAAAGTTACTTTCTGTTTAACTGGTGGCAGCGGTGGGATTTTTTATTTCGAACCTACAACTTTTAGTAAATTTTAATTAATAACGCCGCGTAATCGATATATTTACGATATGAGTTTTATATCTAACGCAAAATTTGTGTTAAATGAATTTTATGTAAAATAAAATTTGTGTTAAATGAATTTTATATAAAATAAAATTTGTGTTAAATGAATTTTAAGGAACATAAAATTTGTATCGAATGAATGTAATATGTAAAACTTAAAATTTGTCTTTAATAAATTTTATGACAAATGATATTTACGTTAAATGCTTTTTTGTGCGCAATGAAATTTTTTGTGACTAATATTTTCTCCACTTGTTTATAACAATTTTTTTTCGAACAAATTATTTTTCAAACAAAAAAAAGAATGTTTATTTCATTAAAAACTATAATGTTCTAAAATAAAATCAGTTGTATTAGTAATTTTTCCCCTCCATTTCGAGACCAAAAACAAAACAAAAAAAAAAAAAAAGAAAACTGAAAATCCCGTTTTATAGTGTTTGTATATAAAAAATGCTATAATAGAGACACATTTAGGAAAAACCCTCCTTCGTATGGAATGAAACATGTTATGTTGTGATGATGATCGCGTCGTCATCTTGTCTTTTCCACATACACATTTATACTTGCCATCAACGCGTGCTCAACGTGAGTCACATGAGCACTTTTTTATGAGGATCTTCCCATTCTTCTTAAATGTATCCACGACCAAGCACGCTCTCTCCCCCCCAATCCCCCTTTTTTTACACACATTTTCATCTCTATAGTTATATAAAGAGGGGGTTACCCCCTTTTTTTTGTATTTTCTCTCTTTCTCTCACTTTTTTTTCCTCTGTGTGTCTTTAACCTGTCTCATTTCTCATCGTCACTCTCTTTCTCGAGGCACAGACTTTAAATCTTTAAAGAAGCTGCTGCGCTCACGATAGGCACACTGGATTAGAGACAACGTGGTTATACAAAAAAAAAAAAGGGGGGAGAATTATCCCTTTTTTATGGCTCATTTAAAACCTTCTAGATGAGAAGAAGAAGAAGATGAAAAAAAGACATAACTTATGGGGCCACAAGTTTTCTTAAAGTTTGAAAAATTATTTAACATCTGCTACACTTTGAAAATTTCTTTTTAACGATTTCATTTTTCATATTATAAATTCATTTTCTCTTATTTAATTACTGTATATATAACAAAGCATTTTTTTTTAGATTTTTTAGATATTAGACATAGAAAAGATTAATTATTTGTTATTGAAATAAAGGAATTAATTAAATTAATTAAATTTTTTCGAATAATTACATTTTTCGGACAATTTTTGTAAAATTGTTTTAAAACTATAACTAGCAACAAATTGCGCGCTAAAGCGCGCTGCTAACTTTTTACTACCTTTTTAAAATAAAATTAACAATTTTAGAAATAATAAAATTTGAAAATTTTCTAATTTAACTTTTTGTTGAAAATACTAAAAAAATTAAATTTTCTAGAATTTAAAAATAATTGGAAAAATTCTTTTAAAAAAAATAAAATTCTTCTTATTAAATTCAACTATGTTCAAATCTTAAAAAAAAATTCTCGTAAAAATCCCAATTATTTTGATAAATGACAAAATTCTTCTCCAAAGTTCAATTATTTTCAGAAATTTTTCTAATTTTAATGATTTTCAATATCTACGATTTTAATAAAATATTTCCCAAAACAAATTCAATTATTTAAAAAAAAAATTTTAATTTGAAATTTTAGAAAATGACAATTTTGAATGAATGAATTGAATAATAAAAATTTCAGAGGAATTCTACGATTTACAAATTTTTTATAAATTTCTTCGCAATAATTCAATTATTTTAAAAAAGAATAACATTTTTTTAACCGGGAATTCAATTATTTTTATAAATAATAAAAATCATCACAGAATATCAATTGTTCTTGGTACAATGTTAATGGAATTTCTCGAAAAATGTTATTATTATTAAAATTTTTATTAAAATTAATTTTCAAAGATTTTAATGAAATAATTTTTAACAATTCGATTTTTTTCAAAATAATTTGAATTAAATTCTTCGTAGAATTAAATTATTTTCAATAATATCAGAATTCAATTATTTTTAATATCTACTATTTCAATCAAAATTCACAAAAGAATTCAAATATTTAAAAAGAAATATATTATTAAAATTCATCGCAAGAATTAAAGTATTTTTTATAAATAATAAAATTCTTCTCAGGTATTCAATTATTTTCAATACAATTATTAAAAAATTCAATTGTATTCAATAAATTAAATAAATATTTCGAAAAAATTCAATTATTTTCCAAAAATTTTAAATAAAATTCAAGAATTAAATGCTTAATTTCAATTATTAGGAAAGGGGATTATTATAAAAACTTAAAAGAAATTATTCATATAGAATTCAATTACTTTGAAAACTTGTAATTAAAATGATTAAAGAAAGTCCATTATTTTAAAGAAACGCAAAGAAATTCTTCAAACGAATTTAATTAAGATTATGTAAAATTTTAATAAAATTCTTCCTAAATTTAATTATTTTCATAAACAATAAAATTCTTCGAAGAAATTCAATTAGTATAAAATTTTTTGATAAAATTCTTTGTATAATTCAATTATTTGTAATTTTTTTCGCAATAATTCACTTGTTAATGGAAAATAAATAAATGTTCTATTTCTTAATCACAGTTGTTTAATAATTTTTATAATTTTTTTTTTGAAGTAAAGAAAAAAATAATTTCAATTTGACAAAACAATATTTAACAAAATTTTAGTCTTTTAATGGAAAGAAGTAAAAAAAAATTCTGATGATTTCTATTTTCTATCTAAAGTCAACAAAAAACAAAAGTATAAACAAAAGACAACTTCAGAGTGTGAGGGACAAAAAAAGTGAATGAAAGAATAAAAGAACATTCAAATTAATTTAGTTAATTAAAATATAGCGATGAATTTTATAATTTATGAAAATAATTAAAAAATTGCTAAAGGATTTTTTTGAAATTTTCATAAATAACTGAAATACTAAAAATAATTTAATTATTTATAAAAAATAATTCAAATCTTACGAACGGTTTTATTAGAATTTTCTTAAATAATTAAATTTTTTGATGAAAATTGTTTTTTATGAATATATTTGAATTTTGGAAAAAAATTTACTAATATTCCTGAAAGTAGTTTCAAATTTTGGGAATTAATTTTTGTTATTAATTTGTTATTATATAATTGAATTATTTATGCAAATCACTGAATTCTCGAAAAGAATTTTAATAAATTCTAAAAGAATGTAATAGAATTATTTTTAAAAAATGTAATTAAAATTGTATTTAAAATAATTGAATTCGTAAAACGTTTTTTTTAAATAATTGATTTTTTCAAGTATTTGAAATTAAATTTTTACGAATAATTTCATTTTTCCGACAATTTTTGTAAAATTTTTATTAAAATAATTTGATTTTATTGACGAATATTGTTATTTACAAAAACAATTAAAATGTTGCTAAAGAGTTTTATTAAAATGCCTTATAATATTTAAATTTTCAGAAAAAATTTTGTTATTTTTTTTTAATAATTGAAAACTTTAGAAGAATTACTTGTATCAATAATTTCATTTCTGGAAAAATTTTATTTAATTTTAAAAGAATAATTGAATTATTTTGAACAAATTTAATTAAAATTGTATTTAAAATCATAAATTTTGTCGAGAAAATGAAATTAAATTTTTCGGAATTTATTTATTATTTACATTTATTGAAGAATTTTTATGAAATTGTTTTAAAAATAATTGAAATCCTGCAATGAATTTTATTATTTATGAAAATAATAAAAAAATTAATGAAGTATTTTATTATTTAAATCTTCAAAAATAACTGAATTCCCGAGAAGAAATTCATTATTTTTGAAAATAATTAAATTATTGACAAAAATTTTATTAAAATGTTTAAAAAAAATTGAAACCTGGTGACAAATATTGTTATTTTTGAAAATTATTGAATTTTGCAAAGAAATTTCTTAAAATGCGTGAAAATAATTAAATTTTCAGAAACAATTTTTTTATTTCTTTTCAATAATTGAATTCTTTCGAAGAATTATTTATGTACATAATTGAATTCTCGGAAAATTAATAAAAATCTAAAAGAATAATTGAATTATTTTTAGGAAATTCAATTAAAATTGTATTTAAATTAATTGATTTATTACGAACTTCTTTATTAAAATATTCTAAAATAATTGAATTTCTGTGAAAAATTTTTATTTTTTTGTAAACAATTGAATTTCTGTGAAAAATTTTAATTTTTTTGTAAATAATTGAATTTCTGTGAAAAATTCTAATTTTTTTGGTAAATAATTGAATTTCTGTAAAAAATTCTCATTTTTTTTTGTAAATAATTGAATTTTATCAAAGAATTCTAATTTTTTTTGTAAATAATTAAATTTTTCCATAAAATTCTAAAAACACATTTTTTAATAAATAATTAATTGTTTCAAGAAACAGAAATTACATTTCTTCGATTATATATAATTACATTTGAAATCCTGCGATGAATTTTATTTTTTATTAAAATAATATAAAAAATTGCGAAGAATTTCTTTGGAATTTTCAAAAAATAATTGAATTTTTCAGAAAAATATTCAATATGGCAGATTTAAAAGTTTGTCAAATTAATTTGACATAAAATTCTTGCGTAAAAACTACGCATCTTGAGAAAGTGGCAGCGGTGGGATTTTTTATTGCGAGCCTAACAATTTTGTAAAAATCGAATTAAATTTAATTAAATACTGAAAAAATAAGAATTTTAAACTTTTTATGAAATTCGAACAGCTGTGTAATTCTTTTTTGTAAATTTTAATTAAGAGGCGAAGTTAAAAGTAGTTTTAAAGTTATCTTTTGTTAAAACTAGTGGCAGCGGTGGGATTTTTTATTGCGAGCCTAACAATTTTGTAAAAATCGAATTAAATTTAATTAAATACTGAAAAAATAAGAATTTTAAACCTTTTTTGAAATTGGAACAACTGTGTAATTCTCTTTTGTAAATTTTAATTAAGAGGCGAAGTTAAAAGTAGTTTTAAAGTTATCTTTTGTTAAAACTAGTGGCAGCGGTGGGATTTTTTAATGCGTGCCTAAACAACTTTTGGTGAAGTTTCATTAAAGTTAATGATTGAATACTGGAAATATGAAAACTTAAAACCCTTTTTTGACATTGAAACAGCTGTAGAATTCTTTTTATAAATTTTAATTGAGAGGCGAAGTTAAATGTAGTTTTAAAGTTATTTTTTGTTTAACTGGTGGCAGCGGTGGGATTTTTTAATGCGAGCCTATACAACTTTTGGTGAAGTTTCATTAAAGTTAATGATTGAATACTGGAAAAATGAAAACTTAAAACCCTTTTTTGACATTGAAACAGCAACAAAACAACAAAACCTGTTTTAATTTTATAAATTTTAATTGAGAGGCGATGTTAAAAGTAGTTTTAAAGTTATTTTTTGTTTAACTGGTGGCAGCGGTGGGATTTTTTTATTGATAAACTTTTTAGAGTTAATTGTGAACAAAAATTGTCAAAACTCATCGTACGATTTTTTTGTAAATAATTAAATTTCTGTGATAAATTCTATTTTGTTTGTAAATAATTAAAATTTTGTGAAAAATTCTAATTTTTCTATTAATTTTTAATAATTGTAATACGAGGGTAAGCATTGATATTTTTAACTATATCCCAAGAAAAAAATTTATAATTAAAAATAAAAAAAAACAATAAAATAAAATAAACAAAAAGAACAAAAAAAGTCATCAAGTATTCTTGTTTTAATTTTAAATCTTTAATTTAAATGATTTTAATTTAATTTAATCTTTTAAATAGTTATTTTCTGCAACCAAAAAAACAATGACTCTGCGATGAGATTTCAATCAGTGCAATGGACAAATAAAAGTTTAATGACGTTAATATAAGAACAGCTCACTTTCTAATTACGACAATAAAAATTATATGGAGCCATTGGTGTCAAAAGTCGTATTTCTCTATTTTATTGTTTCTCTGGAGAATTCTATTATATATACACTTTCGTCGATAATTTTATCTACACACATACACTTCCGGAACATAAATAAAAAAAAACTGTGCGTATACGTATATCCTTCTATTTATGCGACTATATTTATCTCTTTTATAACGAGAAAAAAAGAAGACGATTTTCTTTTTTATTTCACTATTTGTCGAGAGTAAATTTTCGAACTTAAAAAGAATGTCAAACTAACAATATTTTTCTCCATAGTTTATGCTTTGATTGATGACGAAAGAGTGTATAACACCTCTTTGCTTTATAGATTTAACTCGAGCGCTTTTTAATATTTCCCATGGGAAATAATAACAGCTACCAAATTATCTCAATTTGTCTAGTATCGAAGAAAATAGGAGAAATAGTATTTAGGAAAAAAAAATCTCTTGAGTCGCCAATTGTGAAATAGATTTTAAATTAACTTTACAAGAACAAAATAAATTAATTAATGCGAAAATCATAAAAATCCAAAATAATAATTAATTAATTAATTAATAATCAATTAATTAAAAAAAAAATTTTAATTAACAAAAAAGTTAAATTAAAAAATTTAATTAATTAATTAATTAATTAATTAATAATTATTAATTTACAATTAATTAATAATTATTAATTTATAATTAGGTAATAATTATTAATTTATAATTAATTAATAATTATTAATTTATAATTAATTAATAATAATCAATCCAAGTAGTCTAAAAATACTTTTAAATACAAACTCCAGAAATTTTATTTTAAAGAATAAAAAAAAAATTGTTCAAAACCAATTCGAATTATATTTTTAAAATCAAAAGTTATTTAAGGAAAAAAGAATAAATCCGAAAAGTTTCTACTGAATCCAAGAAGTCCAAAACAAGTTCTTAAATATAATTTTTTAATACTCTGAGATATGTGAAAAAATTTTCTGAAAACATTTTAAAAAAAGGATTGGATTTTATTGAAATCAGAAAAATAAATAAATAGAAAAATAAATCCATAAAGGCCAAAAGAAATCCGAAAGAATAGTTCGAATAGTTCTAAAATAATCCGAAATATATTTCAAATATATATAAAATAGAAGTATTTCAAAAAATAATCCGAATATCATTATTTGAAATCGTCCAAAATTTGTTCGTTAAAAATACTAATTGAATTTTGCAAAGAATTTTATTAAAATCCCTTAAATTAAAATCCCATTAAATTGTTTTAAAACTATAATTGAAATATAGCGATGAACTTTATAATTTTTGAAAATAATTAAAAAAGTTGCTAAAGGATTTTATTGAAATTTTCATAAATAACTGAATTCCTAAAAATAATTTTATTATTTATAAAAATAATTGAAGTGTTACGAACCATTTTATAAGAATTTTTTTTAAATATTTAAATTCTCATTATGAATATTGTTTTTTTATAAAAATATTTGAATTTTGGAAAAAAATTAACTAAAATTCATGAATAAGAAATTTCAAATTTTGGGAATTAATCTTTATTATTTATTCGTTATTATACAATTGAATTCTTTAGAAGCATTATTTATGCAAATCGCTGAATTCTGGAAAAGAATTCCATTAAATTCTAAAAGAATGTAATAGAATTATTTTTAAAAAATTTAATTAAAATTGTATTTAAAATAATTGATTTCTTCCAAAGAATTTGTAAAACGTTTTTTTTTAATAATTGATTTTTTCAAGTATTTGAAATTAAATTTTTACGAATAATTTCATTTTTCAGACAATTTTTGTAAAATTTTTATTAAAATAATTATAATTTTGCTGACAAATATTGTTATTTAAAAAAACAATAAAAATGTTGCTGAAGAGTTTTATTAAAATGCCTGATAATAATTAAATTTTTAGAAACAAGTTTGTTATTTTTCTTTAATAATTGAATTCTTTAGAAAAATTATTTGTATATTAATCATTTCATTTTTGGAAGAATTTTGTTAAATTCTAAAAGAATAATTGAATCATTTTGATGAAATTTAATTAAAATTGTATATTTAAAAACATAAATTTTGTCGAGAAGTTGAAATTAAATGTTTCGGAATTTATTTATTATTTACATTTATTGACAAATTTTTGTGAAATTGTTTTAAAAATAATTAAAATACTGTAATAAATTTTATTATTTATGAAAATAATGAAAAAGTTGACGAAGGATTTTATTAAAATCTTTAAAAATAACTGAATTCCCGAGAAGGAAATAATTATTTTTTAAAACAATTAAATTATTGCCAAAAATTTTATTAAAATGTTTAATAAGAATTGAAATCTGATGACAAATATTGTTATTATTTTAAATAATTGAATTTTGCAAAGAAATTTTTTAAAATGCGTGAAAATAATTTGATTTTCAGAAGCAATTTTTCTATTTCTTTTCAATAATTGAATTCTTTCGAAGAATTACTTATATAAATAATTGAATTCTCAGGAAATTAATTATAATTTAAAAGAATAATTGAATTATTTTAAACAAATTCAATTAAAATTGTATTTAAAATAATTGATTTCTTTCGAACTTCTTTATTAAAATATTTGAAAATAATTGAATTTCTGTGTAAAATTCTAATATTTTTCTAAATAATTGAATTTCTGTGTAAAATTCTAATATTTTTCTAAATAATTGAATTTCTGTTAAAAAGTTTAATTTTTTTGTAAATAATTAAATTTCTGTGAAAAATTCTAATTTTTTTGGTAAAGAATTGAATTTCTGTGAAAAATTCTAATATTCTGTTGTAAATAATTGAATTTTTTCAAAGAATTCTAATTTTTTTGTAAATAATTTAATTTTTCCATAGAATTCTAAAAACACATTTTTTAATAAATAATTAATTGTTTCAAGAAACAGAAATTACATTTCTTCGATTATATATAATTACATTTGAAATCCTGCGATAAATTTTATTTTTTATTAAAATAATGTAAAAAATTGCGAAGAATTTTATTGAAATTTTCAAAAAATAATTGAATTTTTGAGAAAAATATTCAATATGGCAGATTTGAAAGTTTGACAAATTAATTTGACAAAAAATTCTTGCGTAAAAAACTACGCATCTTGAGAAAGTGACAGCGGTGAGATTTTTTATTGCGAGCCTAACAATTTTGTAAAAATCTAATTAAATTTAATTGAATACTGAAAAAATAAGAATTTTAAACCTTTATTGAAATTGGAACAACTGTGTAATTCTTTTTTATAAATTTTAATTGAGTGACAAAGTTAAAAGTGGTTTTAAAGTAATTTTATGTTTAACTGGTAGCAGCGGTGGGATTTTTTAATGCGAGCCTAACAATTTTGTAAAAATTTAATTAAATTTTATTGAATTCTGCAGAAATAAGAATTTTAAACCCTTTTCGAAATTGTAACAACTGTGTAATTCTTTTTTGTAAATTTTAATAGAGAGGCGAAGTTAAAAGTAGTTTTAAAGTTACTTTTTGTTTAACTGGTGGCAGCGGTGGGATTTTTTATGGCGAGCCTACAACTTTTGGTAAAGTTTCATTAAAGTTAATGATTGAATACTGAAAAAAAACTTAAAACCCTTTTTGACAGTGTAACAACTGTGTAATTCTTTTTTGTAAATCTTAATTAAGAGGCGAAGTTAAAAGTAGTTTTAAAGTTACTTTTTGTTTAACTGGTGGCAGCGGTGGGATTTTTTAATGCGAGCCTACAACTTTTGGTAAAGTTTCATTAAAGTTAATGATTGAATACTGGAAAAATGAAAACTTAAAACCCTTTTTTGACATTGAAACAGCAACAAAACAACAAAACATGTTTTAATTTTATAAATTTTAATTGAGAGGCAAAGTTAAAAGTAGTTTTAAAGTTATTTTTTCTTGAACTGGTGGCAGCGGTGGGATTTTTTAATTTATCAACTTTTTAGAGGTAATTGTGAAAAAAAATTGTCAAAACTCATCGTACGAATGATACGATATTTTTTTTGATATTTCAGTTTTGAAGTTATCATCGTATGGAAGATTCAATTACAGACGAGAAACGCTATAATTCGATTGTTTATTTACGTCAGTGAATTTACAAATGGATATTTATTGCGTCATCTAAACAAATGGGATATTATCCACAGCACTATACAGTTTTGTAATCCAGTCGACGCGCTTCAAAGTGACTAATGCTTATAATTAAAATTTAAATACCTTATCTGTTGGATTTTCTCTACGGAACCGGGGCTTTTATAGCGGGCGTGGTTCAGCTCTTCACGGGGGCGTTTTAGTATTTTTAGGCTGTTTGGTGGCGGCACGCGCTTCTCCAGTTCTCCCCCTTTCCTCACAACTGGTTTGTTGAAGGCACTTTTTTTTTGTTGAATCCAAAGAGAGAAAGAGAGAGAGAGAGAGAGAGAGAGTACATATAGCATCTGTCCGCTACCGCCATGGTTAATGTATATATGGGTCTGTTCAGTCGCGGTCGAACCTGATGGGTTCTGGAGAACGCGAGAGCGTGTGTGCTTTATTGTCTCCCTTTTGGAAAAAAAAGAAAAAAAAGTGGGATCGAGTTACTCATTTTCGAATGCACGAGCCACAACAATTTGTACCCCGTACACGTATATAACGGAGCGCGAGATACTTTCCCTTTTTTTTCTCTTTCTCCCTCTCTTTTGCTTTATCCAAAATGTATATATAGGGAAACTTTCTTGTTTATCCATTTTTTTTTTGCTTTTTAAAGTAAAAAGGGAAATATTTGAAAAATGGATTTCACTCCAACTTTTTGAGTTTAGTGAATTTTTTATTAAATAAAGAGAGAAGGATGGAGATTTTGTCCTCCCCTCATCGAAAATTTCCACTCAAGTTAATTGATATATTTTGTAGAAACATTTGGGGTTTGAAAGGGATAATTCTTTTCCCAAACAAAATTTGTAGTCTTTTTATTTTGTTTAATTCATCAATATTTATAGTTCTTTATTTGCTTATGAAAAAAAAATTCGGGCGCAAAACTGCACAATTTGACAAAGTGACAGCGGTGGGATTTTTTAATTTTTTAATTTTTAGTAAAGTTTAATTAAAATTAAATTCTGCAAAAACGAATTTTAAACCTTTTTTCAAATTGGAACAGCTGTGTAATACTTTTTTGTAAATTCTAATTAAGAGGCGAAGTTAAAAGTAGTTTTAAAGTTATCTTTAGTTATAAAACTAGTGGCAGCGGTGGGATTTTTTAATGCGTATACTTGCAATTTTTAGTAAAGTTTAATTAAATTTAAATGAAATCAGCAAAAAAAAGTTTAAACCCTTTTTGACAGTGTAACAACTGTGTAATTCTTTTTTGTAAATTTGAATTGAAAAGAAAATTTAGAAGTAGTTTTAAAGTTATTTTTTGTTTAGATAGTGGCAGCGGTGGGATTTTTTAATTCGAGCCTACATTTTTTTGGAAAGTTTGATTAAATTTAACTGAATACTGCAAAACAAGACAATTTGAAAACCTTTTTGACGTTTTAACAACTGTAGAATTTTTGTTGTAAATTTTAATTTAAGGACGAAGTTAAAATTAATTTGAACCTTTATTTTTCGTTTAGATATAGTGGCAGCGGTGGGATTTCTGGTAAAATCCACTTTACTTATTATTTCTGAATCTGAATTTATTATAAGGATCTTAGCAAAAAATTGCCTAACTTTCAGTAAGAAATAATTCATTGTTAGTAAAAAAAACAATTTTTTTTAAATTAAAATATTTTCTTTTTCCTAAAAGTTAAAATAATAAAAAAGAAAATTGATTAATTAGATAAGTAAAAAAAATTGATAAATAAATTTTGATTATAACTATATTAGTAGAATATAATCATCAGTATAAAATAATTAAATATTATAGTAAATAATTACTCATTATGATTAGTAATTATTTATTATATTATAAAAAAAGACTTCCTTTTTCAAATGTAATTAAAAAAAATTTTTTTTACTGCAAGCAAAACAAGAGTTTTTTTTTGACAACATTGGAACACACTATTATAGCCGGAAGTATGCTTTTATTTTTATGCATAATTTTTTGCTGCTTTTATATATTTTCCAAGAAATTGGAGAATAGTTTTACTATTTGAATATGTTTAGGGATTATATATGAAAATATATAGATATGCATGACGATAATATTTCACCCTTAAAAATGTTTATATGGATATTTTTGTATGGGGCCACCAACAGAAAAAAGAAAAATTTTTTTAATTTCACAAAAAAAAATTTTTGTAGGTCGATGTCACATTACCGGATATGAAATTTAATGTTTTAAATTGTATAATTACTTTGTAAGAATTATTTATTTTTAAAAAATGGAAATTTTGATATTTGGATTGATTTTGACTGTGCGATATTCACTCAAACTTTCACTTTGACATTGACTTTATTATTACTACTTTCACTGTCATTAAGGCTTCAATTTTCCCAGTAAATGCCGAAGTAAATATGAAAGTTGTAGTCAATTCCAAAGTTTAAGTCAAAATTGAAGTCAAAATCAAAATCAAAGTAAAATTTAAAGTCAAAATTAAAGTCTAAAATAAAGTTAAAATTAAAATCGAAATCCAAAGTCAAATTTTAATTCAAAATTAAAATCAAAATCAAAGTCAAATTTTAAGTCAAAATTAAAGTCAAAAATAAAATCGAAATCAAAGTCAAATTTTAAGTCCAAATTGAAGTCAAGGTCAATATAAAAGTCTAACACAAAACAAAAATTAAATAAAAATTAAAATTTTGGTCTAATGCTCAGTCAATTTTTTAAGTAAAAATTAAAGTGAAGTTCTAAATCTAATTCAAAATTTAATTAAAAAAAAAGTTTGCAGTCAAGTTCAAAATCTAAGACAATGTTTAAGTCAAAATTAAAATTATGTTCAAAAACTAAGTCAAAATTTAACTAAAAGTCACATTTTAAGTCAAAATTAAACTCGAAATCCAAAGTCAAAATTGAATTCAAGGTCAAATTTTAAGTCAAAATTAAAATCAAAATTAAAATCGAAATCCAAAGTTAAATTTTAAGTCAAAATTAAAATCAAAATCAAAGGCAAATTTTAAGTCAAAATTAAAGTCAAAATTAAAATCGAAATCCAAAGTCAAATTTTAAGTCAAAATTAAAATCAAAATCAAAGTCAAATTTTAAGTCAAAACAAAGTTTGAGTCAAAATATAAGTCAATGGTAAAAGTTAGAGTCAAAATTGAAGTTAAGGTCAGAATCTAAGTCACAATTTAAAAGTTAAAAACAAAGTTTAAATCAAAATTAAAATTTTGGTCTAATGCTAAGTCAATGTTTTAAGTAAAATTAAAGTGAAGTTCAAAATTCAATTCAAAATTTAATTAAAAAAAAAGTTTATGTAGTCAAGTTCAAAATCTAAGACAATGCTTAAGTCAAAATTAAAATTATTTTCAAAAACTAAGTCAAAATTTAACTGTAAGGCAAAGTTTAAGTCAAAATTAAAATCGAAATCAAAATCAAATTTTAAGTCAAAATTAAAGTCAAGGTCAAAATAAAAGTTTAACTCAAATCAAACTTTAAGTTTAATATGTTAATATTTAATTTAATTATTTTATTTTATTTAATTATTTAAGTTTAAGTTTAATATTATTGTCAAGTTCCAAATATAAGTCAAAGTTTAAGTCAAAATTATAGTCAAATTAAAAATCCAATTCAAAGTTTGAGTAAAAATTGAAGTCAAGGGCAAAATATGAGTTAAAATTTGATTCAAAAATTAGAGTCAAATTAAAAATCGAAGTTTAAATTCAGGTCAAAATTAATGTCAAATTCAAAATCGAAGACTAAATTTAGGTCAAAATTAAAGTCGAATTCAAAATCGAAGACTAAATTTAGGTCAAAAATTTTTTCTGTAAAAAAAAATTTCGACTATTTTGAATTAGGGCAGAGGCCGGGACATTTCATTCAGTGTATAATAAGATTAGACATTTTCGACAATACTTTGAAAAGTTGATTTCGGCCAATTTTTGAATTTCAAGAATGACACGCACGAATGTACTTGTTGTGACAGAATTAAAAACTTACCGCGCCATTCACAAAGAATTTTCATTTGAAAGGGTGAAAAGGGTAAAACCCTTTGACAAATCTCGTTCAAAGGGATAGGGTTGCCAGGACCCGAAGCAAAAAAGGCCGTAATGGTGTCGGCTTTTTCAAAATGGTGGTTTTCCTTCGGTGTAAATATAAATTACCACGTATTTCATTTCCGTCCGGAAACTACTGTCAAAACTGACTCACAATCACAATTTGCCGTTTTTTGAAAAAAAATTTTTAATACTCCAGTTCATTGCTCGAACAATAGAGACTTATTGCTGGCTTGATATTAATTTAAAGCTGGTTCAAAACTGGCTCCAAAGTAGCTTAACTCCAGTTTAATATCGGATCAATCTTGGTTCAATGCTGGCTTAATAGTGACATAATGTTATTTTAATATTAACTTAATACTGGCTCAATAATGATACAACATTAGCTTAATTCCAGTTCAACAACAGCGCAAACTTGGTTCAATGCTGGCCCAAACTTGGATCAATGCTGGCTCAATCTTGGTTCAATAGTGAACCAATCTTGGTCCAATTCTGGTACAATGTTGGCTCAATGCTGTCTTAATATTAGACTAATAATACTGGCTCAAAAATATTTCAACATTAGCTTAATTCTATTTCAACAATGGGCGCAATCTTGGTTCAATCTTGGTCCAATCTTGGTTCAATCCTAGCACAATGTTGGCTCAATGCTGTCTTAATATTATAGATTAATAATACTGGCTCAAAAAATACTTCAACATAAGCTTAATTCTATTTCAAAAATTGGCGCAATCTTGGTTCTATACTGGTTCAATCTTGGTTCAATACTGGTCCAATCTTGGTTCAATACTGGTCCAATCTTGGTTCAATACTAGCACAATTTTGACTCAATGCTGTCTTAATATTAGATAAATAATACTGGCTTAATAATACTTGAACTTTAGCTTAATTCTATTTCAACAATGGGCGCAATCTTGGTTCAATCTTGGTTCAATCCTAGCACAATGTTGGCTCAATGCTGTCTTAATATTATAGATTAATAATACTGGCTCAAAAAATACTTCAACATTAGCTTAATTCTATTTCAAAAATGGGCGCAATCTTGGTTCTATACTGGTTCAATCTTGGTTCAATACTGGTCCAATCTTGGTTCAATACTAGCACAATGTTGGCTCAATGCTGTCTTAATATTAGATAAATAATACTGGCTCAATAATCCTTGAACATTAGCTTAATTCTATTTTAAAAATGGGCGCAATATTGGTATAATACTGGCTCAGTATTGGCTTAATAATGGCTAAATGTTGATTTAATCATATCCCCATATTAGTTTCGTATTGTCACGACACTGGTTTCTATAATAGCTTAATACTGGCTCCATGCTGACTCAATTTTGGTTCAATATTGAACTAAAATGGCACTAAAATGGCTTAATAGTGGCTCAATGCTGGCGTTCAATACTGGCTCTACATTCACATAATATTAACTCAATAATGGCTCAATACAAGTTTAATCCAGCTCAATATTAGTTAAATACTGGCTCAAAGATAACTTCCTGCTAGGTCAATATTGGCCCAAAAGTGGCTCAATATTGGCTCAATGGGCGTTTGATACCTTTTCAATATCAGCTTAATGTTAACTCAACAGTCAATACCAATTAAATTTTAACTCAATATTTGCTTAATAAGTCGACTGAAAATTACCCAACATTCAAAATAAAGTTCAACATTGGCTGAAAACTGGCTAAAAAATTTTTTTAACATAACTAGTACATTTTTGTTTTAAAATAAAAATGTGTTAGAAAAATGACATTCAATTTAATTTACAACTTCTTTTTTCTTTACATTTTACTTTCGATGTGGAAAAAGATTTAATTTTCATTTATTTATTTTTTTTAACCAAAAATGTCTTCGTGTTTCCTGTTAAAATATGCCTGGTGAGAATAAATGAGATTTTTAACTGCGATTTATTCAAGACATAAATATTCTATTATAAATGGATGAGAGTGAACTCGTAACTCGTTTTTTCTTGTTTGAAAAAAAATACCACTGATAATTTACTATATTGGGTCCTTTGCATTTAATAAGGACTTAAAATTCTCGAGGCATAATCGTCAGCTTGTAGATGTATAGTCGTTAGATAGGCATCGACATTGTCTTTTCTCCATATATTATTATAAAGAAATGAGAAAAAGAATTCTCGTAGAAGAAAACTATCCACCGTTTTTGATAATTATAAAAATAATAAAAAAATAATAAAAATAAAAATAAAAAGAGAAGTAATAATATTAAAAATAATTAAAAAATAATAAAAATATAAATAAAAAGAGAAGTAATAATATTAAAAATAATTAAAAAATAATAAAAATAGAAATAAAAAGAGAAGTAATAATATTAAAAATAATAAAAAAATAATAAAAATATAAATAAAAAGAGAAGTAATAATATTAAAAATAATTAAAAAATAATAAAAATAATAAAAATAATAATAATAAATAGAAAAATAATAATATTAAAAATAAAAATAATAACAATAATAAAAACAAAAATAATAATATTGAAAAAAATATAGATAATAATAAAAATAAAAATAATGAACATAATAAAAAAAAAAATAATAATAATAATAATAATAAATAACAAAAAAGGTAAGCATAAACAAAAATTAAATAACAATAATATAAATATACTAATATCAAAATAATAAAAAAAAAATAAATAAAAAAAATAAAAAAAAGTAAATAAATAAATAATGAAGAAAAATTTAAATAATTGTAAATAAAAAACAATTTTTTTATTGTTTACTAATTCTCCTAAGAGGTTAAATTTTAATTGCTTCAAATTTTTCATAAGTGTTTGTTGTTAAACTAAAAAAAAAGAAATAATAATAATGAATCAGAAATCTTGAATTCTGTTTTTTAACTATTTTACATTAAAGGAGAATTGTTTTTTCCCCGTTGGGATTTATTATTTAGAGAAATAGAAAAATGTTTGTGTTGTGAAGCACTAAAAAATTGAGTGTCAGTATTGGTTGCAATGGTTTTCTCTCGCATTTTATGGCACGTAAAGTCTATCAAAGGTTACTTCATGTGTATAACATATATGTTTGATTCGCCATCGAAAGCTTATATAGATGACAGTTTACGAGAGTACAGATATATAGCTATGCGAATTAACGACACACCATACATACAACAACGATAAAATGTATTTCGTCTTCTTTTCTCTATTCCTTCTTTTGATCCATTTTTTATATGCGGGCTGAAATACTATTGCTATACTTTAGAGTAATAGAATTAGAAAAAGAATTGGATATTAGTATATCAGAATTAGAATTAGAATTAGAATTAGAATTGAAAATAGAATTAGAATAAGAACTAGAATTGCAATTGAAATTGTAATTAACAATGGAATTAGAATTGGAATTGGAGTTTGAATTGGAATTAGAGTTTGAATTGGAATTTGAATTATAATTGGAATTCCCTTTGAAATTAGAATTGAAATTAGAATCAAAATTATAGAATTGTAATTGTGATTCACATTGAAATTAGAAGTGGAATCAGAATTAGAATTGGAATTAAAAAATGGAATTAGAATTAGAGTATGAATTGTAATTGGAATTCAGATTGTAATTAGAATTGACATTGGAATCCGAATTGAAATTAAAATTGCAATTGGAATTAAAAATTGTAATTAGAATTAAAATTAGATTTGGAATTGAAATTGGAATCGGAATTACACTATAAAATTGAAAATATATATTTTTTTAGAATTTGAATATAAATTGTAATTGGAATTCACATTGCAATTAGAATTGGAATTGAAATTCACATTGCAATTAGAATTGTAATTGGAATTCACATTGCAATCAGAATTGGAATCAGAATTCACATTGCAATTAGAATTGGAATTGGAATTCACATTGCAATCAGAATTGGAATCGGAATTCACATTGCAATTAGAATTGGAATTGGAATTCACATTGCAATCAGAATTGGAATCGGAATTCACATTGCAATTAGAATTGGAATTAGAATCCGAATTCCATTTTTTAATTCCAATTCCAATTCAGATTCCAATTCTAATTTCAACATGAATCACAATTCCATTTCTAATTCTGATTCTAATTCCAATTCTAATTTCGAAATATTTAATAGAATTGAAAACTATAAAATTATACTATACAATTGGAATTAGAATTGAAATAATAATTAGAATCATAAGTAATAATAATAATAATAGTATTACAATTAATAATTTATTTATTATAAATTGCAACAGTATAAAACCAGAAATAGAATTAGAGGTGTAGAATTTGATTTAAAAGTGGAATTATATTTATAACTATATAATGAGAATAAGCATTAGAATTAAAACTAAAATTAGTCATACACATTCGATTAAAATTATTTCTAGAATTCAAATTCGAATTCAAATTCAAATTACGGAATTAAAATTAGAAATAGAATTTGAATTAGAATAAACGTTAGAATTAAAACTAGAATTATAGCTATAGATTAAATTTGAATTATATTTATAGCTTTGGAAATTAAATTAGAATTAAAATTAGTATAAGCAGTAGAATTAGAACAAGACGATAAAGTGGATTTATAATAATTTAAATTAGAAGTGAAGGAAAAAGTAAAATTTGAATTACAAGTAAGATCAGAATTTGAAGTATGGAATGAGAATTTTAAGTAGAATTAGAATTAGAATTTCGAGTAGGATTAGAATTTGTTGTATAGAATAAAGAATTAGAATATAATCAATAGAAAAGTCTATTTAGAATTTGATGTTGAATTAGAATTAAAATAATTTGATTATAAGTTTATAGTTGTAAAATTAGTATATCAAGAAGGATTAGAATTACAAGTTGAATTAGAATTATACAACTCGAATTAGAATTTGAAGTAGAATTAGAATTAGAATTAGATGTATATGGAATCAGAATTGGAATTGGAATTATAATTAGAATTGGAATTGGAAGTAGAATTGGAATTAGTATTGCAATTAGAATTGGAATTAGTATTGCAATTAGAATTGGAATTAGTATTGCAATTAGAATTGGAATTAGAATTAACTTTATTAAAGTCTGTGGTTTTTCATTTTGTCCGTTCGCAGTATGAAGTTAGTTTTTGTATATGCTTTTTTTCGTTTTGAAAACACATTTCTCTTGATAATAAATAATGTTTGATTTATAAATTTTATAATTATATTTTGTTTATTTGTTTTAAATTATTAGTTTCTTTTGAAATAAAAAGTTGTGAAATTTTTATTTTTTAATTACAATTTTTAACAAATTTTTTCTATTTTAAATTAAAAAAAAATGTGTAGAAAGAATTTGTGTATTTCGTAATTACAATTTTTATTTTTTTCTGTATATAAAGATATTTTATATTTTACTAGCTAAAAAACGCTCGTGTACTTTCTCATATAATTATTAAAAAACAAAATATTTAATTTCATTTGAAGAATTTCTTTAATGAGATTTAATTTTTTAATCTTCTAAAAATGAATTTATTTTAACTTTTATCTAGAAAGTAATGAAAAAATATGAATATTTTCTTTTTCTTTATTTAAAATTGAAGGAAAAATAAAGTAATTTGAAGTATTTTACAAAATTTTTAGTATTTTTTTTAACAAAATCAGAAATATTATTTTTCTTAATATGTATTGATTAATAACTTCTTTCATTTTTTATACAAAAAAAAAGTTTTTAAAATTTTCTTTATTTGTTATAAAAAAAAATTTTTAATTATTTTACAGAATGTTAAATTGTATTGAGAAAAAGGTAAAAAATTTGAAAAATTTCTTTTCTTAATTTTTCAATCAGGACTTTCAATAAAATTCTGATTTTTTGGAAATAAATAATATAAATTATTATAATTTCCATTTAATAATCATAATGTTTGTTATGCTATGTTTGTACTGCGGACTGACACTAACGATAAAAATTGTATACTATGAAAATAACTTAATTCTCGAGGAGAATTTCGTTTAAATTTTTTAAAATATATTGTAATTAAATTCTTTTTGCAGAATGTCTTTGAATTTTTTTTGTCAAAAAATTGAGTTTCTTTAATAATTTTAATTAAACATTTTAAAAATAATTGAAATTTTGTGGAGAAGAATTTTATTAAAATTGTATTAAAAATAATTGAATTCTTGCAAAAAATTTTACTATTTATAAAAATAATATAATTTTTATGAATTATTTAGAAAGATTTGTTAAAATTTTAGGAAATATTGGAATTCTTTCGTGAAATTTCATTAAAATTTTTGAAAATATAAACTTGAGTTATTTTTTTTAATTTTTATTATGAAATTATTTAAAAAATTTATGTTTGTTAATAAAAAAATTTGTAATTTGTATAACAGTATCATATTGAATACTACGTTCCGCGCGCTAGCGCGCGTATCGTTTGCTAGTTGCAATTAGAATTGGAATTAAAATTAAAATTGGAATTAGAATCAGAATCAGAAGTGGAATTAGAATTAGAATCAGAATTAGAATTAGAATCAAAATTAGAACTAGAATTATAATTAGAATTTGAATTAGAATTACAATTAGAGTTAAAATTTGAATTATCCGCTTCTTCTACCTTATTTTATACAGCATCAAGTATAACGTTCTAACTTGAAAACTAAATCTCCAATATTATATATATAAAGAATAAAGAAAAGAAGAAATAGTTGTTTTTTTAAGCAAGTGCGAACAACTTCCCCTTTTCGTGAACACCTTCCTGAAGGGGTAAAACACACCCTCTGCTCTTTTCCTTTCACTTATAAATATAGAATTCTCTCGCGGTTAAAGGATTCCCATTCTATTCTAACCTCCCCTTGTTATCGACAGTACGTGTGATCCAGATCGCGTGCTTCCTCGCTATATACTTGGAAACAATAAAAAAAAAGGAGCGTGTCCTGTATTCTATATATATATTTCTTTTTTCTCTCTTCTCTTTAACACACCGGTTCTGTTACCAACGAATTTTCAGTTTTTAAGTAAAAAAAAAAAAAAAAATGGAGCAAAGGGTGATTTTTGAACGAAAGGGCTGCACATATAGTTAGATTGGCTACGCTCCCCTCTAATATATATGGTGGGTATTATAAGAGACAGGGCGTTGCGCTGCTTCTACGGGGAGAATACACGAATTCATATATATATATATCTATGTATTCCTTTTTTTGGGGAGGAAACCGGTAATCTCTAAATCTGATCTTCAAAATTATCCCTTTGCGAGAGTTTCGATTTTCTATTTTGTCAAGAAAAATTCGTCTTTCGGGTTTATGAGTTTCTTGTTTTTTTTTTTATATAAAATAAAGATATATAAACTTTTTCTGTTTAAATGTTTTATTTATCTTTCTGGGAAAATAGTTTGGGACGCGCTTTTATTTATCTTGCCTTAGTTTGAGACACCTCTTCTTTATATACCGTCTTAGTTTCGGACGCTTTTAATTATAGTGCTATATAGTTTTGGACGCTTTTAATTAAAGTGCCTTAGTTTGAGACGTTTTTATTTATAGCGTCTTAGTTTGGGACGCTTTTCAACATTAACGTTTAAGACACTTTTTTATTATAGTGACATAGTTTGGGATTACAGTGCCTTAGTTTGGGACGATTTTTAAATGAAGAGCCTTAGTTTGGGACGGTTTTAAACATAGCGTGTTAGTTTGGGACGCTTTTATTTATATTGTCTTAGTTTGAGGCGCTTTTAACGATAACGTTAAAATACTTTTAATTATATAGTGGCTTAGTTTGGGATTACAGTGCATTAGTTTGGGACGATTTTCAAAATGAAGAGCCTTAACTTGGGACGGGTTTAAACATAGTGTCTTAGTTTGGGACGCTTTTAATTAATGAGCCTTAGTTTGGGATACATTTAATTAGGACGCTTTATAACTGAAAGTGTCTTAGTTTGGGACGCCTTTGATTGGGACGCTTTTAATTAAAACGCCTTTGAATGAGAAGGTTTTAATTATAGCGTCTTAGTTTGGGACCTTTTAATTAAAGAGGCTCAGTTTAGGACGCCTTTGATTAGGACGCTTTTCATTAGAGCGCCTTAGTTTGGGACGGTTTTAATTAAAGCGCCTTAGTTTAGGATGATTTTAATTACACCGCCTTAGTTTGGGACGCCTTTGATTAGGCCGCTTTGAATTCAAGCACCTTAGTGTGGGACACTTTTAATTAAAAAGCCTTAGTTTGAAATGGATTTAATTATAGCGTCTTAGTTTGGGACCCCTTTGATTAGGACGCTTTTAATGCAAGCGTCTTAGTTTGGGACGGTTTTAATAATAGCGCCTTAGTTTAGGACGCCTTTGATTGGGACGCTTTTAATTACAGCGCCTTAGTTTGAGACGGTTTTAATTACAGCGTTTTAGTTTGAGACGGTTTTAATTACAGCGTCTTAGTTTGGGACCTTTTAATTAAAGAGGCTCAGTTTAGGACGCCTTTGATTAGGACGCTTTTCTTTACAGCGCCTTAGTTTGGGACGGTTTTAATTACAGCGTTTTAGTTTGGGACGGTTTTAATTACAGCGTCTTAGTTTGGGACGGTTTTTAATTATAACGTCTTAGTTTGGGACCACTTTGATTAGGACGCTTTTGATTCAAGCGTCTTAGTTTGGGACGGTTTTAATTATAGCGTTTTAGTTTGGGACGTGTTAGTTTGGGATGGTTTTAAATACAGCGCCTTAGTTTGGGACTCCATTTGATTAAGACGCTTTTAATTATAAAGCCTTTAATTGTGACACTTTTAATTATAGCGTCTTAGTTTGGGACGTTTTTAATTAAAGTGTCTTAGTTTGAGACGCTTTTATTCATAGCGCCTTAGTTTGGGACGCCTTTGATTAAAACGCCATTTGTTTCTCAATAACGCCCTTAATTGAAACGATTTTAAAAATTCCGCATTTACATTCCTTATAAATTTGAAATAGTTTCCCAATAAAAAAAAACAAAGAGATAGAGAGTGCGAGTGTGACGTAGGAACAAACGGGAAATATTTAAGAACAGCCGGCTCGTAAAAACTAAATTGGGTAATTTCTCGGACAATCTCAATCGGTCGCATGGCATAAATCACTATTAAAAGTTCCTCCCGTCCCCATAATGTTAGTAGTGAATTGTGTGTGCAATGCACACACGGCAATGGCTTCGTGGAAGTTAACTCGATTCTGCAACGCGTCGCCATTAGAGAGGCGAAATTTATATACATATATATATATACTGTTTATCTGGATGCATGCACTATACTCCCCCTTATCGTTTTCAGAACGAAGGAGAATGTGAGAGTGTGTGTCAGGCGCAGAATCATGCAGTGACAAAACATGTGTGTACGCGATGATCAATTACAATGGCGCTGTATAGCTGGACAATCGACCATTGAAGCAAGACACAGCATGTGAATGTCGTCGTCGGTCGTCGTTGTGGTGTTACATGGTCGCCATGCAATCCAGCCCCTTCTCACTCAAGTCTCCACTATGTGTTCTCTGATGCTTTATTGTTGCCCTCTTCTTCATTTTTTTCTCAGGGCCGTAATACTGTATTCTCGGATTATTTGAAAAAGAAAAGGATTTTTTCTTAAAGTTTATTGCAGAAAATAGCACAAATTAAACGAATTATATGAATTGCAAACAGAGGAATTGGAATTCGAATTAGAATTAGAGGAATTCGTATTAGAATTGGAATTAGAGGAATTCGCATGAGAATTAGAACTAGAGGAATTCGTTTTATAATTAGAATTAGAATTAGAGGAATTTTAGAATTAGAATTAGAGGAATTCGTATTAGAATTAGAATTAGAGGAATTTTAGAATTAGAATTAGAGGAATTCGTATTAAAATTAGAATTAGAGGAATTCGTATTAAAATTAGAATTAGAGGAATTCGTATTAGAATTAGAATTATTCGTATTAAAAAAATTATAAGAATAAGAGTCAATCGAATTAGGAGAATTAGAAGAAGAATTCGAATCAAAACAATAAGAATTAGGAGAATTAGAAAAATTAGAATCAGAAGAATTAGAATCCGTGGCAGTCAAATTGGAAGAATTATTATTAGAAGACTTTGAATTAGAAGAATATAAATTAGAAAAATTAGAAGAATTAGAATAAATCGAATAAGGGGAAAAATCTTAAAAATAGAATTAGAAGTCAAGTTAAAAGAATTAAAATAAGAAAAGTTGGAATTTAAAAAAATTATAGGAATTAGAATCAGACGAATTAGAAGCAGTATAGCAGTTAAACTGGAAGAATTATTATTAGAAGAATACGATTTAGAAAAGTGGAAGAATTAAAATAAATTGAATTATTAGGAGAATTAGAAGAATTAGATTCGTGAAAGCGAAAATGGAGAACTTTTTTATTAGAAGCACTTCGAATTAAAAAGAATACGAATTCGAAAAATTATAATAATTTGATTTGGGAAAAATAAAATCAGAAACAGTAGAATTAGAATGAAATTAGAAATAAGAATTAATTACGAATGAGTGAATAAAAATTAGATTGAATTTAGAAAAAGAAGAAGATATTAGAAATATGTTTAATTTTCCAGAAAAAGAGGAATTGGAATTTTCTCTTAAATAAATTGAAACTAATGTCAAAATTATATCAAAAGTTAAAGCAAAATAAGAATTATTTCTTCAAAATTAATCGGACTTGACAAGAAAAAACAGAAATTGCAAATATCTTATTGATGAAATTCGAAGAATTCGATTTAGAAAAACGTAGAAGAATTACAATAATCTGAATTAGAAGAAATAGAATTTGCAGAATTAGTTGAAAAAATAGAATTAGTAGGAGAATTAAAATTTGAAAAATAGAATTAAAAGCAAATTAAAGAAATCTAAATCAGAAGAACTTGAACTTAAAAATATTATAGCAATTAGAATCGGACGAATTAGAAACATTTACAGTCAAACTGAAAGAATTTTTATTAGAAAAATTCGAATTAGGAAAAATAGAAGAATTAAAATAAATTGAATTAGAAGAACCAGAAGAATTAGATTAGTAAAATTCGAATTAGGAAAAATAAAAGAATTAAAATAAGTAAAATTAGGAGAATGAAGAGAATGAGGAGAATGAGGAGAATTAGATTAGTAAAAGTAAACATAGAAAAATTATAACTAGAATAATACGAATGAGAAAAATTAGAATAAGTTGAATTAGAAAAATTAGAATTAGAAACGAAATTAGATGAATATGAATTAAAAAAAATTTGAATTAAATAATTAAAAACGCACATTAAATTATGTGGAATTATGAAGAATTTGAAATATATAATTAAAAAAAGACGCAAGAATTTGAAGAGAACACAAATTTATTATTCTTCGAATTTTAACGGCAAAAAGAAGTTATAGAAGTAGATAATTGAAATTTTCCTCAAGAACAATTATTTAACTTAAAGCGAACACAGTAGAATTAGAAGCAATAAGAAAGAATTAGAATTTGTATAATCAACAAAATTAAACTAATTTTCATATGACTAACATTTTTAGGAAGAAGATATGGGAATAAAATATCCGCATTAAGAGATTTGAAATTACTGAGATTATCAGAAATTAGGAAAAATTAGAATAATAAGATAATAAAATTATGAAGAAAATTAAAATTCGAATTTGAAATTGAATTAAAATTGAAATTAGGAATTGATTTAGAATTACAATTAAATACTATAATAGAACTACTAGTAATTGATTTAAACCTAAAAATAGAGATAGAATTCCAATTAGAAAGAGGATTATAATTGTAGAGTTAGAATTAAACCTAAAATAGAAATGAAGAATTATTGCATTATAAAGAGAGTAAAATATAGAAAAGTGGAATTGGAATTAGACTTGGCATTGGATGTAGAATTAAAATATGAAGTGGAATTAGAATCAAAAGTAGAATTAGACTACGATGCAAATAGGAATATAAGTCGAAAATAAAGTTGAATTAGAATTAGAACTTTAAGTGGAATTATTATTAACAGTAAAATTAGAATTAGAATTAAACTTCGAACTAGAATTAGAACTAGAATTAGAACTAGACTTAGAATTAGAACTAAAATTAGATTTACACTTAGAAGAAGAATTAGAATGAGAAATTGAATTAGAATTAGAATTAAAACTATGATTAGAAGTAGAATTAGAAATTAGATTTAGAATAAGAATTATGATTAAATGTAGAATTAGAATTAAAATTAGAATAAGAACTATATAGAAACAGAACTGGAATTGGAAATTGAATTAGATTTAGAATTTAGATTTACGACTAGAAGTAGTTTTTGAATTAGATTTAGAATCAGAATTACGATTAGAATTAGAATTACAATTAGAAACAGAATTGTATTTAGAAAGAATTACAATTAAAATTAAAAGTAAAAGTAAAATCATGAAAATTAGAAATTAAATTAGATTAGGAGTCTGAACTACGATTAGAAGTAGAATTAGAATTAGATTTAGAATCTGTATTACGATTTGAAATAGAATTTGATTTAGAAATTGATTTAGAATTAGTAATTGAATTTGATATAGAATTAGAATCATGATTAGAAGTAGAATTAGAATTCGAATTAGAATCAGTAGTAGAAGTAAAAGTAGAATTAGAATTAGAAATTGATCTAGATTTAGAATTAGAATTAGAAATTGATCTAGATTTAGAATTAGAATTAGAAATTGATCTAGATTAAGAATTAAATTCAGAATTAGAATTACGGTTAGATGTAAAAATTGAATTAGATTTAGAATCAGAATTACGATTACACGTAAAATCAGAATTAGAAATTGAATAAGATTTAGAATTAGAAGTTAAATTAAAATTAAAAATTGAAAAAGATTTAGAATTAGAAATAGAAGTAAAGTTAAAATTAGTAATTGAATAAGATTCAGAATTAGAATTCTGATCAGAAGTAGAACCAGAATTATGATTAGAAGTAGATTTAAAAGTAGAATTATGATTAGAAGTAAATTTAGAATCAGAATTATGATTAGAAGTAGATTTAGAATTAGAATTATGATTAGAAGTAAATTTAGAATCAGAATTATGATTAGAAGTAGATTTAGAATCAGAATTATAATTAGAAGTAGATTTAGAATTAGAATTATGATTAGAAGTAGATTTAGAATCAGAATTATAATTAGAAGTAGAATTAGAACTAGAATTAGAATTAGAATTAGATTCAAGAATCGAATTCAAATTTAAATTAAGAATTTAATTAGAATTAGAATTAGATTTAAGAATCGAATTGAAATTTGAATTAAGAATTGAATTAGAATTCCAAAGTCAATTCTGCTGAATTAACACAAAAATCGGAAATATAAATAGAATTAGAATTAGAAATATGCCAAGTATTCGCTCTTTTAGGAGAATAAAACAAATTCTAAAAAAAAACTTAGTTACTCTCCATTATTATGTCATGAAAAAATGCGGAACACATTAAAACTTTTGAAAAGTTGAAGAATGAATGTTTCAAACGAAGAAAAGGAAAAGTGCAACTGACATTTTTTTTAGATTTGAAATTATTCGGTAGATTGGACAAGAGGGATGAAGGAAATAGTGAAGAAAAGGGAAACGGACAGGAAGGGTCACCTTTTTTTCTGATCAACCCCCTTCTTTGAGAAGCTGCGTACATATAGACGCGAAATGGAGAGAAAAGAAGAGTGAAAGAGAGGGACACACACGTATAAAATATATATATGGCGGCGTTGATTCTGAGGTTCTCTGGGATGTCCACGCAGCAACCCAGAAGAGGTCAAGGGGTTGGCCAGCTGGCGCTGGACGGTTGTGCAATCTGCCTGTACCCCATGGCGAACGGAATGGGAATTCGGAAGGGGCACAAGCACGCAGGAGGGTGCGATTCATAGACAAAAAGAAGGGAGAGCCATAGTGGGAGATGTTTGACCAAGGGGCACAATTTCAGGGACGTATATTGGGAAACAACAAACATGTCTGCTAATTTCACAAAAGTTCAGTCAAAAATCATTCAAATACTACATATATGTATAATAGAAAATGGATTTCATCTAAAAGTTTCCATTTCGATCAGAATAAATACAGATCGTTTGTCCAAATGTTTTGGCATTGATTTCAATTTACGGAATGCTTTTTACAAAATAAAAACAAGAACTTTTTATACGTTTTTTTTTTACTTGAATTTGATGTTCTTAGAAAAACTGTCATTCCAATTCTAATTCTTTTTTTAAGAATTAACTACAACTATACATCTAATTCTAATATTAATCCTATACCTGGAATTTGCATTTCTCATTCTAATTCTACTTCTAATCGTAATTTTAATTCTAATTTCAATTACAATTCTAATTCCAATTTCAAATTTCAATTTTAATTCCAAATACAATTCTATTTCTGATTTTAATTCCAATATTAATTCCAATTTTTAATTTTAATTACAATTCTAATTCTAATTCTAATTGCAATTCTAATTCTAATTACAATATGAATTCCAATTTATAATTCTGATTCTAATTCAAATTTTTAAATTTCAATTTTAATTCTAATTCCAATTCCCATTTTTAATTTCAATTTTAATTCCAATTACAATTCTAATTTCAATTTCAAATTTCAATTTTAATTCCAAATACAATTCTATTTCTGATTTTAATTCCAATATTAATTCCAATTTTTAATTTTAATTACAATTCTAATTCTAATTCTGATTCCAATTATAATTCTAATTACAATATGAATTCCAATTTATATTTTATAATTCTGATTCTAATTCAAATTTTTAAATTTCAATTTTAATTCCAATTCCAATTTTTAATTTCAATTTTAATTCCAATTACAATCCTAATTCCAATTCCAATTCTAATTCCAATTCCAATTCTAATTCCAATTACAATACTAATTTCAATTACAATTCTAATTCCAACTTTGAATTTCATTTTTAATCCCAATTACAATTCTAAATCCAATTTTCAATTTCAATTTGTATTCAAATCACAATTCAAATTCTGATTTTAACTCTAATTGATGAAATTAGAAGAATTCGATTTAGAAAAAGTGGAAGAATTAAAATAAATTGAATTAGGAAAGTTAGAAGAATTTGATAAGTAAACGTGAAAATAGAAAAATAATTATTACATAATACGAATTAGAAAAATTAAAATACATTGCATTAGGAAAATTAGAATTAGAAGTCAAGTTAGGAGAACACGAATTAAAACAATTATAGAAATTAGAATTAAATGAATTTGTATCAGATGAAAAAATAAAATATTAAAGTTTATTTTTCTAGTTTCTTTCTTAAGAAAATAATGAAAAACTTGTCTAATGATAAGATGACAGATATTTATTCAAATTCGAACTTTGTGCGCAGTGATCAAAAGTCTAGTCCTCTGCTTTTTTCCAAATTGTCTCGAAATTATCTCAAATATTTACGAACAAAACGGTTTTTTAAGGATTATCTTATCACCACTCTATAGCATTGTATTAAGGATGACAAAGAAGAATTCTAACTTTGAGTAGAATTATAATTTAAAATAGAATTACGATTAAGATTAGAATTAGAATATTAACATTTCAGTCTAATTATTTCATCAAAACTGAAATTTAATTCTCACTTCAAGAGATATTCTTCGTAAAAACTGATCTGTTCATAGTAGTGTTAGGAGTAGAAATAGAATTAGAATCAGAAGTAGAATAAGAAGAAAAATCAAAATTAGAATTAGAATTAAAATTCGAATCAGATATAGAATATTAATAAGAATTAAAAATTGAAATTCGAATTCGAATCAGATATAGAATTTTAAAAATAGGATTAAAATTAGAATTACAAATAGAATTGGAATTGGAATTAAAACTAGAATTAGAAGTAGAATTAATTAAATTTAATTCCAATTCTAATGCGGATTCTAATTCTCATTCAGATTCAAATTACAATTTTAAATCAAATTCCATAATTTTTATTTTTCTTCAATTCCAATTCCACTTCTAATTTCGATATAATTCTAATAAAAATTCGAATTGAAACTCCATTATTAATATGAACTGTAATTCAATCTTTTGTTTAAAATTTTTAAACTAGAATCAGAATTAAGATAAAAACACAATTAAGATTTTAAATTGGAATTTGAATTAGAATTAGAACTAGAAATGGAAATTGAATTAGATTTAGAATTAGATTTACGAATAAAAGCAGAATTAGAATTCGATTTACAATTAGAATTACGATTAGAAGTAGAATTAGACGTATATTTAGAATTGCGATCAGATGTAGAATTAGAATTATTGAATAAGAATTATAATTATAATTATAAATTTAGAAGTAAAACTAGAATTACAGAATTAAAATAAAAATTGGAAATTAAATTAGATTTAGAATTAGAATTACTATTAGAATAATAGAATTACAATTAGAAAATGAATTAGAATTAGAGTTATGATTAGAAGTAGAATTATATTTAGAATCAGTACTACGATAAAAAGTAGAATTATATTTTGAATCAGAATTAGAAATGAGAATTAGATTTAGAATCAGAATCACGATTAAAAATAGAATTATAAGTACGATTGTAATTAAATTACGAATGTAAGTAAAATTACAATTAGAAATTGAAATCAAATTCGAATTACGATTAGAAGTAGAACTAATTTTGGATTAAGAATTACGACTAGAAGTAGAATTAGAATTAGAATTATAGAATTAAAATTAAAATAAGAATTATAGAATTAGAATGAAAATGGGAAATTAAATTAGATTAAGAATCAGAATTACGATTAGAAGTACAATCATATTTAGAATCACAATTACGATTAGAAGTTGAATTAAAATTAAAAATTGAATTAGAATTAGAGTTACGATTAGAAATAGAATTAATTTTGGATTAAGAATTACGACTAGAAGTAGAATTAGAATTAGAATTATAGAATTAGAAGTAGAATTAGAATTACGATTAGAAGTGGAATTAGAATTAGAAATTGGATTAGAATTAGAATTATGTTTAGAAGTAGAATTAAATGTAGAATCCGAATTGCGATTAGAAGTAGAATTCTATATTTACAATCATAATTGCGATGAGATGTAGAATTAGAATTAGAATTATAGAATTAGATTTATGTTTAGAAGTAGAATTAAATGTAGAATCAGAATTACGATTAGAAGTAGAATTAGAATTACGACTAGAAGTAGAATTAGAATTACGACTAGAAGTAGAATTAGAATTACGATTAGAAGTAGAACTAATTTTGGATTAAGAATTACGACTATAGAAGAAGAATTAGAATTAGAATTATAGAATTAAAATTAAAATAAGAATTATAGAATTAGAATGAAAATGTGAAATTAATTTAGATTGAGAATCAGAATTACGATTAGAAGTACAATTATATTTAGAATCAGAATTACAATTAGAAGTTTAATTAGAATTAGAAATTGAATTAGAATTAGAGTTACGATTAGAAATAGAATTATATTAAGAATCAGTATTACGATTAGAAGTAGAATTATATCTTGAATCAGAATTGCGATTAGATGTAAAATTAGGCTTTGAATTATAGAATTATAGAATCAGATTTGGAAATTCGAATTAGATTTAGAATTAGAATCACGATAAAAAGTAGAATTAGAATTTCGAATGGATATAGAATTACAACTAGAAATTGAATTCTAATAAGAATTACGATTAGAAGTATAGAATTATATTTAGAATCAGAATTACGACTAGAAGTAGAATTAGAATTAGAAATTGAATTAGAATTACAATTATTATCATGGAAAGTAGAATTGTATTAAAAATCAGAATTAGAATCACAATTATGATGAAAAGTAGAATTATATTTAGAATCAGAATTAGAATCACAATTATGATGAAAAGTAGAATTCTATTTAGAATCAGAATTATACGATTGAAAGTATAGAATTAGAATTAGAATTATGGAATTAGAAGTAGAATTAGAATTACAATTAGAAGTATAATTAGAATTAGAAATTGGATTAGAATTAGAATTATGTTTAGAAGTAGAATTAAATGTAGAATCCGAACTGCGATTAGTAGTAGAATTATATATTTACAATCATAATTGCGATGAGATGTAGAATTAGAATTAGAATTATAGAATTAGATTTAGGTTTAGAAGTAGAATTAAATGTAGAATCCGAATTACGATGAGATGTAGAATTATAGAATTAGAATTATAGAATTAGATTTATGTTTAGAAGTAGAATTAAATGTAGAATCAGAATTACGATTAGAAGTAGAATTAGAATTCTAACTAAAAGTAGAATTAGAATTGCGATTAGAATTAGAACTAGAATTTGGATTAGAATTAGAATTACGTTTAGAAATAGAATTAGAATTAACTTATAAATTTGGTTTAGTTGTTATTGAAGTTATTTAATTAATTTAACAAATATTTCGACAGATGCAGAATGTGTACATTAATTTTTTTCGTGTTCGTACCTTAAATACTGGTCTTCTTTAATTTAATTTGAATAATTTTTATCCCTTTCAAAAGAAAAAAAAATCATCAGAATGGTTTTAAAATCAGTCTTGCGTGACTGCGCCCTAATATATGCGCTGGAATATTTGGTATCGAGATAATTGTAAAAGACGTTTATATATGAGCATCATAATATCGATAATGAAGTGACTTCTTTCAATCTTCCAAAAAACATTTTTTTTTTCTCTCCTCCTAAAAATTATTATCACCTAGAGACCCCTTTTGGGTCTGACGCAGCCACATACCTGAGCGCGTGCAGTGCACGCGATCCACATCTGATTCCTCCTCTACAGTTTATAATTCTTTTTCCTTTTTTTTCATCTATTCTCTCTTCGAAAACATCGGCTACCTGGGATCCTCGGGACCAACGAATTAATATATCGTGTAATAGATTAAAGTGGGACCACCCCACTCGCGCCACGAGTCGTGGCGTAATGCTTATACCTGCGCGCATTCCACCCCGGGAAACGTGCACTTGTGATGAACGCGTCACCACTTATGACTTCATATATTCTATATATAAATGTAGTTTATGAACACGGATATCCTTTTGTCAAACAGTGAGAGAGCGGGTTATGGCCCATTTAGGGTACCCCTTTTTTCCACACACACACAATTCGCCCCCCAAATTCCCTTATATTATAAAGCTAACAATCGGAAAAGTGGCAAATATTGCTTCCCATAATTCCCACTTGTGACAATCGCTTTTGAAGTTTATAAATATAATAATATGTTTTGAAAATACTTCACTGTTTGACAATGAGATCAAGAAGTTGTATGCATCATCTGTTAGGTTATAAATTTGATAGTGTCTTTATTTTTGCGTATTGTTTCTATTACTGCGGATATTGAATTCGCCGTTGAATCCAGAATGTAAATTGTTCAATTCGGAATAATTTTACATTCAAAATCTGAAATTACGAAAAAATTGTCTAGTTTTGTTCGAATAAAGATAATTATTCTGAAATAGTTTTCGACGCGCTCCGAAGAAAGAAAAGGAGAAAAAAATTAAGATTATGCTTCTAATTTTCCGAAACATTGAAAATGAACATCCATATAATGATGATCGACTTTCAAAATAAATAATACATGCACGGTAAATCGTTAGGTATTAAAATAACACCAAAATGGATTAAAATAACACTAAATTGGATTATTTTAATCCTTTTTGGTGTTATTTTAATACCTAACGATTTACCGTGTGTTGAATAATTCTTCATTCTATCTAAAAAAAATGCTGCTAAAATAAAAGATGAATTATTATGTTCATTACCTGAACACTTTGATAATTTTTAGGTTACGATAAAATTTTATAATGATATTTACTTTGGGATAGCAATAATTAGAATTTAAAACAGAATTGTGATAAGAATTAAAAGTTTAATAAAAAGTAGAATTTGGATTAATAAATTAAAGTAGAATTAGAATTAGAATTTGAAGTAGATTTTTAACAAGAAATTGAAGTAGAATTGGAATTAAAATTCGCAATAGAATTAGAATTAGAAGTTTGACTAGAAGCAGAATTAGAAACAAATATTAGAAACCAAATTGTAATTTAGTATTAGTATATGAAAATTATAATTACTATAATTAATAACAGAATTAAAATTAAATTTACGTCGAATATTGCAATTAAAAGTAGAATGAATTGGAATTAAAATTCGAAGTTTAATTAAAAGTAGAATTGGAATAACAAATTAAAGTAGAATTGGAATTAGAATTTGAAGTCGAATTTTAATCAGAAATTTTACAGTAGAATTGGAATTAAATTTTGAAGTAGAATTTTAATATGAAATCGTATAGTAGAATTGGAATTAGATTTTAAAGTAGAATTTTAATAAGAAATTGTAGTAGAATTGGAATTAGATTTTGAAGTAGAATTATAATAAGAAATTGAAGTAGGATTGGAATTAGAATTTAAAATAGTATTCGAATTAAAATTCGATGTAGAATTAGCATTAGAATTGGAAAGTTTAATTACAGGTAAAATTTGAATTCAAATTTAATGTAAAGTTTGAATTCAAATTAAATGTAAAATTAGAATCACATTCAATGTCAAATTAGAATCACATTTAGAAGTATAGATTTAAAATTAAAATAAAACTTAAATTATATAAGTATAGTGAATTAGAATTAAAACTTGATGTAGGATTTGAATTAGAATTTAAAGTAGAATTGAAATTAGAATTAATATTAGAAGTAGACATGTTATTAAAAATAAATATATTACAATTATAATTATTTATAACCAACAGAATGTAATTTTACATTTAAAAGGTAACAAATTACGGGTTAGGATGAAAATTATAGAAGTGAAATGAGAATTACAAGCAAACATACCTCTAATTCTTAGTTAAAATCTGAATTTTATTTTTCAAATTTAAATTTTTACTCTAATTATATAATTAGAATTCGTAATCTAATACTAATGACGCATTAATTCCATCCTTTATCTTCTTTCTTTATTCTGCCAAGTATTATTCTTTAAAATTATAATTTTGATTCTAATACTAATTGCAATTCTATAATTTAAATTCATATTCTAATTCCAATTCTATAATTTCAATTCATATTCAAATTCCAGTTCTATAATTTCATTTCATATTCATAATTTCATTTTAAATTCAATATTCAATACTGTGGATTCTAATTCTAATCCTATTTTAGATTTCTATTACAATTTCAAATTTAATTCCAATTCTAAAGTGGATTCTACTTTTAATCCTGATATTGATTCAAATTATAATATTTTAAATCAAATTCCATAATATATTATAATAATTTTAGTTTCAATCCTTATTCCAAATTCTAATTTCAATATAATTCTAATTCAAATTCTAAATCAAACCCCATTATTCATATGAACTCTAATTCACTACTTTGTTTACAATTAAAGAACCAGAATTATGTGTACTGTTTCTATTACTGCGGATATTGAATCCGTCGTTGAATTCAGAATCTAAATTATTGATTTTGGAATAATTTCACATTTGAAATCTGAAATTTTTTTTTTGTTTAACAATATATAGAATTAGAATTATGATTTGAATTAGAATTAAAATTAGAAGCAGAATTAGTATTAAAGAATGTAATCAGAATTGGAAGTAGAATTACGAATAAGGAATTAACATCAAAATTAGAAGTGAAATTAGAATTAGAAATAGGGCTAGAATTATATTTAGAATTAAAGGTAAAATTGGAATTAGAATAGGAATTAGAATTGGAATTGGAATTGGAATTAAAACTCAAAGTAGAAGTAGAATTAATTAATTTTAATTCTAATGTCGATTCTAATTTTAATCCTAATTTAGAGTCAAATTACAATTTCAAGTCAAATTTCATAATTTTTATTTTAGTCTTAATTCTAATTCGAATTTATACTCGTCGATTAATATTTACATTAATTCAATGTTTGGTTAAATTTTTAAAACTAGAATTAGAATTAGAATTAAGATTAAAAGCAATTAGAATTTAAATTGGAATTAGATTCAGAATTAGAATTAGAAGTAAAATTACTAATATAGAACAGAAGTAGAATTAGGAGTAGAATAGAAGTAGAACGGAAGTAGAATAGAAGTAGAATTAATTAATTTTAATTCTGATGTCGATTCTAATTTTAATCCTAATATAGATTCAAATTACAATTTCAAGTCAAATTTCATAATTTTTATTTTAGTCTTAATTCTAATTCGAATTTATACTCGATATGATTAATATTTACTTTAATTCAATGTTTGATTAAATTTATAAAACTAGAATTAGAATTAGAATTAAGATTAAAAGCAATTAGAATTTAAATTGGACACGGAGAGAGAATATATATTAAATTTTGTAAAAATATTTTCAAATTGGTCAAAAAGTGCGACAAAGCGAAAATTTGTCATAAAAAATACTATAAACTTTAAAAAAACTTATGTGAAATTTAGTATAATTATATCAAATATCAAGAATATTAATTAAATTCTAATATAACTTTAATAAATTTCACAAAACTATTTTTAAAGTTTAGAATTTTCAATATCAAAATTTCGCTTTGTTGCACTTTTTCCCGAATTTGAAAATATTTTTACAAAATTTAATATATATAGTCTCTCTCCGTGAAATTAGATTTAGAATTAGAAGTAAAATTACTAATAGAACAGAAGTAGAATTAGGAGTAGAATAGAAGTAGAACGGAAGTAGAATAGAAGGAGAACAGAAGTAGAATGGAAGTAGAATAAAATTAGAACAGAAGTAGAAGAGAAGTAGAATAGAAGGAGAACAGAAGTAGAATGGAAGTAGAATAAAATTAGAACAGAAGTAGAATAGAAGTAGAACAGAAGTAGAATAGAAGTAGAACAGAAGTAGAATATAAGTAGAAGAGAAGTAGAACAGAAGTAGAATATAAGTAGAATATAAGTAGAATATAAGTAGAACAGAAGTAGAATATAAGTAGAATATAAGTAGAACAGAAGTAGAATAGAAGTAGAATAGAAGTAGAATAGAAGTAGAACTTAAAGTAACATTATTAGCACAATGAGAAGTAAATTTATTAGTAGAATTAGAAGTAGATGAATAGTAGAATAAATGTAGAGTATAGAAGTAGAATTAGAAACGATAAATAAAATTATAAAACTAGAATAATAATTAGAATTGAAGTTAGAAAATTATATTTCAAAAAAACGTATATATAGTCCATGTTCCAACCTTATTTCTCGAAAATCCTCTAATTCGTAAATGATGGTCCAAATTCCAGCGTTAATTCAATTCTTAAACGTGATCCCTTTTTCATTTGTCGTTTACCGTTTACCCTTTAACCCCCCCTCCTGTGTTTAACGACACTACAATAATACGCGGAGCAAAGGGCAAAGTAGGAAGCAAAAGGGTTGTTTGCCGCTCAATTGTGTCCTTGGTATTCGGTCTGTGTTGTGCTAATGGCAAAACTACCTGCGTGTCGATCGACCCAAGGAGTGCACTCTATTTGTAGAGCACATTTCGGAACCCCCTTCGTTCAACTGTATGTGTATAACAGTCCATATAACCCTATCGAATAGTATTCTGACCCTGAACTCTCCTCGCCAGCTATATAACTGCAATACATAATGTTTCAATGCCTAGTGGTAAATGGAGTGGCAATAGCGTTCCCGTGCAGCAGGTGTCTCGTCGTGTCGCGTCGTGAAGGGTTATACACATGCATCGACCCTTGCAGGTGAACCTGACCTGAGTTTTCTGGTCTTTTTTCGTTCTTTTGGCCTCACATATATATATAGTCAATTGAAATGAGACGTAATGAGGGGAACGAATAATCGATTCATTTATATATTGTTGGATTGGATATATATATATATATATATACGCATAGCATGTACGAGGAGAGAAAAAAAGGGAGAGAATATTCATAAACTATATCGGCCGCCGCAGAAGGGTGATGATGGTGAACAAGTTCTCTGCAGTTTTACCGCCCATCTAATGCGCGGCGTCTTGATCGGGGGCGGACTTTGCGTGTTCGAACGCGATTATTATTCAAGATGATACATCCGCTTGATTGTTTCGAGGTATTCATTTTAAATTCATAATACACTGAGTAAAGGGCTATTTATTATTGTCATATAATGCACCCCGTGTAATTATAATAGACCTTCAGTAATTACGCTTAATATGAAATCTATTTTAATGACGCGTCGTCTTTTTCATGAATTTAGTAGTCGATGAATTTTAACCATTCTTTCGACTAATATTTGATATTAATTTTGTTTCATTCATTATTCCGTTTATCTCACGGTAAATCGTTAGGTATTAAAATAACACCAAAATGGATTAAAATAACACTAAATTGGATTATTTTAATCCTTTTTTTTGGTGTTATTTTAATACCTAACGATTTACCGTGCTATAATACTACAATTAGTATTGGAATTACAACTAAAAGTATATTATATTTATGAAAAATCTAAATCTTAATGTAGAAGTAGATTAGGATTAAAAATTACAATTAAATTACAAATAAAAATTAAAAGTAGAATGAGAATTAGAATTAAAATCCTAATTTTTATGTATTTATAATAATAAAAAAAAGTTTTCCTCACAATAATAAACGGAATTAATAAAATGATTTAAAAAAGAATTAGATTCTAAAAGAATAAGAATTACAATTAAAAGTAAAAGTACAAACAGAATTAAAGGTAAGAGTAGAATTAAAAATCGAATTGGATTTAGAGTCAGAATTACGATTATAATCTTCATTCTGATTCAACTTCTATAGAATTATTGAATTAGAATTAGAAATAGAACTCGAATTGAAAATTGAAATTGAATTAAATTTAAAATTACAATTACTATATAAGAATTGGAAAATGAATTAGATTCAGAATTAGAATTATTACTATATGAGAATTGAAAAATGAATTAGATTTAGAATCAGAATTACGATTAGAATTAGAAAATAAATTAGATTTATAATTAGAATTACGATAAAAATTGGAAATTAAATTAGATTTAGAATTAGAATTACGATTAGAAGTAGAATTAGAATTTGATTTAGAATCAGAATTACGATAAAAAGTGGAATTCTAATTAGAAATTAGAATTAGATTTAGAATTAGAATAGAATTAGGAATAGAATTAAAATTAGAATGAGAATTACGATTAGAAGTAGAATTTGAATTAGATGTAGAATCAAAATTACGATTAGAAGAATATGGAATTCTAAATAGAAATTGAAATATAGAATTAGAATTATAATTAGAAATTAAATTAAAATTGGAATTGCGATTATATCGATTAGAAGTAAAATTAGAATTAGAATTAAAATTAGAATTAGGAATAGAATTAAAATTAGAATGAGAATTACGATTAGAAGTAAGATTAGAATTAGATTTGGAATCAGAATTACGATTAGAAGTATATAATTCTAATTAGAAATTGAAATATAAAATTAAAATTAGAATTAGGAGTAGAATTAAAATTAGAATTAGAATTAGAATTAGAATTAGAATTAGAATTAAAATTAGAATTAAAAATTAGAATTAGAATTAGAATTATTACTATATTAGAATTGGAAAATGAATTAGATTTAGAATCAGAATTACGATTAGAATTAGAGAATAAATTAGATTTATAATTAGAAGTACGATAAAAATTAGAAATTAAATTAGATTTAGAATTAGAATTACGATTAGAAGTAGAATTAGAATTTGGTTTAGAATCAGAATTACAATAAAAAGTAGAATTTTAATTAGAAATTGTATTAGATTTAGAATTAGAATAGAATTAGGAATAGAATTAAAATTAGAATGAGAATTGCGATTAGAAGTAGAATTCGAATTAGAATTAAAAATTAGAATTAGATTCAGATAGAATTAGAATTACCGCATTCAGTTCTTTTTACCTTTTTTTACCTTTTACATTAAATAAATAAAGAACTATCAGAGTGTCAAAACATTTTTTTTACGATAACTTTGGTTTTCTAAAGTGATTTATAATATTTCCTTCGTTATGTGATTAATATTATATTAAAATTTTTTATTATTATTAATGTAAATATTAAAATTAAAACATAAATACTGTCATTAATTTATATGTTTAGTTATACAATATTTTATTGTTTTTCGTTATCATGGCATTTGTTCATGTAAAAGGTATGAGAGGATTTGGTCCCATAAATGCAAAAGGTCCGAGAGTCAAGTGTAAAAGTAAAATTAGAATTAAAAAATTTAAATTAGATTAAAAATTCAAGAATTACGATTAAAAATAGAAGTAGAATTAAAAGTCAAATTAGATTTAAAGTCAGAAGTATAATTAGAACTAAAATTGAAAATTGAATTAAATTCAGAATTATAATTATAAGATTAGAAGGAGAACTAGAATTGAAAATTTAATTATATTTAAAATTAGAATTACGATTAGGAGTAGAATTGGGATTAGAATCAGAATTACGATTAGAAGCAGATTTATAATAAATAATTTAATTAGCTTTAGAATTAGAAGTAGAATTAGAGTTAGAAGTATAATGAGAACTAGAATTATATTTAGAATTACAATTACAATTGAAGTTAGAATTTAAATTTAAATTTGAAATTGACTTTGATTTGAAATTAGAATTAGAATTGGAAGTAATGGTAGAAACAGGATTAGGATTGGAATTTGTACTTAAGTTAGAAATTGAATGATATTTCGAAAATGGATTAGAATTATACAACTGGAATGCAAATTCAAAATAAAAATTAGAATTAAAAAAAACTTATATGCTATCTGTGTCCAATTGTAATACTATTTTGCACGAATTACAACTGAATGTAATACCTAAAAAGGAAAATATAAGGAAGTTATAAAAAATTTAAGGACAATAAAGTTAAAGAGAAGAATAAAAATAAAATCACACGTTTCTGGAATTTTTTTTTTCTATACTTGAATTCTTCCTTTGTGACAAGGACGCCAATTCACATATAGTTATATATACACGAAACTATTAACCTCAAATTAAATTCATTGAATCTTGATAATGGTATCAAGACTTGTCGATAAATCGAGGAAAAAAAGGGATCAATTACCTATCGAACGCCAATGGAACACGGTGGGAATTCTTTGCGAGTTAACCGGAAGTAGGTGGCGTCACGGGAGCAAGTTAAAGGGGGAAATGAAAAGGAGACATTTTCTAGAACGATAATTTAACGTGCGGGTTATATTTGTAGTTGGCAATTAGTTGGAATTGGGAAATAATAAGGGTTCAATTTGGTTGCCTCCATTCCCGAGTTAAACGAGTTAAAAGTCTGTATATATATAGAAAAATGTTGACGAAAAAAAGAACCCGAAGTCTGACGGTTTTTTTTCTTTTTTTTTAGTGAAAAAAAGACGTTTAAATATATAATCGAATGGGGAGAAATGACTTCATATTGCAGATGGTTTAATACTAATGTTTCACTCTAATTATTACATCAAGACAGAAATTTAATTCTCACTTTGGAAGATATTCTCTGCAAACTGATATTTTTATGGGGGTGTTAGGATTAGAATTCGGAGTAGAATTATAGAATTAGAATCCGAAGTAGAATGAGGAGAAGAATTAGAATTAAAATTGGAATTCGAATTAGATATAGAATTAGAATTAGAATTAGAATTAGAATTAGAATTAGAATCCGAAGTATAATTAGAAGAAGAATTAGAATTAAAATTAGAATTAAGATTGGAATTCGAATTATAGATATAGAATTAGAATTAGAATCCGAAGTATAATTAGAAGAAGAATTAGAATTAAAATTAGAATTAAGATTGGAATTCGAATTATAGATATAGAATTAGAATTAGAATTAGAATTAGAAGAAAAATTAGAATTAGAAGAAGAATTAGAATTAAAAGTGGAATTAAGATTGTAGTTAGAATTAGATATAGAATTAGAAATTGTATCTGAAGTAGAATTAGAAGAAGAATTAGATTTGAATTTGGAATTAAGATTGGAATTCGAATTAGATATAGAATTAGAATTAGTATCCGAAGTAGAATTATAAGAAGAATTAGATTTGAAATTTGAATTAAGATTGAAATTAAAATTGGAATTAGAATTAGAATTATAGAATTGGAATTAGAATTATAGAATTGGAATTGGAATTAGAAAGTAGATATTGAAGCAGCATTAAAATTAGAACTAGAACAAAAATTGGAATTGATAGTAGAATTAGAACAACAGAATTAGAATTTCAGAAATGTAGAAGGCTGCTTCTAATTAATTATTCAGAAATAGGAGTACAATTTAAATTATTCGTAAAATAAAAAGTAAGAAATTTAAATTAAATATTTCAGTTTTAATATTTTTGTTAAATATTAACAAATAAATGAATAAATAAATGAAAAATGATGATGCCAAACTGAAATCGAACGATTGTAATTATAGAAACAAGATTTTCAACGGATTCTTTGTTCTTGAATTTCCTAGGACTTAGCAGAGTGGGAGGGTTAATTATTCGTGACGGATTTGCGAACGTGTCAAGATTGAAGCCTTATTTGTAGAACATATATTTGAAACATTGAGAGGCACCCAGAAAAGGTATATATATATATACAATTAATCACCTTATATTCTTGGAATCGAACCAGCAACACCGGCGTAAAATTAGCTAACACCATTATAATCATTACCAATACCAAACCATTACCAAAAAATATAAGGCAAGGCGGCAAGAGTCCATAAGGTTTTCTTTTTCGGTGAAAGAAAGAAAGGAGAAAAAAAGGAAATCTAATAAGCCGAAAAATAGACGAAAAAAAGGTGTCCGATGCAGCGCAGGTTTAAAGCGAAATGAACGTGATGATGCAACTTAAAATTCAACTATTTATATTGCATTATAATTTCCGAAAGAGTATATCGCGCGTTTTACTCCCAGCGGGATATAAACACCCTGATCGTCAGCAGAAAGTTACCGAATTCACGCTTCTTTTTTTTCTTTCTTTCTTTCTTTCTTTCTTTGAATTTTTATATATACATTTCTTTTCATTAGCTCCGAAACGCCAATGACGAAGCGAAAAAATAAATTTTTAGCCTTTCAAAAAGGGCTGACATTTTGAAACTTCTTGAAAAATTTGTTTTCCAAAACAAGGAAGAAAACAAAAATTCTATTAATGTTCTTTGTGAATTCTTTTTCTCATTGTGTTCTCATAGGGATTATATTGGGGAAACGCCCTAAAGTTCATACTATTATTGTTTTGTGAAGAAAATGAAATTTCGAAATTATATATTTTTTCAACCATTTCGATATATTGATATATTATATATATATATATTTGTGGAAATTTGGAGATTTCACATTAGTCGAACAATAGAAATTAATTTTCAAAGATTAGAAATTAAATTAATTAATAAAGATTAGAAACTTATGTATATTAGTAATGATTAAACCATTTTGTTTAAATTGCATGATGTTTCTTCATAAAGATTAAGATTAACCTTATCTACGATGATGTAATGTATGAAGCAACATTGAAGAAAAAAAAGTGATGAAGATGACAAAACATGGAATTTTTTTTTTGTTTTAATTTCATTATCATTATTGTGCGCAAATGGCAATAAAGAAGGAGAAGAATTAGAAGTAGAGTTAGACACTTAATTAGAATTAAAAGTAACAATAAAGTTGTAGAATAACACTTAACAGTAAAATTATAATTAATTATTCGTAATAACATTGGAATCAAAAGCAGGTTTACAATTATTAGTAAAATTATAAATGGAATTGGAATTAGAAGTAGAATTCAGAGTTAAAACTAGAAGTAAAGTTATAACTATAATTGAAGTTATAATGAGCAATGGAATTATAAATGGAATTGGTATTTAAAGTAGAATTTGAATTGCAATTGTAGGTCAAATTAAAACTATTTAAAACTTATAAGAATTTGAATTAAAATTCAAATTTGTATTACAAGCCGAATTTGTTGTAAAATTATAATTATTAGTAAAGTTACAATTAAAATTAGAATTAGAAATGGAATTAGAATTATAAGTAGAATGGTAACAAAGATTTTCATGAGAATTAAAATTCAAATTAGAATTAGAATTAGGAATAGAATTGAAATTAGAATTAGACTTAGGAATAGAATTAAAATTAGAATTATATAGAATTAGAATTAGAATCAGAATTACAATTAAAAGTAGAATTAGAAATTCGATTAGAATTAGAATTAGAAATAGAATTAAAATTAGAATTATATAGAATTAGAATCAGAATTACAATTAGAAGTAGAATTAGAAATTCGATTAGAATTAGAATTAGAATTAGAATTATAATAAGAAGTAAAATTAAAAATATAGAAATAGAATTAAAGTTAAAATTCGAATAAGAAGTAAAAGAAAAATTAAAAGTAAAATTATAAGTAGAATGAAATTAGGATTAAAAGTAGAATTAGGATTTAAATTGGAATTATATTTAGAATTCGAATTAAAATTAGTAGTAGAATTGAAAGAAGAAGAATTAGAATTTGTAGTAGAATTACAAGTAGAGATGGAAGTAAGATACGATTTATAAGTAAAATTAAAATTAGAATTAGAATTAGAATCAAAATTAGAGTTAGAATCAGAATTATAATTACAATTAGAAGTGGAATTATAACCAGAGTGAGAATTAGAAGTAGAATTAGAATTAGATTTAGAATCAGAATTAGGATGAGAATCAGAATCAGAATTAGAATCAGAATTAGAATCAGAATTATAATTACAATTAGAAGTGGAATTATAACCAGAGTGAGAATTAGAAGTAGAATTAGAATTAGATTTAGAATCACATTTAGAATTAGAATCAAAATTAGAGTTAGAATCAGAATTATAATTACAATTAGAAGTGGAATTATAACCAGAGTGAGAATTAGAAGTAGAATTAGAATTAGATTTAGAATCAGAATTAGGATGAGAATCAGAATCAGAATTAGAATCAGAATTAGAATCAGAATTATAATTACAATTAGAAGTGGAATTATAACCAGAGTGAGAATTAGAAGTAGAATTAGAATTAGATTTAGAATCACATTTAGGATGAGAATCAGAATTAGGATTAGAATCAGAATCATAATTACAATTAGAAGTGGAATTATAACCAGAGTGAGAATTAGAATTAGAATTAGATTTAGAATCAGAATTAGGATGATAATCAGAATCAGAATCAGAATTAGAATTAGAATTAGGATTAGAATCAGAATTATAATTACAATTAGAAGTGGAATTATAACCGGAGTGAGAATTAGAAGTAGTATTAGAATTAGATTTAGAATCAGAATTAGGATGAGAATCAGAATCAGAATTAGAATTAGAATTAGAATTAGAATTAGAATTAGAATTAGAATTAGAGTTAGAATCAGAATTAGGATGAAAATCAGAATTAGAATCAGAATTAGAATTAATATTAGAATTAGGATTAGAATTAGAATTATAATTAGAATTAGAAGCGGAATTATAACCAGAACTAGAATTAGAATTAGAATTAGAATTAGAATTAGAATTAGAATTAGAATTAGAATTAGAATTAGAATTAGAATTAGAATTAGAATTAGAATTAAAATTAAAATTAGAATTAGAATTAGAATTAGAATTAGAATTAGAATTAGAATTAGAATTAGAATTAGAATTAGAATTATAATAAGAAGTAAAATTAGAATTAGAATTAGAATTAGAATTAGAGTTAGAATCAGAATTAGGATGAGAATCAGAATCAGAATCACAATTAGAATCAGAATTAGAATTAGAATTAGGATTAGAATCAGAATTAGAATTACATTTAGAAGTGGAATTATAACCAGAACTAGAATTAGAATTAGAATTAGAATTAGAATTAGAATTAGAATTAGAATTAGAATTAGAATTAGAATTAGAATTATAATAAGAAGTAAAATTAGAAATATAGAAATAGAATTAGAGTTTAAATTCGAATAAGAAGTAAAAGAAACATTAAAAGTAAAATTATAAGTAGAATGAAATTAGGATTAAAAGTAGAATTAGGATTTAAATTGGAATTATATTTAGAATTCGAATTAAAATTAGCAGTAGAATTGAATGAAGAATAATTAGAATTTGTAGTAGAATTACAAGTAGAGATAGAAGTAAGATACGATTTATAAGTAAAATTAAAATTAGAATCAGAATTAGAATTAGAATTAGGATTAGAATCAGAATTATAATTACAATTAGAAGTGGAATTATAACCGGAGTGAGAATTAGAAGTAGTATTAGAATTATATTTAGAATCAGAATTAGGATGAGAATCAGAATCAGAATTAGAATCAAAATTAGAATTTGAATTAGAATTTGAATTAGAATTTGAATTTGAATTAGAATCAGAATTAGAATTAATATTATAATTAGGATTAGAATTAGAATTATAATTAGAATTAGAATTATAATTAGAATTAGAAGTGGAATTATAACCAGAATGAGAATTAGAAGTAGAATTAGAATTAGAGTTAGAATCAGAATTAGGATGAGAATCAGAATCAGAATCACAATTAGAATCAGAATTAGAATTAGAATTAGGATTAGAATCAGAATCAGAATTATATTTAGAAGTGGAATTATAACCAGAATTAGAATTAGAATTAGATTTAAAATTTGAATTATATTTTAAATTAAAATTAGAAGAAAAATAAAAAGATGATTCTGAATGAGAAATAAAATGAGGATACGTCAAATATTTTTTGCATCTTCTACTGTTTAAATCATCAGAAAATTTCTTTATCACCCAACTTTCACTTTTCATTCATAAAAAATTTAACACACCGAATATGTTTTCGTTATATAATTTAAACTCTTGTTTTTCTTACTTTACGTCCCTAAATGAAACAAGAGATCAGAATTCATAGAATATTTGATATAGCCGTTCTTTTTCTGTATTCAAGTAAATTGGACATTTCTCTCTTTCTCTCTCTCTTTTTTTTGTATAAATATAAACTTTTCCTAAAGAGAGAATTCCGAATGAAAGTTTCGACCCCGATAAAAGTTTTTGGACAAAAAGAAAAAGAGGGACAGGATCTTTGAAGGATCAAGGTATATACACACATCTCTGGAGTGCATTATTTCCACCACCGCAGCAACATTGCCATCATCACCGGAAGTAGGACTACTCGCCAAGTTGAGTAGCGGACGAGAAAAGATGGATGGTTTTGTTGGCGAGGGTTGGTAACTTTTGTTTTTACGCGGATAAACCACCAAGGAAACGATGACGCCCTTCTGAATTTATTCTCAAGAGAAAAAGGATCCTTTTTCTTTATAACCTTGTCGCTATCGCCGTTTTTCTTTCTCTTTACCTTCGAATATATCTTTTTTCTATATATAAACTCATCCCTTTCTCTTGGCCGCACTTCTAGGAAAAGAAATTATCATTTTCTTTTCAATCGATTTGGATTTAAATAGATTTGAAATAAAGTTTGAAGTTTTTTTTAGAGCAATTTTTTTTTGATTCGTAATAATTTTCCCCTAATAAGACGTTTGCATTTGAAAAGTATCTTCTTCGCTCCCTTGGAGTCTTACAAGTGCCTTAATTTTTTATTCGTAATCTCTCTTTCTTTTTTTTTGTATCCTCTTTCTGGACGTAATATGTTGAAAGTGAAGCTTTCTAACTTCTAAGTCCAATTCACGTGTAAGCCTTCTTCTTTTTTTTTGTTCAAATATGGTTGGTTCTGGAAAATCCGCAAGTTCTTTGAAACTTTTTTTTTGTCTTATACGGCTTTTCTGCTTCTTTAACTTTTTTTTCTCCTACACCACTGGCTTTTACTTTTATCCATTTGTTGGAGTTACGTCGGCTATTGGTTTTAGCAACTTCAGCGCCCTCTTCTGTGAAAGAAAACAATTTATATGTCCACACGTGTATTATCTTAATCAAGACACTAAATAACTGATTCCAAAAACACTAAAATTGATCTTTTAAATTAAATTTAAAATTATCTTTTATTTACGAAATTACTTCCCAAGGGGAATTTTAAATAAAAAAAGAAACGGACGAAGTGGATAATTATTAATTTAATTGTTTTGAAATTAGTACGCGTTAGAATGAGGGATTGTATTATTTTAATTGCAAGGAATTAGGACGTATTCGAATTAGGAATTAGGGAGTACTCGAATTAGGAATTAGGGCGTACTCGAATTAGGAATTAGGACGTACTCGAATTAAGAATTGTATTAATCCAACTGTTAGGAATTAGGACGTATTCGAATTAGGAATTGTATAATTTCAATCTTTAGGAATTAGGAAGTATTCGAATTAGGAATTAGGACGTACTCGAATTAGGAGTTGCAAATTTTATACCAAAAATTCTGTCTTTTAACACGAAAAAACAATTGGAATAAATATTTTCATTCCTTAAAATATGAAAACTAAAAAATGTATTGTATCCCTTAATAAAAAAAAATGACCACACATAAAAAAAGTGAAAAAATTGTACAAAAAAAGATAAAAATAGTTGCAACATCAATTTTTTTTTTTTTTTGTATAATATCGAGGGCAAGAGAAAAGAATGAAAATTAGATGAATGATTTATGACAGAGAATGTGAAAAGGGATAAAAAATAGAGAAGAGAGGGTTTAGTTTGCGTGGAGAGAGAATGAGAGAGAGAGAGAGAGTGATGAAAACACGTGGTGATCACACACGAGAGTGACTCTTGGACGCAAGCGCGCGATACTGATTAGGAGGAGAATGGAGAGAATTTCACTCTTCCCATGACCGATGCGATGGCTAAACATGTTTTGTGGATGTGTTGGTGAATAATAGGCGCAGAAGAATATATATATATCGATCGCATTTATAATGGTCGCATGAAAGAGAAGGATAAATATATATAGTTCATTGGTCAGTTGCAGGAAACACCCCACGTGATTCCAAAGGGGGTTGTCCCTCTGCTACAAGGGAGATTAGAACCCTTACGAAGGAGGTTCTATAATCTAATGCTGTAGCCTTTCTTTTGGGGTGGAATCCTCATAATCGCGGCTTGCCCATTCTGTACGTGAAACTTTTTCCCTTTTTTTTCTCAAAATTATTTATATCATATATATATATATATAACTTTCAGCTTCGTTTTTCTGTTCCGCTCACAATATTTATAAACTTAGATTTACAAAAATTTCACAAAAGAATATCGGTGATTTTCAATAATTAGAGGATTCTAATTTGAAAGAAAAATTTTAAAGTGGAATTAGAATTATAGAAACTATAGTTAGAATATTATTAGATATAATATAAATATTATTATTATTATTATTATTATTAGAAACTTAATTAGAATTAAAAACGGAATTAGAAACATTAGCAGAAGTAAAATTAGAATTAGAAAAATTATTAGAACATTAGAAGTAGAATTAGAATTGGAATGATAATTAGATGTAGAATTATATTAGAATTAAAAAAAAATTACAGGTTCTAACTCAAAATTTAAATTAAAATTAGAACCAAATTGGAATTAGAAAATCCATTAGAACTGGAAGTAAAATTACAATTAATTATTAATAAAAAAAATAGGAGTAGAATTAGAATTATTAGTAGAGTTATGACCAAAATTAGAATTAGAAATAGAATCTAAAAATTATTAGTAAAATAGTAACAAAAAATTGAATTAGAATTAGAATTACAATTAACATTAAACAAAGAATTAGAATTACTATTAGAATTACAATTAACATTAAAAATAGTATTTGATTTACAATTAGAATTACAATCAATATTAAAATTAGAATTAAAATTAGAACTAGAATTAAAAATAGTACTAGAATTAGAACTAGAACTAGAATTAGAACTAGAACTAGAATTAGAACTAGAACTAGAATTAGAACTATAGAATTATAACTAGAATTAGAAATAGTACTAGAATTATAACTAGAATTAAAACTAGAATTAGAACTAGAACAAGAACTAGAATTAGAATTAGAACTAGAACTAGAATTAGAATTAGAACTAGAATTAAAACTAGAACTAAAATTAGAACTAGAACTAGAATTAGTATTAGAACTAGAATTAGAACTAGAATTAAAACTAGAACTAGAACTAGAATTAAAACTAGAATTAGTACGAGAATTACAACTAGAACTTGAATTAGAATTAAAATTAGAACTAGAATTAGAAATAGTACTAGAATTAGAACTAAAACTAGAATTAGAATCAGAACTAGAACTAGAATTAGAATTAGAACTAGAACTAGAATTAAAACTAGAACTAGAACTAGAACTAGAATTAGAATTAGAATTAGAATTAGAACTAGAACTAGAATTAAAACTAGAGCTAGAACTGGAATTAGAAATAGTACTAGAATTAGAACTACAATTAGAACCAGAATTAAAACTAGAATTAGAATTAGAATTAGAATTAGAATTACGATTAAAAGTAGAAGTTAAGTTAGAAATCGAATTGAATTTAGTGTCAGAATTACGATTAGAAGTAGAATTATTAATTGAATTAGATTTCAAATTAGAATTAAGATTAGAATTAGAATTAAAGTAGAATGTGAAATAGGGTTAGAATCCGAATTTTTACGTATATTTATAATCATAAAAAACAAAAATAAATTCTCATTCCACTAAGAATCAAAATCATAACTAGTATTATAGAAATAGAAATAAATTTTTAAAGATTTAGAATTACAATTGAAAGTAAAACTAAAATCAGAATTAGAATTAAAATAGAATTAGTATTAGAAATACTATCAGAAGTAGTATAGTAGAATTACAATTAGTCCTACAATTTGAAATTGTATTAGATTTAGAATTAGAATAACGATATGAAGTAGAAGTAGAATTAAAAAAAATTCAATTATATTTAGAACTAAAATTCAAACTAGAAGTTGAACCTGAATTGTAAATTGAATAAGTTTTAGAATTAGAAGTAGAAATAGAATGAGACCTAGAATTAGATTTAGAATTGGAAATTGTTTTAGATTTAGAATTAGAATTACAATTAGAAGTGAAATTAGAATTAGATTTAGTATCATAATCACGATTGGAAGTAGAATTAAAATTAGAAATTTAACCAGACTTACGATTAGAATTATAATTAACATTTAATTTAGAATTAGATAAAATTAGTTAAAAGTAGAATTAGAATTAGAAAGTTAATTAGAAGTAGATTAGGCAATAGAAATAATAATTACAGGTTCCAACTCAAAATTAGAATTTAAAGTAGAATTGGATCCGAATTGGAATTAGAATTGGAATTAAAACTTTAATTAAAATTTAAAATACAAATTAAAGTCTAAAATTGAATTAGAAATATCGAATTAGAATTGTATTTAAATATAAACATGATTCCAATTATTATGAGATTTAGAAGGAGAAAAATAGTATAAATTAAAATAGAATTAGAAGTTGAATTTAAAGTAGAATTATATAATTAGAAGTAGAATTTAAAGTAGAATTATAGAATTAGCAGTAGAATTTAAAGTAGAATTATATAATTAGAAGTAGAATTTAAAGTAGAATTATAGAATTAGCAGTAGAATTTAAAGTAGAATTATAGAATTAGAAATATAATTTGAAGTAGAATTATAGAATTAGAAGTAGAATTTAAACGAGAATTAGAATTAGAATAAGAAGTAAAATTAAAAAAAAGAAATAGAATTAGAGTTACAATTATAATAAAAAGGAAAGGTAGATTAAAAGAAGAAAAGAAGAATTATAAATGGAATTGGAATTGGAAGTCAAAGTACAATTATTGTTGGAATCGTAACAAAAATTGGAATTAGAATTAGAATTGCAATTAGAATGAGAAGTAGAAATTAGTATTAGACTTAGAATTAGAATTAAAATTAGAATCAAAATTAGAATCAAAATTAGAATTTCAATTTGTCTACTTGTACAAAAAATTTAACTTGCGATATGTCTATAATTTCTTTTTTTTCTTGACAATTCTAAATACATAGGTATAATTCTAATTCTAATTACAATATTCAAATGTAAATTCTAATTCCAACTATAATTTTTAATTGAAATTCTTATTCTGATTTCAATTCGGATTTATAATTGAATTTCAATTCTAATTTTAATTTTTATTTTAATTCCAATTGTATTTCTTATTTTAGTTCCAATTCTAATTCTGGTTCTAATTCCAAGTCTAATTCTGATTCTAATTCCAATTCCAATTCCAATTCTAATTCTAATTGAAATTCCAACTTAAACTCCAATATTAACATTACATCTAATGCACTGTTTTGTTTAAAAATTTAAATTGAAACTAATTTCCATGAGGCGAGGAAGAAAAGATAATATTATAAGGAATCAGAGAGAAAGGGAATGAAAAAACTTTTCCAACAAGGGCGTGTTTGGAAACGATAAACAGACGAAGAGGCCATTTAGCCTTTTGGGAAGAATTTTTCTCCCCTTTTTTTTCTTCTTTTTTTTCTCTTTACCAACATTTCTCATTTCCACGAGGAGCTTAAATCGTTAATCAGCTAGGGGTTTTCTGATTGTGTGATTTTAAATAGGGCGCTTTTAACGAAGCGAGCGACGATTAATTTTGCGCCACGCTGACGACTTCTAAAATACTGTATATATATATATAGTTACGATGAAAAAGGATAAGATATAAAATTAGGAGGAGGAAGAAAAGGAGAACGTAGCGAAATTCTTATTCCAAAAGAAAGAGGGAAACAATGCACGAAGAAGTTCGGACAGCATGAGAAGGGAGATTGGGCAGACAAAGAGTGCAAAGGCAATAGAACAAAGGGAAGATAACGGACCTTACAAAAACACTGAAAGGGAGAGAGAACAAACTTCTTTTTCGCCCTTACCGTTAAAGCGACCAACTATTCCTATTGTCGCAGGAACATTCATCTTCATATATATATATATTTTTTTTTTTTAAGAAATCCCAGTTCTTTGGAAAGGTTAAATAATTAATGATTTTGGGTTTATGATCAGTCACTTTTTCTATATCTTAAATTATATTTGCTTTCTAACACACACGAAGTTTGTTAATTAATAATTTCTTTGTTGTACCATATTATTAGGAAAATGCTCTTTAACAAATATTCCTTTTGTCCCAAAAAATTTAATTTCTGGTTCGTAATATCGCAATCGTTTTTCAATTTGAATATGATTTTTAAATTCTAATTCCTCTTTTTATGGAAAAAATATTATAGTAATTTTATTCTAATTCCACTTTTTTACAAGTCGAAATATTATTCAAATTCTAATTCCACTTTTATAATTCTCCTTCTAATTTTAATTCGAAGACCAAGTCAAACAGTAAAATAGTTTTATAGCATAATTCCACTTCGTATAATAATTATAATTTTGATTCAATTCCCAACTTTAATTTTAATTTCAGTTCTAATTCCAAGTCTATTATAATTCTAATTCCGAGTTAGAATCAGAAATTTTAAAAAATTTGAATTCCAATTCTAATTCCAATTCTAATTCTAATTCTAATTAGAATTTTCAATCTAATACTAATTCGGATTCTAATTTTTCTACTCCTCATTATAATTTTAATTGTACTTCAAATTCTAATTCGAAATTAAATTCAAAAATCAATAATGAATTGAATTTCAAATCAACTTCTCATTATAATTTCAATCTTGTTCAACATTACTGCAATTCTAATTTCAACTTTAATTAGATTCTTTTTGCAAATCTAATTTCTACATTAATTTAAATTTTAGATCCAATTCTTTATTTACTTTATATTTTAATTGTACTTCTAATTCTAGGATTTTAAATCTAATTTAATTCTTTTCGTGTTACAAATACAATATCTAATAATTTATTAATGATTGTAATTCTTATTCTAATTTGAGTTTGGTTCTTTAATTCTATATCTAATTTTAATTTTAAGTCTAATTCTAATTCTTCATGCAATTATAAGTACATAACACTAATCCTACGTATGAAACAAATTTAACATCCTCATCATAATTTCAGTTTTATGTTCGATATTCAATTTTAATTTTCATTCTAATTCAATTTTTTATTTAAATTCTAATTCTGCTTATAATTCTAATTCTACTTTCAATTCTATTTCTATTTATATAATTCTACTTTTAATTCTATATCTATTTATATAATTCTACTTTTAATTCTATATCTATTTATATAATTCTACTTTTAATTCTAATAATAATCCCAATCCCAATACCAATTCTAATAAAAATTCTAATTAAAATATATTTCTAATTCTAAAACACAATCAAATACTAATTCTAATTTCTATTTCAATTTGAATTCTACTTCTACTTCAATATTTATTTTTGCTCTTACATATTTACGTCTAATTCTATTATTCTAATTCAAATTTTAAATTGGATTCTAGTTCTAATATCAATTCTAATTTTAATTCCCATTTGAATTTGAATACTACTTCGAATTCTTTATTTGATTTCGATTTTACTTGTACTTCTAATTAAATGATTCTAATTCTAATTATAATTCTAATGTTAAATATGATTTTGATTTTAATTCTTTTATTCTAATTGTTTTTATAATTCTAATTCTAATTCTAGTTCTAATTTTAATCATTATTCTAATTCTTTAATATTCTAATGTTTTCATCATTCTATTACTAATTCTACTTCGAATTCTAATTCGAATTATGATTTTTCCTCTAATTCTTTAATTCTAATTGTTTCTATAATTCTATTCCTAATTGTAGTTCTAGTTTTAATCCTAATTTGAATTCTTAAATTCTAATGTTTTTATAATTCTAATACTAATTCTAGTTCAAATTCTAATTCTAAATTATGATTTCTATACTCTAATTCTTTAATTCTAATGATTTTATAGTTCTAATAATAATTCAAATTCGATTTCTAATTCTAATTATGATTTTTACTCTAATTCTTTAATTATAATTGTTTTGATAATTGTAATCCTATTTCTACTTCTAATTCTAATTCTTTATGTATAATTATAACTACAACTCTTATTCTAGGTCGAATTAAAATTTAATATCCTCATAATAATTTTAGTTTTAACTTAAGATTATTATCAATTCTAATTATAATTCTAATTCAATTCGTTAATTCAATTTGAATTCTATTTCTAAACTTTTGTTTCTAATTCTAACTTTAATGGTACTTCTAATTCTTAATTTTTAATATTTATTCATAATCGTTATTATACTATAGAATTAGAATTAAAATTAGTATTAAAATTAGAAGTAGAAATAGAATTAGATATAGAAGTAGATTTAGAATTAGAATTAGAATTAGAATTAGAATTAGAATTAGAATTAGAATTAGAATTAGAATTAGAATTAGAATTAGAATTAGAATTAGAATTAGAATTAGAATTAGAATTAGAATTAGAATTAGAATTAGAATTAGAATTAGAATTAGAATTAGAATTAGAATTAGAATTAGAATTAGAATAGTAAAAGTGGACGTAGAATTAGAATTACAATTAGAAGCAGAATTATAACAAGAATTGGAATTAGAATAAGATATCGAAGTAGATTTATAGAATTCGTTTTTCAATGTCAGATTTAATATAGAATATAAATAACAATTAAAATTAGAATTAGAATTCTTATAAGAAGAAGAATTTAATGTAGAAAATAAGTAACAATTTAAATTAGAATTATGACTAATTATAATTAATAACGTATTGGAATCAGGAGCGAAATTATTATTATTGCTAAAATTATAACTATAGAATTAAAATTAGAATTAGAAATAGAATTGAAATGTAAATTGCAATTAGAATTCGAATAAGAATTAGAATTAGAATTAAAATATGAATAAGAATTATAGAATTAGAATTAGAATTAAAATCAGAATTACAATTAGAAGTAGAATTAGAAATTCGATTAGAATTAGAATTAGTAAAAAGAATTAAAATCAGAATTAGAATTAGAATAAGAATTAGGATTAGAATCAGAATTAAAATTAAAATTAGAAGTGGTATTATAACTAGAATGAGAATTAGAAGTAGAATTAGAATTAGAGTTAGAATCAGAATTAGGATGAGAATCAGAATTAGAATTAGAATTAGAATCAGAATCAGAATTAGAATTAGGATTAGAATCAAAATTAGAGTTAGAATCAGAATTAGAAATTGAATTAAAATAGTAAAAGGGGATGTAGAATTAGAATTACAATGAAAAGAATTGTATCTAGAATTGGAATCAGAATAAAAATTAGGATTTAAAGTACTTGATGTGACAATAACGCAGTTTAAATTAGAATTTGAATTAAAATAGTAAAAGTGGATGTAGAATTAGAATTACAATTAAAATAATTGTATCTAGAATTGGAATTAGAATTAGAATAAAAATTAGAATTAAAATTACTTGAAGTGACAGTGTAACAGTTTGAATTAGAATTTTAATTAATACAGTAAAAGTGGATGTAGAATTAGAATCACAATTAAGAGAATAATATCGTAACTAGAATTAGAACTAGAATTAGAAGTAGAATTAAGAATAAAAGTTATATTAAGTCCATATTACAATGTAGAATTTTAAGTAGAATTAGAAATGTACTCAAAATAGAATTATGCGAAAACAAAAATAAAATTCACTAGAAGTGGAATTAAACAGAATTGTGACCTAATGACATTGACTCTATTTCGATGTTTTCTTCATGTAAATCAACTGTTAGTGCATAAAAAAGGAGAAAATAATTTTATTTCCAAATATTTTCTATGAATGCGAATGTAATTAAAGTTTGGAGCAAAGTGAAATGGATTCTCCAAGCGAAATGAAAAACGAGCTAATAAATTACGTGAATTAAAGTAAGGACAAGAGATTTCCTGGTTGTGAAAGAGGGGAGAGAGAGATGACAAGCACCCTCGATATATATATATTTTTTTTAAAGCGAAACTCGTTCCTACTAAGTGCCGGTACAAGTCTTTTGAAAAGTGCGGGCGCGCAAAAAGTTTCTCTCTCTCTCTATCTCTCTTTCACTCTGTCGCGTATAAGCTTAAGCCAGAGGCGCTGCAAGAATTAATTATTTAGGGGACAAAAATGGCGCTGTTCTCCTGACCCCTTCTCGCTCTCTTTCTTTCTTTTTCTTTCTCTCTGTCCTCTTCGTATTTTCTTTCTTTTTTGCTTGGTCGTTTCCTTTCGCCAAGCGAGGCCTGGCTCGAGCCTAGCCCAGGGGCAACGCATGGCAACGATATAATTATATGGTGGTAGGTGGGATGAGTCTCCAACTCTCCCATTTGGAGCACCGTGGCATAAAGGGGCTTCAAGTATTCATGTTTTCATTACGAAGGTCTCTATATCGCCGCCACCGGTAAAGGGATTTTGCCATTTCCACCCACCCACCCCTCCCTTCCCTTATTCTCACCCTCTCTCTCTCTCTCTCTTCCCTCTTTTATCTCACACCAAGTGTGCCAACCGATTACTCTCTTCTCTTTAAAAAAATAATCCCCCTCTGAGAATACCACTCAGCTCAATTTGTATATTCTGATGATTTCACTTTTCAAACGTATACACAATTATCAAATTACACTTGTATATTAATTGTACACACTAATTATAATACATGGGTGAATTTTCTGAAAGTGACATTTTTTATATATCGATTAATTTTACAAAATCTACTCTTTAATAATTATAATCAATTTCCATAGTGAAAATTTAGTACTTATCATTTTTAAAAGAAAATTAAATAATTTTATTCAACTTAATTTACCTAATAACTAAATTACTTTCATCTCCGCGAAGCCTTTTCAACATGTCTCCAATAGGACTTCTACAATAAAATTAAATTTTCATGGTTTTTTTCAAACTCTCAGAAATTTTTTTAAAATATTGTCAGAAAGTACAATGTTTTTTCTATCACTATATGCATTTTAAAATTTTGTAGACCTCACTTTTATTTTTGATAAAAATGTTTCAACTTTGTCCTCAGTTTTAGGTTAAAATTACTTTACAATGATTACTGACATTTTATACTTTAAAAATATCTTAAACAAAATTTTAATGCACATTAAAATAAAGCTGAGAATCTGACGTTAAATTTTCCTATATTTTATCTACAAAAAGGAGAAAAATTATTGCTGTTATAAATAATCGAAATTTACATTTTTCTCCGAGTAAAAATTAATTTCATCTCCGAAGCCTTCCTTTTTGATAAATAACCGAATGTAGAAGTAAATTTAACCGAATATTTCGATGGTAATATAAAATGAGGGTGTGAGATTTGTGTTTTACTAAAAAACATATTTTAATTGCGCCCTAATGTATACAAATATGAAAGAAAATTTATTTTTCATCTCCGAAGCCTTTTCCTTGAAATATGCGATCTTTTGTTTTTAATATTTAGCATTGCTTTGAAAAAATTAACCTAAATTACCATTAAATCAAATACTTTAAATACATTAATATTTTCATCTAATTGAACATATTTGGTATTAAAATATACAAATTATTAATTTTTAAGCAGTGTAATTTTATTTTCGATTTCGTGAACGCGATATTGGCGTGAATTTTTAATAGAAAAGCTCGCCAATTAAATAAAATTAATTTAATGGAGCAACAATAATATTTTTCAAATGAAAAAAACTTTAATATTTTTAAGAATTAATTTTGCGCAACCTAAAAATCTTACTCTTGAGTATGAAATTAAGTAGTTTTAATAGAAAAAACCATATAATTGAAGAAAAAAATTAATTGGAAAACTGAAATTTAAAAGTGTCACTTTCAGAAAATTCACCCATAAACACAGGGAAACTAATTTCGGTCAACCTTTAGCACCAGAATAGTAAGAACCAAAAAAAAGAAAGATTTTATAGTACTTTTTTACGCTAAAAACGAATGTTTTGTTAGATTTTCTCTAAATATGGAAAATTTCAAAATGGCGGATCCAATATGGCGGAAAATTTAGAATCAATGGCATTTGCTTGAAACTTATTGCTCGGGGATTTTCGGGGTCGCTGATTACGAATAAGAAGAAAAATTTTAAAAATTTAATATGGCGGACGAAAAAAATCAATTGAAACTTTGTTACTACACAAAAAAAATTTATTTGATTCAAATATCCGATTATTTGACTATTATCAAATAAATATTTACTTAAATCAAATAATTTTTATTTCAATCAATTTAATAATACTTGCTTCAAATACTGAAACTTGCTTCAAATACTGAAATATTTTATTCAAATACTGAAATATTTTATTCAAATAAAAATTATTTGATTTAAGTAAATATTTATTTGATAATAGTCAATCGGTTATTTAAATCAAATAAATTTTTTTTTCAGTGTATGCGGGGTATTTTGGGTCGCTACTCTCTAAATCTGAATTAGTATAGTTTTCTACTAATGAAATAGTGCGAATTCGTCTACCAATTGAAATTAGTAACTGTTTTTATTAATTTTTAGTAGTTTTTCACTAATTATTATAATAATTAGTGAAAAACTACTAAAAATTAATAAAAACAGTTACTTTCAAATTAGTAAATTTTCTACTATAGTAGAAAATTTACTAATTTGAAATAGTAAAAAATACGTTCTACTAATTGAATTAGTAATTTTCTACTAGCAATTTGTAAAAAACTACTAAAAATGAGTAAAAAATGTTACTAATTCAAATTGGTAAACGAATCCGCACTAATTCAGATTTATATAGAGTAAGGACTAAAATAAAATCATTTCTTAAAGAAATAAAATGTTTGTTACAATATATAGAGATAATTTTTAAAAAACGATTTTTCTTTCAGAAACCTATGTATTTTATACAATTTTTATTTCTATACAAAATTTAAACAAATTTGAAACTAATCTCAAAATAAAAAATAGAAAAATCCATTAAATTAAGAAAAACGGAGGAATTAGAATTGAAAAACTGACAAATTTGAATTGGATTAAAAGAATAATGTATAATTAATAAAAAAAAAATGTAATTGAATTTAAAAAGTAAACTTAAATTCGAATTGAGAGGAATTAGAAATAAACGAAAAGAAAGTAAAAAAGAATTGAAATTAGCAGGAGAAAAGAGGAATTAAAATTGAATAATTCGTAAATGGCTGAAAAACAGAACGAATTCAAATTCCGATAATTTATATTATGTATTATTCGAATGTTTTCATTTTTTTTAATTAGAATTTAAATTACTAGTAGAATTAAAAATGGAATTAAAATTAGAATTGGTATAAGATTGAAAATTAGAACTGAACTTAGAATTAAAATTATTTAAAGAATTGCTGACTGAAAGTCAGAATTAGATAAGTATAAAAAGAATTAGAATTTGAATTAAAATATTAAAACACAGTCTTAAATTTGATTAAAGAATTAAATTATAATTATAGAATTGAATGTAAAATTAGGAATTGAATTAGAATATAAATTGTAAATATAGAATTAACAATAGAATAAGAAGTATAGGATTGGAATTATAGAATTAGGAGTGTAATTAGTATTAGAATTATAAAAACAATTAGAATTGAAGAATTAGAATCAAAATCATAATTCGAATTAACATTAGAATTAGAATTAGAATTAGAATTAGAATTAGAATTAGAATTAGAATTAGAATTAGAATTAGAATTAGAATTAGAATTAGAATTAGAATTAGAATTAGAATTAGAATTAGAATTAGAATTAGAATTAGAATTAGAATTAGAATTAGAATTAGAATTAGAATTAGAATAAGAATTAGAATTAGAATTAAAACTAGAATTAGTATTAGAATTGAACAATTAGAATTAGAATTAAAATTTGAACTAAAGTTAGTATTAAAATTGAAATATTAGAATTAGAACTAGAATTAGTTTTAGAATTAGTATTAAAAGTATAATAAATCACAATAAAATGAAAATTAGTTTTTAATTATTCTAAAGTATTGGAAGAAGAAAATTTGATTGGAATTATAGAATTAGGAGTAGAATTTGTATTAGAATTATAATTAAAGAATTAGAATCAAAATCATAATTAGAAATTGAATTAGAGGCAGAATTAAAATTGTAATTAAAATTTTATGAATTTAAAACAAAATTAGAAATGAAGTTATAGAGAGTTGGATTATAATTAGAATTAGAATTCTATTATTTTAATTCAATTGGAATTAGAAGTATAGATGCAGAAGTAGAATTATTATAGCAAAGCATTAGAATTCGAATGAAAATTAGAATTAAAATCAGTATTATTTGTAGAAATAAAAATAGAGAATTAGAATTAAAATTTTACAATTATAATTGGAATTTAAATCAAATTAAAATTAAAACCAAAGGTATAGAGAATAATAGAAATTCAGTAATTAGAATTAAACATTTTATTTGACATAGGAATACTAGTAGAAAATTAGAATTAGTATTAAAATAGGAATTAGAATTAGAATAAGAATTAGAATTAGCATAAGAATTAGAGTTATAGAAATAGAATTGCAGTTAGAATTGGAGTTAATAGAAATAGAATTGAAATATACAAATTTGAAAATAGGATCAAAATTAAAATTAAAAGAAGAATGGGAATTAAAAGTAGAATTAGAATTAAAAAAGTAAAATTTTAATAATTCATATTTAATGTTACAGTTGGAGTTGGAATTTAATTTATCGTTTGAATTAGGTTTGGAATTAAAATTAGAACGAATTAGAATTAGAAGATGAAATTTCCTGTTGGAGTTGGAATTATAATTGGAATTTGATTTATCATTTGAATTAGGTTTGGAATTATAATTACAACCAATTAGAATGAGAAGATGAAATTTCCTCTTTGAGGTGGAATTATAATTGGAATTTAATTTATTATTTGAATTAGGTATGGAATTAAAATTAGAACAAATAAGAATTAGAAAATGAAATTTCTTCTTTGAGGTGGAATTATAATTGGAAGTTTATTTATCGTTAGATTTAGATTTGAATTTAAAATTAGAAAGAATTAGAATTAGAAGTTGAAATTTCCTGTTGGAGTTGGAATTATATAATTAGAATTTAATTTATGGTTGGTATTAGATTTGGAATTAAAATTATAGAACGAATAGAATTATAAGAAATAATAAAATTAATTAATTAAGAACATTTTATTTCATTTCATTTCCATTTATTCATATGGTTCTAATTCTTTAATTCTAATTAATTCTAATTCTTATTTTTCTAATATAATTCTATTATTCTAATTATTATATTAATTAGGAGATGAAATTTCCTCTTTGGAGTTGGAATTATAACTGGAATTTAATTTATCATTAGAATTAGGTATGGAATTAAAATTAGAACAAATTAGAATTAGAAAAAGAAATTTCTTCTTTGAGGTGGAATTATAATTGGAATTTAATTTATCATTAGAATTAGGTTTGGAAATAAAATTAGAACCAATGAGAATTAGAAGATGAAATTTCCTCTTGAACATAAAGAATTTCTCTCTATTTCTCCCTAAAAAAAAATAAAAATCGATAATAAAAATGTAATTCTACTCATTATGGTGTTCAAAGCAATATAAAACACTTTGGCATGTAGCTCCTCAATATAATCCGCAAAACATAAAAGAATAAATTTTCCAAAACTGATATTGCCCTTTCAAACGTGCTCGATAATAAATTGAGAGCAAAAACTATTTTCAAAAAAAAAAACGCATGCACATGCGAAATAGAAATTCTAAATTGAAAAAAAAGTGATGAGTTAATTTGAAATGCAACATATGTTCGTTGCTTTTTATTTTTTGGAAGAAAATCGTTAACAGCGTGCCGAATACAATAGAGTGAGAAATAGAAAATTATGTGAAGCCAAAGGCGCCATGCCGAGGCACGAAGTTGCGTATATAAAATGCCGTCTCTCTTTTACATTTTTTTTTTTTTGTGTTATAGGTGCGACGTGGGCGATTTTATGTTACACCGACAATGGGACAAAGAGATCTGTTTTTTTTTTCACTCACGTGACTGACACCTGTCCAAAGTGTGAAGCGTGTGCCGCTGATACGACACTGCCTACCGCTTTATTAGTATTGAGATAATGCGATACACGCGGCGAAAAACAGAACGAATCAGGGAAAGCTGTATTTTTTCCTCTAATCAGAAAGAATAGAATTTTAAGGTTATTTTATAACTTGCCAAGCAAACAGTAACAATAGTCCATTATATTCACTCCATACGTACGTTTCTTTTATCATGAACAATATTTTTGTCCCACTGAATTTAAAAAATTAACGAAAAAAAAATCAAGCCGGTAATGTAGATTTCTACAATAATTTTTATACCCTAATTCGCTAAAAACAGTTATGGGATTTAACTTACTTGATTATTAAAGAAATGCCAAAAAAAAGTTTACAAAAATCAATCATTCCTTTGAGAAAATTGACCGAATTCTAAGAAAAGTTACAATTCTGACCTTAATTCCGTTTTCAGATCAATAAATAAAATTCTAATTCATGGTTCCACTTTAAAGTCTACTGAGTCTAATTGCTACTAATTTTAATTTCTAAATCTCTGACATTTTTTTTTTAAATGGTAAATTATTTATGAAAATTTTTGATTGAATAGCCAAACAGCGTTTTGTTATTGATGCTTTTTCTATGTATGAGATGAGCATAGATCGTCATTTATTGCTCTGGAGGAAAGAGGACATTTATTTAGTAGGTCCGAAGTGAATTTATCTTCAAGATATTGTCACGCGACCTCCAGCAACAGGCTACTCACGTATTTCTTGTTCAGATGTCCGCTCTCGTACCCGCACCATCAAATAATACGATCGAGAAGGACTTCTAACTATAAATAAGTTACCAAACGTTCCTCTTGATCTCTCCCATTACAAGCTTCTCCTAACATCTTAATTTCTCATTTAGTTTTTTTTTGCTCTTTCACTTTCAGCTTTACGTTTAAACTCTTTCAGTTCTTGTATTCAATGGATAATTCTAATTCTACTTCTAATTCTATTTATAGTTCTAATTCTACTTCTAATTCTTCTAATTCTACTTCTAATTCTTCTAATTCTACTTCTAATTCTTCTAATTCTACTTCTAATTCTTCTAATTCTACTTCTAATTCTTCTAATTCTACTTCTTATTCTATAATTCAATTCCTATAATTTTACTATTTACTTTAATTAGAATTGTAATTCAATTCCTAATTCTAATTCTGTTTTAATTTTTAACTCTAATTCTAATTATGATTTTCATTCTAATCATTTATGTAGTTATTAGTTCCAAAAATTTTTAATTCTAACTTTAGAAATTCTAATTCTACTTTTAATTCTACTTATAGTTCTAATTCTACTTCTAATTCTACATCTTATTCTATAATTCAATTACTATAATTTGACTATTTATTTTAATTAGAATTGTAATTCAATTCCTAATTCTAATTCTATTTCAATTTTTAACTCTAATTCTAATTATGATTTTTATTCTAATCATTTATGTAGTTTTTAGTTGCAATAATTCTACTTCTAATTCTAATTATAATTCTAATTTTGATTCTATAATTATAATTATAATTCTATATTCCTAATTCAAATTCTAATTCTAATTCTAATTCTAATTCTAATTCTAATTCTAATTCTACATCTTATTCTGGTTATAATTCCACTTCTAATTCTAATTCTACATCTAATTTTAATTCTAATTCTAATTTCGATACTATAATTCTAATTCTCTATTGTTATTCCTAATACAAATGACATTATCACTTCTAATTCTGTTTCTGTTTCAAATTTATTAATTGCAATACTAACTCTAGTCCTAATTCCAATTCTAATTCTAATTCGAATGATGATTTCGATTCTAATTCTTCAATTCCATAATTGTTTTTATAATACTTATACGAATTCCACTACTAATTCTATAATTCCAATCTGATTCCTAATTCTATTTTTAATTCTATTTAAAATTTGTATTCTAATTCTGTTCCTAATTTTAAATTTAATTCTACAATTATAATTCAGCTCTTAATTCTAAATTGCCTGCTTTTTAACATTCTAATACAAATTTGCATTATATTCGTATATTTATTATTCTTTTAGATGAGATTATAATTTTAATTCTAATTCTAATTCCAAGTCTAATTCAAATTCTAATTCTTTTTTTACTATCAGCTCGTTTCTAAATATGATTCTTCAATTCTTTTTTTAATTCCACGATTTATTTTTATTCTCATACTGATTTTAATTCTTCTTCCACTACTTATAAATTAATTAAAAACTAATTTTAATTTTTATTGTAATTTATTCTGATTCTAATACTAATTCTACTTCTAATTCAAATAATAATTCTAATTCTTATCTTTAGTCTACTCCTTATTCTATTTATGATTCTCTAATTCTATTTTGAATTACACATTTTATTTTAATTCTCCTTCTGCTTTTTATTCTTTTTCTAATTCCATATAGCAATTCAAAACTATATTCCATTGGAATAGTAATTCCAAATTTTTCTTGTAATTCTAATTATTCTGCTGCTACTACATCTAGTTTTAATTTTAATTCTACATCTAATTCTAATTCCAGTTCTAAAACTAATTCTAATTCTTATTATAATAATTCCAATTTTAATTCTGATACTACTTCTAGTTCTATTTCTAATTCTTATTCTAATTCAAATTCTATTTCTTATTCTACTTCTACTTCCAATTCTAATTCTGATTCCAATGCTAATTCTAATTCATTATCAAATTCTAATTCCAATTCTATTTTTACATCTACTTCCAATTCTAATTATCATTCCAATGCTAATTCTAATTCTAAATCTAATTGTAAATCTAATTGTAAATCTAATTCTAAATCTAATTCTAAATCTAATTCTAAATCTAATTCCAATTTTAATTCCAATTTTAATTCCAATTCTAATTCTAAGTGAGATTCTATTTCTAATTAAGATTCTAATTCCAATTTAGATTCCAATTCTAATTCTCTATGGTTATTCCTAATACAAACGAAATTTTAAATTCTGATTACTGAATTTTTAATATTCTCCATCTTTGATTCTAATTCCAATTTATTTTAAATTTCAGTTCCAATTGTAAAATTTTAATTCTAATGCTCTATTTCTATTTCTACTTCTAATTCTCATTCAAATTCTATAATTTGCATTCCAATTGTAATGCTCTACTATACTAATTTAATTGTTATTGTAATTCTATAATACTATTTCCAATTCTAATTCTAATTCTAATTCTAATTCTACTTCTAATTCTACTTTTTAATTCTAATTCTAATTCCATTTTAAATTTTAAGTCTAATTCTATTTCTAATTCTAATTCTATTTTAAATTCTAATTCTAATTCTATTTATAGTTCTAATTCTATTTATAGTTCTAATTCTACTTCTAATTCCACTTCGAATTCTAATTCGAATGATGATGTTGATTTTAATTCTTCAATTCTATAATTTTTTTATATTTCTGATACTAATTCCACTCCTAATATTCTATAATTTACAATTTGATTCCTAATTCAATTTTCAATTCTATTTAAAATTTGTATTCTAACTCTATTTCTAGTTTTACATTTAATTCTACAATTATAATTAAATTCTTAGTTCTAAATTTCCTGCTTTTTAACCTTCTAATTCAAATTGGCATTAAATTCGTATAATAGTTATTCTTCTAGATGCGATTATAATTTCGTTTCCAATTCTAATTCAAATTCTAATACTTTTTTTACTATCTGCTCTTTTCTAATTATGATTTTTCAATTCTATTTTTAATTCCACATTTTATTTTAATTCTCATACTGATTTTAATTCTTCTTCAAATACTTTAAAATAAGTAAAAACTAATTTCCATTTTCATTGTAATTTATTCTAATTCTATTACTAATTCTATTTTTAATTCTAATAATAATAATAATTCTAATTCTTATCATTAGTCTGTACTCCTTATTCTAATTTTGATTTTTAATTCTATTTGTAATTCTACATTTTGTTTTAATTCTTATTCTGCTTTTCATTCTTTTTCTAATTCCTTATAGTAATTCAAAACTAAATTCCATTTGAATAGTAATTCCAAATTTTAATTATAATTCTAATTATTCTGCTGCTACTACATCTAGTTCTAATTTTAATTCTACATCTAATTTTAATTCCAGTTCTAAAACTAATTCCAATTCTTATTATAATTCTAATTTTAATTCTAATTTCGATTCTAATTCTAATTCTCTATAGTTATTCCTAATACAAATGAAATTTTAAATTCTGATTAATGAATTTTCAATATTCTCTAGCTTTGATTCTAGTTACAATTTATTTTAAATTTCAGTTCCAGATGTAAAATTTTAATTCCAATGCTCTATTTTTATTTCTACTTCTAATTCTCATTCCAATTTTATAATTTGCATTCCAATTCTAATGCTCTACTACTAAATTAATTCTAATTGAAATTCTACAACACTAATTCTAGTTCTAATTTTAATTCTATTTCTATTTCAAATTCTTTCATTTTAATACTAACTCTAGTTCTAATTCCAATTCTATAATTCTAATTCAAATGATGATTTTGATTCTAATTCATTAGTTCTATAATTTTTTTTAATTCTGATACAAATTCCACTCCTAATTCTATAATTCCAATCTGATTCTTAATTCTCTTTTTAATTCTATATTTTAAAATTTGTATTCCAATTCAATTCCTAATTTTACATTTAATTCTACAACTATAATTCAATTATTAATTCTAAATTGACTGCTTTTCAATATTCCAATTCAAATTTTAATTCTAATTGTAATTCTAATTCCAATTCCAATTCCAATTCTAATTCTAATTCCAATTCTAATTCTAATTCTAATTCTAATAATAGTTCTAATTCAATTTCTAATTCTAATTCTAATAATTCTAATACTAATTCTAACTTTATAATTATAAATCCTTTTTAAAATTCTAATTTGAATTGTTTATTGGACAATTTTTTTTAGAATTCAAAAAAAAATCATAACCTTAAGGCAGATGAGATGTTATTTTATATATATATATATATATATATATATATATATATATCTTTAATCCCAGGGGTTGAAAAATAGAAGAGAAAAAAAACTGTATATACTTGCTAGAAAGTCTGCGCCAATATAAATACCCATCGAAATCCGGATCTTGCGGACATAACAAGAGGAGAGTTTGAAAAAGCCGGCACGAGTCGTCGTATTGCATATAAATATGATTAAGTTTGACCGACCGAGCGTGTCAGCAAGCAGCATCTTTCCTTCTTCTATATGCGTCTATGAAGAAAAAAGAATCAAAGCAAAATATAAAAAGAAAAAAAAACTGATCGTGCTCCTCTATATGTCTGCGATAAAAATTCCGCATTCTAAAACTGACGTCTTCTCTTATATACGATTGAATTTCTTCAATTCCTCTTTATTCAAAAAGGGGAGGAATATATATGCATCATTGAAAGTTAAGTATATATTCATTGTATATTATGCGTATATAGCACAATATTTTTTTTATGAATTAGTATAGTATCTTTCTCTCTCCTTTTTTTATGGATCTTAAAAAATAAGATTTTGAAACATTCCTAAAAAAACCGATTTCCGATTATATAAGTTTTTCTTGTTTATCAAATTTCCACAGGGGGGATTTTTCTGTCTAAAATTCGATAATACGTTAAAAACTGGAATTTTTTTTCAATTAAAAGTTTGCCTATATACAGACTCGAAATCCGAATAGAATTTTGCGACGTTTCTTTTAATTTCGACCGAATTAGAAATTTCATCTCGAATCAAATATTTTTTTTTTTAATCCGAATTAGGACTAAAACCAAAATTTGAAGTTTGAATATAATCTTGCAATTTTGGACAGAATACACAAATGTCGAAGGAAATAAAAAAATTCGACTATATACAAATTAGAATTTCGTCGAAAGTAAAAATCAGGAAGTAAAAAGAAAATGGGGAAAGCAAAAATTCATGAAGATTCCACTGTGGGGTAACCCTTTTAATTGAAAATCGACGACACCTGCCGGGAGTATGTTTCATAGAAAATATGTGTAATTATATGCATTAAACTCGGAACACTGCTTCGTGATAGGACAAACTGTACTCATCGGGGCGTGGCACTGCCACCATACTTAAGGCAAGTTTAACCCTTTTATTCTCCTTCCCATTTTTTCCATGGTAACGGATTAAAGGGACGAGATTATTACAGACACTCCCTATTATATTATTCCAGTAATATTTCTGACATCACCCTTCAAAATAATTCTGCATCGCAGTTATATTATTCTATTCTTTTCATACTAATAGAAGTTAAGTAATTTATATTTTTAATGTTATTCAAATTTTTAGACCAAATTCTAATTATGTTAAACACTTTTAGTTATAATCTTGATTCTAATTCAAATTCAAATTCTAATTCTAATTCTAATTCTAATTCTAATTCTAATTCTATTTCAATTTTTAACTGTAATTCTAATTATGATTTTTATTCTAATCATTTATGTAATTTTTAGTTCAAATAATTCTAGTTCTTCTAATTCTAATTTTAATTCTAATTTTTATGCTAATTATAATTCTAATATTCTATATTCCTAATTCTATTTTTAATTCTAATTCTACATCTAATTTTTTAATAGTTCAAATTCTACTTCTAATTCTAATTCTAATTTTAATTCTAATTTTGATTCTAACTCTAATTTTAATTCTAATTCTATATTCTTAATTCTAATTCTAATTCTAAATCTACTTCTAATTTTTTTATTGCTCAAATTCTACTTCTAGTTCTTCTAATTCTAATTTTAATTCTACTTCTAGTTCTTCTAATTCTAAGTTTAATTCTAATTTTGATTCTAATTCTAATTCTAATTATATATTCCTAATTCTGTTTGTAATTCTAATTCTAATTCTAATTCTAAATCTACTTCTAATTTTTTTATAGTTCAAATTCTACTTCTAGTTCTTCTAATTCTAATTTTAATTCTAATTTTGATTCTAATTCTAAGTTTAATTCTAATTTTGATTCTAATTCTAATTTTAATTCTAATTTTAATTCTAATTTTGATTCAAACTCTAATTTTAATTCTAATTTTGATTCCAATTATAATTCTAATTCTAATTCTACTTCTAATTTTTTTATAGTTCTAATTCTACTTCTTATTCTATTTTTAATTCTAATTCTAATTCTATTTCAATCTTTAAGTCTAATTCTATTTCTAATTCTAATTATGATATTTATTCTAATTATTTATGTAGTTTTTAGTTCCAATAATTCTACTTCTAATTCTTCTAATTCTACTTCTTATTTTATAATTCAATTCCTATAATTTTACTATTTATTTTAATTAGAATTGTAATTTAATTCCTAATTCTAATTCTATATCAATTTTTAACTTTAATTCTAATTATGATTTTTATTCTAATCATTTATGTAGTTTTTAGTTCCAATAATTTTACTTCTAGTTCTTCTAATTCTAATTTTAATTCTAATTTTGATTCTAATTCTAAGTTTAATTCTAATTTTGATTCTAATTTCTATTCTAATTATAATTTTAATTCTATATTCCTAGTTCTATTTCTAATTCTAATTCTACTTCTAATTTTTTTATAGTTCTAATTCTACTTCTAATTCTAATTCTAATTTTAATTTTAATTTTGATTATAATTCTAATTTTAATTCTAATTTTGACTCTAATTCTAATTTTAATTCTAATTTTGATTGTAATTATAATTCTAATTCTATATTCTTAATTCTATTTCTAATTCTAATTCTATTTCTAATTACATTTTTAATTCTAATTCTTATTCTATTTCGATCTTTAAGTCTAATTCTATTTCTAATTCTAATTATGATTTTTATTCTAATCATTTACGTAGTTTTTAGTTCCAATAATTCTACTTCTAGTTCTAATTCTAATTTTAATTCTAATTCTAATTTTAATTCTAATTCTAATTTTAATTCTAATTTTGATTGTAATTATAATTCTAATTCTATATATTCCTAATTCTATTTCTAATTCTAATTCTACTTCTAATTACATTCTTAATTGTAAGTTTAATTCTATTTCAATTTTTAAGTCTAATTCTATTTTTAATTCTAATTATGATTTTTATTCTAATTATTTATGTAGTTTTTGGTTCCAATAATTCTACTTCTAATTCTTCTAATTCTACTTCCTTTTCTATAATTCAATTCCTATAATTTTTCTATTTATTTTAATTAGAATTGTAATTCAATTCCTAATTCTAATGCTAATTCTAATTCTCCTTTTACTTCAGCTTCTAATTTATTATTTCAAATTCTGATTCTTTAATTCTAATGATGATTTTTAATCTAATTTATTAATTAGAAATCTTAATGTAATTTGAATTTGAATTCTATACTCCTAATTCTATATGATTCAAATTTAGCTCCTTTTTCAATTCCTGTTAATTCTAATATTATATAATAATTGTTATTTGTAACTCTAGTACTAATTTGATTAATAATTTTTATTTTAATTTTACTTCTTCTTTTAATTCTGCGTTCCATTCTGCAATTCATTTTCTAGTTCTTACTCAAAGTCGAATTCTAATTCGTGGTCTAATATTAAATCTAATTTTAGTTCTATTCGTAATTTTAATTTCGATTCTTATTCTATTTTGGCAATTCTACCTTTGGTTTTAATTCTTTATGCAATTCTTCTTTAAATTATCTATGTTATTCTGCATTTTATTTTAAATTCTAATTTTAATATTGTTCAAAATTCCTTTTGTAATTTTTTTTAAATTTTCCTAATTCTATTAATCTTATTCTTATTCCATTCGTGTTACAAAGAATAATTATAATTAGGAATGTAATATTCTTTTCAACTCAAATTCTAATACGAATTTTAAGTCCAATTCTAATTCTAATTCTAATTCTAATTCTAATTCTAATTCTAATTCTAATTCCAATTCCAATTCCAATTCTAATTCTAATTATAATTACAATCAAATGTCTAATTCTGATTCTAAATTATAATTAGAATTATTATGCGATTTTTAATAATATTTTAATTCTAAATTCAAATTCTATTAATAACTTTCTTTCTAATTCTTTAATTGTTATTATAATTCTATATGTAATTTTCATTCAAATTGTATACTCCTCATTCTATATGATTATAATGCAGCTTCTTATTAAATTTGTGTTACCATATAGTACTAAATTTTATATTAAATAATTGTGATGGTTACTATAATTCTAATTTTAATAAAAACTGTAATTCTAATTTTAATTCTACCTCTAATTCTATTTCTGAGTTTCAGTCAGGAATTCTTTTCCTGATTCTAATTTCAATTTTAATATTAATTCGAATTAGAAATTCATGTCATATTTGTTTTGAGTAATTTGATTTTGATTTTAGGTCTAATTCTTCTATAATTATTCTAATTCTGCTTATAATTCAAATCGTCTTATAGATCTAATTCGTAATTGTAATTCGTAATTGTAATTCGTAATTTTAATTCGTAATTTTAATTCGTAATTTTAATTCGTAATTTTAATTCGTAATTTTAATTCGTAATTGTAATTCGTAATTCTAATTCGTAACTTTAATTCGTAATTTTAATTCGTAATTTTAATTCGTAATTCTAATTCGCAATTCTAATTCGTAACTCTAATTCCTAATTCTAATTCTATTATAATTTTAATTATAATAGAATTGTTTCGTGAAAAATTCTGGGTTAAAAGTTAAATTTTAATTATAATTTAAACTGTATTATTTTTTTAGAAATTTCCTCGTATTCTTTACACATTTTTAAAGATAATTCTCCTAATTCGAGGTTAGTTTGATTTTTTCAAATTCAAAATTCCTGCTTAATTGTATAAAAGTTATATTGTTCATTTTTTGGACTTTATTCTGTTTAATTTTGCTAATTCCATTAGTATTTATAATCCACTAAAAGTTCAAATTCGTTCTAATTCCGAGTAATTTCACATATATACAATTCGAAAAAATAAGAATAAAACTGATAATTAGAATCCAGGTTTTAAAAAAAACCTTTGAATACGTTTATATAGACGAATCGCGCCTTTTTTCTATTTTTTAACTCTACAGCCTTTTTAAATTTCCTAAAAAAGTATGAGACCACCATTGCATTTTCTTGAACCGATAGGATCACAAATTTTTTTCTTCTTGACAATACTGATGATTCCCTATATATATATATATATATATTTAGAGAAAAACATTTTTCCACATATAACGTAAAAGTATATTTATCGTTTAGTGTTCAATTGTTACAACGCTGTAGCAGTGAAAGAAAGAGGAAAAGGATCTCAACCGTGCATATATGCGGTAAAAAGAAAGGTTCCCCTTGCCGCTTTATATATATATTTGCTGCTGTTGCTGGAAGAAAAATAAAGACGGGGCGAGGAAATTTGTAAAGCTAAAAGAAAACGGAAAATGTAACAGTTGACCTAAGAGAAACGCACCTGGATGGTCAAGAGACCGGACAATAAAATTTTAAGACAGATTTCGCAACGGATTTTTATAGGGTGCAGAGGACAAGGGGGGAGGTTGCGTCTCACAGTGTGCAGTTTCAAATCGAAAAACTGAGTTCAAAATAGCGTGGAGCACGTAAATCTTATCCGATTTTTATTTTTTTATTTATTTTTTTTGAAACACTCGTTATTATGCTCCTAGGAGATCCAACGAAGCCGCTTTTTTCAAAAAAAACGTTATAAATTTTATTTATTTTATTTATAAACGAGAATTGCAATTTAAAAAATATAAGAAATTAGAAGTATTTTTTGATAAAACTGGAATTTGAATTAGAAAAAAAAATTAAAAATAGAATTAGAATTAAAAATTAGAATTAGAACGTCAAACAGTAGAATTAGAATTAGAATTAGAATTAGAATTAAAATTAGAAGTACAAATACTATTAGAATTAAAAGTTGAATTACAAGTAGAATTGGAATTAGAAGTAGAATTAGAATTAGAAGTACAAATACTATTAGAATTAAAAGTTGAATTACAAGTAGAATTAGAATTAGAAGTACAAATAGTATTAGAATTAAAAGTTGAATTACAAATAGAATTACAAACAGAATTATAGAAGTAGAATTAACTGTAAAATAAGTATTAGAACTAGAATTAGAATTCCAAGAAGAACTAGAATTAGAAGTAAAATTAATATTGAAATTACATGTAGAATTCGTATTAAAATGAAATGTAAAATTAATATTAAAAAATGAATTGTAATTAACGTTTGATTTGGAATTTAAATTCAAATTGAAAACATAGTTCTACTCTTATTATAATAAACAAAAAAAATTTCCATGACGCTATTAATTAGAATTAAAACTAGAATTAAAAGTCGAATTAGTATTAGAAATAGAATTAGTGTCATATTTAAAAATAGACTTAGATTATCATTATACAACTAGAAATAAAGTAGAGTCAGTATTAGAACTAGAATTAGAAATAAAATTAGAAGTAAAATCAAAAGTAGAATTAGTATTAGAAGTAGAATTAGAATTAGAATTAGAATTAGTATTAGAATTAAAAATATAATTAGTATTATAGAAACCGAATTAGAATTAAAATTATTATTAAAATTTAAAGTCGAAGTTGTATTACAAGTAGAATTAGAATTATATATAGAGTTAGTATTAATATTAGAAGTAGAATTAGTTTAAGAACTAGAAGTAGAATTAGATGTGGAATTAGTGTTAGAATTAGAATTAGTAGTAGAATAATTAGAGGTAGAAAGAAGTAAAATTTAAATTATTAATAGAATTTGAATTGGAATAAAAAATATAATTAAAAAAAATTTATATAGAAATAAATTTAATTGATTATAGAAACACAATTAGAATTAAAATTAGTATTAGAATTTAAAGTCGAATTTATTTAATATTAGATTAGAAGTAGAACTAGTTTTAGAACTAGAAGTAGAATTAGAACTAGAATTTGATGTAGAATTACTATTAGAATCAGGAGTATAATTATAGTATTAGAATTAGAAGTGGAATTAGGATTAGAACTAGAATTAGAATTAGATGTGGAATTAGTGTTAAAATTAGAAGTAGTAGTAGAATAATTAAAGGTAGAAACAAGTAAAATTTAAATTATTAATAGAATTAGAATTAGAATTAGAATTCTACAGCCTGTATACATCTTTATAAACAAACAAAAATGAAATTTCCAATTCTGCAAGAAAATGTTACAAAGTCGTGAAAAAAGCATTTCCACTTGAAGGAATGAAAAAAAACATTCAAATCACGACAAGGTGCGGAGAAATATATAGAGGTGTATGTGTTATATATATAGAGGCAAGAGAATAAGGCGAGTGAACTCGGTCCTTGGACGTTTGGAGGGCCTAACAGAGCTGTCAATCGGACGATAAATTGAATGGCAGACCTAAAACCACCCTGTATTCTGCAATATACCTTTTACCCCCTTTTTCATCTGACGTATTTTTAAAGCCTCTCATACGAAACTGTGGAGGAGAAATTGCGCTTGCACGACAATAACGCCGTTTTAGCTGCGATTGACGTTCGATTCTCGTGCACACTCACACGAAACGTATTTTTTTACGTATTTCTATGGAATAGTACACTGTGATATATATATATGTATGTTTATGTAGATATCCAAGAAAATTATCTTCTCTTTTCCTTACCGCAAAATATTTTTAAATTTTTCAATTGTACTTTTTCGGCTTTTTAATGGAAATTAGTAATTTTTCATATGTTTAATTTTGCGTGTATTCTAGTGATATAATCACAAATTTAATTTTAATTCTCATCCTAGTTCTTTAGTTTGTTTCAATTCTACTTTAGATTTCAATTCTAATTTTACTTTTAAATCTGGTCTTGATTTTGATTCTAGTTCTCATTTTATATTTTTTTTTACTTTTTTTACCTTTTTAACTTTTTGCCTCCTATTTTTAGTTCTACTTTATATTCTACTTGGAATTCTAATTCAACATCTAATTTTAATTCCAATTCTAATTCTCTTTTTTTAATTGTACTTCTAGTTTTAATTTTAATCATGTGAATCTATACTTTTGATTTTAATTTTCTACTTTTAAATCTACGTTTAATTCTAATTCTAATTCTAATTTTGATACTCATACTAATTCTTATTCTAATTCTAATATCGAATTCGAATTCGAATTAAAATTCTATTTCGAAATCAAATTCTAATTCTAATTCTGATCCTATATTTTAATTTTTATTCCAATTCTAATTCTAATTTTAATACTTATACTAATTCTAATTCTAATTCTAGTTTAAATTCTAATTCTAATTCTAATGTCGAATTCTAATTCTAATTCTAATTCTATTTCAAAGTCAAATTCGAATTCACATTCAAATTCGAATTCGAATTCAATTTCTTATTTAAATTCATATTCGAATTCTAATTCTAATTCTAATTCTAATATCGAATTCTAATTCTAATTCTAATATCGAATTTTAATTCGAATTCAAATTCGGATCCTATTTTTTAATTTTTCTTCCAATTCCAATTCTAATTCTAATTACAATTCTGATTTTGGTTTTGATACTTTATGTAATTTTAATTCCAATTCTAATTTTAATATTTATTCTAATTCTAATTCCATTCCATTACTTTAATTGTAATTCTAATTTTATTTCTATTTTCTAATTATAATCAAATTCCAAATTCTACTTCTAAATTCTAATTCTACATCTAAATTCTAATTCTACATTTAAATTCTAATTCTACATTTAGTTATATTTTAAAATAAAATTCTGATTCGTTTATTCTATATAACGATTTTTTGCATTTCTAATTCTAATTCAAATTCTTTTATGTAAAACATTAATTCATATTCTTCTTATAATTTTGTGATTCTAATTCAGCTTCGTCTTATTCAATTTCTTGTTACCAATACTAATTTGAAAATTAAATAATAATTGTCATTATAACTCTAATTCTATTTTCAATACAAATTCTAATTCTATAATTCTTCTTCTAATTCTAATTCCGAGTTTCATTCCGAAGTTATTTTCCTAATTCTATAATTCTCAAACCAATTTTTATAATTTATAGTCCAACACTTAATTATATTGTAATTATATTTTTTATTTTGTTTTTCATTTAATATAATTCCGCAATTCAACTTCCATTTATATTTCTACATCTAATCTTGATTCGAATTCTAATTCTCTACTATTATTTCAACTTTAAATTCTAATTCTACGACTTTAATTCTATTTTTATAGTTATATAATTTAATTTTTATTCCAATTTTAATTTAAACTCTAATTATAAAATTCTATATCTGATTTTAATTCTGATTTTTATACTTATTCTAATTCAAATTCTGATTTTAAAATTTATTCTAATTCTAGTTCTATAGTTTTAACTTTAGTTACAATTTTATTTCTGATTCTAATTCCAGTTCTAATTCTGGTTCTAATTCAAATTTTGATTTTAATATTTATTCTAATTCTATAATTTTATGTTTAGTTACAATTCTAATTCTTATTCTAATTTCAATTCTCATTCTAATTCTGATTCTAATTCTAATTCTAATTTAAATTATGATTTTGATATTTATTGTAATTCCTCAATTTTAAGTTGAGTTACAATTCTAATTCTGATTCTAATTTCAATTCCAATTGTAATTATGATTCTAATTCTAATTCTAATTCTAATTTAAATTAAGATTTTAATATTTATTCTACTTCTAATTCTGTAATTTTGAGATTAGTTACAATTCTAATTCCGATTCTGATTGTGATTCTAATCCTAATTCTAATATAAATTATGATTTTGATATTTAATCGAATTCCATAATTTCAAGTTTAGTTACAATTCCAATTCTAATTTTAGTTTTAATTCTAATTTAAATTATGATTTTGATATTTATTCTAATTCCACAATTTTAAGTTTAGTTACAATTCTAATTCTGATTCTAATTTCAATTCCAATTGTAATTATGATTCTAATTCTAATTCTAATTCTAATTTAAATTAAGATTTTGATATTTATTCTAATTCTATAATTTTAAGATTAGTTACAATTCTAATTCCGATTCTGATGCTGATTCTAATCCTAATTCTAATATAAATTATGATTTTGATATTTAATCGAATTCCATAATTTCAAGTTTAGTTACAATTTCAATTCTAATTTTAGTTTTAATTATAATTCTAATTTAAATTATGATTTTGAAATTTATTCTAATTCTAATTCTTTAATTTTAAGTTCAGTTACAATTCTAATTCTAATTCCAATCCTAATTCTGGTTTGAATTCTAATTCTAATTTAAATTGTGATTTTGATATTTATTCTAATTCTAATTCCATAATTTTAAGTTTAGTTACAATTTCACTTCTAATTTTAGTTTTAATTATAATTCTAATTTAAATTATGATTTTGATATTTATTCTAATTCTAATTCCAATTTCAATCCTAATTCTGGTTTTAATCTTAATTCTAATTCAAATTGTGATTTTGATATTTATTCTTATTCTAATACCATAATTTTAAGTTTAGTTACAATTCTAATTCTAATTCTAATTCTAATTCTAATTCTAATTTTAATTCTAATTCTAATTCTAATTCTAATTCTAATTCTAATTCTAATTCTAATTCTAATTTCAATTCCAATTCCAATTTTAATTCTGGTTCTAATTTTAATTCTAATTCTGATTTTGATACTTATTCTAATTTAAATTCTGATTTTAATATTTATTCTAATTCTAGTTCTATAATTTTAAGTTTAGTTACAATTCTAATTCTGATTCTAATTCCAATTCTAATTTTGGTTCTAATTTTGGTTCTAATTTTGGTTCTAATTCTAATTTTTCTTCTACTTTCAATTCTTGATACAAAAAAAAGTCCTTAATTTTTACTAATTATAACAAATTTAAATAAATCGTTGAGTCAAAAAATTGCCATTTTGTCTATACTATACGATAACTTTTGACCAAAAATTTTAGACATTCATTTTTTTTTTTTTTTGACAAAATAATTTTCTACCAAAGGCACATATGTATATATAATAATCACCATTATCAACGCGCATGCAGTCTAAGTCGCCATCGAGTATTTTTGATGCCGAACGAATTAGCGAAGGACAGCCTGGCCAAGAGTCTCTCCCCCACTTCGAAAAATGGAAAAATGTTGGTCAACCCTCATATATATATATGTACAATCTACAAGAGGGTAAAAAGGGAAGTGGATGCTGAATAGGGGGTGGTGGATTTATACTGGTTATATGGACCACGGCCAGTCACGACGAGGAAGGGTGGTATATATACGCACCATCAGTTCGTCATGACACGAAATGAGACATACACGTGGACCACACATACATACACGAGAATGATGCACGTACACGAAAATATGTTCATCGTGCAGTACGAGTGTAGAAGTGTGAGTTTACCCCGCCTCAAATTACTCGCCACCCCTGTGCCCCCTTTTTATTTCACCCTTAACTCTCTTCTTTTTTCCCCTTTTACCACCCCCCTCCTCTCCCTCCCCCATCTTACCATATATATATATATATACTCAACTATCACCACCCCTGCACCATTGCGTTTTACCCGAAAAATCCAAAAATGAGGGGATTTTGTTCTCTCTCTATATATATATATTGAGAAATTGTGAAAGAAAGAAAGAGTCACGTAACGCGTGGGGTTGTTTTACCCTCACCCCCTTGACGATAGATCGTTACATCGCCCCTTTTTTTCTCTTTTTTCCCTTTTTTTCCCTTTTTTTTTTGCTGTACACCAATTCCGCATCCAGTCCACGCGACATCTATTTTAGCTGTAAATCAAATCTGTCCTATATATTTATATATAGAAAAGCGCGTATGTAACATCAAATTGCGAATGAGAGAAGGCCAAAAAAAAATGAAAATGTCGATTAATTCGGGAACAATGGGAAATTTATGGTCAATTTATGGTTTAAAAGTTTGGTTTAGTTGCGTACTTTTAGGTATAGAATATAATGTGGCGGAATTTAGGAAAATATTAAATTTAAAAAAATTAAGAAGAAGAAAAAAAATTATTAATTTCTCATGCTGTATATATTCCAATTAAAATAAGAAAATTAGAATTAGAAATAGAGAATTAGAGATTTGAATTAGAATTAGAATTAGAAAAGGTAATAAAAGCAATAAAAATCAAAATTTGGAGTATAGGAGTAGAATTAGAATTATAGAATTGGAGTCGAAACTATATAGAAGAAGAAGAAGAATAAAAGTTAGAATTGCAATAAAAACTAAAATTAGACATAAAATTAAATTAATATATTTCAATTACAAAAGGAATTGGAAATTGTTGTAAAACAAGAATTAGTATTACGATTACAGTAACATTTAAAATTAGGTATAGAATTGGAATTGTTTAATAAATATTAAAATCAGGAACAGTATTATAATTATAGAATGAGAGTAATTAAAATCTAAATTACATGAAGAATTGGAAGTTAAATTCAAAGTCGAATCAGAGTTAGAATAAGAATTACAAAAAGCGTAACAGATTCCAACTCAGAATTAGAATTTGAATTAGAGTTAGAATTAGCATAATATTTAGAATTAAAACTAGAAATAGAATTAGAATTAGAATTAAAATTAGAATTAGAAATATAGAATAACATTTAGAATTAAAATTACAATTAGAATTAGAATTAGAATTATAGAATAACATTTAGAATTAAAATTAGAATTAGAAATATAGAATAACATTTAGAATTAAAATTACAATTAGAATTAGAATTAGAATTATAGAATAACATTTAGAATTAAAATTAGAATTAGAAACATAGAATAACATTTAGAATTAAAATTAGAATTGGAAATAGAATTAGGAAATTAAACAACAATACAAATTAAAATAAAAAGTAAACTTAGAAAGTGAATTAAAATAAGAATTAGAAATAGGAGAATTAGGAGTAAAATTTTAACAATTGAAACTACATACATTAATAATTAAGATCAAAATCATAATTAGGATTGAAATTAGTATTAGAAATAACATTAAAATTAGAATTAGAATTAGAATTAGAATTAGATTAAAAATTAGAATACGATTTAGTATTTGAATTAGATAATTGGAAGTAGAATCAGAAGTAAAAATAGAACTCAAAATTTAGAATTAGAAATAAAATTAGCGATAAAATTTGAATTCTAGAATTTGAATTAGAACTAGAATAACAATCAGAATTGGAATGAGAAGTATAGTTATAAGTAGAATATTAGAAGGAAAATTATAGAATTAGAAATAGAAGTAGAACTAGGTGGAGAATTAAAATTGAAATTTGAGTAAGATTTAATAGAATTAGAATGAGAAGTATAATTATAAGGAAAATATTTGTATTAGAAGTAGAATTGGAATAAGAAATAGAAGTAAAGCGAAGTATAAAATTAAAAATAGAATTAGAATTAAAATAAGATTTAGATTTTGAATTAGAAGTAAGGGAGAAGTAGAATATTATAGTATAAAAAATTGACATAGAATTAAAATAAGATTTAGTATTAGAATGACAAGTGGAATTAGAAATTAAATATTTGTATTAATATTTATTATAAGAATTAGAATTTAAATTGAAAGTAGAGTTAGAAGTAGAATATTAGTATTAGAAATGGACTCAGAATTAGAATAAGATTTAGTATTAGAATGAGAAGTTGAATTAGAAATTAAATATTAGTATTTATATTTATTATAAGATTTAGAATTAGAATGAGAAATGGAATTAGAAATACAATATTAGTATTAAAAGTAGGCTTAAAAATAGCAGTAGGTTTAGAATTTGAATTGGAAGTAGAATCAGAAGTAAAAATAGAATTAGAAATTAGAATTAGAAATGAGAATTAGAAATTAGAATTAGAAATTAGAATTAGAAATTAGAATTAGAAATTAGAATTAGAAATTAGAATTAGAAATTAGAATTAGAAATTAGAATTAGAAGTAGAAGTAATATTAGAATTATAATTAGAAGTAGAGTTGGAATTAAAATTAGAATTTTAATTGCTATTGGGAATGGAATTAGTATTAGAAATGGAATAGAAAGCAACAGAATTAGTATTCAAATAGAATTTGAAGTAGTAGTAGTAGAATTTGAATTAGAATTAGAAGCAGTAGTAAAATTAGAATTAAAATAACACTTTTTGTTAGAATTATTACAATAATAATTAGAGTCGAAAGTATATAATTTTATTAGAATTATAAAATCAATATCAGATATCTGAAGGAGAATTATACGATTAGAATTCAATTAGAATTAGATGTGGAATTAGAATAATAAAATTAAATTAAAACCAATAATTAAACTATACTCATAAAATGAAATTAGTTTTAAAATTTGAAGAAGTATACAGATGAATAGAATTTGAATTAAAAAGAGATTTGAAATTATATTAAGAATGGAAATTATACGAAGAATAATTATAGAATTATAGAATCAGAATCAAAATTAATAGTAGAATTAAAATTATCGTAGAAAAATTCTAATTATCAAAATTCTAATTATTAAAAATTAAAAATATCCTCTAAATTAAAATTAGGACTTTGAATAATTACATTTTTTTATTTTCTCAAACAAATATTTGTTTTCTTGAAAAATAATCTTTTACGATTTAAGCGAAATGAAATATTTTATAAAAATGTTTTACCCGCTTTATAAATTAAAATTTTTTTTTCTAACTAAAGAATCTTAATAGAATCTCACTGTTTAGACCTATTTGAAAATGAGAGAAAAACAAAAAAAAATTCCCAAAATCATTTCCTAATTTTTTATTGTCAAAAAAAATAATAAAGTAAACATCTAAATGTTCGATTCGTAAAAAAAACTTGTAAATTCTTCATCCCACTACATTATTATAAAATATATAAAAGAGGACAAAAGTATCCCTCTTGAAATGAAACAATAGATTTTAATTATTATGTAAACTTGTTTAAAAGCCGTTGCGTCGACTGAAGATGTTTATTGTCACAAGGGTCGTTCTTCAAGTTTGTGTATATACATACACATACATACAGAGTGGAAAAAATAGGATTCCCTTCTCTCTATATATATATACACGATATTAACATAAAGACAGGTGATGTCCCCTTCTTGGGTGGCGGAAGGGAAAATGTACCTGCAGAAAAAAGGGTGGATTCACATCATTGGCTTTGCTCCTTAAGCCACACTATCCTTCGCGTAGGTGGCCCCTAGTAGTTATCTCAAGGGTCTATTTTTTTAAAGAAAGGGACAAATTGGAGGACAGTCGGCGACAAAGTTTTCTTCAACACACTACATTCTTTGCTCAGCAAAGCTTGTAATTCTGTTTTTTTTATTTTCAAATATATTTAAATATATTACTGGGTTCCTACTTTCACTAGGTTCTTAATTTCACTAGGTTCCTACTTTCACTAGGTTCTTACTTTTACTAGATTCCTACTTTTACTAGATTCCTACTTTTACTAGGTTTCTATTTTTACTGAGTTCTTACTTTTACTAGGTTCCTACTTTCACTAGGTTCTTAATTTCACTGGGTTCCTACTTTCACTAGGTTCTTACTTTTACTAGATTCCTACTTTTACTAGGTTCCTACTTTTACTAGGTTTCTATTTTTACTGAGTTCTTACTTTTACTAGGTTCCTACTTTCACTAGGTTCTTAATTTCACTGGGTTCCTACTTTCACTAGGTTCTTACTTTCACTAGGTTCTTACTTTTAATATAGGTTCCTATTTTCACTAAGTTATAACTTTTACTAGGTTCCTACTTTCACTAGGTTCTTACTTTTATTATAGGTTCCCATTTTTACTAGGTTCCTACTTTCACTAGGTCCTTACTTTTACTAGGTTCCTACTTTCACTAGGTTCTTACTTTTATTATAGGTTCCTATTTTTACTAGGTTCATACTTTCACTAGGTCCTTACTTTTACTAGGTTCCTACTTTCACTTCCTAGTTGGAAAAAGATACTAGTTACAACTAGTAACCTATTAAAAACTAGTTTCCTACTAAAAACTAGGATCCTACTAAAAACTAGGATCCTACTAAAAACTGTAGTATCCTACTGAAAACTAGTATCCTACTAAAAACTAGTTTCCTTCTAAAAACTAGTATCCTACTGAAAACTAGTATCCTACTAAAAACTGATCTCCACAATTGTGTTTAAATGTTTAAAATAAGATCGTCAGTATATCTATATATGTTTTACTAAAAAATTACTTGAGACTAACTTTTTTCACCGACTATTCGTTAAGAATTCATATTTGCGGTGTAAAGGATATAGATATCCAATAATAATGGTTCGGACACTTTGGATTTGTAAAGTTTAAATTTAAACTTAAACCATGAATGGCAAAACGGGTGTTCTATTTATCCATATTGAGAATTCACTCTGACACTTTTTTCGCTTCAGGTATTCTTTAAGAGATTCCCCACCACCACCACCACCACCCCCCCTCCATTTTTAAGTAAAGAATCCCTTCTTTCATTTACTGTCCTTTTTTTTGCTTGTTTTGTATATGTGTGTATTTGAATGCAGCTGCATAATCAGCCAACCGCACTTAACTTCACGCCTCATTTAACTTTACAAATATATTATAAATATGTATGTATAACTCTTTAATATTTTCTTGTCCTTCTCAAATTTTCCTTTATGTATACGATTTAGATGTGTATATAATAATATACCTGTCGACAAGTGGACAAATTTTTGACCTAGTTTCATTTTATTTAAGAGGAATTTTATTATGGTAAAGAATTTTGACAGAATGTATGGGAGAAATTGGGATTTTTGTATACTTGAAAAATGATTTCAATTGATTTTGACTTTGACATTGACTTTGAAGATATTTATTTTAATTTTGACTTTATTTACTTTAACTTTGGCTTTCACGATTTTGATTGTGATTTTGATTTTGATTTTTATTCAACTTTGACTTTGGCTCTTATATTCACTTTAACTTTGACTTTGACTTCGAATCTTATTTTCACTCTAAGTATGACTTTGGCATTTACTTTAACTTTGATTCTTATTTTTACTCTAAATTTAGCTTAGGCTTTAACTTCTAATTTTCACTCCAAATTTTACTTTGACTTTGAATCTTATTTGCACTCTAAATTTAACTTTAACTTTGACTTCTTATTTTCACTCTAAATTTGACTTTGAATCTTATATTCACAATAAATTTAACTTTGACTTTGAATCTTATTTTCACTCTGAATTTCACTTTAACTGTGACTTCTTATTTTCACTGTAAATTTAACTTGAAATCTTATTTTCTTTCTAAATTTAACTTTTACTTTGAAACTTATTTTCACTCTAAATTTAACATTGACTTTGACTTCTAATTCTCACTCTAAATTTCACTTTGACTTTGAATCTCATTTTCATTTCAAATTTCACTTTAACTTTGACTTCTTATTTTGACTCTAAATTTAACTTTGCCTCTGACTTCTAATTTTTACTCTAAATTTGACTTTGACTTGGAATATTATTTTCACTCTAAATTTGACTGTAACTTTGAGTATGACTTTGATATTGACGTTGACATTAATTTTAAATCTTATTTTTAAACTAAATTTGACTCGGACTTTGAATCTTATTTTCACTCTAAATTTGACTTTGGATTTTATATTCACTATAAATTTAACTATGACTATGACTTCTAATTTTTATTATAAATTTAACTTTGACTATGACTTCTAACTTTCACTCTAAATTTGACTTTGAATCTTATTTTCACTCTAAATTTGACTCTGAATCTCATTTTCACTATAAATTTAACTTTGACTATGACTTCTAACTTTTACTGTAAATTTAACTTTGACTGTGACTTCTAATTTTCACTCTAAATTTGACTTTGAATCTTATTTTCACTTCAAAATTTGACTCTAAATTTTATTTTCACTCTAAATTTGACTTTGAATCTTATTTTCACTTCAAAATTTGACTTTAAATTTTATTTTCACTCTAAATTGGACTTTGACTTTAATTTTGAATCCTATTTTCACTCTGAATTTCACTTTAACTTTGACTTTTTATTTTCACTCTAAATTCTATACTTTGAATCTTATTTTCTGTCTAAATTTCACTTTGACTTTGAATCTTATTTTCGTTCTAAATTTCACTTTAACTTTGACTTCTTATTTTCACTGTAAATTTGACTTTGAATCTTACATTCACAATAAATTTAACTTTGACTTTGAATCTTATTTTCACTATAAATTTAACATTGACTTTAACATTCATTTTATTTTTGACTCAGACTTTGTCTTCTTATTTTCACTCTATAATTTTGACTTCTTTTTTATAAGACTTCGACTTTCATTTTCACTTCGACGTTGTCTTTGAAAAAACAAAAAAAATGTACAATGTTTCAAAGAATTTTTAAATTAGAAATTAGGAAAATTGAAATATTATTTTTTTAAATAATTTTTTTTAAATGCGCAATTGCAGAATTAATCTATATAGATTTAAAAAAAAAATTTACAATTTTACAATTTTTCTCTAATTCTATAATAAAGTAAGCAAATTAAATTTTTGAATTATGAAATATATATATATATATATATATATACTTTTTAATTTTAATATAATATATCAAAACTTTATTGAATTCAATTGTTTGGAAAAATAGTTATTGTTATGCTGAAAAATAATAATATAATAAGGTTCATGAACTCCATCATCATTTTAATAAATAAAATTATAAATGCCACACACAATATAAAGCGATGTTGAATATTAAACATTTGCTGAATAATCAATAAATCTTATCTATTATTTATCACGTTCAATGTTGATTAAATTTATAGCATTTTTATTCAATTAGACTTGATTTCATTACTGTTTATATTATTATTATTATTATTATTATTCTTTGCTATTTTTTTTATAATCACTTTTTATTTTTATTATTATTGTTATTATTATTTTCTATTTTTTTATTATTTTTTTATTTTTATTTATTATTATTATTATTATTATTATACAATAGATTACTATTGTTATTATTATTATTATACAATAGATTACTATTGTTATTATTATTATTAAACAATAGATTACTATTGTTATTATTATTTAATTTTGTTATTATTACTGTTACTACTAATTACTACATTTATTAATTGTTATTATTATTCTTACTAGCATTATAGTTATTAACACTTGAGAATTATACAAGGAATTAATTAGTTAACGAATTAATTATTTATTATTTATTATTTATTATTTATTATTTATTAAATATTAACTTTTACCGAATAATGAAATCAAATATTCTTAATTATTTAATTTATTAAATACTAAAAAAATTAAATAATATAATTATGATTTCATTTTCAAGAATTAATATTATTATACTATTATTATTATTATTATTTTTTATTATTATTATTATTTTCATTATTTTCATTATTTTTATTATTATTATTATTATCAGTAGTAGTATTAGCATTTTATTGCTCTCTGATTTTATTTAAATTGAGCATATTAAAATATATAATTAAAAAAAACGTCAATTTAAAAATGTTCTAAAAAAATAATCATTCAGTGTAATATATTTAAAATACAAATCGCATTGAGACCTAATTTTCCAAAAAGAAAAATATTTGGAAATTTTCCAACATGTGGAGTTTCCTGTGCCATTAAACACTCATATAGACCTACTCTCTTAGTCAGCAACGACCAGCAATGTATTTATTATCAGATTTTTTTTTTCGTTAACAATCGGCGCAATCTGAAGAGACAAAAAAAAATTATTTAATCATATTTATCTTTATTTTGATTATTTCGACATGATAATTTTTCAGTGAACCGCTTAATTTTTAATGACTTGGGGATTTCCAACTTTACATTCTCCTGCGGTATTATAATTAACACTTATATATAGTTCAAAATGCTTAATTTGATTTTAAATAGGATATTTTCTGTTTTGAAAATGTTTCTATCGTCATTACATTTTTTCGTCACGCGCATATTTTAGTAATCAAAATAGAAAATAAATGAAATTTTCTATTTTTTTTTTATTGTTTTATAATATTTGACAATTATAATTTTAAGTTATAAATTAGAAATTAGAAATTATTAAAAATCATTAGAAATTAGAAATTATTAAAAATCATTAGAAATTATTAGAAATTATTAGAAATTATTAGAAATTATTAGAAATTATTAGAAATTATTAAAAATTATTCACGAATATATTTTTAAAAAATTCATTTTCACTCCGAATTTTGTCTCTGGAGGGATCGTTGACTTCAGTTTTTTAATAATTTGACAAGAGAGATAAATTCATTTTTATTATTATAATTGTAAATTATAAGAATTAAAATTAAAAAAATTCAAAACTTAATGATAATATTGAAAAATAATAATTAAAAAAGAATTTATTTCAAAAAAACTAAAATTTTCTGTACTGATTTAGTACCACAAAAAATAGCAAATCTGATTGAAAAATAAAGAAAAATAAAATAAAAATGAATAAAATAAAATAAAAATAAATAAAAAATAATAATAAAGAATAAAAAATAAAAAATAAAAAATAAAAAATAAAAAATAAAAAATAAAAAATAAAAAATAAAAAATAAAAAATAAAAAATAAAAAATAAAAAATAAAAAATAAAAATAAATAAATAAAATAAATAAATAAATAAAAATAAATAAAAAGAAATTTAAAAAAATGTAAAGTAAAAAATTAATTAAAAATAAAAACAAGAAAAAATATACAAACATTTATTTTTTTTTATTGTCTTTTGTGTTCATTTCGAAGAATTTTCGAAAAAGGAAAAAAATTGATTGTACTTCTATTTTGTTCAGTTTTTGAGAGGAGAAAAAAAATTGGCGAGTGTTTTGCTAAAATAGAAAGGAGTAGAAATTTTTTTTTTTATTTTTTTTTTTATTTTTTATAGTATAGACACACTTTCTTGCTCCTAGACCAGCTGGTGCGGGCAGAAGAAGCATCTTTCGGTTCTATTCGCACACCACATGTTAGCCCAGTGGAACCGAGGAACAAAATTAATGCAGAAAACGAGGGCCTCCGTTACCCGTATTATTAGGACTAGACTAGACAATCGAGACCCATCGGCCTTCGATAATTAGACGATTGGATAATAAGCCTCGTGCCTTTATACTCTACAAAATTAAAAAAAAAAAATTTACACGCGCCACATATAGACAATATATTTCTAGGACGAAAAATCATTCTCCTTCTTTTACAATTTTGTTTTTCATTTTTTTTTCTAAATACTCTTTCTAAATACTAATAATCTAAATTGTTCGAGATTTCTTAGGGAGCTAAAAATAGGATCTCAGTTGAATATACCAAAAAAAAAATTATTATTATTATTATTATTATTTTATTTTACTAATTTAATTTTTTTTTTTAAATTTAATTTTTTTTTAAATTTAAAATATATTATATATTTATATATTTATTTAGAATTAAAATAATTATAATTTCTTTAAATAAATATTTTAATAATTTTAATAATTTTTAACTACTCAACGTTAATTAGCCAATTTTTAGATTTTTAAGGTTATGTAATTCGTTTTTTCGGGTATATTCAATTCCAATTATTTAAATTAATACAAAAATTTAATTATTTTCTAAAATTTTCCTCAATTCAATGATTTTTAATATTAACTATTCAATTATTTAAATAAAAAAAATGTAATTATTTTCTAAAATTTTCCTCAATTCAATGATTTTTAATATTAACTATTCAATTGTTTAAATAAAAAAATTTAATTATTTTCGAAAATTTTTCTTAATTCAATGATTTTTAATATTAACTCTATTGATAAAATTTTTCAAAAGAATTCAATTATTTAAAAACAAATTTTTTAGTAACAAATGAATAATGAAAAAAATTATTATATATATAATTTATTATTTTATTCTTATTTACATTAATAAAAAAAATTAAATATTATTTTATTAATGTAAATAAAAATATAAATAAAATAATAAAAATAATACAAAAAATTCACTAAAATTCAATTATTTACAAAACTTTTTAAAAATTTCTTCGCATTACTTCAATTATTTTCATACATAGATAATCAAATTTCTTACAGGGTTTCAATATTATGTTAATAAATAAAATTATTTTTAGAAATTTAATTATTTTTATAAAAATAAAAATAACTCATCGCAGAATTTCCAATTTCAATCGAATTCCTTGAAAAACAATAATTATTCTTAAAATTTTTATTAAAAATTCGTCAAAATTATTTAATTATTTAAAAAAAAATTATTCAATAAATTATCATTTTTATTAAAAAATTCATTTTCAATTTTAATTATTATTTTTATTATTATTATTATTATTATTTCTTTTTTCGTATTATTCTGTTTTTGCATTTTAATAATTAAATTCGAATAGAATTTTTTAATAAAAATTCTTTTAAAATTGAATTTTAGCTTAAATTTTACACCATAATTAAATATTACAAAAAATTGTAGCATGAATTTTCAGAAATAATTAAATTTTGAAAAGGTTTTTAAAATTATAAAATCTTTGAAAAACTGAATTTTTTATACCATTTAACTGACAATTTTGTAAAACTATTGTTTTTGAAAAAGTTTAATGGCGAATTTCGTTTGAAATTTTTTGAAGTTTTTATTTTCCAATATAATTTTAATTGAAAAATTTCAAAATATTTAAAGTTTCGTAAAATTTCCAAAATTATTGAAAATGCGATTGCAGTAGAAATTCAATTATACTTTCAAAACTAAAAGAAAATTACATGCAAAAAATTCAATAATCTTCAAAAATTTATCAAAAAATGTTAAAATCTTTTCAAAAATTATCTTTATAAATAATAAAATTCTTCTTTCGAAAGTTAATTATTTCTTCAAAATTTCAATGAAATTCTTGGCAAAATTTTAAATAATTTAAAACAAAAAATGTTAAATTCTTCTAAAAATTTGCATCATATTTATGAATAATAAAATTCTTCTTTCGAAAGATAATTATTTCTTCAAAATTTCAAAAAAATTGTTGGCAAAATTTTAAATAATTTAAAACAAAAAATGTTAAATTCTTCTAAAAATTTGCATCATCTTTATGAATAATAAAATTCTTCTTTCGAAATTTAATTATTTTTTTCAAAAGTGCAATGAAATTCTTGGCAAAATTTTAAATAATTTAAAACAAAAAATGTTAAATTCTTCTAAAAATTTCCATCATCTTTATGAATAATAATAATTCTTCTTTCGAAATTTAATTATTTTTTCAAAATTTCAATGAAATTCTTGGCAAAATTTTAAATAATTTAAAACAAAAAATGTTAAATTCTTCTAAAAATTTCCATCATCTTTAAATAAAATTCTTCTTTCGAAATTTAATTATTTTTTTCAAAATTGCAATGAAATTGTTGGCAAAATTTTAAATAATTTAAAACAAAAAATGTTAAATTCTTCTAAAAATTTCCATCATCTTTAAATAAAATTCTTCTTTCGAAATTTAATTATTTTTTCAAAATTTCAATGAAATTCTTGGCAAAATTTTAAATAATTTAAAACAAAAAATGTTAAAATCTTCTCAAAATTTTCATTATCATTATAAAATATAAATAATAAAATTCTTCTTTCGAAATTTAATTATTTTTTCAATATTTTAATGAAATTCTTGGCAAAATTTTAATTAACTTAAAAAAATTTCTAATTTACACAATTTTTAATATCTACTATATTTAAATAAATCTTTTCAAAATAATTCAATTCTTCGAAAATAATTTTTTCAAAATTCTACGCAAACATTTAATTATTTTCATAAAATAATAAAAATTTCACTGCAATTCAATCACTGACAAATTTTGTTACAAATTTCTTCTCAAAAATAAAATTCAATTATTTTCCAAAATCACATCAAATTTTTCTCAGAGAGTCAATTATATTTTCCATAACAAAATTAAAATTTATCGCAGAATTTTTTTTATATTATTTTTTTAAACAATTTTAATGGAATTCCTCGAAAAATGTTATAATTCTTAAAAATTTTACTAAAATTTGTCGAATGAATTTTCAATCATTTAATCATTTCTTGACAATCTTCATAAGAATTCAATTTTGCAGAAATATTCAATTATTCCCTAAATTATTTATTTTCGTATTTAAATAATTCAATTCTCGTAGAATTTTTAAATAAAAATTGTTTTTGAAATAATATTTAATCTTTTTGTTTTATTATTTATTGTTTATTCTCGTATTTAAATAATTCTACGAGAATTAAATTATTTGAATTATCAATTATTGAATTTTTGTTAAAATTTTAGAGACTACTGGAATTTTGAAAAGGTTTTGAAATTAAAATCTTTGAAAATTTGAATTTTTCATACTTTTGAATTAACAAATATTTATATAATTTAATAATAATTGTACATAATTAAATTTTTTTGGAAGTTATTCGAAGTTTTTATTTTCAAATTCAAATATCCAGTTGAAGATTTTTCCGAATAATCGAAATTTCGCGAAGGTGAAATTGAAACAAATGGATGTGAAAATTTTTTAATAATTTAAATAAAAAAATTCTGAAAAACTTATTTTTTTGAAAAATTTGTATTCGGTTTGTTTTAACATTTTTTGAATTTTCTAATCGAAAATTTAAAATGTAAATTTTCTGCAAATAATAGAAATATTGAAAAATGTATTTCAAAATTATTTTAAAGAAACTTTCTTTTTATTTTTAAATAATTTTAAAATAATTTTTAAATATTTTTTTTTTAAATAATTGAATTCTTGAAGAACTTTTCAAGTTAGACGATTTTTCATTATAAATAATTGAATTCTCAAAGAACTTTTCGAGTTACACGATTTATTTTCTTTAAATAATTGAATTCCTAAAGAACTTTTCGATTTATACGATTTTTTCGAATTATTTTTTTCTTAATAATTTTCAACTATAAATGAAATGAAAATTAAATTCATTAAAATTAAATAATAGAGAAAGAATAGAAAATTTTATTAAAAATTTCATCTCGACTATACTGCGCATAAATTGTATATTAGTAAAACGCATTTCAAAAAAAAAAGATTATCAAAGAAAAAATTTATCTTGATTTTTTTCCTATTAGAAATGTTTTTTTTTTTCTTGTAAATTACCAGAACATTAGCATTTATTGTGAAAACGTGTGTTTATTTGTATTTAACATGTTGATAAGGATAATATTATATATTCTCTCGACTATATATTTAATTACCTAGCAACTAAAATGAAATTATCATCATTTTTGTATTTATAAAAGTTCAATAACCGCGTGAAAATTTCTTTGATTTCTGGTATACAGAGATAAATTATAGATTATTTGTCAAAAAGAAAAAAAAACGATAAGAATTTTAAATTTATGTAATCTTTACTAATAGAGGTTTTAAAAAAAATGTCTCTTTCTTCCAAGATGTTTTTTGTTTGATAAAATAATTAAATTTTAATTAGACAAATATTATGCGTCAATCTTCACACAAAACGATTATTAATGATACCCTTTAAAAAAAACGAATGTCCCCCCCCCCTTGAAACTTAATATACTTTTATTTTCAATATAAAATTTTTTCTATTCTCGCAAAGTATCAAAAATAATAACTTTATCTTCAAATCGGATCATTTTTTTATATTTTTTCTACTCTTGTGTTTTTTCCCCCCTATGAAATTTTGTATATAAAAATTCTCTTTTAATGAAATGAAAATCGATGTTTAAAAAAAGTATCAATCTCGATCTTGAGAATTCTGCTCTTTCTTCTTACGCACACACTTTATAATATCGAATATATTCAGGAGAAAAAAATTAAAGCAACGGATTTATTTGTTACGATTTATACAAATGTATTGGAACTAACCGACATAATGCAGATAGTGATCCAATGAATAAAAAAAAAATTCACGACTGACTGAAACCCTCGGGATTCAAATGATTTTCCGTTGAGGGCGCGGAATAATTGAAAAACTTTTTGAGCACGATTCGTTGGACCTTTTTAACATATTGATGGTCAGATTCACGAAGATTGACAGCTGATCGAAATTTTTTAAACTAGATTCGTTATATGTATGTATTTTGTACAGAAAACTTCGATTCCAGAGAAGCGAAAAAAAAGTTACGTTTATCAATAGAAATCTGTAATTAAAAAAAAAAATTGTCAAACAGTTTTTATGTATACATTCAGAATGATGTGGATTTTTTTCAGTCTCAGTTCGTTCTTTTTTAGGACTCTTTATTTTTTTTTTTAAATTAATGGATAATTATAAAGGCAACATGATGATTTTAAATTTTATTTGACAAAAAATTCATTTAACATAAATTTCTTTTGACAAAAAGTTCATTTAACATAAATTTCTTTTGACGAAAAATTCATTTAACATAAATTTCTTTTGACGAAAAATTCTTTTAGCATAAATTTCTTTTCACAAAAAAATTTATTTAACATAAATTTCTTTTGACGAAAAATTCATTTAACATAAATTTCTTTTGACAAAAAGTTCATTTAACATAAATTTCTTTTGACGAAAAATTCTTTTAGCATAAATTTCTTTTCACAAAAAAATTTATTTAACATAAATTTCTTTTGACGAAAAATTCATTTAACATAAATTTCTTTTGACAAAAAGTTCATTTAACATAAATTTCTTTTGACGAAAAATTCTTTTAGCATAAATTTCTTTTCACAAAAAAATTTATTTAACATAAATTTCTTTTGACGAAAAATTCATTTAACATAAATTTCTTTTGACAAAAAGTTCATTTAACATAAATTTCTTTTGACAAAAAGTTCATTTAACATAAATTTTTTTTCACAAAAAAATTTATTTAACATAAATTTCTTTTGACGAAAAATTCATTTAACATAAATTTCTTTTCACAAAAAAATTTACTTAACATAAATTTCTTTTGACAAAAAGTTCATTTAACATAAATTTCTTTTCACAAAAAAATTCATTTAACGTAAATTTTAATTGTTATAAAATTCATTTCACATAAAATTTAAATTTTACTTATTAAGAATTTGACAAAAATCCCACTTGGCATAAAAGTCATTTAACGTAATTCCCATTTGACACACATTTGACATAAATATCATTTTACATAAATCAAATTATTATGTCAAAAGAAACCAATTTTACCATCGAATGAATCTTCTACCAAATAAAACTTGTCAATTCAAATATTTTTTTTCGTAATTTTTTTTCTTCGCGTCAGGGCAAATTTTTAAACATATCTATATTGAAAATTGGAATAAATGGTAGATTATATATATATAAATATTTAGAAGTGAAAACATGGACTACTATAATAAAAGAGAAAAACGTCCATAAACGAAAAAGTGTATATATACTTCATCCCAAAGTTTGTTTTATTGTCCACTCATTTTATGTCGGGTGGCCGAAAAATTTTACTCTACTATATTATGAATATATATATAAATAGAGATAGTATGACTTAAAAGTCAAAAGTCTTCTCGAAAAATTATTGAAAAAGCCCATTATATATCAAAAATTTTTTGAATGGATGGTAAAAATGTTTGGGGAACATTTTTCAAGGAAGCATAATTATTGTCAATAAGTCGAAGGAGTGGAGAAAGAAGCAATTATGGAAATGCTCCAGTTTTGTACAAAAGTATAGCTACCAATAAATTTTGATCCTTCGGGGAGGCAAAGATTTTTGTGAAAATGGGTCAGGGAACATAATTTTTATGTGCGAGTGAGAGAGGGGGGAGGGGGGATGAGAGGCGGGAGGAGTAAAGACATAATCAGGTAAATATCGTATACTTTTAACTATTGCCCTAATATTATGTACCCTAAAGAAAAGTTATTTCCTGCCAGGTCCTCCTTATGGAGTTCATTTTGTTACCGCAATTCTGCCATTTTATTTTACGTTATTTTTCACAATTTGATTTACGATTGTGAGGGGGAAAAATACCTCATTTACGACTTTAACTTTATGTATAACTTTTAGAGATTATTTTTCAATTCTCTTGTTCAATTGGTTTCATTATTAGATATTTCTTGCGTACTGAGTGAATTTCTATAACTTTTGATTATAGCGGTCACTTTCACTCAAATGTGTGTATATATATATATATATATAGAGCGGAAAGATGCGCACATAAACTATAAGAAAAGAAATTTTTAATTTTATTCAATTTTCGTAAATTGCTAAATAAGAAAAAATTATTTCTAGCAGGGTGTCTACTATTTACATTTAACAAAATTTCCGGTTTTTCCCGGTTATGGTCTATTTTTTTCCCGGATTTCTTTTCTCGTAAAATTTAAATTTAAATTTGATTTCGAACATAAATAAATAATAATTTTCATTGAAAATTTGGAAAATAATTTTTTCAATTTTTAAAAAATAATCTTGTCTTCTTATAATTATAATGGGAAATTTTCTTTTTCAAGTTTATTACAATTTTATTAAAAATAATTGAATTTCTGCAAAGAATTGTACTATTTACAAAAATAATTGAAATCCTTCCAAAAAATGATGTTATTTTTGAAAATAATTTAATTCCTGTGAAGAATTTTATTAGAATTTAAAAAAAAGCAGCGATAATTAATTATTTGCTTAGTAAGCAATAAACATTAAATTTGCTTAAGAAATGATAAATGTAATTTATTTGAACATTCAGAAATTTGAAATTATATAAATTTAAGAGAAGTTCAATAATTATAATTATTGAATAATAATAGAATAATATAATTTTTAGAAGCAAAAAATTCATTTAAAACTTTAAGACGGACTTTATATTTTAAAAATAAAATTATAATTACGGTCTCTAACATTATTTTCGAAAAAATTAAATTCTTCCCAATAATTAAATTATTAAACAAAAAAATGTAAAGAAATTTCAATTATTTCAAAAATTTTCAATTATTTGTTCAGAAATATTAAATTAACTTGAAACAATGAAAATGAAAAATATCAACAATTTCAATTATCAGAATTTAAAAAAAAAAATTTCTAGAATTCAATTTTAATTGAAAATTTGTAAAATAATTTTTTCAATTTTTAAAAATAATCTTGTTTTCTTATAATTATAATGGAAAATTTTCTTTTTCAAGTTTATTACAATTTTATTAAAAATAATTGAATTTCTGCAAAGAATTTTGCTATTTACAAAAACAATTGAAATCCTTCCAAATGAATGATATTATTTATGAAAATAATTTAATTCCTGTGAAGAATTTTATTACAATTAAAAAAAAGCAGTGATAATTAATTATTTACATAATAATTAATAAACATTAAATTTGCTTAAGAAACGATAAATATAAGTTATTTGAACATTCAGAAAATTAAAATTATAAAAATTTGAGAGAAGTTCAATAATTATAACTATTGAATAATAATAAAATAATATAATTTTTAGAAGCAAAAAATTGATTTAAAACTTTAAGAGGGACTTTATATTTTAAAAATAAAATTATAATTACGACAACTAACATTATTTTCGAAAAATTTAAATTAAAATTCTTTCAAAGAATTAAATAATGGGAAATTAAACAATGAAATTGAAAAATATCAACAATTTCTTTTTTTAGAATTTAAAAAAAAATTTTTTTTTAATTTTATTTAAAAAAAATGTAAAGAAATTTCAATTATTCTAAAAATTTTCAATTATTTGTTTAGAAAAATTAAATTTTCTTGAAACAATGAAATTGAAAAATATCAACAATTTCTTTTTTTAGAATTTAAAAAAAAATTTTTTTTTAAATTTTATTTTAAAAAAATGTAAAGAAATTTCATTTATTTCAAAAGTTTTCAATTATTTGTTTAGAAAAATTAAATTATCTTGATACAATAAAATTGAAAAATATCAACAATTTCATTTATCAGAATTTAAAAATAAATTTTTCGAGATTTCAATTTTAATTGAAAATTTGTAAAATAATTTTTTCAATTTTTAAACATAATCTTTTTTTCTTATAATTATAATGGAAAATTTTCTTTTTCAAGTTTATTACAATTCTATTGATAATAATTGAATTTCTGCAAAGAATTTTACTATTTACAAAAATAATTGAAATCCTTCCAAAGAATGATATTATTTATGAAAATAATTTAATTCCTGTGAAGAATTTTATTACAATTAAAAAAAAAGCAGTGATAATTAATTATTTACATAATAATTAATAAACATTAAATTTGCTTAAGAAACGATAAATATAAGTTATTTGAACATTCAGAAAATTAAAATTATAAAAATTTAAGAGAAGTTCAATAATTATAACTATTGAATAATAATAGAATAATTTAATTTTTAGAAGCAAAAAATTGATTTAAAACTTTAAGAGGGACTTTATATTTTAAAAATAAAATTATAATTACGGTCACTAACATTATTTTCGAAAAATTTAAATTAACATTCTTTCAAAGAATTCCATTATTTAAAAAAAATGTAAAGAAATTTCAATTATTTCAAAAACATTCAATTATTTGATTAGGAAAATTAAATTATCTTGAAGCAATGGAATTGAAAGTTTTTAACAATTTTATTTTTCAGAATTTAAAAAAAAATTTGCGAGAATTCAATTTTAATAAAAAATTTGAAGTGCATATCGTTTTTTTAAATTAACTTATATAAATTTTAGTTATTAATCTTCGCACTAAGAAACATGAATTAATTAAAATGTGACTATAAAATCCAAATTTTTAATTATTAAATTAAAATACTTTGAAAATTTTATTTGTTAAAAAGTTTCTAAAGAAGTTCTTTAACAAATTCAATTACATATTTTCGAATTTCACAATATTTCTATTAACTCCATAATGTTTAAAAAATTTTTTACATAATCAATCTGAATTATTGCCTGACGTTTACTATCAAATTAATTTTTTTGAACTAATTCAAAGTTAGAGAAGAGTATAAATTTCTATAAAAATTGAAATAAAAAGTAATTTTTTTAAAAACAAATTAAAATGATAACATTTTTTTTAATTTTGGTGAAAAAATTCCCGATTTTGTATAAAAATCCCGGTTTTTCCCGGTTAAGTTAAATTTCCGGTTATTTTCCAAATTTCCCGGTTAGTATGACACCCTGTATCTAGTATACATAAAAAAAGGTTTTACAAAATTTTTCCTTCTTTCCTTAATATATTTTTTACCTAAATTTACACTTAAAAAGACTTTTTACTAAAAAGACGTATTATTACTAAATTTTTAGATCGTAAAATATATTAGAGTAAAATTATAATTATAGGTATAGTTATAGTTATAGGGTAACAAATTACAAAAATTACAAAAACTCCAGAAAAACTAAGTTTGATTTGAATGAAAATTATAATTTTTGTCGCAGTGATAAATAATTCAAGTAACATAACCTAAAAATCAATTAATGTTTCTTATTGACAATTGTAATTTTTATAATTTAATTTAATTTTTTTACAATTGCATCTTCTAATCGCTTTCAATATTTAAAATTAAGTTCTTCGCCTTTCCATCGAGACGAATTTAAAATAAAATTTTTGTCTTTTTACAATTACGAAATCATGACAGTGGACTAACTTTTGATTTGACTGTCCGTCAGATTCCTCCTTAAACTATATAAGGTTCATGTTAATGAAAAGTTAATGAAAATTAATGAATCAAAATATGTGACGCGCTCCGAAGAAAGGTACCTAAGAAGCAAACGATATTATAGGTTAGGGTCGTGTTAGATTTCTCTTGATTAAAAGTTTATTTTTAATTATTTGAATGTGAAACTAATTTTTATTGAATATTTTGAATGTAATGAAGACTTGAAGGTTAATAATTTTAAATTAATAATTGATTTTATTTTTGTATTTTTACTTGAAAAATTAAAAACATAACCTCAAATTTTTTGCTTCTTAGGTACCTTTCTTCAGAGCGCGTCACATATATAAAAAATTTTAAAATGAGCTATTTTGAAAATTTTTCATTTCTTCTACGAATTCTACGCAATAAAACAACAGTTTCGATATGAAAAAAATAAATTTTATGTTCAGAGGGAAGATGTTTCCTTTCAGGTTCAGGAGAAATAAAAGGGGAAAAATGAAGTTTACTGTGACAATGTCCAGATTATTGGCAATTATTGCAACACCAAAAACCCTTAGGGCTCAGTTGTAGTAGAACATATATATATTTATAAAGTGTATCGCCATGAAAGTGAGAGTTTCTACCTGCAAATCCATTGTATCCCTTTACGGGGTCTTTAACCCTTTAGCCTACCTGTGCGGTATATATAGACACTTTTATTTGGAAAAAGTAAATACACACACGTATATATTTTTTCTATGGGATGTATGGAGCGTAAAGGGTATAAGGTACTTCCTAATCTGACATATATGATCGAGAAGGTGCCACTTTTCTTTACACAAAGATTTTTTTCCAACCCTTCTTTTTCTATATATATTTACTGTAACGCATGTTCTTGACAAGGACCTGTAGGCTCAAGTGGAATTGAAAAAAAAAATAATCAAAAGAAAAACCAGTTATTCGCACAATTAGACTTTCTTTTACAACTATTTCAATTTTAATAAACCGTTCAAGGGTATCAGTTTTTAAAAAAATTAATTTTCAAACGAGGCTGAAACTTTAACTCAATTTTAAAAAAAAAGTGTAAAAATTTCCAAAGAAAATCGTCTAATAAAAAAGTTATCTTTAATTCTTAAAATTTAAAAAAAAATATGATTAACAAATAAAAAATATACAAACATTTTGTTTTTATACAAGCTTTTTTCTGTAATAAATTTCGTTTGACTGAAATCTAAATTATCATGCAAATTATTCTTCTTCTTGTTTGTAAAATACATTTGAAAATTGAAAAGAATTATTTAAACATAATTTTTATTTCTCAATAACAATAAATTTACAAACTCATTTTACTCTTTTGGAAAGACAAATTTTAAAGATTATTGACATTTTGACGAGAGAAAAAGATTTTTTAACATAATTAAAATTTTACCGAGAATTTTTAAATAAAATTTTTCAAAATAATTGAATTTTAGTTAGAAGAATTTTATTATTTTTAAAAATAATGCAAATTTTTGACGAGAACATAACAATTTTTTTAACATGATTGAAATTTTGCCAAAAGTTTAAAAAATTTTTTTTTAAAATAATTGAATTTTGAAGAATAATTTCATTATTTTTAAAGATAATTAAAATTTTGACGAGAATATAAAAAAATTTTAACACAATTGAAATTTTGCCAAAAATTTTAGTAAATTTTTTTAAATAATTGAATTTTGAAGAATAATTTCATTTTTTTAAACGTATAGTTCTAATTTTGAGGAAAATATAAAAAATTTTTGAACCCAATTGAAATATTAACAATATTCAGAGAATGAAAATTTAGAAAATTATTTTTCAAAGAGTAAACTGCAAAAATTGGCTATTGATAAAATTTTATCAAAATTTCGTCAAAATTTCGCAAAAAAATTTTTTTTTTAAATATTTAGTTAGGTGCGTCTAAGTTTGAAGAAGAAAAATATAAATAAGAAAATATTAATTAAATATTTATTAATTCAAAGGATTCAAAGTAACTTTTGAGACAATGAGTCAATAAATTTGTTTTTTATAAATAATTCATTTGCTGAATATTTAAACAACTGCGAATCATTCACATTATTTGTGGAAAAATAAATTTTAGTTTGTAGTGTATAATATTTAATTTAAAAATCCACACTTTTTATAATTTCGCACGTTATGTGAATGGAGTTGAACATCCTTCAGTGAACTTTTCTAAATAAATTATCAATTTAAAAAAAAATAAATTATAATCTTTTATAGAGACAAAAAATCTTTTATAAACGATTCAATAATAAACGCTTTTTATATATATATTTTTTTTATATATTTTGTATATATATATTTTTTTTATATTTTGTATATATATATATATATATATATATATATATATATATATATATAAAGTTGTATATATACAAAAGTAAATATTTTTCTCCATTACAATATTATCATAATAAGAACCCTTTAATCACACCTGAATACCCAACTGATTTGTTGATTTACTATTATAAATAAATAAATCAATTATATTGTAAAGGACGAAGTAAAGTATATATATTTTGCGGCGCCCGTATTTTGTGGGCGGTACATTTATACTTATTTCAAGGGATTAGAATTGTTTCGCCAAATTTATAATATTTTTTTAAGCCAAATATTATGTACAGTATTATATGATGCTTATTTTTATTATATTCCAAGTTGCGCGCACAATATACAATTATATTTATAATATTATACCTGCGGTGTTTTGAATATTATTTTTCTACGATGATTATCTTTATATATTATTATATATAAACACGTACACATAATACAATGGAGGAAAATCTATTCAATAGAAAAGCAGGTAATTTACCTAAATGCAATTGTATTAAACTACTACTTACACCCGCTGTTAATGACACACTATGCAAATATTTATCCACTTTTGCTTGTACTTTATGTTCTTTTATAAAATTGCACATCATTTTTCCAATAGTCATAAATAATAAATCGTGCGCAAGAAATATTTGGCATATACACTATTAGCAAAAATTGTGCCGAAAATATTTATTAATCCAAAAATTACTAATGCAAAACACAATTTTTTAATTCTGGGTTGCCACAAATATTTAATTTTATTTTTCCGACATTTCCTTGATTTTCAGACAAAATTCTCACTTTTTCTCTGACCATAAAAAATATTCTGATTAGATACTCAAAAAAAAGTTCTATTAAATTCATTTACAAATTTCATTAATTGTAAAATTATTCAAAAACATAAATAACTAAATTTTTAAATAAGTAATTATTACTTTTTCACAGGAATTAAAATACTTCAGAATAATTCAAATTTAAACCTTTTTGAAACTCAACAATTTATAAGAATATTATTACAAAACCTAAAGAATTCTTAACTTTTTCTTATAATTTAAATAACCATGAAATTTTTCAACAAAAATTTAATTATTTACAAAAATCCTAATAAAATCCTTCGCTAGAATTCAATTATTTTTAAAAGTAGTAAATTTTCTCAAAAAATTCAATTATTTGAAAAAATTGTAATAAAATTCGTTGCAATAATTCAATTATTTTCATAAACAATAAATCGATTATTCGGTAATTTCATTTTTTAATCAATTTTTATTAGAAAATTCGAGAAAAAATCAATTATTTAAATTGAAAAATAAATAATTTATTGAATAATGGAATGTTTGTTAAAATTGAATTCTCCTAAAGAATTTTATCTATAAATTTTTAAATAACTGGATTCTTTTGACAAATTTTAATAAAATTTTTAAGAATAATTACATTTTACAAGGAATTTGATTTAAATATTGTGTCCAAAATTAATTAAAATCTTGCGATGAGTTTTATTATTCATGAAAATAATTTTAAAAAATTTCCAAAAATGTTATTAAAAATTGTCAAAAGAATTGAATTTCGGTGAAGAATTTTACTATTTCTAAAAATAATTGAATTCTTGAAAAGGACTTTGCTAAATTTTTTTCAATAACTGAACTCTTGCGACGAATTTTATAAAATTCTTTTTAACTAATTGATATTTTTTGAAAAATTATTTGAAATTTGTTATATTAAATAATTGAATTCCTGTGAAATTTTTCCAATAATTTTATTAAAGTTTTTAAAAATAATTAAATTTCGAAGAAGAATTGTATTTATTTATAAAGATAATTGAAATTTTGACGAGAATTTTTAAAAAAATTTTTAACAAAATAGAATTTTGGAGAAGAATCTTTGTATTTTTAAATATATAATTGAAATGACCAGAATTTTTTATAATTTTTGAATTTAATTGAATTTCTGAGAAAAATTTAATTACTTTTGAAAATAATTGAATTTCTGTAATTATTTGTAACTTTTCTAAAATTAAACTTTTTTAGTATTTTTAACTAAAAGTCTTTTTTCTTATCTTATAATTTAAATAACCATGAAATTTTTCAACAAAAATTTTATTATATTTACAAAAATCCTAATAAAATCCTTCGCTAGAATTCAATTATTTTTAAAAGTAGTAAATTTTCTCGAAAAATTCAATTATTTAAAAGAATTCTAATAAAATTCGTTGCAATCATTCAATTATTTTCATAAACAAAAAATCGATTATTCGGTAATTTCATTTTTTAATCAATTTTTATTAGAAAATTCTAGAAAAATTCAATTATTTAAATTGAAAAATAAATAATTTATTCAATAATTGAATGTTTGTTAAAATTGAATTCTCATAAAGAATTTTATCAACAAATTTTTAAATAATTGAATTCTTTTGACAAATTTTAGTAAAATTTTTAAGACTAATTACATTTTACGAGGGATTTGATTAAAATATTGTATGCAAAATTAATTAAAATCTTGTGATAAGTTTTATTATTAATGAAAATAATTTTAATAAATTTCCAAAAATGTTATTAAAATTTTTTCTAAAATAATTGAATTTCGGTGAAGAATTTTACTATTTCTAAAAATAATTGAATTCTTGAAAAGAACATTGTTAAATTTTGTTCAATAACTGAACTCTTGCGACGAATTTTATAAAATTCTTTTTAAATAATTGATATTTTTCGAAAAATTATTTGAAATTTTTTATATTAAATAATTGAATTCCCGTCAAATTTTTCAAGAATTTTATTAAAGTTTTTAAAAATAATTGAATTTCGAAGAAGAATTGTATTATTTATAAAGATAATTGAAATTTTGACTATAATTTTTAAAAAAATTTTGAACATAATAGAATTTTGGAGAATTTTTTAATTTTTAAATATAAAATTGAAATGACCAGAATTTTTTTAATTTTTGAATATAATTGAATTTCTGCAAAAAATTTTATTACATTTGAAAATAATTGAATTTCCGTAATTATTTGTAACTTTTCTAAAATTACATTTTTTTAGTATTTTTAACTAAAATTCTTTTTTTAATCTAGTATTTATGAAAATTGTAAAAATTATTCATTACATAATTTATTAGTCATAATTTTGTGATTGTTCTTTAAAAATTAAGTTATATTTGAAATGAAATTATTGTCTGAAATAGAAAAACTTCAATGTTTTGTATTAAAATTCATGGTTATTTTTATAGTTTACGAGGCAAAAAAAAACATTAAAATTTAGAGTTTTTTCATGAATTTTTGAAATTCTATTTTTTTAAGTACTTTTACTAAAAAATCCCCGACTTTTTTTTGACTTCCCTGACCAATTTTACTTTCCCTGACTTTTCCTTGAATTCCCTAACTTCCCTGACCTGTGACAACCCTGTTTAATTTTGTGTTAAAAATTCCTTATATTTATGTAATACATTCGTTAATTCGTTAAAAGTATGTAAGAAACAATTAATTAATGATTAATACTTAATTGTTATTATAAAATTATAAATTATTTATAGTACTTAGTTATTTATAGTTATAAAATTAATTAACTATTATTAAGAAATAGTAATATAGCTAATTAATAATTGTGAGGTGATCGGGAAAGGGGACCTTAGAAGCAAATCACTTTAAGGTTATGTTAGCGATACTTTTCACTTGTTCACAATCATTTTTTTTACTTATTGCAAATTAAAATCAGTGTCTATTAAATATTTTACTTGTTATGAAGACTGAAGACTAAAAATTCAAATGACAGTTGATCTTTTTTTTTGGATTTTCATTTTAAAAATTGCAAACATAACCTACAATTTTTTGCTCCTAAGTCTCTTTCTTCAGATTGCGCCACAATTGATTATTAATAATTAATAGTTATAGTGCATACAATAAAAGATGTTTTGTTCCCAATATATATATTTATTTATACACACGCATGCAATTTATTTATTTATTTATACACATGTGTGCAATTTATTTATTTATACACATATATGCAATTAAAATAAGTAAAAATAAACCATTCTTCTTTATTTTCAACGAAAACATTACAATTTTTGTTTATGAATATTTTATCTGAATTCATAAACAGTTCTTTCACCTCATGAAAGATATAGAGAAAGAGAGAGAGAGAGAGAGAGAGAGACAAGGTCCGCGACATATCGATCGCTTTTGAAATATTGACTATGGTCGGAGAAGTTCATAGAAAGTGTAGAAGTGCATATATGATAGTGAACCTTATTAAAAATGCATACGATTAATAATTCATTTTATTCTAAGAGATGAACCATTCGCCAAGACTAAAAAAAAAAGTTAGCAGAACTTTTAACCTTTCCTATAATTATTGCATAATAACTCATTTTCGATGACCAGGGAAAAAATTAAGAGAGTAAAAATTTTTTCACTAGAAATCATAGATATAAAACAGTTAAAGTTTAAATAGAGTTTAAATTCAAACTAAAAACGTACTTTTTATTTACTATTTATAATTAAAATTTCTTGACGACAATAACAAAGAGAGTTATTTAAAAAAAAAAACTTTTTAAAAAAGTTATTAAAGAGAAAATTAGAAAACTTATGTTTGAAGAAGACAATTTAAGACGAAATATATAAATTAAGTTTTTTCTAAAGAAGTTTTTAAAATTTGTTCAGTTTTGTTAAAACGAATATTAAATGTTTTTAAAAATTCAAAATGACCGATTCAATATGGCGGATTGGTTTTTATAAATTAACTAAATACATTCACTGTAACTTAGAGGTTTTTGCAGTTACTGTCAACGAATTTAATGTCAATTTTGTCAAATTGAAAAGGTCGCAGTTAATAAGTGAAATTTTTAAAAAATATCCAACCATTTTGTTTTTTAAAAAAATTATTAAAAAAAAATTTTTTTTCAAATAAAAAAAAATAGAATTGAAATTTTTTTTCAAATAAAAAAAAATAGAATTGAAATTAAAAAATGATGTGTGTATATATCGGCACACTGTTAATTTCAAAAGTTGGTCCTCGATTTGTAGGGAAGAAGACCACAAAATCAAACTGTTGACGTGTCTGCGTGTCTACAGTTATAGACTACACATTTTACAATGATTCACGTCTGCATGTATGTACATATATATATATATATAGTGTGTTTCCACCTTTTTTTGTACTAGCGCGCGAAGCACTCAACTGAGACCCAGAGCAATTTTTTATATCGTCTCTATCCCCAGGTTTAATGTGAAGGGCACGCGCCATGCACGCCCTGTATAAAGATCAAACGCGAGGCATAGACTATATATTATATATACACATGTATGGGTATATATATATAACATTAAAAATATTACAAGATGTACAAATAAGAAATAAGCATAAAGTTTTTTTTTAACTTTTTCCATTGCAAATTGGCGCTAACTTTTCATTCATATTATTTTAGGAGAAAAGTAAAAAAAAATTGAAAAATTAAAGCCATTAAAACGTTTAAACTTTAATTGGCGCGCAACATAACCTCAAAAAAAACTTTAATTAATATTTATAAGTTTTTCAAGTTAATTTTAATACTATTTTTCTCGTTTTTCTTAAAATTACAGTTTAAAAGGTATATACACGCACTGGTAGAAGCTTCGAGAATTTTTCAAAACTTGCGAGTATAGAAACTTTCCTAAAATGTACATATTTAGAAAAAATTTTGTTTAAAAAACATGGTAATTTTCTTAAATGAAAATATATAAAATAAATTTTAAAATATAAATATATATAAAATATATATATATATATATATATGTATAAATATATAATTATAAAAAAGTGGAAATTATATCAGATTCAAATAAACTTGTCACTTATTGTTAAATAGAGATTTTTTTCATATAATATATATTTCAACAATTATTTCAAACCATTAATATTTAAACAATTTGAATCAACAAAATTTTTTTTTAAATTATACCATCTTCAGAATTTCCATCTTAAGATATTTAAAATTGAACTTTTAAAAAATTTCGAACTGAAACCTTTTGAAATTCAATATCACTTATAAAGTTTCGTAAATGCATCTCTTATAAAATTTAACAATTTTAAAAATAATTAACAGTAAAGTTCTTCTAATGTTTTTGTAATAATACATAAAAATACAAAATAAATTTTATTTATTTATTTATTTATTTATTTAAGTATCAACAGGCCTATTACTAAATAAATATCTATTATTAAAGCAATTTTTTTCTAATTTTTAAGAAACTTTTTAAAAAATTCAAATTTTGTTTAAACAGAAAAAAACATTTACTTAAAATAATTTTAAAAACTATAATTATTTGCTAATTCAAAGTTAGAAAATTTCATTTATTTGAAAAATTTTTCAATTGAATTTTTAATTCTAAAATTCGGTATAATTCAAACAATTGCAAAAAAAATTTCAATATAAAAATGGTTAAAAAACTAACTTTTTAGAATTTAAAAAAAATGTTCAAATTAATTTTTTTTTTAATTTCAAATTCAATTGAATTATTTAGAACACATTCAATTTTAATATTCTGTATAAAGTTCAATATTATTGACAGGAGCAAAAAAGCTAAGGTTTTGTATATTGAAATTGGTGATATTTTCAAAATTTATAAGAGAAAGAAAAAAAGTTTAAAAAGCTTGAAAAAAGCTTAAAGAAATTTAAAATCTTATTATTAATATTTTCAAATGTTGCTTGACACCAAAGTCTAGAATTTTCTTTATGAATTCTAGAAAATTTGTAACTGAAAATTTTAATTTTAAATACGTCTTTAAAATTAAATTTCACTTATTTTTAATAATCGTACTTTCGAAAACCTTTTTCAAAATTACTTTAAAAATCGACGAAAATAATTGCTTTCACGGTAAATCGTTAGGTATTAAAATAACACCAAAAAGGATTAAAATAATCCAATTTAGTGTTATTTTAATCCATTTTGGTGTTATTTTAATGCCTAACGATTTACCGTTTAAAGAAGAATTTTAGTCAAAAATTCAAGCAAATTATTAAATTTCGAAGAAATTACTGTTGTTATTTTCAAAAGTAATGAAATTACAAAAGATTTGTCATTTCTTTTTGAAAAATTTTCGTTTGTGGAAAAAAAATAACATGTATTTTAAAATATGTTAACAAAATTACAAAAGCGATGAACTTAGAAATTTAAAAAAAATATAATATAGTTCCGAAAAATTTAAATGAAAATTTAATTCAAGTCTCTTCAAGATAATCGAATTTCCGAAAACAATTACACGGTTTTCTTAAAAGCATCAAATTGATACTGAAAATTAACTAAAACTTTTTAATTGATCCACATTTTTGGTGTCAATTCGTTGCAAATTGATACTTTCAGATAAAATGCGTAATTTTTAAAATTTTTCTAACATTGAAAATTTTGCTAAATTTTACTTATGTAAAATATAAATTTTATATCTTAAAAGGAAATTGTTACCATTTCTAAAAATTTTCTTTTCTTTCGAAGACAAAAAAATACTAAAACTTAAAAAGAAATACTAAAACTTAAAAAGAAATACTAAAACTTAAAAAAAATACTAAAACTTAAAAAGAAATACTAAAACTTAAAAAGAACACTGTTTTTCTAAAAATGTCAAAATAATCCCTAAGTTGATCGAAATGAGCCAAAAAATTAAGATCAAATGATGATTTGATCCACTTTTTGAGATCAATTCGTTGCAATTTGATACTTTTTAGGTAACAGTGAAATACTAAAACTTAAAAACATACTAAAACTTAAAAAAATACTAAAACTTAGAAAAAATACCAAAACATGAAAAAAAAATCCTTCAAAAATTCAATAAATTTCAACCCAAGAAAACCGAAACAAGCAAAAATGAAAAATTTCAAGTGTCGCCGCACACGAACAAGAACCTTGCGCTTGCATTGAATAAGAATCCTCCTCAATTTGATACGCATCAAGAATAAGTCAACTAGATGGCGCCACATCTTAGAGCTGCAACGAAAATGAACCCCCCAAGTTTTTTCCTACCGCAGAATAAATAATTCCCCAGAATTCCCCCCCCCCTTGCCCTTAATCTTTTTACCTTGGAAAAACGCAGATCTAAAAAACACGTTGAAAGCTTTTCCATATACAAAATTCACCGGAAATGCATACATAAAAAATTCAAAAAAACTCAAAACTCGTTAACTTCCTTGCAAATAGAAAGAAATTTCGAAAAAATCCTCAAAGCTAAGTTTAAAAAAAAAAAAATCGTTTCTAAATTTTTTTTTCTCACTTTGGAAAAAAAATGTACACTTTAAAAAAGAGAGGAATAAAGATATACATGGATTTTCTAACATATATAAAGAGACGAGAGTTGGTAATAAAATTTGAGAAAAAGGACGATTTCCGGCATAGGAGACTTTCGCTTTTCCGTTGGCAAAAAAAGGAAAAAAAAAAAAAAAAAGAAGAAGAAGAAGAAGAAGAAGTAAAAGTAAGGGAGGGGGGAGTTTGAAGGGTGTAAAAATGTAGGTCCAGTGGATTGTGATCCTTTTACTCGCATTTTCTCGAAACATATACGCAACGATTTCTCTCTCACTCACTCAGTAGCAGCAGGTTTCCCCCGCATCTCCCACTTGTCCCGAGACTCATCGTGTGCTCCCCCCCACTCCTTCGCTCTCCCCCTATTCATCAATTCTTTCCTACTCGCGTGCATTGTTCCCCTCCCCCCCTCTCCCTGCGAGCCCCTCGTTCCGCTACCCCCACTCCCCATGTTCCGCACGGAAGTTCCGTCCCATTTTATTCTTGTTATCGTTACTCGTGCGCGCATTGAACGAATCGCGCAACACTGGATCACGACCAAGGGACGAATAGAGTGGGGCGGCTTAGAACCTCTGAGCGACAAAATAAAAGTAGTGGGGGCAACGAGGACTTTCGTTTCTCACCAACAAGATTTCAGCCCAACTCGGTTGTCATTTAGTATTGGGTTAGGTCAGCCCAAGGCAACATCGTAGTTTTTTTTAGTTATAAACCCATAGTTGCTCTCTCACGCTGTTCCTATTATATTCTTCTACTTCTAAAAAGAAAATATCGTCGCTGTTAATATTTTCTCGTTCGTAGAAAAAAGAAAATATATATATATTTTTTTTAACTCGAATATATAAAAACAATTCCACTGTCTGTGACTAGTGTTTTAAAAAAATTGTGTTTTCAAAAATTCTTTTTTTGGAAAAAAAAATTTCTTTCGTAAATTTTTGAAAATTTCTATTTGTAAATTTACGATCGGGAAAAAAAAGTGATAATTTCTCTTGGATCACATGCTGTTGTGTTGTGCTTGTGTTGTAAACAAGAAATTCCCGTCAGTTCTTATCAAGTGCATGGAGTATTTGTGTTTTGCTATTTAAAGTTCGTAGGATGGCACTTTCGTATCTACAGGAGGCGCAAATTACCGCAGGTAAATTTCTTTTTTAATTAAATTTTTTATCCCCTTCCACCCTCAATGGTTACTTACTTCGTTGCGAATTGGGGAATTCCTTATGGATTTGAAATAACATTCAAGTTTTTTTTTTTGAAAATTTAAAGAAAATAAATAAGAAATTAATACCTGAGATTGAGTTAAAATTTTACTAAGAAGCAAAAAAAACTATCCAGTAGGGAAAATTCAATGTTAATACTTTTGGTTAAATCTACTAGAATTGAAGATAAATTTATTAGAATTCTAGTTAAATCGACTGAAGTTTTGGTTCAATTAACCCCGACTTCAAGTTCGGTTGGAGCAAAATTCCATTTCAGAAAACTGGAACTACGGTAAATTAAAGCAAAATTCGAATCGACATCCGGAATTTTGGTTCAATTTACTTCAATTCCGGTTAATTCGAATGGAATTTTAGTCGAATTAACTTGAATTCTGGTTCAGCGGACCGGAATTTTGATAAAATTGACTTGAATTCCGCTTAAGTCGACTGGAATTTTCGTCAAATTAACTAGATTTCTGGTAATGTCAAACCAGTCAACTATAGAATTCTGGATAAATTATAACTTCTGGATAAAGCGGAATTCTGAATCACAAAGCTAGAATTTTCCTTAAATTATCCGGAACTCTATTAATCTTCGACCGATTTTTAACCAGAATTCTATTTCTCAACGAATAATAAGAATTACAAATACGGAATTTCACTAAAATTTTTATTTCAAATAACCAGAAATGTGTTTTTTAACTAGAATAACCTAGAATTTAATTATTTAGAATTCCACGCTACATTTACATTAATTCTAATTAATTTAACCGAAATTCTGGTTTTTATCTATAGAATATCGTGTTGACGATCATCTTTCTATAATTCTAGTTAATTTAACCGGAATTCTGTTTTTTTTAACTAAACTATCGTGACAAATATTAAAAAAGCATTACATACTTTTATTCAGTGAGTCAAATTTTGTAGAATTTTAGAAGAATAATCTATAAACTCTAATAAATATAATGTATAATAATAATATAGAATTTCTAATTAAATTAAAATTTTCCTGGAATTAGCAGAATTCTATATAAATTGAATCGAAATTGGAAAAAAATTGGGTAAATTTCTAACAACTAAAAGTTTCCCTAAAGCAATAAGAGATATTATAACGTACCGAAAATCAGGTTAAATTTAGACTTTTAGTCCGAATTCACAGAATTCTGGTTAAATCTTCACGGTTGAAATATCGAAGAAAATTTAGATAAATCGAAGTATTATTTTAATTGAATTTACCCAAATTCGAATTAATTTTTCTACAATTTTTGAATAAGGAAGCTTAGAATTTTGTTAAATTAAGTTAAATAAAAGTTACGATATCCGGAATTCTGAAATTCCGGATTGACTTGAATTCTGGTCAATCTGACGAAAAAAAATATTGTAAGAGTATATATTTAACACGATATTCCAGTTGAAAACCAGAATTCCACTTATTGCAACCGGAACATTTTTTCCATGCAACGTTTAAATTTAGTAGAATTTCAAAAAAGTTTAAATTCAAACATTGTGAAAAGTTTTTTAAAATTTAAGTTCAAAGAATTCAGTAAAATTTAGTTACAATTCGGTTGAATTATATATATATTTAGAATTCTAGTAGAATTAAGTAAAAAAAACTTAAAAAAGAAGAAGAAAAATTTTAGTTCAATTAAGTTTAAAATGCGCATAAAATTTCTAAAATTCTGGTTAATTTCAGTATCGAATTTTATTTCAAATAATCATTATTCTGGTTAAATTGACTAGACTTCGAGTATTGAAAGAACCAAAATTCTGGCTAAGTAGACTAGAATTCAGGTTAAATTCAATTTTAGTACCGATAAAAGTTTCCGAATTCAGGTTAAATTTATTTTAAATACCAATCAAATTTTCAGAATTCGGGATAAATTAAACAAAAACGTAGTTAAAATTACCATAATTCTGGTTGCAGTAGAATTTTAACTAAACTAACCAGAACAGAATATTTCTCAACACGGCAACTTTTTCTTACTGTTTATAACATCAAACAGACATAATTTAAATTTCATATTGCTAAATATTTGATTTATTTTGTATTTTTTACCATATTACATATTGAAATGTAAAAAATTCAAACTTGTTTTAAAATTTTATACACATAAATCGCGTTGATTTTAGTTAATTTGGAAAAATAAAATATTTCGATACATTGCGGGAAATTTTTACTTGAGAAGAAAATATTTTGAATGTAAATCATAATTCTTTCTTTTCTTCTACTTTGTTTTTCTTGCTTTCAATCACGCACTGTCATATTTTGCTATAACCCTTTAAAGGACAATAACTTTTTTTCCCCTTATTTACATTATAGTTAACACATAAGAATATTGAGACAAGAAAATATACAAAAAAAAGGATTTTTACTTATTCAAAAAAGTTATCATTTAAAGAATTAAAAGTATTGTTAAAGTATTGTTTATTTCTTCTAAAATCTTCTAAATTTGTTTACTATTAAAGTATAAATTTTGAAATTCATCAATAGAATTGTAATTTATTTTATTATATGTACATTGTAGAAATGTATCGCTTTTATTTTGAAAACAACAAATTAATGTGTATTTTGCCTTTAAATTAAGAAAATGAAATTTTTAATCTAATTTTAAACATATACGATCCGGACTAAAGTGTAAAAATTTATAAATGTTCGTAAAATATAATATTTGTTGTAATAATAATAAGGGATAAACTCCCGTGTAGAAAAATTTCGTGGCGCTAGCTAGCAGCGCTAGACTACATGTAAATTTTCCATGTATCTAGCACTGCTAGCTAGCGCCACGAAATTTTTCTACACGGGCTATTACGCTCTAGATATATCAAATAGTATCAACAAGTGTGATAATGGCAAAAGGGAAATTTACCTCTAAAGTAAAAATTTTTAGTCTTAAAAATAAATTTTATCATTTCTATATTGAAAACTAGTATAGTATGAATTTTTCTACGCCTTTCGCCCCCATAAACACAAACACTTATAAACCTTCTATATCTTGCCTATATATACTCTATTTATATTATCTCAACGGGAATTTGCGGCCAATTAGAGAAGGGATTGAAGAGTTGGTGGAAAGGGCGGTCCTTCCTTGTTGCTGGGAAACGGTGATAAGGGAAAGAAATATCGATTCACCAACAAGGCTTATTAATATACTCAAGTTTTCCTTTATGTCTTCAAAAGTATGAGAAAAGAAATCATAAGCTTTTAAATATAAAATTTTCTGTTCTTTTTCAAAATCGTGTATATACACATACAGAATAGTGTGTTTAAGTCTCTCGCCGACAGAGGGCACCACATGACGGATCATCATGAATCCAAAGAAAAATTTTTTAAAAAAATTCTTCATTCAATTTAGTATTTAATTTACTTTCTTTCTCTCTCTCTCTCCCTCTTAATTTATCCTTATTTAATTTAGCTCGATTAATTCTCTTATTAGATGAAAGTAAATTGAAAGGGATAATGAAGGGGGGAAGAAAAAAAATTAAAGTAAGAGGAGGAGGACGTGGCACGTGGGATGGTGGGTGGCTACAGTATCATGAATGAACGCCCAGACGTGTGTAAAAGAATGTGAATGAAGAGGGGGGTGGGGTGAGTTGTTTCCGGGAACAAGTCCTCCACGTGTGAGGAGAGAGAGAGAGAGAGAAGAGTGTATACGTGAACGAATCCAAGAAGAGGAGAATTTGCCGATTCATTGGGAGGCGCACGTGTCTCCTTTCCCTCTCAAACTCCACCCGTTAACCCCCCCCTCATCTCCCCCTACCACTTTCTTTCCTACCAACCGTTTCCCTCATCACCTTTCCCCTTTCCATGAACAATCCTCTTGACTCCCGAACTGCTCCGCTTTTCATCAAGATATATTATTTCATTCTCATTCTTAATAATATCGATTCTTCAATTCGCCAACGACATTCACTTTATTCGTTTTTTCAAATTCGAAAATGTAACTACATTAAGGAATAAATACATTCCCTATTTTTAGAATTTGTTTTAAAACCACTCTCGAAGGTTAAAAACTTTATTATTGTTTTTTTTATTGGTTGTGAGTAAACATGGTTTTTTTTTTGTTATTCTTACAGGTCTCTTACCCGGACAACATCTCGACATGAAGCAGGACACGGAGAAGCAACCGCCATCGCCGCCATTAAATAATAACAGTGCAGCGACATTATTCTCTGGAATGGGAGCTGCCGCTGCTGGACTATCAATGTTGACACCACAACAATTATTGGCAGCTAGTAGAACTGCGGCGCTAATGGCCGCTGGTATTCCAGTTTCACTTCATGCAACATTAGCGGCAAGTCCCGCACTCTATAGGCATCATCAGACATTATTTGGTGGCTGGTTACCACCGGGTGGCGGCGGCTCATCACCACCATCGCCACTCCATCCCACATCGGGCTCAATATCACCTGCCTTAAGTACCAAATCGTCATCGCGCGGAAGGAACAATCACACCAATAACAGTATTAATATCAATAACAATAATAACGTTGTGAGCAGTAGTGCCGATCGAATAACGAAGAAAGGCCAACCACTGAAGAGAAAGCTCACGACAAAGACGAAAATTGAAAGTATTCAACTACCTCTCGAGAGTGGCGCACCTCTAAGTCCGCCCTCCTCCATTAGTCCCGAGGCCGTCAAGGACAGTAGGGATAAGGTCTTTACTTGCGAGGTTTGCTCGCGATCATTCGGCTACAAGCACGTGTTGCAGAATCATGAGAGGACTCATACAGGAGAGAAGCCTTTCGAATGTCCCGAGTGCCACAAACGGTTAGTTGAAATCATTGTTTTCAAATTCAAGCTCTTTACTATCAAAGTGTTTTCAAATTCAAGCTCTTTACTATCAAAGTGTTTTCAAATTCAAGCTCTTTACTATCAAAGTGTTTTCAAATTCAAGCTCTTTACTATCAAAGTGTTTTCAAATTCAAGCTCTTTACTATCAAATTGTTTTCAAATTATCAGCAGTACAATAAATATCCCACAAGTTTCCGTCGGAAGAAAGCCAAATGAATGACTTTACATCCTGTTGTCAGCTATCTATTAGCGTAATTTTGTACATGTGGGATAAAAATTTCTTGTTTAACTCACAACCTTTTCTCCTCTATAAGTGATTTCGCAAACACTTTTGTGTATTGTTTTACTCCTTCAGCCGAAGCTAAGGAGCTCCATATATTGGGTTCTCTTTGAGCAAGTCAAAAATTCCTTATTCTATAATTCTTATTTCTATAAGTCACTTTGTCGCTAGGCTAAAATCACACAACCGAATGTGCCAAAAGTACCCTAAGGAGAAAGAGACTTCTCAGGTGTCTTCCATAAACCACAGCATGGGGGGCGGGGGGTTGAAATCTTCAAAACAGGAAACCATGACACGTGGTTTACGAACGACCCCAAGCTTTTTGTTTCGTACACCCAATCAAGATGTACTGACGATGAAAGTTCTCCGATGAACCTGAAACATAAATTTTTGATTAGAAAATGAATAATAAATTAGAAGAATGAATGAATAAATAGTAATAATAATGAACTAGAGTAATGAAAATTAATTCGTAAACAACTAATGACCCAATTTTCTTTCTCTTACAGATTTACGAGGGACCATCACCTAAAGACTCACATGAGACTGCACACGGGGGAGAAGCCCTACCACTGTAGCCACTGCGACCGTCAATTCGTTCAAGTCGCAAATCTCCGTCGTCATCTTCGCGTTCACACTGGCGAGCGACCATACGCCTGTGAACTATGCTCAGCAAAATTCAGCGACTCCAATCAATTGAAGGCCCATTTATTAATTCACAAAGGCGAGAAACCCTTTGAATGTGAACACTGCCGAATGCGTTTCCGTCGAAGGCATCATCTCATGCACCATAAATGCGGCCTCGGCGGTTCACTCACCACATCATCATCAACAACAACAATGAGCAGTAACGCATCATCAACGCGATCGCAAATTGGCTCACCATCATTGGCCAGCGACGATCTCGACGAGGACATTGATATCGACATTGACGTTGATATGCGACTAAATTCCCATCAGGATAATTCCCACAAAATGCGTAATACCGTCCAAATGCCAATTCATCGCCAACTCACCAGTCCAATTATCAAGCCAATTAGTTCAATGTCATTGCCTTTGAATTTATCAAATATTCCAAACGATCTGCCCGAGCAAACGGAACCTGAGGATCTATCAATGTCCACAGGAATGCATCGTTCGAATAATTCGCACAGCGGCGGCGATACACCACTCAGTCAAAGTCCATGCAGTGTTACACATCAGCACGATCACGAGGACGATAATAATGACGATGACGACGAACTCGACGTCTCCGAAGCTAGTCCAAGTACATTGTTCCTACAAAAAGCATCCTAACGATTCACAACACACACACAATATTTCAATCATGAAATTTCAAAACCCCACATAAAAGAAAACTCGATTTTTCAAAATCGTCTATAAAAATCCTATTCTGAGCGTAATAGGCAAAACAATTCAAACTGAAAGTTGAAAATCAAAATTATTATTAATAATAAATGTAAAATAGAGAATTAAAAATTACTATTTGTTGATAACTATTATTAAAAATGGTAGTAAAAAATTTTTAAATGTATTAAAATTTTTTTTTTAGTTAATAATTATTAGAATTATTCAAAATTAAAAATTTTTTTTCATTGTAAAATAATGTGTATAAAAGAAAACGAAGAATATTATTATATCAATGATGATGATAATAATAATAATAGTAATAAAAACAATAGTTTTATTAAACAGTAAACAATGAAATGTTAATGTACCTACCAAAATTGTAATATACAGTATTTAGAATCATCGAAATTGTTTTCAAAAAATCAACCAAAATAGGTACAAAAAAAATTTGATCAAAGGGTTAAAATTTTACACAAATTTCTTCATTACACTGAAAACAATACGCAATCTATAACAGTCAAATTGATGACAACAACAACGTTTGTTCATTATTAGTTAATATTTATTTTTAATTAAGAGAATTAGTTAAATTTTAGTAAAATTAATAAATTCAATGAAAAAAAAACAAACTAAGAAACCCAAAAAAAAAAAATTTAAAGTACAAAAACCAAAAAATAAATAAAGAAAATGGGTAAAATTTAAAAAATTAACATTAATAGAATTTATATTAATTAAATTATATTAAGTAATTCTCTTAATTTAAAATCCCTGTTAAAAAACAACTTTTGTTTTCGTTTTGATGGGAAATTCATCAGATTTCCGCATTTGGCGCATAAATGTAAAAAGAAATTAAATTTACGCGATAATTTTAATTAAAATTTGACTCTTGTAGACTATTTTCTATTCTAAACGTTACTTTATTTAATTTTAATTTATCATTATTTTTAAGTATTTGTTTTATTGATAATTTAAATTTAAAAAAAATTTACTTTAGTTGTACATAAGTTTTGTAAATAATTTTGAAAAATTTGTTCAAAGTTTATAAATGAGTTTTTCCTTTTTTTTTGAAGAATGATTAAAACATCTAAGAATTAATATTTATTTTTTTGTTATATAATAAGAGTAGTAATAATAATAATAAACTATTATTATTGAAAAACAAACACCGTATTATTTTAATTTATCATTTTCTATTATTTCTTCTTTTTCTGGTAAAAACCAAGTTACTTTTAAATTCACAGTCACTATTCATCACTTATACGACCTTAAAACACTTTAATTCTCTAAACGATTTTTTTTGTCAAATTAATTTCGCAATTTATCCGAAATAAGTTGTTTTAAATTTAAAACGAAATTTAGAAAATTTCAGATATAACCAAGGAGATTTTTTAAGCAGTTAAATTTTCCTGAATTCAAAGAAAAACCTTTTCAATTTTTTTTAATGAAAATATTGATTTATTTGACTTTCTGAAAAGAAGAGAATTTTTAAACATAACCTCCAAATACAAAAGCTGCGCAGACTCAATATTTTCGATTTACAATATCGATATATCTGTCGAGTCTGCGCAGAAAAAGTTTAAAGTTTCAGTCTCAGTAAAAAATTGGTTATCGTAAGGAACAGTATAAAAAAGAGAAATAAAAATGTTTTGAATTGAGGAATTTACTTCATGGAAAGAATGTTTGGTAAAATTGTCATTTTTGTCAAAATTTCTTCTTAATTTTTATGCTTTGGCAAAAAAGAATTGAAACAAAAGTCGATCGAAACGAATCATTTTCTAACCTCAAAAAAAACAAATTCGTTTTTCTCAAATTTTTAGAAACGTTTAAACTATATTTGAAAATTTCAGTCACGTTTTAACCTCTTTGTTTTTATTTATTTTATTATTTCCACTATTTAAAATTTAAGCTCAGATTGAGAAATTTACTTCATGGAAAGAATGTTTGGTAAAATTGTCATATCCGTCGAAATTTTTTGAGTGATTTTTTTGAATATTTGACCATTTTCATAAAAATAGTTATCAACTGAAACGTCTCCAATTGAAACAGTTTGAAAAATTACAATACATTTTAAGGTTATGTTAATCATATCAGTGTCGTTACGCTTTTATCGTAAGGTTAAAACAGACAAGTGACAAAATTACAAAAACTAGAGACGTTAGTAAATTTTATTGAATTCTCTACACATATTTTTTACTATTAATCAACAATTAAATTTTCAATTTCTGGTTGCACTTGAACGAAAAAAAGTTAACGAATTTTGTGCGCAAATCGAGAAATAAGAGTTGTGGGCCTTCAGTAAACACGAATTCTGTATACACATTATTAATCGTCTTCACCAGTCAATAATTTACAATCGATTTTTAAATTTAAAAAAGTATCGTCTCGATTGTTTATGTGAATCTTAGTAGAAATTCAATTAACGCGAAAACGATGGATTCATACATAAAATATACGAAAAATAAACTCAAAATTTATAGAGTAAAACACTTTTCACTTTTTTTGAGGTTATGTTCGTCATTGAATCCAACCGTGAACCAATCGCAAATTGAGTAAAGAAGAAAAATTTCGTTACTAATCATATAGGTTCTGACTTTTTTTTTGTTAAAACAATATAATTGTTATTTGAGTGAAATTTTTGTTGTTATCGGAGGGAAAATGAAAAAAAGTTGGCACACTATGCGTGTTGTGGTTGCCTATACTTAAGGTGCAACGTTCTTAAAATATTTTCACCTCTTTATTATTACAGTAATAATAATAATTTATTAAATTCATTAATAAAAAAAATATATTCGTTTAATATTATTCAATCTGTATATTTAATACTAAATTGAATAATATTTGATATTACAAAAAAAATGTACATATATATTACATATAATTATTTGATTTCAAAAATTTTATGACACATTCAACGAAAGAGGGTACAAATTTCAGACCTTAAATAGTTAATTAACGATAAATTGGAATATTTTTATTACTCATTGAAAAGAAGCAAGCGCCAAAAGAAATATTTGCCAATTAAATCTTTTCGTCTAATATACGAAAAAAAAATATATTTCAGTATATTTTAGCAAAAGTATTAAAATTAAATAGTTGTTTCTTTTGGAATTAATTTATTACTATCTAAAATACAATCAAGGTCGAAATGTAAAATCTTTTTTGTCTCTCTTGTGATACATATTTTACAGAACTGATAATAAAATTTAAAAAAACCATTTTCCAACTAACAATATATTTCTGTTCAGTAAAATTTTGCAAAATTGAAATATACTGAAATAAATTTCTTTTCATAGTGCACAACAACTGGTATTTTTTATTATAAAAAGAAAGGGAAATAAATAAAATTTAATAATTATGTACTGTAATTAAATAATTTTAATAAAAAGAAATTTGTCAATGCGACAAAGAAAAAAAAGTTGCTCAAACAATTCAGTTTTGTGCACTAACCGAAAAAAATATGGACGACATTTGTATACTAAAGGAAAAAAAATATGATGAAAATGGAACTGACTCTACCTCACCAGACATCTAATATTGTATATCTCAAACACAAGACTGATTTTAAATAGTATTCTTATAAGTGTAAGAAAAACGATGAAAAAAAAATAACGCGGAACAAAAAAAACCAAGAGAATTGGGATAAATATTTAAAAAATAAAATTCACAAACATATATAAAAAATTGTCTTGTTTTTTTCTTTATAAGTTATAATTATGTAAGTAGTCGTGTAATAATTATCATGATGTAGAATTTATAGATAAAAACAAAAAAAAAACTACAACGCAATCAATGTCGTGTGAGAATCGAGAGTTATTTTTTTCGTTTTCTTTTTCTTGAAAATTATATTCATATTTGGAAAATTTTATATAAAAATTGTTCCAATTTAATTTTCAAAAAAAGAAAAAAAAATTAAACTATGTATATTACTTGGTATATATGTGTATATTAAGGATTAGTAAATAATTTATATTCTAAGTGAAACTCTCGATTGTTCTTTAAATGTCTTGTATAATGAATGTTTCACACGAAGTCGACTGCTCTGTCAATCTATTTTTATTATTAAAATTCGCTATTTAATCGTTATTCTTGTTATTTTTCTTCTACTGTTATATGCTAAGAAACTAAAAAATCCCTCAGAAAATCCCTCATGATAATAAAATTTTTAATATATAATTAAAAATAATTCATTTCTTTCATGAATTTAGAAAAAATTTTTAAATCAAACTTTTTTAAGAACCTTAATGTCAAATTTTAAAAATAATTGAATTTTCTCAAATTGTAATAAATAATTTTCAAGAATGAATTTAAATGTCAAAATTAATGAAAATTAACGAAAATTAACTTCTTAAAAATTATATTAAAACATTTAATTGAAAACAGTAATTCTTAAAACTGTTTTATTCTATTTTTTTTAAATTCACTTTATTTTCGACACTTTTAATTACCTACATTTTATTTCCGAAGAGACAACTAAATACAAAAACATTAAGGATTAAAATTTTTTAAGAATTAATTTTGGATTTTTTGAGAAAAACCATAAAATTTATTGGTTCTCTTTTAAAACAATAAAAAAATCCATCTTTTGAGAAATTCGATTATTTTCGAAAAATTGCATTAAAATATTTTTAATAAACTAATTCTTAGAACTGTTTTATGATAAGTTTTAAAGAAATTTAAATCATCGAAAAATGTAAATTAAAATTTTTTAAAATTAAGTTTTTTAAATTTATTAAAATTTTGGAATAATCATGTTTATATAAATCATTACAATTCTTTAAATATTTGATTATTTTTTCATTTTTCAAAAATTTAATTATTTTAAAAAGATTTACTCAAATATAACTTTAAAATGTTCAAAATGTAGTAAATGTATAAGTCCTTACGCCGTAATTTGACTTTTCAGGGAAAAAACGAAATTATCACATTGGACTAACTTTTTTTTAAAAAAACGGAATTTTTCCAGATTTTTAAAACTATATTTATTATTAATTAGAAAATTATTGTAAAACATCAATAACTTCATTCTTGAATAAATATTTAATCATTATTATTTTTTCATATAGGTAGAAATTAAGATTTTCAAAAATTCAATTATTTTTTTTATCATTTATTACTTATACTTCAAAGAATTAAATTATTTAAAAAAATTCCAATGAAATTCTTATGTGACATTAAAATTTTTTGAAAAACAATTTTAATAAATTCTTCGTAGAAATTAAGTTAATTTCAAAAATTTCTCAAACTTCAATTATTTTCAATGTCTACTATTTCAATATAATTTCACAAAACAATTCAACTATTTATAAAGAAATTTTAATAAAATTAGTTTCAATAATTCAATCATTTTCAAAGATATAACGTAATTCTTCGCAAAAATCCAATTATGTTGTGAAATTGTCAAAAATTCCCGTCCAAATTTTAATTATCTTTATAAATAATCAATTTCTCAGAAATTCAATTATTTTCAAAAATGTTAATAAAATTCTCGTCAGAAATTCAATTATTTTTAAAAATTTTAATAAATTCTTGTCAAAATTTCAATTATTTTTAAAAATTTCAATAAAATTCTTGTCAGAATTTCAATTATTTTCAAAATGCAAAATTTTCATCATATTTATCAAGGAATGAAATTATTTATAAAAGAATTTCTTAAAAGGATTCAATTATTATTTAAAAATTTGTTGATAAATAGTTCAATTTTTTAAAAAAATGTTCATTGTCGGAGTTAAATACATTAATTCTCGTAGAATTTTCAAATTAATAAATATTTTTGAATATGATATTCAATTATATTCAAAAATTTTTCCTGAAATTTATTTGAAAATTTTACAAGAAATCAATTCTTTAACTATAAAAATAAATAATTTATTAAAGAATTGAATGTTTCTTAAAATTGAATTTTCGTAACAAATTTTATCAAAACTTAATTATTATGTTTCTTATTATTATTTATTCTCAAGAGAGAAATTAAAAAACAACTTTAACAATTTCATTTTTCGAGAGATTCGATGAAAATCTTGTATATTAAAAATAATTGAAATTCTGCCAGGAATATTATTAAAATTTTTGAAAAAAATTGAATTTCGGAGAAAAATTTTATTATTTTAAAAGAGAATTTAAATTTTGACAAGAATTTTTGTAAATTTTCAAACATAATTGAATTTTTGCGGAGAAATATATTATATACGTGTGAAAATAATTGAATTCTTTAGACTAATTTCAAAACATTTCAAAACATTGAAAATAATTGAATTTTGAAAAATTTTTGAAATCAATTTGTTTTAGTGTTTTTAACTAAAATTCTTCTACAAATCCGTTATTTTTAATATTTAAATATATATTAATTTTTTTTTAAAGTTTTAAATAAAATTGTAAATACCATTCGTTTAAAATTGAATTGAATTGCGAATTTCGAAAAGGGCTCAACTCGGTTTTTTTAAATTTTACAGGAGAGACAAAAAACGTTTTATTCCAAACAGCTTCAATTAAAATAATCCAATTTTTTCCATAGTAATAATTAGATGCTATTTTGTATGAGAAAATGATAAAATAATTGTCTTAAATTAAAGTTATAGTTGGCCAAAAATTGATATTATAGTTGTCAGAGTTGAGCCCTTTTCGAAATTCATGAAAAAAATTGAATCGTTTTAATCATAGAAATATATTAATTAAATATTTTACTATCGAGAATTAATTCAACTATTTTTTTATTTAATTTCAAAATGTAATAACTTTTTTTTGAGCTCAAAAACAATTCAGCAATAGGTTAGAAAATAAACAATCTTAGGTTAAAAGTCAAAGGAAAACACAGTTTAATACATTTTTCTCCGTTAAAAGTATCTCAGATGAAATTTTCCTTTTAAGAAAACGTTCAATGAATATATAATAATGCAAAAAATACAAAAAAAGTGAAATTTGAAAAAAATCCAAGTTGAGCCCTTTTCGAAATTCGCAATTCAATTAATTTTGATAATATTTTAGTAAAATTAGATTTTAAGAATAAATTTTTCAGGATTTCGATGAAAATTCCTTTGACTTTTCCAGGTTTTTTTCAATTTTTATCAAATTCCCTGACATTGCCGCATGTTTTCCAAGGTTCACATAACCTCCAAATGTGGCCAATGGAAAAAATAATAAAACACAAAAAATATCAATTAGTACCGGACAATACGAAACAAAAATCTCCCCCCCCCCTAATTTCGAGAGTAAAGTATAGAAAATAAATGAGAATGTAAAAAGGTGAATAAAATGAAAAGTTTTGAAAAATGAGTTGAGAAAAGAGCGGGTGGCAACGGGCGAGTATTTTAAAGGGAAGATGAAGGGTGACGGTATTATAAGGAGGAGTATAAAATTCAAGGGGGGAAAAAGAGAGAGAGAGAGAGAGAGAGAGAGAGAGAAAGAGAGAGTAAAAGTGAGTGAGTCGAGATGAAATAAAATAGAAATCTCCCCCCCCCTGCGCTCTTGTGATACGCGACCTGCGTTGTATTTCAGCTGCATGAGTAAATTGGAGTTTCCAAAATCTAGGATTCCATTACGTGGACGCGTGTTTGTGTGAAGTACAGTGTATGCCAGACAAAGAGTGCGTCAAGCGTGAAGGTGCGTGTGGTTCCCAATGGTTATGTTGGTCCGCTGAGTGGAGGAAGCAAGAAAAAAAAAAGAAGAAAAAAAAAGGGAGGGTTCAACCCCGTGCGTGGCACAGTGACACATTATGCCATAATGTGGGGGCACGTGGCAGATGCAACAGATCGCAGTCGTCGCACTCGCGACAACGCCACCACCGTCTTTCACTTCCATTCAAAAAAAAAAAAAATACTCGCTATATAAACGGATCTTCAAATTGAGCTCGAATCTCGAAAAAATAGCCCCGGAGAATGAACCTCTTCTTCTGCTTCTTCATATTCAAGGTCGACATTCGAAACAAGAATTTGGGTCACTGGATGTTCTACGGTATTTTTCGTGAAAAGGGGAAGAAAAAGACAAAACGTACACAAACATCGAGACAAGTAATCTTATTTTGAGGATAGAAGATAATTGTCTCTCAGGATATAGAAATACCTTTTGTATTCTATTTTGAAAAAGGATACACATGCGACGGAGTTTTTCTTTTCGATTGATCTTCCACGCACTAGAAAAATGAAACACGGATAATATAGTTAATAGTTTTCGACTCGAAGGTTTATGGACGACAGGGTTGAGAACTAACGATAACTTACTTTTTGTTTTGAGCCGGCGATAAAAGGCCAATCTACAATTCGATCCTGATCGAGAACGAAATCGATATCGAAAGAATGACTTCCGGTTTCTCTTTTTCTTAGGCGAATTATCCAGTGATCCACGCCTGTGTCGCCAGTCGCGCAACACAGTTTTAGCGAACCAAAACAAATTTTATTTTTTTATATTAAAAAATTAATTGTTCGATAATTCTGCGCATTTTCTCGAGTACAAAAATGAAAACAATGATAGTGTAAATGTAAAACAGTGTCAAAGAAGTAATAACCTAAATATTTTGTCGAAAAATATTGTCAAACAATGCGAAATATTTGTTTTCGTGTAAATCTAACCTCACTTTTTTACAGCAGTTCCGATAGTTTTTGAACAGCTTTTTATTATAACACAAGCGTGTAGGATTCTTTATTTATAATCAATCTTCTAACAACTTTTCAAAATTTTATTGGATATTAATACCACGAAAGGACAAAAAATGCATAGCAAAAACTATCAGCGAAACAAAGTTAGACCGATTGATAAATGACGTAATATCAATATGAGTGCGTTGCGAAGAAAAATACTATTTAAATTTTTTTGCAAGAAAACTAACACTTCCGATTTTCAAAAATGAAGTTTTATTTATAAAAACTAATTTTCTTATATTAAATTTTTAAATAAATATTACTATACATGAAAGAGAAAATTCGAGAAAACTTTTATTTTTGCAGAAAATTAAAAACGAAAACTGTATTTTTGGTTATGTCATTTTCGAGAGTATTTTTTTTTGTTCTGAATTTGTTAAAATTCATCAAAATATAATTACAAATATTTGCGAAAACATAATCAAATTTTACTATGGAAATAATAATGTTGAAAATTCATCGATAAAATTACAGAATATTCATAAATATTTGTGAAATTTCCATAAAATTTTCTATAGGCAAACTTTTCACTAGAATTTTTGGGGAATCTTGCAAAATTTTTTAACGTATTTCACATCAAGGGGTCAGAAAATTTCGTCAAAAGTATACTGAAACAATATTCAATTTCGAAAATTCGTAAGAAAATTCTGAAAGTTTCTCATCATTCTCATCGTTGGAAAGATTTTATTTATTTCGAACTTTACTTATTTTTAACATCAATTGAACTTTACAGATTTTTTATCAATTATTTTGGAATAATTTTTTATTTAAAAATTCAAAAAATAATTGAATTTTGTAAAATTTTAGTTTCTAATTTAATTGGAATTTTATAAAACTTAAATTTTCAATTAATTTCATTAAAAATTTTAAAGATATTTTAGATTTATGAAAAACTTTAATAATTCAAATTCTTGTAAAATTCGTTATATTTTTTACTATACATTGCATTCATTATTAAAAATAATAATATGGATTTATGGATAAATTTTACTTAAAACCGTGAAAAAATTAAATTTTCGAAAAATTATAAATGATTGCAAAAACTCAATTATGTTTAAAAGTTTTTTAATATTCTCGTCGAAATTTCAATTCTTTAAAAAATTGTTAACAAAATTTTTCGCAAAATTCAATTATTTATTAAAATTATTAAAATTATTTATTTTATTAATTAAATTTTAATGAAATTCTTGCAAATATTCCATTATTTTCAAAAATTTTCCTCAATTTCATGTAAATTCTATTATTTACAAATTTTTTATAAATTTCTTTCTTCTTAAAAATGTTATTAAAAATCGTCAAACGAATTCAATTTTTAACAACAATTGAACTTTACAGATGTTAAAGATAATTTAGGTTTATAAAAAACTTGATTCAAATTCTGATAAAATTCGTTATATTTTTTATCGCATATACATTTTATTCATTATTAAAAATAATAATGGATTTATGAATGAATTTTACTTAAAACACTAAAAAAATTGAATTTCATAAAAATTATAAGTGATTCTAAATACTCAATTATGTTCAAAAGTTTTTTAATATTCTCGTCGAAAATTCAATTACTTCAAAAATTCTTAACAAAATTTTTGACAAAATTCAATTATTTAAAATAATTTTAAAAAAATTCTTTGCAAAAATTCAATTATTTTGAAAAATTTTCCTCAATTTTATATAAATTCTATTGTTTACAAATTGTTCATAAATTTTTTTTTTCTTAAAAATGTTATTAAAAATCGTCAAACGAAATCAATTATTTCGTATATTATTAATGTGGTAAAAAATAATGTTATTTTAAAAACCTGGAAAATTTTCAATTTTTTAACTGAAAAAATCAGGAACTTTCAAATGAACAAATGCGTGACAACCCTGATTAAGTGTTCAATAAATTTCTCAAGCAAAACAAATAATAAAATAAAAATATTTCTGCCCAAAAGTCAGAATAAGAATAATCGTAATATATTTAAATTATTTGAAAAGAACTGAAAATATTATTAAAAAATTTGGTTATCCAAAAATTGTTTTATAAAATATAAATTGTTTTATTAATTTATTTTTTATTGTAATTTCGATAATATAGTTTTTAACAAACAGAAATTCTGTAAATATTTTTTCCAAAGCAAGTAGGGGTGAATGGGGAGTTATGAAGCATGGGGAGTTGTGAAGCACGGCCATAGATCTCGCATAGTAATTGTTTTGATAGATGTCACTTACTCTGAATATTTTTTTACCTAATATCTTCGTTTTGTAATTGGATTCATTCCGATAGAAGATATTTTGCATATCTTTCAAGACAATGTGTTCAATTTTTCGTTTATAAAGTTTTTTTGTGTGCTCCATTTTGCAGAATTCTTACAAAATTCGCGAACAAATCAAAAATATAAGTTCACCCATATAATACCCAGCAATGAATAGGTTCTCGAAATTTAAAACGATTTATGCAAAATCGCAATAAAGAATATTTACCAAAAAATATAATTTTTAGCGATTTTTAGTAGTGCTTCACAACTCCCCATGATTTTTAAAAACTTGAAAAAGCAGCTTTTTAGTCCAACTGAAAAAAATTGTCGATTTTATTTTATTTCATGCAAATTCTTCAACCAGTAAGTATATTTGAAGACCCTCTAGAGATTCAAGTGGAGAAAATTTGAAATAAAAATTTCTTTTTGAAGTTACAACTCATAAACAAAGCGTGCTTCATAACTCCCCATTCTCCCCTATCAAATTAATCAAAATTTGATTTATAACTTTTTTCTACTTAAAACTTGTACTTTGTTTATAAATTGTCAATGAGAAGCAGAAAAAGTGCAAAATATTTGCTAATTTTAATTTTTTGACTGTTTTTTCAATTTTTTTTAGAAAAAATGAAAAGATTAAAAACAGGTAATAAAAAATAAAAAAAAGATTAAATAAAAAAAAATTTAATAAAATATGTAATTACCTGTTCCAAAAATTTTTGTTACAAAGTGCTAATTATTCTAAAAAGAAGAGAAATATTGAAAAATAACAATAATTTTTTTAGATTAATAAAAATAGTTTTGTATTATTTGAAAAAATAAAAATAATATTTCTAAATAAAATAAATAAATAAATACCTATTATTAAATTTAGAAAGTAAGAGTGAAAAATAAAGAAAAATAATATTATCTATCAAAACATATCAATAAAACAAATGCATAATCATGACTAACTTCAGGTGTGGACAGACTGGACAGAATGAATAAGAAGATTATTATAATATAATAATAATAATAATAATAATAATAATAATAATAATAATAATAATAATAATACACTGAAAAAAAATTTATTTGATTCAAATAACCGATTATTTGTCTATAATCAAATAAATATTTACTTGAATCAATTAATTAGTATTTGAATCAAATATTTCAGTATTTGAAGCAAATACTAATTAATTGATTCAAATAAAAATTATTTGATTCAAGTAAATATTTATTTGGTTATAGACAAATAATCGGTTATTTGAATCAAATACATTTTTTTTCAGTGTAATAATTAAAATTTGAAAAATACGGTAAAAATTTCTTTTCTTTTTAAATTCTATATAAAAGGAAAATGTCTCCTCGCTGAAAAAAGAGAAAGAAAAATTGACCAAAAGTAATTTGGTGTGGATCCTTTTAAAATTTAAAAGGTTAGAAGAAAAAAGGGAAAAAAAGGAAGGAATGAAGGGAGTAGTGCTGACTGAGTGAGGTAATAAGCTCCTCGGAAAGTCGACCATCTCGAAACTTAATTATATAGCACACGCCAAATAAATGGCCCTCTTCCCCTTAGAGAGTCAAATGCTTCAATCCTGCCTCGTGCAGAACATCCTGCCAATGCCATATGGCGAATCCTTTTTGGCCTCCGCTAAAATCCTCAAGGATCTATATTTCTATAGAGCTTGTCCTTCAAAATCTGTCTCTCTCTCTCTCTCTCTCTCTCGCTCCCTCTTTTCCACTTTTTTCCTTCCTTCTCTCTTACTCTAACTCTATCCTTTTGCTTGTTATGTTTTCTACTTTGCAAAACGACAGGTGCTTTTTAAAATGTCGGCTAATTCCTTATGCCACTTAAATTAGACATTTTTCACTATTTATCACGTCCCGGTGGACGTATGTGTGTAGCTAAACGGTTTTTTTTAGAGCGGGGTTTACGAATGTTTTGATTTCGGCCTGGAATTCACTAGATTTTTATTTTCAAATATTTAGATGTGTTTTGATATTTGCATCGGAATATTTAGAGAGTTTTGAAACAGGAAACAAATTTTTGTAATGAGATAAATAATTTCTGAGCCGCAGTATTTGGCCAGTATTGAGCCATTATTTGACTACTATTGAGCCAGTATTGAGCCAATATGGAGCCATTATTGAACCAATAGCGAACCAGTATTTGGCCAGTATTGAGACATTTTTTGACTAACAGCGAACCACTATTAGGCCAGTATTGAGCCATTATTTGACTACTATTGAGCCAGTATTGAGCCAATATGGAGCCATTGTTGAACCAATAGCGAACCAGTATTTGGCCAGTATTGAGACATTTTTTGACTAACAGCGAACCATTATTAGGCCAGTATTAAGCCATTATTTGACTAATAGCGAGCCAATATTGATCCAGCATTTAGTCTCTGGTAAGAGATTATTTGAGATGTATTTAGCCAGTTTTGACAAATATTGAGCCAGTATTTACCAAATATTAAATCAATTTTTAACCAATATTGAGCCAGTATTTAAGCAATATTGAGTCCGGATTTGATTAATATTGAAACAGAATTTTGCAAATATTGAACCAATATTTAATCATTATTAGGACATTATTTACCGAATATTTAACCAATATTGAACCAGTATTTATCAAATATTGATCCAGTATTTAACCAATATTTGGACAGTTTTTGCCAAATATTGAACCAATATTTAGCCAATATTGAGACAGTTTTTACTAAACATTGAACCAATATCGAGCCAGTATTTATTTAGCCAATGTTTAACTAATATTGAGCCAGTATTCATTTAGCCAATGTTTAACCAATATTGAGCCAGTATTCATTTAGCCAATGTTTAACCAATATTGAGCCAGTATTCATTTAGCCAATGTTTAACCAATATTGAGCCAGTATTTAAACAATATTGAGACAGTTCTTACAAAACATTGAACCAATATCGAGCCAGTATTCATTTAGCCAATGTTTAACCAATATTGAGCCAGTATTTAAACAATATTGAGACAGTTCTTACAAAACATTGAACCAATATCGAGCCAGTATTTTACCAATATTAAACCAGTATTCCGACTACATGGATCCAATATCAAATCATATTTTAGTCATTTTTGAGCAAATAAAGTTATAAAAAAAACATAAAAACCATAAATATTATAATTTTTCATATATAAAAAAACTTAAACCTTTTTTTACCTTGAAAGGAATAAAATCAAGGAGATGTTCTTTACGTATTTCAGGTGAAATAAATAAAATTTCCATATACTACTGGCTTGAAAGGAAACTTTGAACTGCGCGATGAAAATTTTCAGTGGTTTTGATTTGGAAAGAGATAAAAGTGAGACCTGTGCGTTTGAATTCATTTAGTTTAAATCGATATTCGAAAAATTCTTTTTATAATAGTGTTGGAGAGCTTTAAACCTGCGACGACAGTGAGATTTTAGGGTTAAGCTCCCCCACCAACAACAATCTATAAAAGTCTTACCATTCTCGAGGGGAATTAATGGCATATATTGAAAAAAGGAATGGAAAATTTTTTAAAACTACTTCAAAAAAAAAAAAAAAAAGGAAAGAAAGTATAGAAAAATTGTAAATAAAACAAAAAAATTAAATGTAAATTATAATAATATTATAATAATGTACAGCGCTCGGATTGTGCGACTTTTTCGACTTTTTTCGACTTTTCTAAGGAAATGTGACTTTTTTCGACTTTTTTTGTGAAAAAATATGCGACTAATATCGACTTTTTCGAGATTTTTTTTTAGTAAAATGCGACTGAAATTTTTAAAATTTTCAGAAAATTAAAGTTAAAGGAAAAAGTTTTAGTCAAAAAAATGTTCTGTTAAGTTTATTTACAGATTTCTTTCAAATTATTCAAAAAAACATCAATAACTTCTTTTTTAAATAAATATTTAATTATTATTTTTCCATGAGAATTAAAATTCTTCAAAAGATTTAAATTCAAACCTTTTTGAAATTAAACTGTACTTATAATAATTGAAGATGACCGAGTGATAAAATCATTATTTTATATTATAAGATTTTATAAAAAGAAAAGAATTTGAAAATAATTGAATTTCTAGGATGAATTTTTTTATTTTTAAAGATAATTAAAATTTTGGCAATAATTTTATTTAAATTCTTTGCAAATAATTGAATATCTAAGAAGAATTTTATTATTTATAAGGATAATTGAAATTTTGAACATATTTTTTAAAAACATTTTTAAAAGTAATTGAGTTTTTAGAAAGAATTTTGATATTTTTAAAAATAGTTGAAATTGTTGGAAGAATTTAAAAAAAATTGAAAATAATTCAATTTCTGTCATGAATTTTCTTATGTTTAAAATATAATTGAATTTTGCAAAGAATTTTATCAGAACTTTTGAAAATAATTAAATTTCCATGATGAATTTTATTATTTATGAAGATAATGATAATTTTGACAAGAAAATTAAAAAAATTTTTGAAAATAATTGTATTTCTGCGAAGAATTTTATTGCTTTTGAAAATAAATGAATTTCTAGGATGAATTTTATTGTTTATAAAGATAATTACAAATGTACAGAAATAAATAAATAATTGAAATTCTGACAAGAATTTTATTAAAATTCTTTGAAAATAATTGAATTACAGAGAAAAATTTTATTATTTATATAAAGATAATTGAATTTTTGAACATATTTTTTTTAAACATTTAAAAGTAATTGAATTTTGAAGAAGAATTTTGATATTTATAAAGATAATTGAAATTTTAAACAGATTTTTTTAAAATGCGTTTAAAAGTAATTGAATTTTGAAGAAGAATTTTGATAATTATAAAAATAATTGAAATTTTGAGAATTTAAAAAAAAAATTTGAAAATAATTGAAACTTTGAAGAGAATTTTATTATTTTTGAAAATAATTGAATTTTCATGATGAATTTTATTATTTATAAAATTTTGACGTGAAATTTTAAAAGAAATGTTGAATGTAATTGAATTTTTGCAAAGAATTTCATTATTTTTGAAACAAAATGAATTTTAGAGAAGAATTTTATTATTTATGAAGATAATGGAAATTGTGAGAGGCATTTTATTAATTTTTATTCAATAATTGAATTTTGAGAAAGTGTTTTATTATTTATCAAAATAATTGAAATTTTGAACAGATTTTTTTTAAATGTTTAAAAGTAATTGAATTTTGAAGAAGAATTTTGATATTTATAAAGATAATTGAAATTTTGAACAGATTTTTTTTAAATGTTTAAAAGTAATTGAATTTTGAAGAAGAATTTTGATATTTATAAAGATAATTGAAATTTTGAGAATTTAAAAAAAAATTTGAAAATAATTGAAATTTTGAGGAGAATTTTATTACTTTTGAAAATAATTGAATTCTCATGATGAATTTTATTATTTATAAAATTTTGACGAGAAATTTAAAATAAAAATTTGAATGTAATTGAATTTTTGCAAAGAATTTCATTATTTTTGAAAATAAGTAAATTTTATTCTTTATAAAGATCATTGAAATTATGACAGGCATTTTATTAATTTTTTTTTAAATAATTGAATTTTGAGAAAGTATTTTATTATTTATAAAAATAATTGAAATTTTGAACAATTTTAAAAAAAAAATGTTAAAAATACCTAATTAAATTTTTGCCATGCATTTTATTAAATTTTATTAAATATTATTCCAGATTCTTTGATATTAAAGTAAGTGTTGGCGAGAAATGTGATTTTTTTACAATTTTGACAATTTCGTGTTTCCTTTTTAGCGTTTTTTTCCTAAAATTTCATTCGACTTTTTTCCGACTTTTTCGGAAATTTTATGCCTCTTTTCGTGACATTTGTTGTGAATTTATGTGACTAAAACGATTTTTTTTAGTCATTTTAGTAAATGTGATGAAATAATAGTTAATTTAAAAAAACTGTTAAAATATTTAATAAAAATTTTACTAATAATGTTAAATATTATAATGATAATAATAATAATAATAATAATAATAATAATAATAATAATAATAATAATAAAAATAATAATAATAGAAATAATAAAAAATTATAATATATAATATATATGAATCAAATTAAAATGGAAGAAAAATCCCATACGAAATCCCTTTTGCGTAACGAATAATCCCTTCAAGTTAAGAGGATTTGATTTCTAATTTGAAATTTCACGATTCCTTTTCTTTCGTATATTAGTCAAGACAATACCAAAAATCCTTTGTAAAGACTTTAAAAAATTCTTTCAAAACGGATAAGATTTGCTTTATACTTCTTCTTACTTTAAGCTTTTATTTTCTTCAATATAAATTACCAATTAGGAATTTTGTCCTTCAGATTTTTCAAAATTTTAAATTGCGCCTTTCTTTTACAAAAAATATAAAAAATTTCCCTAATAAAATTCTGTATGAACACAGTAAAAAGATAGTCTTATTTTAAGGCAGGAAAGCAGCCTTAAATTAAGATGCAACATTTTTAAGGCAGTCAATGCTGAATTTAAGACTGATCTTAAATTAAGATTTACTTTTTACTGTGAAAAAGAAAACTTATATTAGATATTGGATCCGCTATTTTTAATTTTAAAAATCCAAACGCTGAAATCGTACACAATACGAGATTAACATAAAAAATAGAGGTTTTCTAAAAGAAGTGGTGGTAAAAACCCTCAAAACACGTTTTATGGGTCTTTACCACCACTTTTCTCAAAATTCTGACGTGCTTTGCAATTTTTGAAATCGGGATCGTCTTCAGAGAACAAAAATACATTGAAAACCATTCCCATATCAAAAATAGGAAAAACAATATTTTTTTGGTTTTTATACCCCCACTTTTTTCAAAATTTTCTATTTTTTTTTATCTTGCGCATATGGATCTTAAAGCGTACTTTTTCAACTTTAAATTTGAAATTTAATCTCATTTAAGACTCTAGCAAGTCAAATTAAAAAAAATATGTGACACGGACAGTTAAAAGGGACCTACGACCCGAAAAAAAGATTTCGAGAAAATCGACTTCGAAGTTTACCAAGTTAATTTTTTTGCACTGTTTTTTGTGAAAGTACCTAAAATTAAAGTGAAATTGTGAGAAAACTAATGCAGCTAGAAAGCTGCGGTTTATTGCGTTGGAAAGAGCGGCTTATTTACTATAAGAATAAATAAAAAAGTGTAAATGGATTTTTTCGGATCGTAGGTCCCTTTTAACTGTCCGTGTCACATATATCTCAAAAACTCCCAAAAAATGGCACTTTGGATTTTTACCCCAAATTTTTTGTGTTTTAAATTCTGACGTTCTAGAAAATTTTGGAACTCGGAATCGTGTTAAACTGAGAAAAATACAATGAAAACTAGTCCCATATTAAAAATAAAAAAAAACAAATTTTTTTGGTTCTTTACCCCCGCATTTTTCTCAAAAATCCTGTATTTTTTTGGTCTTGCGCATATAAGGATTTTAAAGCGAACATTCCTGACTTCAATTTAAGATCGAATCTATATATAGTTTAAGATTCTAGAAAGTCAAATTAATTCATATTTTTAAAAAAATTTCCTTTAATTTTTATCTATATATAATATATTAAAACGTGTTTTTTTAATAAAATTTCTCTTGGACTGCATTTAAATAAAACACAAATATTTTAATATCGATAAAAAAAAGGAAATATTTTATAGGGTAAATCTAATTTTTCGAATAAAAATTATTTTCAATAAATCTCTGAAAGAATTCTACCAGTTTGGATGTGTAATTTTGAATTTTTTAAATTTATGGGATGCGTTCAGTTAACTTTTAACTTTCATGTAAACATTTTCAGTTTCAGTTTTCCTTAAAATTTTAACAAAAAATGTCAAAACTTAAAATATTTTACCTTCAATTTCAAGTATTTGAGTCAAAGTGAAAGTGAAAACTTTTTTGAATAAAAGTGAGAATTTCATATAGGAAAAGTGAAGTTTTTTTGAGTGAAGTCAACATTTTTTTAGGAAAAGTAAGAATTTTTTTATCGAATATGAAATTTTTTGACTGAATATGAAAGTGGCAATTTTTTTAGGAAAAGTAAGAATTTTTTTATCGAATATGAAATTTTTTGACTGAATATGAAAGTGGCAATTTTTTTAGTGAAAGTAAAATTTATTTATAGAGAAAGTGAAACTTTTGACCAAAGTTGTACTTTTTTAGTTATAGCAATAGAATATTTCTAATGAATCTGGACATTTTTGAAAGTGAAAGTTTTAAAACTATTCATTTGATTAAACAGAGGATTTTTTATAAATATTGTTTGAAATCTGTAAAATAAATCTGCGGGTGTCGATTATGTAATTTCACTTCACTTTCACTCCACTTTCACTCTAAATTTATTTTCACTCTATTTTCACTTCACTTTCACTAAAAACTTAATTTCAATTTCAATTTCAAATTTTTTCAATTTTCACTTTACTTTCACTCCAGTTTCAATTTCACTCACAATTTTTATACTCCTCATTTTCACTCCACTGTCACTTTCACTCCAAATTTTTTTATCCTATTTTTACTCTACTTTCATTTTCACTCAAAATTTATTTTTTTAATACTTTCATTTTTTTAACTCAAAACTTTTTTTTATTCCTCTTACACTTCACTTTCACTTTACTTTGACTTTGACTCAAAATTAATTTTTACTCAAAAATTTATTTTGACACCACCTTTTTTACTTCACATTCAGACTACTATCACCTCTACAAAATTTTATTTCATTATTCTTTTGGTTCAATACAAAGTTAAAGTCTAATAAAAAAAGTAAAGTCAAAATTAAGTTAAAATATTTTTTGAGTGAATGTGAAAGTGAAGTGAAAATGGAGTAAAAATAAGTTTTGAGTGAAAGTGAAGTGAAAATAGAGTGAAAAAAAATTTTCGCGTGAAAGTGAAAGTCGAGTGAATGTGGAGTGGATAAAAATGTTGAGTAAAATTGAATATGTCAGAATATTATATTAAAAAAAATTTAAGTAAAAGGGAAAGTGGAATGAAAGTGAAGTGAAAATTGAGTGAAAATTTATTTTGCGTAAATGTGAAAGTTATGTGAAAATGAAGTGAAAATGAATTTTGAGTAAATGTGAAAGTTATGTAAAAATGAAGTGAAAATAAATTTTGAGTAAATGTGAAAGTTATACCTATGTGAAAATGAAGTGAAAATAAATTTTGAGTGAAAGTGAAGTGAAATGACATAATCGACCCCCGGGTGGTGAAAAGATTTATACTTGAAAATCCTTCTTAAAAATATTTTTAAAAAAACAAAAAGCTCTTCGTTAAAAAAGACCGTGGGGTCTAAAAGACCCCATTTTTTCTCCGAGGGTTAAAAATCGTTTAGAGTTTGAAGTCTCACAGAAATTATAAAATTATTATGCAAATTGATTTTAAATCACCCATCTTGAAATCTTTTAACATTTCGAATAATAAAAAAAAATTCTCCTCTACTTGATATTACAGATCAAAAATATCTTTTTCTAGCAAAAGAATTTCTTTTATACCCCTTAAGATTTTAGAAAAGTTTTTTTAAGATTTCCTAAAAAAACTTTCTGATTAGCGGAAAAAATGTAATTCGACCTATACTTAACATACACCCAAAAATGTTAAAACAAAAAAAAAATCTTATTTGGCAAATTATAAAGATAACGACTGTGTAATATATTTTTGGAAGTAAATAAAAGAAATGTCTTGGCTCTTTTTTTCTTGCGACTATCGCACGCAGTGCAGTTAAATCGAAGACCAAGTCTGTCAGAGTAAGAGAGAGAGAGAGAAAAAAATTGGTAAAAACGGACTCACGGACCATACACCCAGGGTAGAGAGTTGCTATAGAAACACTAATTCCTTTTCTCTCTCGCTCTTGCGTTATCTCGCATTAGGCGGACGATTTTTTTCTCACTCTTTCTCGCGCACACGGCGAGATACCGTGCAACGGGGAAAGAAAAAAATAGCGAGGGTGAAAAAAACCTGAGGGTGACTCAAATAAAAAAACGGATCAATATTAACTCTTTTTTCAGGGGTGGATGGCCCATTGGAGTGGGGGTGCCCGCGTATCCTTCTACACACCTTCTACCCCGCGCGCTATCGCACCCGCACTGTCTATATCGTTTCATCTTCCTCGATTGTCCCCCTATCTCGCTTGCTCCTTGAGGATGATGCTTTCAATTTTATCTCTAGAGTTTCAAGTATTGCTTCTCTGCTTCGCATTCGGTTCCTTAATTTTGTGTTTCATACTTCTGCGACACTTTTCCTGATGGTGCAACTACTATTACAGCTTTTATGAATGCTTTTATTTTTTTATTTTTTATGCGTTCTGATAGATAACATTGTCAATCAGGGTTGCCACAGGTCAGGGAAGTCAGGGATTTTTAGTAAAAGTACTGGAAAAAATCGAATTTCAAAAATTCATGAAAAAACTCTAAATTTTCATGTTTTTTTTTGTTTGCCTCGTAAACTATAAAAATAACCACGAATTATAATACAAATTAAATCAAATTTTAATTAAATTAAATTTTTTCTATTTCAGGCAATAATTTCTTTTTGAATAACTTAATTTTTAAAGAACTTTCAAAAAATTATGACTAATAAATTATGTAATGAATAATTTTTACAATTTCCATAAATACTAGATTGATAGAAGAATTTCAGTTAAAAATAATTTAAAAAATTAATTATTTTTAATTATTATTAATTAATTTTTTTAGTTAAAAATACTAAAAAAATTAAATTTTAGAAAAGTTACAAATAATTACAGAAATTCAATTATTTTCAAAAGTAATAAAATTTTTCGCAGAAATTTAATTATATTCAAAAATTAAAAAAATTATCGTCCTTATTTCAATTACATATTTAAAAATACAAAGATTCTTCTCCAAAATTCTATTTTGTTCAAAATTTTTTTAAAAATTCTCGTCAAAATTTCAATTATCTTTATTAATAATACAATTCTTCGAAATTCAATTATTTTTAAAAACTTTAATAAAATTCTAGGAAAAATTTCACAGGAATTCAATTATTTAATATAAAAAATTTCAAATAATTTTTCGAAAAATGTCAATTATTTAAAAAGAATTTTTATAAAATTCGTCGCAGGAGTTGAATTATTAAAAAAAATTAACAATGTTCTTTTTAAATAACTTAATTTTTCAAGAACTATCATAAAATTATGAATAATAAATAATGTAATGAATAATTTTTACAATTTTCATAAATACTAGATTGATAAAAGAATTTTAATTAAAAACACTAAAAAAATTTAATTTTAGAAAAGTTACAAATAATTACGGAAATTCAATTATTTTTCAAAACTTTAATAAAATTCTTGGAAAACTTTCACAGGAATTCAATTATTTAATATAAAAAATTTCAAATAATTTTTCGAAAAATATCAATTTAAAAAGAATTTTAGAAAATTCGTCGCAAGAGTTCAGTAATTAAAAAAATTTAACAATGTTCTTTTCAAGAATTCAATTATTTTTACAAATAGTAGAATTCTTCACCGAAATTCAATTATTTTAGAAAAATTTTAATAACTTTTTTGGAAATTTTTTAAAATTATTTTCATTAATAATAAAACTCATCGCAAGATTTTAATTCATTTTGGATACAATATTTTAATCAAATTCCTCGTAAAATGTAATTATTCTTAAAAATTTTATTAAAATTTATCAAAAGAATTCAATTATTTAAAAATTTGTTGATAAAATTCTTTATGAGAATTCAATTTTAACAAACATTCTATTATTCAATAAATTATTTATTTTTCAATTTAAATAATTGAATTTTTCTAGAATGTTCTAAAAAAATATATTAAAAAATGAAATTACCAAATAATCTATTTATTGTTTATGAAAATAATTGAATTAATGCAAACGAATTTTATTACAATTTTTTCAAATAATTGAATTTTTCGAGGAAATTTACTAGTTTTAAAAATAATTGAATTCTTGCGAAGAATTTTATTAGGATTTTTGTAAATATAATAAAATTTTTGTTAAAAAATTCCATGGTTATTTAAATTATAAGATAACAAAAAAGACTTTTTGTTAAAAATTCTAAAAAATTAATTTTACAAAAGTTACAATTAATTACGGAAATTCAATTATCTTCAAAAGTAATAAAATTTTTCGCAGAAATTTAATTATATTCAAAAATTTTAAAAAATTCTGGTCATTTCAATTATATATTTAAAAATACAAAAATTCTTCTCCAAAATTCTATTTTGTTCAAAATTTTTTTAAAAATTCTCGTCAAAATTTCAATTATCTTTATAAATAATACAATTCTTCTTCGAAATTCAATTATTTTTCAAAACTTTAATAAAATTCTTGGAAAACTTTCACAGGAATTCAATTATTTAATATAAAAAATTTAAAATAATTTTTCGAAAAGTATTAATTTTTTAAAAAGAATTTTATAAAATTCGTCGCAGGAGTTGAATTATTAAAAAAAATTAACAATGTTCTTTTTAAATAACTTAATTTTTCAAGAACTATCATAAAATTATGAATAATAAATAATGTAATGAATAATTTTTACAATTTTCATAAATACTAGATTGATAAAAGAATTTTAATTAAAAACACTAAAAAAATTTAATTTTAGAAAAGTTACAAATAATTACGGAAATTCAATTATTTTTCAAAACTTTAATAAAATTCTTGGAAAACTTTCACAGGAATTCAATTATTTAATATAAAAAATTTCACATAATTTTTCTAAAAGTATCAATTATTTAAAAAGAATTTTATAAAATTCGTCGCAAGAGTTCAGTTGTTAAAAAAAATCTAACAAAGTTCTTTTCAAGAATTCAATTATTTTTAGAAATAGTAAAATTCTTCACTGAAATTCAATTATTTTAGAAAAATTTTAATAACATTTTTGGAAATTTTTTAAAATTATTTTCATGAATAATAAAACTCATCGCAAGATTTTAATTAATTTTGGATACAATATTTTAATCAAATTCCTCGTAAAATGTAATTATTCTTAAAAATTTTATTAAAATTTATCAAAAGAATTCAATTATTTAAAAATTTGTTGATAAAATTCTTTATGAGAATTCAATTTTAACAAACATTCAATTATTCAATAAATTATTTATTTTTCAATTTAAATAATTGAATTTTTCTAGAATCTTCTAATAAAAATTGATTAAAAAATGAAATTACCGAATAATCAATTTATTGTTTATGAAAATCATTGAATTATTTACAACAAATTTTATTACAATTTTTTCAAATAATTGAATTTTTTGAGAAAATTTACTACTTTTAAAAAAAATTGAATTCTTGCGAAGGATTTTATTAGGATTTTTGTAAATATAATAAAATTTTTGTTGAAAAATTCCATGGTTATTTAAATTATAAGATAACAAAAAAGACTTTTAGTTAAAAATACTAAGAAAGTTTAATTTTAGAAAAGTTACAAATAATTACAGAAATTCAATTATTTTCAAAAGGAATAAAATTTTTCGCAGAAATTTAATTATATTCAAAAATTAAAAATATTATAGTCCTACTTTCAATTATATATTTAAAAATAAAAAAATTCTTCTCCAAAATTCTCTTTTGTTCAAAATTTTTTTAAAAATTCTCGTCAAAATTTCAATTATCTTTATTAATAATACAATTCTTCTTCGAAATTCAATTATTTTTAAAAACTTTAATAAAATTCTTCGAAAAATTTCACAGGAATTCAATTATTTAATATAAAAAATTTCAAATAATTTTTCGAAAAATATCAATTTAAAAAGAATTTTATAAAATTCGTCGCAAGAGTTCAGTATTGAAAAAAATCTAACAAAGTTCTTTTCAAGAATTTAATTATTTTTAGAAATAGTAAAATTCTTCACCGAAATTCAATTATTTTAGAAAAATTCTAATAACAATTTTGGAAATTTTTAAAAAATTTTTTCATGAATAATAAAACTCATCGCAAGATTTTAATTAATTTTGGATACAATATTTTAATCAAATTCCTCGTAAAATGTAATTATTCTTAAAAATTTTATTAAAATTTGTCAAAAGAATTCAATTATTTAAAAATTTGTTGATAAAATTCTTTATGAGAATTCAATTTTAACAAACATTCAATTATTCAATAAATTATTTATTTTTCAATTTAAATAATTGAATTTTTCTAGAATGTTCTAAAAAAATAGATTAAAAAATGAAATTACCAAATAATCGATTTATTGTTTATGAAAATTATTGAATTAATGCAAACGAATTTTATTACAATTTTTTCAAATACTTGAATTTTTTGAGAAAATTTACTACTTTTAAAAAAAATTGAATTCTTGCGAAGAATTTTATTAGGATTTTTGTAAATATAATAAAATTTTTGTTGAAAAATTCCATGGTTATTTAAATTATAAGATAACAAAAAAGACTTTTAGTTAAAAATTCTAAAAAATTAATTTTACAAAAGTTACAATTAATTACGGAAATTCAATTATTTTCAAAAGTAATAAAATTTTTCGCATAAATTCAATTATATTCAAAAATTTTAAAAATTCTGGCCATTTCAATTATATATTTAAAAATAAAAAAATTCTTCTCCAAAATTCTATTATGTTCAAAATTTTTTAAAAAATTTTCGTCAAAATTTCAATTATCTTTATAAATAATACAATTCTTCTTCGAAATTCAATTATTTTTCAAAACTTTAATAAAATTCTTGGAAAACTTTCACAGGAATTCAATTATTTAATATAAAAAATTTCAAATAATTTTTCGAAAAATATCAATTTAAAAAGAATTTTATGAAATTCGTCGCAAGAGTTCAGCTATTGGAAAAAATTGAACAAAATTCTTTTCAAGAATTCAATTATTTTTAGAAATAGTAAAATTCTCCACCGAAATTCAATTATTTCAGAAAAATTCTAATAACAATTTTGGAAATTTTTTAAAATTATTTTCATAAATAATAAAATTTCTCCCAAGATTTTAATTAATTTTGGACACAATATTTTAATCAAATTCAATTATGTCAAATGTTTGCTATTTTTATAAAATTTCACAAAACAATTCAATTATTTAAAACAAAAATTTAATAAAATTAGTCTGAAGAATTCAATTATTTTTACACGTCATATAATTCTTCGCGAAAATCCAATTATATTTGAAAAATTACAAAAATTCTTCTCAAAATTTAAATTGTCTTTATAAATAATAAAATTTTTCACCGAAATTGAATTACTTTCAAAAATTTGAATAATATTCTTGACAGAATTTCAATTATTTTTAATATACAAGATTTTCATCGAATTTCTCGAAAAATTAAATTATTGTTAAACTATTTTTAAATTTGTCTCTTGACAATAAATATTAATAAGAATATTAGTTATTATTAGAATATTAGTTTAATAATAAAAAACGAAATAATTAAATTTTGATAAAATTTTTTATGAAAATTCAATTTTAAGAAACATTTAATTATTTAAAAAATTGTTTATTTTTAGAGTTAAGGAATTGATTTCTTGTATTTTCAAATAAATATTGAATTAAAAATAAATTTCAGGAAAAATTTTTGATTATATAATTGAAGATCATATTCAAAAATATTTATTTGAATATTCTACGAAGATTCATTTATTTAACTCTAAAGACAAACATTTTATTAAATAATTGAACTTTTTTTCAAACTTCATTGTCATGAAGAACTTTATCAACAAATTTCTAAATAATAACACGGTAAATCGTTAGGTATTAAAATAACACCAAAAAGGATTAAAATAATCCAATTTAGTGTTATTTTAATCCATTTTGGTGTTATTTTAATACCTAACGATTTACCGTGAATTGAATTCTACTCTACTAAACATTTTTAACAAAATTTTTACAATAATTGAATTTTTCGAGAAATTTGAATAACATTTTGTATATAAAAAATAATTAAAATTGTGCCAAGAATTTTATTAAAAATTTTAAGAATAATTGAATTTTGAAGAAAAATTTTATTATTTTTAAAGATTATTTAAATTTTGACGGGAATTTGGTGGCAATTTTGGAAAACAATTGGATTTTTGCGAAGAATAATGTTATACTTTGAAAAGAAATTGAATATTCTTGAGTCTTCAAATAATAAATTTAAAATAATTTGAAAAATAATGTAAAAATAAATTTTTAAAAAGTAATTAAAAATTAAATTTTTAGTTAAAAATAATTTTGAGTAATATTTAAATTTTATTTTCTGAATATAATCGAAATATATCGGTGCACCCTCCCCCTATGGCTCATTATAATTTTCTTGTTCGCGTTTCAGTTATACTTAAAAAAAAATAATTTCCATTAACACATCCTGTGGAGCATTTTTAAAAATTGTGAAGTCAATGGTTTGTTACAGTGAAAAAAACGCGAATTCCCAGTATATGCATTTCTCAGATCAAGTCACTTTTTTCTGTTTTTTTTTTTTTTTGTGAAAAGTGCGTAACATGCACGAATGAATAAGTAAAATGTAAAGGACCAAATAGTCAAATGGTAATATGATATACCTTGTCATGCGTGAATAATCGAAAATAACGTTTGGCGATTGACATGTGACTGTTACTGAATTTGCATTATATGCGTATGAAATTTTATATTATTACTTTTTTTTTATTTTCTTCTCAAGTGTGTGAAAATTTTGTCCTGCGTATTTTTTTCGAGGCGTTATACGAATTTATATAAAAACACCCGTCAATTGATAGAAATATTTTTAATATCATGAATTTTTACAAATTATTTTAATTCTTTTGTAAAATATATATTTTTTTTAATTCGAATTTTGAAAACAACAGAACCGTCCAAAATTGTCGGTCCACCCATTTTTAAAGGAAAAAAAAATTTTTTAACATATAATTCATAAAGACTAAAAATTTTTTTGTTTTATATTTTGAAAGACGATAAAATGTTGAAAAGAATAAGATCTTATAGAAGTCATTTGGCCAAAATTTGTAGAAGATATTCTTAAAAATCGTAATTTTCAATGTTTTACAAAAATAACGTCTAAAATAATGAACGCTTTTTAATAATCTCAGGCTTATTTTAAAAGCTCATGTTCTACGGAATAAGAATTACTTATAGGCTTTAACTTGTAATTTTTTACTTGGAATCAGAAGAATTTAGGTCAATTTTGGAAAACTAAAAAACTTTAGGTCAATTTTGGCCTTAAAGGGTAAACAAAATATTTTGAAACTGTTTCATTTAAGTGAAATGTAAAATAATCTTTCTTAAATATAATGTAGCATTTTTGGCTTTTGCTTCTTTTTAAAAAAATTTTTTTAAATTCAGGTCAACTTTGGACCTAAAATTACAAATGCAATCTTTAGCTGCCGCGCTGAGGAAATACTTGAAAATAATATAATGACTTTTTAAATATCATAATGTGCTTTCTCAATAGTGGAAAATCTTAATTTTGAATCGCGCGTATATACCCTTCGAGAATTCATTGCAATAATTGAATGCTGAGAGAGCAGCTGTTTTCATATAAACCAGAGACCCAGTACAGAACAAAACACTCGATACACAATTTTTTTACCGTGATCGCGCGCCGTGATCCTTGTTGAAAAAAAATCACAAGAGTCATGATGAATTTAACTTCTTATTCCAAAAAGTTATATTAAAAAAAATTTATAAACCAGAGGGGAAAAAAGTTCCATTTTCCTTAATATGAAAAAATTTATAATGAAAATAAAAATTTTCGCTCAATTAAAATTACAACTTTTTATTTATATGTGACGCGATCTGAAGAAAGGGACCTTAGAAGCAAAAAATGTTAGGTTATGTTTGCAATTTTTTAAATGAAAATACAAAAAAAGAATAAACTTTTAATGTGAATTACTCGTTTTTAAGTCTTCATTACAGCAAAAATATTTAATAAACACTGCTTTTAATTTGCATTAAGTGAAAAGAAATTTTCAAAAAATAAAATAGTAACGCTAACATAACCTAAAAGTGATTTGCTTCTAAGGTCCCTTTCTTCAGATCGCGTCACATATACAACTTTCGATTTAAATTTTAAAGCATAATACGGGGCTTGACCTAACAGCTTTATATGTCAACGAAAAGACAAGAATTTTTTTAAATTTCAACTTAATAAAATTTATGTATTATGACCTGTTTTTCTACATATTTTATATTATGCAACGTTTTTATCTAAATTTTTAGCTTATGTTCGCGTTTTGTATATTTATTTATTATTTAATTTAATAAACATAGGGGGGAGGGGGGTATTTCAAAAATAAATCATTATCTATTTTTTGAACAACCCCAAATCAGAAAATAATTTTTTCTTTTAAATTTCAGTTAATTAGTTCTTGACTATTTCGTTCGTAGTTAGTAATTTAGTTTTAAATTTAAAAGAGGAAATTACTTGAGTATAACTAGGAAGCAAATTTCTGAGATGTAAACATATAGGTATATAGTCAATGGTAGCGAAAGTTGTTGAGCATTTGTAATTAAGCGTAGTCATAGCAATGCTTGTTACTTGAGTGGGTTCTCATTCCTCTCAAGTAGATATCCATGAAAGCGAGAGCTTTTCAAAAATTGTTGTGTTGAATATACATAGGGTTGAAAGAAAGTCAAGGGCGCGCGTATGTCCTTGTAGCCTAATTTCCCTGAAAAATTCGCAGTGTAAACATTTCTATAATTCCTTTCAATAGTAAAAATATTTCGGCTTCTTTCCCTCTAAATATTTTTAAACCTTAAATGATTTATTTTCATTAAATAATTTATTTCTAAAATTAGTTTTCTAGTCAAAATTAATTAAAATTATTTCCATGTCATTAACATTGGAAAATTCACCTATTCAGAAGAATTCTACACAAAATCACTAGTTTTCTAAATTTATTCAGAGAAATCAGGAAAAATCAGGCCTTAAAGCCTTCCAATAATAAATTAGAATTTTCGAAAAATTATAACAGATTGCAGAAATTTAATTATTTTCAAAAGTATAATAAAATTCTTTGCAGAAATTCCATTTTGTTCAAGAATTTTTTAATATTCTCCTGAAACTTTTAATTATTTGCAAAAAATTTTCCTTATAATTTTATATCAAATCTATTATTTTTGAAAATTTTTATAAATTTCTCCCCAATAATTTAATTGTCTTCATAAATAATAAAATTCTTTTTAGGAATTTTATTATTTTCATATAGAAACAAAACTCATCGCAGAGTTTTTAATTAGTTTTAATAAAATTTTAGTCGAATTGAAAAGTGTAATTGTTCTTAAAAATTTTATGAAAAATCGTTCAAGGAAATCAATTATTTATACAAATATTTATTGATAAAATTCTTTATGAGAATTCAATTTCAAGAAATTTTAACTATTCAATACATTATTTTTGTTTGCATTTAAATCATTGAATTCTCTAATAAAATTTTATTTAAAAATGAATTTCAGTTAAACGTTTAGATATAATAGTAAATATTACGAGGATTATAGCATAAATTTGAAGAAATAATTAAATTTTAAAAATGTATCAAATCAAATTCTTGGAAAATTTGTTTTTTTCGTATTTACAATTAACAATTCTGTAGAATTAATTATTTTAAAAAAGTTAAAGGAGGAATTTGACGGACAGTCAAATCAAAAGTTAGTCCAATGTCGTAATTTCGTATAATTAAAAAGAAAAACACAGATTAAATTTGAAATTCGTATCGATGGAAAGGTGTAGAATTTAATTTTGAATATTTAAAACGATTAAAAGTTGCGATTGAATAAAAATTACAATTTTTTGTTAATAAAAAACATTCAAATTTTAGGTTATAAATCATTTATTATTGACACAAAATTCTAATTTTTATTCAAGTACAACTTTAAAAAGCTGAAAATGTAGAAAATTGAATTTCTTACGTTTTTACCAAAAGGAACAATTTATAAGAATATTATTACAAAACATAAAGAATTCTTAATGTTTTGCTATAATTTAAATAACCATGAAATTTTTCAATAAAAATTCTATTATTTACAAAAATCCTAATAAAATCCTTTGCGAGAATTCAATTATTTTTAAAAGTAATAAATTTCCTCGAAAAATTCAATTATTTGAAAAAATTGTAATAAAATTCGTTTGCATTAATTCAATTATTTTCATAAACAATAAATCGATTATTTGGTAATTTCATTTTTTAATCAATTTTTATTAGAAAATTCTAGAAAATTTCAATTATTTAAATTGAATAATAAATAATTTATTGAATAATGGAATGTTTGTTAAAATTGAATTCTCATAAAGAATTTTATCAACAAATTTTTGAATAATTGAATTTTTTGACAAATTTTAATAAAATTTTTAAGAATAATTATATTTTACGAGGAATTTGATTAAAATATTGTATTCAAAATTAATTAAAATCTTGCGATGAGTTTTATTATTCATGAAAATAATTTTAAAAAATTTCCAAAAATGTTATTAAAATTTTTCTAAAATAATTGAATTTCGGTGAAGAATTTTACTATTTCTAAAAATAATTGACTTCTTGAAAAGATCATTGTTAAATTTTTTTCAATTACTGAACTCTTGCGACGAATTTTATAAAATTCTTTTTAAATAATTGATATTTTTCGAAAAATTATTTGAAATTTTTTATATTAAATAATTGAATTCCTATGAAATTTTTCCAAGAATTTTATTAAAGTTTTTAAAAATAATTGAATTTTGAAGAAGAAATGTATTATTTATTAAGATAATTGAAATTTTGACGAGAATTTTTAAAAAAATTTTGAACATAATTGAATTTTGGAGAAGAATTTTTTTATTTTTAAATATATATTATTGAAATTAGGACGATTTTTTTTTAATTTTTGAATATAATTAAATTTCTGCGAAAAATTTTATTACTTTTGAAAATAATTGAATTTGTGTAATTATTTGTAACTTTTCTAAAATTAAATTTTTTTAGTGTTTTTAATTAAAATTCTTTTATCAATCTAGTATTTATGAAAATTGTAAAAATTATTCATTACATAATTTATTAGTCATAATTTTATGATAGTTCTTTAAAAATTAAGTTATTTAAAAAGAAATTATTGTCTGAAATAGAAAAAATTCAAGGGTTTGTATTAAAATTCGTGGTTATTTTTATAGTTCACGAGGCAAACGAAAAAAACATGAAATTTTAGAGTTTTTTCATGAATTTTTGAAATTCGATTTTTTCCAGTACTTTTACTAAAAATCCCTGACTTTTCCCCGACTTCCCTGACCTGTGGCAACCCTGCTTCAGATTCGTAATCAGTGATCCGAAAAACCTCTGAATAACAAGTTTTAACAAAAAATTTGAAAATATATTTAAAAATATGTATATAAAAATCAAAATCAAAATCAAAAATTTTAAATATTTAATTTTTTTTATTTAAAAAATTTAATTTTAGAAAACTTACAAATAATTACAGAAATTCAATTATTTTCAAAATTAATAAAATTTTTCCCACAAATTCAATTGAATTGCGAATTTCGAAAAAGGCTCAACTCTAAAAACCGTAAGTGTCATTTTTAAATAACAAAAGACAGTGAAAATGACTCTTACGATTTTCAGAGATGAGCCCTTTTCGAAAATCGCAATTCAATTATATTCAAAAATTAAAAAAATTCTTGTCATTTCAATTATATATTTAAAAATAAAAAGATTCTTATATTGAAACAAAAGTCGAAAATGAAATATTTATTGAAAAATAATACATGCAGGCAAATAGAATAAATCTATAGAGTTTTTTTAATATTTATCTTGCTTATTGTTACACTGAGACATATCATTTTATTAAGCCATTAAATTTGCAGCTTATATGTACATCCCAGTGCAGTGTGTGTATATATTGACAAACGAATGACAATAATAAAGTTTTGAGAATAAAATGTGCTGAGAACAAAAGAAGAAAATAGTGGTGGGAGGTGTGAGAGTGGAGTGGGAGTAAATGGAATTCATGGTCTTTGATGGTCTTCTCTTGCGTTGAGAGAGAAAAAAGAGTGTTGTTGTATGTTCCTCTATACACAAGAAATACATCGATCGTTCAATGTCTTCTGCATTGTTTGTGACAAGAGAACGCCATAAACGTAGTCCATAAAAAATATGCTTCTTTTGCTTGGGCAATAACGTAAAGAAAAGAAAGGAACATATACGCACACATATATTGGTGTACCTTTAACCACGAGACATACGCGCAGCACTTAAAGCGAATTTACTGCATATTGTCTCTGATGGTTTAGATTCTCTATTGTAAAATTGCATTAGAGGCAAAATAAGACGTTTCATTGTTTTATTAATTTATTTCAAACTACGGGAGTTGTTTTAATAAAAATTTTGTTCTCGATATTTATTATTACAATTATACAGTTCAAATAACGCGCGCTAAAGAGTGCATAAAGTTTCTTGTTTCATTAACATTGGAAAATTCAATTATTGAGAAGAATTCAACTAAAACTGACTATTTTATAAATAAAATTTTTAAAATTTTATTTATATAATAAAATAAAAATAAATAATAATAATAATAATAATAAATAAAAATTCAGTCAATTTTTATTGAGAGAAGTCGGAAAAAAATTCAAGGAATTTTGTCAAAAGTACTAAATTAATATTCAATTTCGAAAATTCATAGAAAATTCAGATAAAAATTCTAAACAATAATTCTAACTTAATTAATTTCTAATTCATAAATGAATTTCAGTTCTAAATATTCCTCATCATTGAAAAGATTTTATTTATTTTCAAACTCTTCCTATTTTCAATTGAACTTTTCAGATTTTTATGAATTATTTACAATTTTTTTATAAATTTCTTTCTTCCTAAAAATGTTATAATAAAAATCGTCAAACGAACCAGAAGCAATTTTTTTGAAAAAATAATTTCAGAGATAAAATCAAAAACGGTTGACAAGAAAAGAATTCTCAGCGGATAAGTGCGTTCCTAATGACTCTTTAAATCTTTAGGAAGATTATTGAACATAATGATAATAATAATAGAAAATGTGGGGATAAAGTAGATTAACCCTTTAAGTATATGCGAAAGAGGCAGCAGACGTATTCACAACTCAAGCTTCAATTTTTTTTCTCTTCTTTTTTTGTTTAACTTTTTGCTATAATGAAAAAAGAAGCTAAACAGCTGCGCAGCTATTCCGTCATACCATTAATCGTTTTTGCAAAATAGCATTTGTGTTACGATATTCGTAATAACTTATTTTCTATTTCACTCCCGTGTCACCCTTTTCTATTTTTTTCACAACTTTTTAAGAAGTTTTTTTCCCTATCTCTCTGCCGCTTATATACAACCCTTTTTTTCGAATTGCAAAGAAAAAAAAATTCTCACCCTCTTCCGAAGTAGATATTCACCCCCCCCCTCCCACCCCCAACAAAAAATATGAATTTCTGCACCTTTTATTTATATGAATATAATAAAGATTTTTTGTGACTATATTCTCAAGGAGGAGTTTGCATTTTTTGAAGAAAAAAAAATTTTAGTATTATAAAGAATTAAAAATATTATTTATGAATATAATATAGATCAAGTATCTTTATATACAATAAACACTGAAGGAGTTAAAAAAATTTGTAATTCGACTAACATTGAGTTCTTTACAGAAAAAAATCCTTTTCTCTTTTATTCATTTTTATATTTAATAATAAATTGTTAATTTTTAATTTTACAATAAGAATATATTTTTAAATTCAGAGAAATATTTTTTGTTCTTCTATTTATTTCTTAAACCAAACAATTAAAGAAATTAAAGAAATTAAAAAAAATTAAAAAAAAAGAAATTTAAATTGAAGAAATTAAAAATTAAAAAAATGTTTATACTTTAAAGTAAAGCTTTTTTTATGCAACAGTTAAAAAATTATTATTATTTTAATTATAAATTATCATTGTATTAATATTTTTGCTATATATTATTAACATTATTTGTATTACCTATTATTTAATTGTTATTATTGTCACATTTTTTATTTTTATCATAATTATTATTAATTATAATTTTTGCTGAGTTACTAATTAATTAATTTTTATTTTAAAAAATTACAAATCCCGAATAAACTTTTGCAGTTCTGATTAAATGTATAATTTATGAATGAAGCCAGAATTTATCCCCCTAATTTTTTTTCATAGGGCGAAAAAAAATGAGACCCTTCTCCCTCGTGGGAGTCGCCCATGGAAGGGTTACCAATTAGTTTAATAAGCCCGTTTACACGCATAGAAATTGTGCCAGGAATATTGTTACATCTACAAAAAAAACTATGAAAAAAATTAATGATTTTTTGCTATACTTGTTATTTTTACGTGTTTTTATTCTCAGATGAAATAACACATTGTTACACAGCAAAAGGAAAGCGTATCTTATTTAAATATTACAAAAATTGTTTTCTAAAAAAAATTAATTTTTAAAAGGCTTTTTTAATTTATAAATTTAAAAATAGTTTAATCTGTTTTACCGATTGTAGATAAAAAAAGATTTGACTGCTCGAATTAGTAACAATTCTATTAGTTTTTAGTAACATACATAACTGTATATTTAAGAAAAAATATTCACTCTGAAGCTGTGCAAACGGCAAATACTAATTATTTCATCAGTGAAGTTTTAGTGATTTAAATTTCGAGAGTAACTCAATTAATCCTCAAGTTCAATTTGCGTGGGCAAATTTCCAATATTATTATTTTATTCATCATTAAATATAATACATTTTAGCTGGTGGTCTGCCTGTTAATATAAAAAATTGTCAATTAAACAGAAACAAAAGGTTAAATTTCCAATATTATTATTTTATTCATCATTAAATATAATACATTTTAGCTGATGGTCTGCCTGTTAATATAAAAAATTGTCAATTAAACAGAAACAAAAAGCTAAATTTTCAATATTATTATTTTATTCATCATTAAATATAATACATTTTAGCTGGTGGTCTGCCTGTTAATATAAAAAATGTTCAATTAAACAAAAACAAAAAGCTAAATTTTCAATATTATTATTTTATTCATCATTAAATATAATACATTTTAGCTGGTGGTCTGCCTGTTAATATAAAAAATTTTCAATTCAACAGAAACAAAAGGCTAAATTTTCAATTTTATTCATCATTAAATATAATACATTTTAGCTGGTGGTCTGCCTGTTAATATAAAAAATTTTCAATTAAACAGAAACAAAATTTATAAATGTTTCTATAATTTTTATTTCTCAGCTGAAAATAAATTACCAATCAATTAACTTTTCATTGAAATTGAATTTAAACTTCACTTTCTAAATGAAAATTACAAGTTCAATTAAAATTTCTACTTATTCCAAATAAGGAATTTCAACCAAACCAACAGTAATATTCATCTAGAAAGAAGAAATTCGAAAATTTCATTAAACAAGAAATATTCATCTAGGAAGAAAAAATTCGAAATTTCCATTAAACAAATTCATCTAGAAAGGAGAAACAGAAAAATTCTTTCTATTCTGGAAATGATGTAACATAGAAAACAAAAAAAAAGAGGAAGAAGAAGAAGAGGAGGAATAACTGTTATTCTTGAATGCGTAATTCGCTGAAAGTGGCTTCTTGTTAATTGGCGTAAAAATAACTCGTAAGTCCAGCCCTCTGACAACGGAGGTTGGTGCATATTCACCAGTACTTTCGTCACCCCTCTTGAAACGCTTAAACGCAAGCGCGTCCGTCCTGTTCAATTTAATCTTGTAATTACGCCAAAGACAAGATGGTGCGCGCGAAATATTCGCAACCTGACAACACTTGCAGTCTTTCATTAAGTTTCCCTGTTAATTTATGTCTATTGCAATTATTTTTCTTTTTTTTATTTTTCTTATTGAATTTTATGCTAATATTTGTTAATAATATTCTAAAATGTCAAGAAGGATGAATGCGACTGTGATTCAAGAGAAAGAAAAATTACTTGCATATAGAAAAAAATACACTTTTTGTTAAATTTTGTTGTGAAATATCTGGTATGAAGCAATATTGGACTAATATTCGACCAATATTGGACCAATATTGGCATAATATTAATCTTATATTGGTTCATTATTGGCTTAATTTAGGTTCAATGTTAACTCAAAATTGGTTTACTATTGGCTTAATAATGGTTCAATTATTCTAAATCGATACTAAGCCAGTATTGGAAAATTATTAAACCATTATTGGATCAATATTAAGAGAATGTTAAAACAATTTTAAGCCACTATTGTACCAATACTAAGCCAGTATTAAGCTTATTATTTTTCTATATTGGCTTAGTACTTTGAACTCATATTAAGCCAATCATAAACCAATATTGGCCCAATATTGATTTAATATTGGCATAATATTAGTCTAATATTGGTTCAATATTGGCTCAATATTGGCTTAATTTAAGTTTAATGTCAACTCAACACTGGTTTAATATTGGCTTAATATTGGTTCATTACCAATTCTAAACCAATACTAAGCCAATATTAGACAATAATTAAAACATTGGATCAATATTAAGAGACTGTTAGAACAATATTATGCCACTATTGGACCAATATTAAGCCTAATATTTTCCTATACTGGCTTAGTATTTTGAATTTATATCAAGCCAATACTGAACCAATAAGAAGCCTATATTGAATAATTATTAAGCTAATAATGAACCAATATTAATCCAATATTGAACCTACAGTAGACCGCTAATGAGCCGATACTAAGACAATTTTGGACAAATATTAAGTGAATATTAGACCAATATTAAGTGAATATTAGACCAATATTAAGCCAATATTGGACCAATGCTATGTCAATGTGGTCAAATTTAGATCTTAATATTGTTTTGATATTTTTCAAATATAGGTTTACTATTGGTTAAAAATTGGCTGAATATTCGTCCAATATTGGTGTAACTTTTAATTAGTATATATATTTCCAATATTGGAATAATATTTTTAATATTGGTTTATAGGTTCGTGACTAAACCGACACCAAGCCAATATTGGACGCATATGAAGCCAACAGAAAGTCAATATTGAACTTATTTTAAAACAATAATGAGCCAATCTTAAGCTAACATTGCTTCTACATTAAGCCAGTACTGAACCAATACTAAGCCAATAATGAATTATAATCGTAAGTCAATATTGATCCTATTTTAAGACAATACTGAACCAATTTTAAGCCAATATTAATCCTATATATTAAGCCAACACTGATCTAATATTAAACCAATAATAAGTCAATATTGAACCTTTATTAGGCAAATACTGAACCAATATTAAGCCAATATTGGACAACTATTGTTACAATTATTCATTATTGGTTTATTATTGGTTCATTATTGGTTTAGTATTGGTACAATACTTGCTTAATTATGTTCAATATTGGCTTACGATTGGATCACAATTTGCGTAGTATTGGTTCAATACTGGCGTAATATAGAATCAATCTTGGCTTAAGTTTGGATCAGTATTGTCTTAAAATTGGTTCAATATTGGCTTACGACTAGCTCATTATTGGCTTAGTATTGGTTCAGTATTTTCTAAATGTATAGGTTCAATAATGGCTCAACATTGGTTCAGTATTGGCTTAAAATTGGTTCAATATTGGCTTATGACTAGCTCATTATTGTCTTAGTATTGGTTCAGTATTTTCTAAATGTGTAGGTTCAATATTGGCTCAACATTGGTTCAGTATTGGCTTAAAATAGGTTTAATATAGACAGTGAAGTTTTAGTGATTTAAATTTCAAGAGTAATTCAATTAATCCTCAAGCTCAATTTGCGTGGGTAAATTTTCAATATTATTTTTTTATTCATCATTAAATATAATACATTTTAGCTGGTGGTCTGCCTGTTAATATAAAAAATGTTCAATTAAACAAAAACAAAAAGCTAAATTTTCAATATTATTATTTTATTCATCATTAAATATAATACATTTTAGCTGGTGGTCTGCCTGTTAATATAAAAAATGTTCAATTAAACAAAAACAAAAAGCTAAATTTTCAATATTATTATTTTATTCATCATTAAATATAATACATTTTAGCTGGTGGTCTGCCTGTTAATATAAAAAATTTTCAATTAAACAGAAACAAAAAGCTAAATTTTCAATATTATTATTTTATTCATCATTAAATATAATACATTTTAGCTGGTGGTCTGCCTGTTAATATAAAAAATTTCCAATTCAACCGAAACAAAAGGCTAAATTTTCAATATTATTATTTTATTCATCATTAAATATAATACATTTTAGCTGGTTGGTCTGCCTGTTAATATAAAAAATTTTCAATTAAACAGAAACAAAATTTATAAATGTTTCTATAATTTTTATTCCTCAGCTGAAAATAAATTACCAATCAATTAACTTTTCATTGAAATTGAATTTAAATTTTACTTTCTAAATGAAAATTACAAGTTCAATTAAAATTTTTACTTATTCCAAATAAGGAATTTCAACTATAATTTTTATTATAAGTGATAAAATAATAAATAGTAAAATACTAATATAATATTAAAAAACAAATAATAAAATAGTAAATAAAAAAAAATCTGATTCCAACATAGCGATGCTCTAGAATCTTGAGATGATTGCCAGAGGCGCCTAGCGCATGTAATTTCGCTTAAAAATGTAATTAGAATGCGTTAGGAGATGGGGTTCGGGAAGAAAAAAAATCGTTACGGGGTAGCAGCGTTTTTTTAACGCTGTAGGGGTTGACTAAAAAAAAGGGTGCTGAGGGTGCCGCCGATCGCCCTTGAATGGGTTTTTTACCACCCTCGCCTCTCTTCTAGCCCGCGGCTTATCTTTTTTTTCTGATCAAATCTTACAGCATTCATACATATATCCACTCGAACTATATACATATACAGTTCAAAATAAAAAAGCATCAATTTTTTTTGTACCGGATTTTACCCATATTTACTTCAAATAAAACCTAGTTTACCCAAAATATAGGTAAGATTCTCTATTCTAAGCAAATTTTTTATGAATATTGGCTGAAAACTGGTTCTCAGTCGGGTCAAAATTGGTTCATGTGGGAAAATTCTGTTTTTCGAAAATGTTCAAAACAGGTTTTTGGGTTTGCAGTACTGGCTGAAAAATGGCACAAACTTGGCTTAATCCTGGGGTAAAATAGGCTTTGTACTGGTAGGAACTTCTTTAGTATTGAAAGAGCAAAAAAATGTCAAACCTGGTTACAGGCACAAACATGGCTTGAAACTGGCGCAAACGGGGCTTGAGTTTTGAATAATGGCACAATCTTGGCTTAGTGTTGGCGCAAAACAGACCGACTTTCGATGGGTACTAAAAGAGCAAAAAATTCGAAAACCTGGTTTTGTAAGGGCAGTCCTGGCATAAACATGGCTAAAAACAGGCTTTTTGCTAAAATATGAATTACTAAAGGTAGGCTAATATAAATAAGGCTTAATATTGACACAATCGTAACTGAGTGTCAGTGGCACCATACAGGCAGACAGGGTTGCTTCCTGGCATAGACAGGGCCGAAAACTGGCGCAAACATGGCTGTAGGTTGGAAGCGTAATTTCTACCTAGATTTTTAAATAAATTAATTGGAATTTTTTTCAAGCAACCCAACTTTTTTCATCCCACATTAAGTCAGGATAAATTTATCCTACCAGAAGGCGCGGTTTAATCCCTAATTACTCATAAGCAAACGGGTAATATAAAAGTTGTGGGTTAAAAATTTTTTTTCGCTGCGAGATTTCTTTTCGAGGTCAGAATGCTCTTACATCGAGATGAAAAAAAAGAGACGAGAACCCGTGACCAAGTTTTTTTGCAACCCTTCCTAATTCAACGCACCCCACAGCATTTGCGTTGCCACGTGTGTGTTATGCATGTATACATTTATATATATAAATGTGCTCAGTTACGTGGGTATCCGTGTCATGAATAATTTCCCGTCTTTTTTTCTCCTCTCTCTCTCTCTCTCTCTCTCTCTTTCCATCTCTTGTACTCTCAGTTGCGTTCGATCGCGGAACTGAGAAGAGATACCAACACGAAGCTCTATAAATAGGGACATACAACCGGACCAGTTTCTGTAGAACAGAGCTTGGCAGATAAAAAAAAAGAGAATAAAAAAAAGAGTACGCGGCCACCCCAATCTCAATCCTATAGTGACTCACCCACGATCACCCTAACCATTTTTTTTTCAACCCCTCCGTTAGCCCACGAATTCGAAAGTCCACGATGCAAAGGGACGAGAATCCTTTCGCCCTCCCGAACCGCTTCTTGTATCTGCGGGATATCGAAGAAAAAGGGGTTCTAGAATCTCGAAAGTCCGGGCTCGAGAAAACCCCCATCCCCCTTTTTTTTATCTCTTTCTCTCTCTCTCTCTCACTTTTTTTCTCTGCTTAAAAGTCAATACTTTTATATAAGAACCCAAGACAATAAGTATAGGACCATTTTTAACATTTTAAAAAAGGATTCAGTTGTCAATACTGTTAACTTATAAGAGTATCAAATTTCAACGAATTGATACCAAAATTATGGATTAAGTAAAAAATTGATCCACATTTTTGGCATTGATTTGAAGCACTTTAGTATCAATTTGATATACTTTCAAGAAGACTAGCAAACGATACGCGCGCGGAACGTAGTATTCAATATGATACTGTTATACAAATTACAAGGCTCGAACTAGGTCCGTAAATCCCGTAAAAGTCCGTAACTTTGATTGAAGTCCGTAAAAGTCCGTTTTTTTTAAAAAGGTCCGTAAAGTCCGTAATTCGATTGAAAAAGATCCGTAAAGTACGTAAATTATACGATATAATTTGGATAGTTTTAAAGAAATTAAAAATGATTGGAGGAATTCAATTATTTTCAAAAGTAATAAAATTCTTCGCAAAAATTCAATTATGTTCAAAAATTTTTTTAAATTCTCGTCAATATTTCAATTATCTTTAGAAATAATTAAATTCTTCTTCGAAATATCAATTATTTTCAAAAATTTTAATAAAATACTTGGAAAAATTTTAATTATTTTCAAAATTTTTCCTCAATTCAATGATTTTTAATAGGTTTCTATACTATTCTAATAAAATTTTCCAAAAGAATTCAATTATTTACAAATTTTTTTTATAAATTTCTTCGCAATATTCAATTATTTTTATAAATAATAAAATTTTTACAGGTATTTAATTTTTTTGGCAAATAATAAAATTCTTATTAGGAATTCAATTATTTTGATAAATAATAAAGCTAATTGCAGAATTTCAATTATTTTTAATACAATTTTAATCAAATTCTTCCTTTGCTACAATTTATTTACTAGGATTTAAATATTATTTTTAATAAATTTTTGATTAAATTTCTTTAAAGAATAAAATTATTGCATTCAAAATTTAAAATCCAATTCTTTGCGTAAATTATCAATTATCTTTATAAATAATAAAATTCTTCTCTAAAATTGAATTATTTTCAAAAAATTTAATGAATTTCTTGGCAAAATTTCAATTATTTTCAAAAATTTTCCCTAATTTAATTACTTTTAATATCTATTTTAATAAAATTTTGCAAAAGAATTCAAAATATTTGAAAATTGATTGATACAATTCTTTAAAAGAATTTAATTTTAAGAAGCATATGTAATTATTCAATAGTTTTTTTGCATTTAAATAATGAAATTCTCGTAGAATTTTCTCATAAAAATTGATTTAAAAATGGATTTCACTTAAAATTTTAGATTCAAATCTTTGAAAATTGGAATTTTTCATATTTTTAACTAAGTAACAATTCTATGGAATTAATTTTTTGAAAAATTTTAATTGCGAATTTTTTTTATATTTTTTGAAGTTTTTATTTTCTAATACATATTTAATTGAAGAATTTACAAATAATTGAAAAATTGAATATTGTAAAGAAATGGATTTGAAAGTTGTCAAAGAACTTTTTCGAAAATTATTAAAAATAATCGATTTTAAGAAGAATTTTAGTTAAAAATTCTTGAAAATAATAATTGAATTGATAAAGATTTTATCACTCTATCTTTAATTATTATAAAACATAAAGTAATCGATCGCTCGATGAAGTTATCGATATCTTCATGTTTTTTTAGTTATGAAAAAATCTAATTTATAGTTTTAAGTAATATGTTCTCTTATATATTTTTGTCAGTAATTGGTCCATAATTTTTCATTTTTGGTCCGTAAAGTCCGTATTTTTAAATCCTTCACTGGTTCGAGCTCTGAAATTACAAATTTTTTTATTAACAAACATAAATTTTTTAAATAATTTTATAATCAAAATTAAAAAAAAACTTAAGTTTATATTTTCAAAAATTTTAATGAAATTTCACGAAAGAATTCCAATATTTCCTAAAATTTTAACAAATCTTTCTAAATAATTCGTAAAAATTATATTATTTTTATAAATAGTAAAATTTTTCGCAAGAATTCAATTATTTTTAATACAATTTTAATAAAATTCTTCTCCATAAAATTTCAATTATTTTTAAAATGTTTAATTAAAATTATTAAAGAAACTCCATTTTTTGACAAAAAATTCAAAGACATTCTGCAAAAACAATTTAATTGCAATATATTTTAAAAAATTTAAACGAAATTCTCCTCGAGAATTAAGTTATTTTCATAGTATACAATTTTTATCGTAGTGTCAGTCCGCAGTACAAACATATAGCATAACAAACATTATGATTATTAAATGGAAATTATAATAATTTATATTATTTATTTCCAAAAAATCAGAATTTTATTGAAAGTCCTGATTGAAAAGTTAAGAAAGAAATTTTTAAAATTTTTTACCTTTTTTTCAATACAATTTAACATTGTGTAAAATAATTAAAATTTTTTTTAATAACAAATAAAAGAAATTTTAAAAACTTTTTTTTTGTATAAAAAATGAAAGAAGTTATTAATCAATACATATTAAAAAAAATATTTCTGATTTTGTTAAAAAAAAATACTACAAATTTTGTAAAATACTTCAAATTACTTTATTTTTCCTTCAATTTTAAATAAAGAAAAAGAAATTATTCAAAAATTTTTCATTAATTTCTAGATAAAACTTAAAATAAATTCATTTTTAGAAGGTTAAAAAATTAAATCTTATTAAAGAAATTCTTCAAATGAAATTAAATATTTTGTTTTTTAATAATTATATGAGAAAGTACACGAGCGTTTTTTTTAGCTAGTAAAATATAAAATATCTTTATATACAGAAAAAAATAAAAATTGTAATTATGAAATACACAAATTCTTCCTACACATTTTTTTTATTAATTTAAAATAGAAAAAATTTGTTAAAAATTGTAAATAAAAAATAAAAATTCCACAACTTTTTATTTCAAAAGAAACTAATAATTTAAAACAAATAAACAAAATTTAATTATAAAATTTATAAATCAAACATTATTTATTATCAAGAAAAATGTGTTTTCAAAACGAAAAAAAACAAAAGCATATAAAAAAACTAATTTCATACTGCAAACGGACAGAATGAAAAACCACAGACTAGTTATAGTTGTTGTTTGCTTTTTTGTTTCCTAACATTTTGAAAATTTTTTCTTTTTAAATATTTTCAATTTAAATTTTTAAAATTAATGTATTGAACATCATTGAATGCTTACAAAGAATTTTATCAAAAATTTTGAGAATAATTCAATTCCTTTCGAAGATTTTTATTATTTATAAAAATAATTTAATGCATGCGAAGAATTTTATTAAAATGGTTGATAATCTTTATTAAATTCTTCGAAGAATTTGTTTTAATTTTTTTTTAAAATGAAGTTTCATTACAATTTTAATTGATAATTTTCAAAATAATTGAATTTCAACAACAATTTATTTTAATTTTCTAAAATAATCGTGTTTCGTAATAATTGAAATAAAAAAATTTAATAATTAAATTTTATTAAAATTTCTAAAAAATTATTGACTATGTCGATGTTTTTAATAATTATAATTAATAATCATACTGTAAATATTTATTAAAATTTTTTGCAGAAAAAATTAACTCTTTCTTAAAAAATTAAAAATAATTATTTCTTTCGTGAAATTTTATTACAATTGTACTGAAAATAATTGAATTTTCGAACAGATATAAATCTTACTTGAAAAAATAATTAATGAAGTTTTTTAAAATTAGAAGTGAGAATAAAAATGAAAAAATGAAATTTTCGCGATTCACTCTGACAATTCCAGAGGTTTTCAAGATTTTCCCTGACCGTAGCAACCCTGTAAATAAAATATTGTGAAATTCGACTCAATTAATTTGATAGCAAAAAATTAGGTTTCAATTAAAACATATTATGTAAAAAATTTATTAGTTAATTTAAAAAAAACAATACACACTTCAAATTTTTTTATAAAATTACATTTTAGCAATTTTTTATTAAATTCAGAAAAATAAGATTGTTAAAATTTTTCAATTCTATTGTTTCAAGATTATAATTAAATTTTTCTAAACAAATAATTGAAATTTCTTTACAGTTTTTGAAAAATAATTGAATTCTTTTAAAAGAATTTTAATTTAAATTTTTCCAAAATACTGTTAGTTGTCGTAATTAGAATTTTATTTTTAAAATATAAAGTTCTTTTTAATGTTTTAAATCAATTTTTTGCTTCTAAAAATTATATTATTCTATTATTATTATTATTATTATTATTATTAATATTCAATAACTATAATTATTGAGCTTCTCTTAAATTTTAATAATTTCACATTTCTGAATGTTCAAATAAATTAAATTCACGTATTTCTTGAGTAAATTTAATGTCTATTACATATTAAGTAAACAATTAATTATTACTATTATTATTATTAATTATTATTATTATAATTATTATTATTATTTTCAAAAATTTTAATAAAATTCTTCACAAGAATTAAATTATTTTCATAAATAATATCATTTTTTAGAAGGATTTCAATTATTTTTGTAAATAGTAAAATATCTGCAGAAATTCAATTATTATCAATAGAATTGTAATAAACTTGAAAAAGAAAATTTCCAATTCTTATTATAAAGAGACAAGATTATTTATGCAAATATAACAAATAAATGATAACTTTAATAATAGCGACTTTTTTTTAAGAGGAAAACATTTCCAAAATTAATTTTTAATTTATAAAATGTCACTAAAAATTATCCAAATTCAATATTTTAAAAAAATGTTATTAAATATTTGAAAAAAAAAAATTATAGCTACAAATGGATACACAGTATCAAGGCGGGTTGTCAATATGCAGGAGAAAGAAAACACTCCTCATTTTAAAAAAGAACCAAAATTAAATATTTCCAGGGACTTGCGGTGAAAAATAATTTCCATCTGTCGGTAAAAATATACGTTATCAATGAAACGCTTCTTTATCAATATCTGGGAAGTTGGTAATTCTAAAGAAAACCTGTTATTTACTGTCGATATATAAACTGTTCTTTTTATTAACAGTAGATAAAATTCCAATTAAGATTCTTGCAATTAAAAAAATTTTTCAAATTAAATTTTTTTAAATTTAAAATCAATCAACATAAAAATTGAATTAGCAACGAACCTACTTATATTGTCTATCATTTATCAATGATAAAAATTAATTTAATATTTCAAATTTGTATTAATAAATAAATTTAATTTTAATGAACAAAAATAAGTGGGATTTATATAATTTTTAATTAGTTTATTATAAAACTTAACAAATTTTAATATTATGTAATAATCATTTTTTAAATTGTAAAAAATAATTAATCTCTATCTTCACTCTCTACTTGTTTATAATTTTTGAGTGCATCCGTGAATTTTCTGTATTTTCTCTGAATTTTATATAATTCACATTGAGTTTTCTATTTTTTCTATTTTTAATTCAAAAAAGTTATCCTCAATGAAGTTATCCGATTAAGAAAGTCAATTTTCGCCGGAATAAATAGTAAATCGCTTTGAATTATTTAGAATATTTTTTTATTCAATTATTCTTTTACTCCATTTTTTATAAAATATTTCAAACTTATTTTTAAATTATTATAATTATAATAATTTAATTTTTTTCTTTTACTCATTTATTTATTGGAAAATTAATGGTTTATTCATTAATTATTTTTTCATTTCTTTTGAAATTTTTGAAAAGAAATATTTTGAATTCAAATTTACATTCTTCTGACGAAAAAATACAAATATTTATGTATAAATATTTATTTGCAATTTTTTAGCTTCATTATACAATGATAGCTGTTTTGTCAAATTGTTTATTTTCATAATAACGAAGAAACATTTTTCATAAGTCCAAGGAAAATTTATTTCAAGGTAAAAATACTTGTTTTCTTAAATTATTATATAATAATTAATTGTTAATATAATAATTAATTGTTAAAATATCGAAAATATTTAAAGTCTATTTTATTTAAAAAAGTATTAAATTTTCTCATAATGAAAAATATTTCCATCTTGAATATTTTGGTAAAAATATTAAAATTAATAGAATATAAATAGTATTATAAATTGTAAAATAAAAATGGTTTTATTCGGATTGAATATATTTATAGTAACACGTCTAAATTTAATTTAAGGAATATTTTTTAAATATTCAAAAAAAAAATCGTTTTTCGAACGAAAAAAATTAAACATTTCTTTTAAAGAAATGTATTAATTTTCAAAACAAAAAAAAATTGTTTAATGTTATCATACGACCCGCATGTAAAACATCATTAAAATTATTTCAAGTTCAAAAAAATGTTAACGAAAAAACTTAACATGAATCTTTTTTTTAAAAGAAAAATGAATCTTTCGATAGATTGGAATTTTTTTCACATGAGATGACGGAGAAAGAATATTTTTTATCGAAGTCAAACTTCTTAGTTAGTTTATCAAAATATAAATATAAAATTGTTTTATTAAAATAGTTTTTAACTTAGTTTTTTTTTATTTATTTTTTTTTATATTAACCTAAGAACTTGATTTTAAATCATTGAGATAGTCGTTGTACCTTTTTTCTTGTGCTAATTGCAATTTTTGTAACTTTTTCGTAAGACCTTTACTAATTTCCTTACCTTCAGCGTCAAACGTTGGCAAACCCTAAAAAAAAAGAAAAAAATTCAAATTAATTCCAATTTAAATTCAAAATTACAATTATAGCAATTTTCACGTGAATTTAAAACAATTTTCAGAAAGGAGAATTTAAAATTTTACCTTCTCGTCGAATTTCGAATACTTGTCGGTCTCCATTAAAAATAATTCCGCAGGTGGAATTTTTCTCAAGGCATCTTTCGCAGCAGCGGCGGCGGCAATTTCTGCCTTTTTCTTCTCCTTCTCTGCCGCTTTTTCGGCTTCAATACGTTTCTTCATTTCCTTTTCACGCAATAATTCCTCCTTGTCTACAAGTTTTATCCCACAAAAATCGCCATCCTCAAAACGTACGCCAAAATTCGGTAGAATATCATCGCGCAATGTATCGCATTCATTTAAAATTTCCGTTGCTTTTATCGATTTCGCCTGGTCGCGAACTTTATTGCGAAAATCGGCCAATACGTTTAAATACGGCATTATCGTTTCCTCCATCTGCGGGAGAAAATTGAAAAAATAAAATTAAACAATTAGGAATAAATACAATTATGTAAAATTACTCAATTATTATTGTTCGCTAGCAAATGTTACGCCTGGAACGTAAAAAATGTAAATTTTTTTTGATAAATTCATAATCAAAATTTGAAAAATTCACTTTATTGGGTAAATATTTAATTATTATTGTTTATATTTTTAAAACATTTTAAATAAGTCTTCACAAGAAATCTATTATTTCCATAGGTAGTAAAATTCTTATCAGAAATTAAATTATTTTCGACACAATTTTAATAAAATTTCACGAAAGCATTCATATTTTCTGAAATTTGCATAAATCGATTGAAAAAATTCAATTATTTAGTAAAGTCTCTGCAAACATTCAATTCTCTTTGAAAAATAATTCTAAAAGTGATTTAATCTCAAAAAATCAAATACTTCGAAGATTGTCTCTAAAATTTATTCTAAAAGTTCAATTAATTTCCAAATTTTTAAGAAAATTCCAGTAAAACATTAAATTATTTTCTTTAAAAATTAAAAAATGACAGAATTTGTTTTATAAAAGTTTTATTATGTCAATTTTTCATGAAAATCACATTGCAGAAATCAATAAAATTTCTTTCCATTTTAAGTAAAATTTTTTGAATAAATTCATTTATTTTCCAAACTTCTAACAAATTTTTCGAAACAATTCAATTATTTTCAAGAAATAGTAAAATTCTTCTCAAGAATTAAATGATTTCTATAAACAATAAAATATTTCACAGGAATTCAATTATATTCAAAACAATTTTAATAACCTTCAACAAAAAAGTATATTTAATTATATAATTTTTAACAGAAACGATTATTTTAAAAACTTGAAAGAAAATCTTTATAAAAACTCAATTTTATTTTTAAAATTATCAATTAAAATTATCAAAGAAAAAAGATTATTAAAAAACAAATTCAAAGAAATTCTTCAAAAGAATTTATTTATCAATAAATATAATTAATTAAAAATAAAAAACAATAACTGAATTTCGAAGCCGAATTTCATTAAAATTTTTAATAATAATAATTACATTTTTCGATGAATTTGATTAAAAATATATTAATATTAAAAATAATTAAAATTTTGCAATAAATTTTATTATTTATGAAAACAACTGAATTATTACAAAGAATTTAAAAAAAAATTTTTTTTTTTATTCAACTTTGGTGAAATTTACATTATTTATGAAAATAATAATTGAATGTTTGCGTTAAATTTTATCAAAACGTTTAATAATTTAATTATATTCTTTTGAAAAATTATTAAAAATAATTGAAATTTTGTCAAAAAAATTGTTTAAGCTATTAAAAATAAATTAAATTTTGGAGACGGATTTTTATTATAACTATACAGATAATTGAAACATTGACGATAATTTAAAAAAATTTAAATTGAATTATTACGAAGAAATTTATCCGAAATTTATAATAAAAATTTGTAAATAATTAAATTCGTGCGAAATTTTTATTATTTGTAAAATATTTAATGACTATAATTAAATGTTTCGGTAAAATTTGATTTGAATTTTTGTGAATAATTGAATTCTATTGGAAAGTTTCTTAAAAGTAAAAGATATTGAAAATCAGTGAATGAAAGACAATTTTTGAAAATAACTGAAGTTTTGTCAAAAATTTTATTAAATTTGTTGTGGATAATTGAATTTCGTTGAAGAATTTTATTATCTATAAAGATAATTGAAATTTTTTACTATTTATTTTGAAAATACCTGAATTTTTAACTTAAAAAAAACTTCTGTAAAGTTCAATTTATTTTCAATGTTTTGAACAATAATTTTTTCAATTATTAACAATAATTATTAAAATTTTTCAAAAATCCACGTTCTTTATAATTTCTAATTAATTTCATTGAAAATTGAGATTTTATAAAATTTCAAATTGAATCCTTTGATTTCGATTAGTGTAAAATTAAATGTTTGCTTAGAATTTGTAGATTATTTTTAACATTTTATATTTGTATTTTATTTTTAATAATTAAATTGTTTTGGAAAATTTTATAAAAATTATATTGAAAATCATTGAATTGAGGAATTTTTTTTGAAATCTGAAATCTTGCCAAGAATTTTATTTCAATTTTGTAAAATAATCAAAACTTTAACCAGAACTTTTTTTTGAATTTTTCAACATAATTTAATTCTGAGAAGAACTTTATTACTTTTGAAAATAATTTAAATTTTTTCAAACAAAAATTCAATTTTTTTTAGTGTAGTATAAAATTTCTAATTTGTTTCATTCAAAATTGAAAGTATTAAGAATTATAGGTTATGTTTGTGGTAAATTTATTTTGATTAAAAGTATATTTTTTATTATTTGGATTCGAAACCAGTTTTCATTGAATATTTTGAATGTAACAAAGTCTTGACGATCAATAATTTTTAATTAATAATTAATTCTCTTTCTGTATTTTGAATCAAAAAATTAGACATAACCTAAAATTTTTTGCTTCTCTTCTGAGCGCGACACATTTTGTGTTAGAATTAGAAAAAATTGTATGTTTTGTTTTAGAATTCATAGTAATTTCTCAGTTGTAAAAATTCAATTTTTTCAGTACTTTTAAATAAAAATTCCTGTCTTTTCCTGACATATGTCAGGAAATTTATAAACAAAGTAAAACAAAAAGTGTAAAATAAAATAAATAAAAGAAAGAAGTGTAAAATAGTGCAGAAAAGAAAATTGCTTACATTGAAGTTTGCCGTTTCGGTGCCAACTGGAAATCCAATGTCATTATGCGAATCGGAAATAGCACCGAAAATTGTAAACATTTTCGTCATGTAAACAGAAATGTCCCGTAGCAAAAGTGTATTTGGATTTTCTGTATCTTTAATGTAGACGTTCGAGTGAGTGACAAGATCACGAATCACTTCCAAAGCACTTCTCGTATCAATGTTATCTGTAACACGATCAACAAATTACTCGCTATGTTTACAATGTTTATTGTTAAATATTATTTTATTTTGTTTGTTTGTTTATTTGTTTCTTTATAGACGAAAGAGGAAAATCTTGATTAGATAACTGGAAAAAATTCTACTAGTAGCTCTAAAAGTTAAATCTTACCGCACAGGGATTTATGAACACCTTCCTTTGCTGCTGTAAATTTCGAATTCATTTCCAAATCTGCATTCGTCCATTTATTAAAAGTACTGAGTGTCGTTCCTGAGCCAATATTTCGAATTCGACATTTAACATTTAGGAAAAATTCCTGCAATGACAAAACGATTTTATTAATTTTTATTAGAAATTTAATTAATTTACATTTTTTTAGAAATTTAGTTTATTTACATTTTTTTAGAAATTTAGTTTCTTTACATTTTTCAGAAACTAGCAAATGTTACGCGCGCGGAACGTGTTATTCAATTTGTTTTTATGCAAATTACAACATTTTTTATATTCAAACATAAATTTTAAAAATAATTTCTTCATCGAAATTTAAAAAATTCACTTATTAAGTATAAAAATAATTATTAACTATTATTATTAATTATTATTATGAACAGTAGTTCATACTTCGAAAATTTCAATAAAATTTCACGAAAGAATTCAATAACTTTTCTAAAATTTTAATAAATCCTTCTAAACAATTCAACTATTTTTTTAAGTAGTAAAATCTTTACAAAAATTCAATTATTTTTAAAATGATTTTAATTGAATTCCTCCAAAGAGATCAATTTTTAAAAATATTTTTAACACACTTCGAAAAAATTCAATTTTTATCTAAAATTTTAATAAATCCTTCGAAATAATTAAATGATTCTTTGAAATATAGTAAAATTCTTCGCAAGAATTCAATTAATTTTATAAATAGTGAAATTTTTTGCAGGATATCAATTATTTTCAAAATAATTTTAATTAAATTCCTCGGATGAATTCAAATATTTTAATCTATTATCATAAATTTTATTTCTTATTTTTTTTATTTTGTTTATTTTTTTTAACAAAATTTTTCAAAACAATTCAATTATTTTTATAAATACTACAATTCTTTGAAAGAATTAAATTATTTTTAATACAATCTCAATAAAATTACAGGAAAAAATTTAATTATTTTCAAAAATTTCCGTAAAATTCTATTTCCACAAGAATTTTAAATTCTTTAAAATTAATTCAATTATTGTCAAAATATTTATAAAAAAGAAAAAAAATTCATTACTTTCAATTATTTCTATAAAATTCTTCATGCCAATTTAATTATTTCTCAAAATTTTAATAAATTCTTCTAAACAATTCAACTATTTTTTTTAAGTAGTAAAATCTTTACAAAAATTCAATTATTTTTAAAACGATTTTAATTGAATTCCTCCGAAGAGATCAATTTTTTAAACTATTTTTAACACACTTCGAAAAAATTCAATTTCTTTCAAAAATTTTAATAAATCCTTCGAAATAATTAAATTATTCTTATAAATATAGAAAAATTCTTCGCAAGAATTCAATTAATTTTATAAATAGTGAAATTCTTTGTAGGAATTTAATTATTTTCCAAACAATTTTAATTTAATTCCTCGGATGAATTCAAATATTTTAAAATATTTTCATAAATTTTATTGCTGAGATTTTAACAAATTCTTCGAAACAATTCAATTATTTTTATAAATACTACAATTCTTTGAAAGAATTAAATTATTTTTAATCCAATTTCAATAAAATTACACGAAAAAATTTAATTATTTTCAAAAATTTCTATAAAATTCTATTTCAACAAGAATTTTAAATTTTTTAAAAATAATTCAATTATTGTCAAAATATTTATAAAAAAAATGTCATTACTTTCAATTATTTCTATAAAATTCTTTACAGGAATTTAATTATTTCTCAAAATTTTAAGAATACTTCAAAACATTTCAATTATTTTTATTAATAGTCAAATTCTTTGCGCAATAATGCATTTGGTAAAAAATAGTAAAATCCTTTGCAGAAATTCAATTATTTTTAAAATAATTTTAATTGAATTCCTCTGATAAATTCAAATATTTAAAAATATTTTCATAAATTTTATTTATTTCCTAAAATTTTAATAAATTTTTTAAAATAAATTTTCAAAGAATTGTAATATTTATAAAAGTAATTCAACTGTTTCGAAGAAATTTAATTATTTTTAATCCGATTTCAATAAAATAACACGAAAGAATTTAATTATTTTCAAAAATTTCCATAAAATTCAATTTCAACAAGAATTTTAAATTCTTTAAAAATAATTCAATCATTGTCAAAATATTTATAAAAAAAATTTCATAACTTTCAATTATTTCTATAAAATTCTTCATACCAATTTAATTATTTCTCAAAATTTTAATAAATTCTTTTAAACGTTTCAATTATTTTTATAAATAATAAAATTCGTCTGCAATAATTCATTTCTGAATATAAATGGTATTATAAATAGTAAAATTCTTTGCAGAAATTTAATTATTTTCAAAACAATTTTAACAGAATTTTTCAAAAGAATTTTAATCTTCAAAAATTAGCATAAAATTCATTTATTTTCTAAAATTTTTAACAATTTCTTTAAAACAATTCAATTATTTTTATAAATAGTAAAAAAATTCTTTGCATGAATTCAATTATTTTTAATACAATTTGAATAAAATTCTTCTTCATAAAATCCAATTGCTTTCAAAATGTTCAATAAAATTTTTTAAAGAAACTCAAAAAAAAATTCAATGAACTGAAAAAAAATTCAAAGAAATTCTTCAAAAGAATTTAATTAGGAATTTTAAATATTTTAATAAAATTCTTCACGAGAATTTAATAACAACATAACATAACATAACATAACATATAATAACATTCTTTAGAATGAATTCTATTATTATCAAAATTTTTGATAAAATTCTTCGCAATAATTCGATGATTTTCAATACATTAATTTGAAAATTGAAAATATTTGAAATGAAAAATGATAAAAAATGTTGAGAAATAAAATAGCATGTAAGTGGAAGGAATTAACTCACATTTATAAATTTCTCATACTGCACGGAACTTTCCATGGTTGCATCGCTATAATCAAGTGTGTCCTTCCACGAATGAAGAAGAAAGGCAAATCTCAATTGTCTGGCTGTATGTTTCTTTAAGGCATCTTGAATTGTTATGAAATTCTTCAGCGACTTGGACATTTTACATCCTGATATTGTAAGATGACCGGAGTGAAGGAAATAACGAACCCAATGTGGATTATCGAAATAAGCCTCGGCTTGCGCCAATTCATTATCATGATGTGGAAATTTAAGATCAATTCCGCCCGTGTGAATGTCTAAACTCTCGCCGCATATTGCCGACGCCATTACTGAGCATTCAATATGCCAACCGGGACGACCGCGACCCCATGGACTGTCCCACCAGGGTTCACCTGATTTTGAACTCTTCCACAGTGCAAAATCATTTGGCGATCGTTTCTCCATTAGTCGGTCCTCAGAAATGCATAAATCACCTTGAAAATTTGTAAAAGTTGTCAATTATAATAAGTTTTCCAAGGGAAAATATTCTTCAACCCCTTCTTCTTTATTATCATTACTATTAAAAAAATCAACATTAATAATCGTTATTTATGTATTTTTTTATATTCTCATAAAATGTTTTACAACTAATAAAAATTTTACAAGAATTTAATAATTTACAACTATTTTTTTCTGAATTCGTCTCCAAAATTCAATTATTTTAAAAAGTTTTAATACATTTTTTGACAAAATGTCATTTTTAAGAATAAAAAAAAAAATTTCAATTATTTTTATAAATAATACAATTCTTCAGCGAAATTAAATTATCTTAAAAAAATTTAATAAAACTTTTGGCAAAACTTCTATTATTTTCAAAAAAATTTTCCTTAATTCACTGATTTTCAATATCTTTTACTTTTAAGAAACTCTCCAATAGAATTCAATTATTCAAAAAAATTCTAATCAAATTTTACCGAAACCTTTAATTATATTCATAAAATATTTTATAAATAACAAAAATTTTGCAGAAATTTAATAATTTACAAATTGTTTTATCAATTTCTCCGTAATGCTTCAATTGAGTTAAAAATTTTTTTAGATAATAAAATTCTTCAGCGAAATTAAATTATCTTAAAAAAATTTAATAAAACTTTTGGCAAAACTTCTATTATTTTCAAAAAAATTTTCTTTAATTCACTGATTTTCAATATCTTTTATTTTTAAGAAACTTTCCAATAGAATTCAATTATTCAAAAAAATTCTAATCAAATTTTACCGAAATCTTTAATTATATTCATAAAATATTTTATAAATAACAAAAATTTCCGAGAAATTTAATAATTTACAAATTGTTTTATCAATTTCTCCGTAATAATTCAATTGAGTTAAAATTTTTTTTCAAAATTATCCCCAACATTTCAATTAACTGTGAATTTATAATAAAATTCGTCTCCAAAGTTAAATTATTTTTAAAAGTTTAAAAAATTTTTTTTGACAAAATTTCCATTATTTTTAACAGTTCTTCAAAAGAATGGAATTAAATTATTCAAAATTGTCATAAAATTCAACGCAAACATTCAATTATTATTTTCATAAACAATATAAATTTCACCAGAATTAAATTATTTTATAAATTATAAATTTCTTCGCTACAATTCAATTATTCCTTTCATAAATAATAAAAATCATTACAGAATTTCAATTATTTTTAATTCAATTTCAATCAAATTCCTCGATGAATGTAATTATTCTTAAAAATGTTATTGAAATTTGTTTGCGAAATTCAATTATTTTCATAAGTTTTAATAAAATTCAATTTTCAATTTTTAACAAAATTTCAATTATTTTCCAAAATTTTCCAAAGGAATTCTATTATTAAAAAGAAATTGATTATAATTTTTCGCAAACATTCAATTATTTTCTCATAAATAATAAAATTTGACCAGAATTGAAATATTTTCAAATTTCTCCTTAAATTCTTTAAAATAAATCAGTTATTTTTATAATAACAAAATTATTTTATAAATTATAAATTTCTTCGCTACAATTCAATTATTCCTTTCATAAATAATAAAAATCATTACAGAATTTCAATTATTTTCAATTCAATTTCAATCAAATTCCTCGATGAATGTAATTATTCTTAAAAATTTTATTGAAATTTGTTTACGAAATTCAATTATTTTCATAAGTTTTAATAAAATTCAATTTTCAATTTTTAACAAAATTTCAATTATTTTCCAAAATGTTCCAAAGGAATTCTATTATTAAAAAGAAATTGATTATAATTTTTCGCAAACATTCAATTATTTTCTCATAAATAATAAAATTTGACCAGAATTGAAATATTTTCAAATTTCTCCTTAAATTCTTTGCAATAATTCAGTTATTTTTATAATAACAAAATTCATCGGAAATTTTGTTTTTTTTTTAAATATAATTTCAATCAAATTCCTCAAAAAATGTAATTATTCTTACAAATTTTATTAAAATTCGTCTCCGAAATTTAATTATTTTCAAGTTTTAATAAATTTCTTGACAAAACTTCAATTATTTTCAAAAATTTTCGAAAAGAGTTGAATAATTTAAAATAAAAAATTCACAAAATTTCCCGCAAGCATTCAATTATTTTCTCATAAATAATAAAATTCCACAGTAATTGAATATTATTTACAAATTTTTTCTAAATTTCTTGACAAGAATTCAATTACTTTCATAAGTAATAATACACATCGCAAAAAATAAGCTACTTTGAAAACAATTTTAATCAAATTCCTCGAAAAATATAATTATTTTTAAAAATTTTGATAAGGTTTTCTCTACAAAATTTTTTATATTTTAATTTTTTAAAAAATTTTAGAATTTACATCAAATTTATTTAGAAATGTGATTATGCTTAAAATTTTTATTAAAATTCGTCGAAAAAATTCAATTATTTAAAAATTTGTTGACAAAATTCCTTCTGAGAATTCATTTATTCAATAAATTATTTGCTTTTGTTTTTAAATAATTGAATGTTTTGAAAGAATTTTTTAAAAAAATTTCAAAATAATTGTATTCAATCGGAAACATTTATTAAATATTTTAAAAGAATGTATTCTGTTGAGAAATTTTATAAAAATACTATTAAAAATATTTAAATTCCGGCGATGAATTTTACTATTTAAAAAAATCATTTTTTCCGAAGAATTTTACCAAAATTTTTGAAAATACTTATAATTTAATGAATATTTTTAAAAGTAATTGTATTCTTTCAAGAAAATTTACTACAATAAAAATAAAAATAAATGCATTCCTTTGAAGAATTTTATTATTAATGAAAATAATAGAATTCTTGAGAAAAATTTTATTGAAAAATTTTTTATTTTTAAAATTTTTCAAAATCCTGATGAGTTAATTCTTTTGAAGAACTTTATTGAATTTTTTTTAAGTAATCAATTTACATTAATAATTTTAATTAAAAATTTTGAATATAATTGAATTTTATGAAAAATTTCTTTAAAGTTCATAAAATAATCGCTTCTATAAAATTGTAATTAAATGCTTAATTGTTGAAGTTGATTAAAATTGTTTTGCATATAATTGAATTCCTGAGAAAAATTTTACTATTTATAGAAATTATGTAAATCATGCGAAAAATTTGACTATTTCTTGAAAATAATTGAATTGTTTCGAAAAATTTATTAGAAGTTTGGAAAATAAATGAATCTTTTCAAAAAATTTTACTAAAAATTGAAAGAAATTTCATTGAATCCTTCACAGGGAAATTCTATTAAAAAATTGAAATAATAAAATTTTCATAAAAAAATTGTGTCACTTTTTTTGCTTTTAGAGAAAATAATTTAATATTTTACAAGAATTTTCTTAGAAATTTGGAAAATAATTAAATGTTTAAAATAAATTTTACGGACAATCTTCGAAGTAATTGATTTTTTGAGATTAAATCACTTTTAGAATTATTTTTCAAAGAGAATTGAATGTTTGCAGAGACTTTACTAAAGAATTAAATTATTTCAATCGATTTATGCAAATTTTAGAAAATAATTAAATTCTTTCGTAAAATTTTATTAAAATTGTATTGAAAATAATTTAATTTCTGCGAAGAAATTTACTATTTATGAAAATAATTGAACTCTTCCGAACAATGTTATTATACATGTAAATAATTGAAATCTTGCGAAGAGTTATTTAAAATTTTTTGAAAATTTAAACAATAATAATTACCTTCTCCATCATGTAAACTGGATGTATCGCCATAAGCTTCGGGTACAAGTTTTGCGTAATGATGCTTCTCACGTTTATCGAAGGTGGCAACGTCAAAATAAATTGAACCATTACTTTCGTACGCAAGACCATTTGCTACAATTTTTTCTATGAAATTCACTATTTCCGGTACGTATTCACTTACTCTTGTCAATACATTCGGTCTCAAAACCTAAGAAAAAAATTGTTATAAAATAAATTAGTAATTTCTAAAACGATCATAAAAGATGCAACAGGGTTTGTCACAAAAATTAAATTTTCTTTTCCCTGATTACGAAAAGTTAAATTAACTATATTAATCTCTGTGGGTTTTCATTCATTCTGTTCGCAGTATGAAGTTAGTTTTTGTATATGCTTTTGTTTTTTTTTCTTTTTCAAAACACTTTGGTTTTTCGATTTGTCAATATCAATTTTTATTGTTTATTTAGAGAAAAGGTTAATAGATATTGCTTTTATAAAATAAGGTAAGAAATTTTCATAATGTTGATTTAGAAATTTTATAATTATTTTTTGTTTATATTTTAAAAATTATTAGTTTCTTTTGAAATAAAAAGTTATGAAATTTTCGTTTTTAATTACAATTTTTAACAATAATGTTTTTTCTATTTTAAATTAATAACAAAAAATGTGTAGGAAGAATTTGTGTATTTAATAATTACAATTTTTCTTTTTTTATGTATATAAAGATATTTTATATTTTACTAGCTAAAAAAATGCTTGTGTACTTTCTCATATAATAATCATGTCTATTCACAATTCACATTTTTTTATTAAAGAACAAAATATTTAATTTCATTTGAAGAATTTCTTTAATAAGATTTAATTTTTTAACTTTCTAAAAATCAATTTATTTTAAGTTTAATCTAGAAATTAATGAAAAAATTTGCATAATTTCTTTTTCTGTATTTAAAAACGAAGAAAAAATAAAGTAATTTAAACTATTTATATTTCTCCATCAACATTTTTTTTAAACTTCCATTTTGTAATTAATTTTGAAAATCATATTGTTTTTACAAAATTTGTAGTATTTTTTTGCATAATTTCTATTTATTATCAAAATTTTTTTAACAAAATCAAAATATTATATTTTTAATCAGTATTGATTAATAGATAATAAGAATTAATTATTTAGTATTTTTTAATAATAAATTAACTTTAGAAATAGAATTTTAAAAGTTAAGTATTTTTATGAAACTGAAACTTGCATCCAGTTACCAGTCCTACTTAATTTTTGAAAATTCGATATTGGATTTAAAACAAAAAATATTTAACATTTAAATTTAATTTCTAAAATTAAGCAAAGCAGGTGCTGGTAGCAAATCAAAATCATGGAAATTTCTTTCATTCTTTTCTATTAAACAATATAAAGTGTTGTCAAAAACATTTTGTCGGACAAATCGAATTTCTATAATTTCTTTTATTTATTTCTAACAAAATTTGAAAATTATTTAACAAAATGTTAAATGTTATTAAAAAAAGCTGAAAAAACTGGAATAATTTCTTAATTTTTTGAACATAATCTTTAATAAAAATTTAATTTTTTTAGAGATAGATGATAAATGTTTTGTCTCAATTAACTTTTTTTCTGTAATTTCTTTTTTAAATTTGATACTGAATATAATTAAGAATAAAAATTGTATATCTTTAATTAACTATCAATTGTATTCTTTTAAATAGTTGACAAAGATTATTGATTAATTTATAATGAATGAGAATATAAATTGTAATTTTAATTCGTAATCATAATTGTTATAGTTGCTGTTTGATTTTTTTTTCTCAACTTTTTTGTAATTTTTCTTTTCAAATATTTAAAATTTTTTAATTAATGTATTGTAAATCATCGAATTATTGCAAAAAATTTTACCAAAAAATTTAATAATAATAGAATTCCTTCACAAAATTCCACTATTTAGAAAAATAACTTAAATCTCGCGGAGAATTTTGTTTAAATTTTTAAAAATTCTAATTAAATTCTTTTTGCAGAATTTCTTTGATTTTTTTTGTCAAATAATGGAGATCCTTTAATAATTTTATTTAAACATTTTAAAAATAATTAAAATTTTATGGAGAAGAATTTTTTTTAAATTGTAATATAAATAATTGAATTCTTGCGAAAAATTTTACTATTTAAAATAATTTAATTATTTTTATTTAGAAAGATTTGTTAAAATTTTAGGAAATATTGAAATTCGTGAAATTTCGTGAAATTTCAATAAAATTTTTGACAATATGAACAGTAATAAATCATTTTGTATTTAAAAAGTGATTTTTTTTAAACTTTGATTATGAAATTATTTAAAAAATTTATGTTTGTTATTACAAAATTTTGTAATTTGTATAACAGTATCAAATTAAATACTACGTTCCACGCGCTAGCGCGCGTATCATTTGCTAGTAAAAATATTAAAAATAATTAAGTGTAAATAAATCTGAGGTAGATAAATATTTGTACAATTTTTTATTAATAAAAACAATTGAATGAAGATAAATTTGCTATCAAGAAGGTAATCTAATTATGTGTTAAATTTTAATTAAAAAATCTTGAATAGGATTAATATCGATAAAACATTTTCAATTCTTGCGAAAGACAAAAGAACAAATTTCTTACAATAATTATTATTTTCTCTGTTATTTTCATTTTCATTATTATTAATATTATTTTTACTAGTACTTTTAATATTTTCGTCTCTAAATAAAAATAATCAACAAAAATAAAAAAAAGAATTATAAAGAAAAATAATAAAATTCTTTAATAATATATTTAATAATAATAATAATAATAATAATAATAATAATAATAATAGTAATTTATCAAGTTTAATTAAATATTTAAACTAAATCTATATATTTAAAAAGACATTTAAAAATTCAAACCCAAAAATAAATATCTTAAAGAGATATTAAAAAGACATTAAAAGTTTGAAATGAAATATTTTCCAAATGAATAATTCGTTTTAAAATTGTAAAAATTTCTTTTTATCTCAAAAAGATAAAAAAAAAGTAATTGAGAAAGAGGAAAACTTACATTAATTGCGTCCATATCTTTATGAAATTCAGATTCCCAATGTTCAGAGAGTTTTCTAAAAATTGACTGCTCGGTTACTGAACTTCCATTCTTCTTATCCAACCAATCCGATAACGGATCTCTCGTTTCTGCCAGTAAAATCTGTGAATTTAAGAAGAAAAATAAAGTAGGAATAAAAATATACGCGAAAATTAAGTCTTCATAATTAAATTTTATATAAAATATTTAGATTTTAAAGTATAATTATCAAAAATTATAAGATAAAAAGGCAAAAGAAAAAAGATAGTTAGTTACATTTTTTAACCGTTCTCTTAATATCAATTTAATGGAATTTTTAGAGGCCTTTTTTTACTATCTAACCGTTAAGATGTTCATTTATTCAATTTAATCAATTTAACCGCTCGATTCATATATAGTTAATTATAATTTACTTTACAGCCCTTTTTATTTGCTGAAAATGAATAATTTTTTTTTAATTTTAAATCGAAATATTAAAAAGGAATATCATATAGTTTAGATCGATAACTTCTTAATTAATATTAATATTATTATTTTTAATATTATATATTATTTAAATTATATTCTATAAATGAAAATTATTACAATTATATTTGTCAATTTTCATATTTCTGGAAAATAATTAATAATAATATAATTTAAAATATATTTTTTCCTTAGAAATTTTCTTGCCTTTTGACATTCCTTGATATTATTTTCATTATTCGATTTCACGGCCAACTCGAGATTTTCAATGGCTGTTTGAACTCTATCAAGCATTTTAATAAACATTTCCTTTTTATCGGCATCATTTGTCGTTCTTATTGTACTTTCAATAGCTGAGAGCATACTTCGTGCATCGGACAGTGTCTCGTCTAAAGTGTGATTTTCCGCCACATACTGATCGAATAAATAATTTTGCCTCGCTCGTTTTATTATTTTGTCATCGATGTCCGTTATATTCATCACATAGAGAACGTCGTAACCAAAATAATCGGCAAGAATCCGTCGAAGAATATCGAACGTTATGTAAGATCTGAAAAATTTGAATTTTTCAAATAAACAAAATTTCATCATTCAATATTGTATCATTTGAAAGAAAAACAAAGCAACTTATTCAGTTTCATTTTAAATACAAGATTTTTCTAAAGTCTAACTCTCTTTTGTAATATTTTTCAAACACAATTTACAATTTATAAAATTTTCTACAATTTATAATGTATAAAATTTTCTATAATTTATAATGTAAAAAATTTTCTTATAATTTATAGTTTATAAAATTTCTTATAATTTATAATTTATTCAGAATTTTGAATCTATTTGAATTGCAATTTTTTCTAGGAATAAAAATATTTTTTCAAAACAAAATAAAAAAAAACTAATTTTTTGAAAATTTGGGGAAAAAAATAAGAAAATTCGAAAGATTGAAAAATAAACTAAAAATTAAGAAATTATTCAAAAACAAATTGGAGAAAATATTATTTTATAGTTTAATTTTAATAATTCGCCTTCTTTTTTAATTTTAATGTTTCGTCAATGTTATTTTTAGTATTTTTTTTTCTAAAAATTCTAAATAATGGTTTCCGTTTTAGAAAGAAGAAGAGAAAATCGAGCTCAAAAATAGAAATTTTGAAACTTCGTCACCTAGCGTGTCCCATGTGGGAAGCATCGTACACTGTCGGTCCGCAGGAGTACCAAAGAACTCGATTTCCAAATTGGGGAATAAATTCTTCCTTCTGTCGGGTTAAACTATTAAATAATTTTAAAACCGGACTTCCGTTACGTTCCGGCGGGCTCCATTGCGGCTGCACCCTTTTCGACATCTTCTAAAATTTACAAATGAATAGTTAAACATTTTTTGTTTAAAAAAATCAAAAAAAATTCTTTTCAATTATTAAAAAAAAATTATTAAGAATAATAATTATTCTTTTCTTAATAATTTCAAGCAATTATAAAAAAATACGACTTGGGACCTATTAATAAATAAAAGTATTTAAAAAAATTATTCAATTCAATAATTCAAATAATTAATTTCTTAAAAAATATCATTTTTCCTACGGTTTTTTAATAAATTTAATTATTTGAACAACTCGTATAGTAAATGCGCCAAAATATTTCTATTTTGAATTAAAATTCAAAATTTATTTCAATAAAAGTAAAATAAATAAAGTAAAGTAAATAAATTTTCAAATATTTTGTAAATTTTTTAAAATTATTTACGAAAATAGAAGTATTTTTAATAAATTATACTTTCATTTTTACAAGAAACAATTTTTCGAAATTTCTGAATTAAATTCTTCAAAACTTTAATTCTTTTTGGTTAAACGAAAATTGAAAAACTGAATCATATTTATTTTTACCAAAGAAATGAAATTTCAAATAATTTCAATGAAAAACCTCATGAAATATAATTATTTTCAAAATTTGCAACTGTAATTCATCTAAAATTAAAGTATTTTTTAAAAAATTTATGAAGAAAAATAATTTTATTAATTATTTTTTAAATGTAAAAATTTAAAGATTTTTAAACTCTTGTTTCCCTTAAATTTTCAAGGAATATAATTTAAAAACCTTTTAAAATTTCATTAATTCCTAAAATTCTTGTTATAATGCTTTGAATATTCAATTATTTTTTAAAAATTTTACTGAAATTTTTGTTAAAACAATTCCTATCAGAATTCAACTGCGAAAATTGAATTATTTAAAATGAATAATTTTCGTCAATTCATAAAATGATTTAATTTCAACAATATAATTATATTTATAAACAATTTTTAAAGAGGAAAAAATAAAATTCTTTAAAATATAAAATTTTACAGAATTTCCAATTGTTTCAATTTCTTAAAATTATTATTGAAAATTCAAGTACCTTTTTCTTTAAAAAAATGTTATTTAATATTTTTCAAAAACCGTTTTTTTTAAATTTCCAAATTAAATTTTTAAAATTTTAATAACTTTTGTAAAAAATTCTTTAAAAAAGTTTTAATTACTTTTTTGCAAAAACCGTTTTTTTTTAAATTTCCAAATTAAATTTTTCAAATTTCAACAACTTTTGTAAAATAAATATCCAACTAATTATTATTGTTCTTTATTTGCTTAAAATTTCGAAATTACTAAAAATTTCAACTGCAAGTCTAACAAAATTTAATTAATTTTCTAGAATTTTTTTGATAAATAACAGAATTGCAAAAATTAGTTGTTAGTATTCAAATTATTAAATATTATTATTGTTATCTCTTAGTTTGCAAAAAAAATTTTAATTAATTTTTAAAAAAACATCTAAAATTGCAAAATTCAAGCATTAAGGAAACTAATCAAAAAAATTCTATTGAAGAATTAAAGAAAAAAAATTTACATACAAATATAATCTTCCATTTGTGACCTTCAGGAAAGTAGAAATAAAAACGAGGAAAGAACAAAATTAATAATTTTTAAAAATTATTTCCTTCTTTATTTTCCTATTCTAAAAGGGTCAAATAGGCGAAAAAAATGACAAATTCATAAACGAAAATTTTTTTACCATTATCTAATTTATTTTCTATTATTTCATTTTAAAATTTGTTTTACTTTGTGTCTAAAATTACTTTGTTTTAAGTAGATTTTAAGTATATGTAAAATGAATGTGGTAGTTTAAGTTTTTAAGAAAGTGTAAAAAATTACTTTAATTATCACATAATAATTAGTATTTATCAGTTTTCCAAAGATTTTAATTGTTTAAGGGAATAATCATTAAATATTTAGCGTAAAATAAAAAAATGTCCACAATATGTTTTCAAAAAAAAAAAAAAAAATGCAAAAATCTGTCTTACCTTTTATGTATTTATTGACTAAAACGTCTGGTATTTTCTTTAAGATAAGGAAATAATGAAAAAATTCTTAATATTTGCATCACCACACGTGAACCAACGTGAAGTGACTTCCTCGGTTTTCTCCGGTTCATTTAAGGTTAAGAGAGACAACAAGGATGGGAAGCTCTGAAATTTGGTAGAACGTTCGTTTTGTGAAATGTCGACAACTTCCCAAGTGCGACACTTGCCGCATTTACTTTTTTTCAAACTTTCCAACTTTGCATTAATGTTAATGTTGATTCACACTCATGGGGGAATCCACATTAAAGGTGCTTATCATATCTGTAACTTTGATATTTTTATCAAACAAGATTAGAAATTACGTTATTTACGTAAAAATGAGTAAATGATTTAATTATTTGTAAAATTGGTGAAATCTAAAAATTATCCCAACTCCCTTAGGGTGTATTATTTAATAAACACTCTTTATATGTGACGCGCTCCGAAGAAAGATACCTAAGAAGGAAATGAATTATAGGTTAGGGTCGTGTTAGATTTCTCTGGATTAAAAGTTTATTCTAAATTATTTCAATTTAAAACCAATTTTTATTGAATATTTTGAATATAATAAAGACTTGAAAATCAATAATTTTTAATTAACAATTGATTTTCTTTCTGTATTTTTACTTGAAAAATTAGAAACATAACCTCAAATTTTTTGCTTCTTAGGTACCTTTCTTCGGAGCGTGACACATATGTAATATTAATTTATGACTTTTAAAATTAATCAAACTGAATTATAATTCTAACATTTAGGCTGCGTTCACGTGCTTGCGTCCAAAAGTCGCGTTTTGCGATGAGTGACTCAGTGAGTGAAACAAGGAGAGAAATATGTTTTTTTCTCTCTCACACTAATGAAATTTTTTTAGTTAGTCCACATGCCACCAGAATCTTAGCCGAAAATTGTTTACAAAAATTGTTTATAATATTATTAGAGTAGAAGAGTAAAATTGGAGTAAAATAGAATTCATAAAAAATCTTTTAGCACGAAAAAAGTCAAAATTTAAAAACTAGAAATATGAAAAAAAAAATTAAAAGTTTTTTCTAAGTGTTGTCATTTTTATTGAAACTTAAAGAGAAACGTGTCACAAAATAAATATGAAAAAAAATAAAATATACAAATTTCATCGAGAAAAAAAAACTATTTGCTACAATTTCATGAAAGTTGCAAAAAAACAGAAATAACAAAATTTTTTTTTATAGAAAACTGAAAAAAACCTATATAAAATACTCTTAGGAAACGAGAGGCAGGGGACAAAATATTATGTTCATATAAATAATTAAAAAATATAACTTATATTGAGAATAAAGCGGAGAAAATGTCACAGAGAATCAATAGGTCTCTAATTTCATAAATTTTGTATTAAAATGCTTCTTTTCAACAGTACTCAAAATTTTCATATATACGATAACATCGATTTCATTTCAAAAAGAATAATCAAATTTTTATATGTGTGTAGACGTTTTTTTTTTGTTTTGCTTGTCTCGATTCGCATCTACAAATGTAACAATATAAAATCATGTAAATAAAAAAAGAGAGGGGGAGGGAGGACAAAGGTAAAAAGTATACAAGAATTATGAGGATAGCGAATCTAGGCCAATCTGTAATTTGTGTCTCTGTGTTTATGTTTGTTTGACGATATTGACAAAATTTTTTTTTTTTGGACGAAAAAAAATCCGAATCTCTTTCCCCTTATTTTTCTGTTCTTAACAAAATTCGTCTCCAGAACGCCAACTTTTTTTTTCAAAAAAAAACTGCTGGGCTTCAATCTGGAATCGTATATTAAGTGATATGATAATTGTGTTGATTAGAAGAAAAGATTCGATTTTTGTTTAAAGTCACGTCGATGTCTGTTGTTTTGAAGAAGAAAATTGTTTTTTTTTTGTCATTCATATAAACACAAGGGCACGTGAATGATTAACTTAAAATGTAAATTATTATTTTTTTTCTTTTGTCAGTTAATCATTCTGTCGGTAATGTTGTTTTTACAACACTGTCGTCAAGGCAATTGATCTTTTAGCGACTTGTATTGTCTCTGTCATAATAGACGGCATTTCATTTTCTTTTAAAGAAAAATCTATTGCTGTTTACACTCGACTGGATCTGCTCCCTGTGGTCGACCGCCACCACCAACACTTTCGTTCACTCCATCCTCATCGTCCTCCTCCTCATCGTCAACATCGTCATCTTCATCCTCCTCATCTTCTTCATAGTCATCGTCCTCCTCGTCTTCCAACACTTCGCCTGAATTTTAATAATTATTAGAATTATTCTTTTATTATTTATTACAAATTTTTTTTAACTTTTCACATTTTTCTTAAATAAAAAACGATTAGCAGGGTTACCACGCTACTCTTTTCAAATTTCCTGGCTTTACCAGGTTTTTCAGGTTCAAAAACGGAATTTTTTCAGGTTTCTAAAACTACATTTATTATTAAATAGAAAATTATTGTAAATCATCAATAACTTCCTTTTTCAAAAAATTTTGAATAATTATTTTTTCATATAGAAATTAAGATTTTTAAAAATTCAATTATTATTTTTTTTTATTTATTCTTCAAAGAATTAAATTATTTTCAAAAAATCCAATGAAATTCTTATGTGACAATTCAATTTTTTGAAAAATAATTTTAATAAATACTTCGTAGAAATTTAGTTAATTTCAAAAATTTCTCAAACTTTAATTATTTTCAATATCTACTATTTCAATAAAATTTCACAAAATAATTCCATTATTTAAAAAGAAATATTAATAAAATTAGTTTCAAGAATTCAATTATTTTCAAAGGTATAACGAAATTTTTCGTTATATAAAAAAAATGCGTTATATACATAAAAAAAAATTCGTTATATAAAAAATTAAATGGTTTTAAATTTGCCAAAAATTCCAGTCAAAATTCAAATTATCTTTATAAATAATAAAATTTTTCTCCGAAATTCAATTATTTTCAAAAAATTTTAATAAAATTCTTGTCGGAATTTCAATTATTTTTAATATACAAAAATCTTCATCATATTTCTTAAAAAATGAAATTATTTAAAAAAAATTTTTAAATTTAAATTTAAAATTTAATAAAATGTTTATCATTAGAGTTACATACAATAATTCTAAGAGAATTTTCAAATAAATAAATATTTTTGAATATAATATTCAATTATCAACCAAAATTATTCCTGAAATTTTTATTTTTAATTCAATATTTATTTGAAAATTCTACTAGAAATCAATTCTTTAACTATAAAAATAAACAATTTATTAAATAATTGAATGTTTCTTACAATTGAATTTCCATAACAAATTTTATCAAAACATTTTACAAATAATTAAATATCTTAATTAAATCTCCATAAGCAAAAAACATAATTTTTTTTTTATCAAAACATAATTGTTATTTTTTTTATTATTATTATTTATTGTCAAGAGAGAAATTAAAAGACAACTTTAACAATAATTTCATTTTTCGCGAGATTCAATGAAAATCTTGTATATTAAAAATAATTGAAATTCTGTCAAGAATATTATTCACATTTTTGAAAGTAATTCAATTTTGCAGAAAAAATTTATTATTTACAAAGAAAAATTTAAATTTTGACATGAAATTTTGTAAATTTTCAAATATAATTGGATTTTTGCGAAGAATTATATGACGTGTGAAAATAATTGAATTCTTCAGACTAATTTTATTAAACTTTTGGTTTAAATAATTGAATTGTTTTGTGAAATTTTATGAAAATAGCAAACATTGAAAATAATTCAATTTTGAAAATTTTTTGAAACCAATTAAATTTCTACAAAGATGTTTATTAAATTAATTTTTAAAAAAATTGAAATGTTATAAAAGAATTTCATTAAAATTTTTGAAAATAATTTAATTCTTCAGTCTAACTTTATCAAACTTTTGATTTAAATTATTGAATTGTTTTGTGAAATTTTATGGAAATATCAAACATTGAAAATAATTGAATTTTGAAAATTTTTTGAAATCAATTCAATTTCTACGAAGATGTTTATTAAAATTATTTTGAAAAAAATTGAATTGTTATAAAAGAACATCATTAAAATTTTTGAAAATAATTTAATTCTTTAAAGAATAACTAATAAAAGATAAAAAAATAATTAAATTTCTGAGAAGAATTTTACTTCTTTTAAAAATAATTGAATTTCTCCAATAATATACGTATTTGCTTCAAAATTCAATATGTTTTTGTGTTTTTAACTAAAATTCCTCTATAAATCCGTTATTTTTAATATTCAAATATATATTAAATTTTTTTTAATTTTAAAAGAATTTTAGTTATTACGGTTATTTAAAAATCTATGTTTTTAAATTTTTCACTGAAATTCATTTAAAATTGAAATTTTGCAAAATTTGAAATTAAAATCTTTTCAAGTTCATCTACTTATGAAAATTGTAAATACAATTTGTTTAAAATTGAAATAATTTTGAAATATTTAAGTAAAATTTGATTTCAAGAATAAATACAATTAGAAAACAACAATTTTCCAGGATTTCGATCAAAAGTCCCGGATTTTTCTAGGTTTTTTTAAAATTTTTTATAAAATTCCCTGACATTTCTAGGTTTCCAGATTGCGTGGCAACCCTGGATTATTTTGAGAAAATTTTAATCAAAATGCGTTTTAATATAAAATATATTTCAATAAAATTAAACGAATTTTACATTTATTCAAGTTTTAAAGAATTACTTTAGGGGAATTTAATTATCTTCAAAGAATTGTAATGAAAATATTTTTAAAAGTTCCTACTACAATCGTTCTATTCTTGTAAAATTTAATAAATTTTAATACATAGAAAGTAAATTCCAGAAAAAATTAATAAAATCAACTTGTGTTGGGGAAAAAGTTCCTTCAAAAATAAACAAATTTAATAATAAAAATTATTTCCAGAATTACTATTACTATTTTCAAAGAATTTTTTTTTATAAACATTCCAAAGATTTACTTTAAAAATAGTGCCTAAAGTTTACTCAAAAATAATTTTTAATAGCCAATTGTAATGTACGAGAAAAATTTGAATAATTTTTATAAAAAAATGAACATTACCCTTTTTACAAAAGTCACTAAAGTAATTTTTTTACAGTAACATATTAATAAAAGACTCGATTAAATTGTTAAAAAGTAAAAAATTGTGGGATTTTGTTTAAAAAATGGTAAAATTTTCAATGTGATAAGTAAGGGTTAAAAGTACATTTTTTTTTAGCGAAGTGCCATTGAATAATTACCTGTATAATAGAGCACCGCCCTTGGAACAATGCGCTCTCTAATATAATGTCCAATTTCAAAATCACTCGTTACTAAAGCTTGAGTATCTTCGTCTATATCAGCGTCTTGATCGTCAGGCACTGAAAAAGTTTTCCAATTTCTTCAAATTAGTAACGAATATTTTCAATATTTCCCAAAATTTCAAGAATCAATGAGAAAAATAATTCAGAGTTTTTTGAAATAGAAAAATGTTTTTTTACTTATTTTGATATTAAAAAAAAAGGATTAAGATCAAATGAAGAGAAAAATCTTACCAACTGGTGGACTAAAGAAATTAAAGAATGAATCATTTTGAACTGTTTTTGTGACTATGCGCATCGATCCCCTGGACTTGTGCTTCTGATTCTTCTTGATCGTTTTCACTGTCACATTCTTGCCTTTTCGCCAATCGATCACGCAACCCTTTTGAAATAAAAGCCAATTAAGTTTATAGAAATTTAGAAAAAATACAAAAGTTTAAAATAATAAAATGAAGAATTGAAATATTCGACCACAATTAAGATTTCTATTTTTTAAAACTTTTTCTAGTTGAAAAAAGAATTTTTCTATAAAATAACTTTTTCTACTTGAAAGAAAGAATTTTTCTATAAAATAACTTTTTCTACTTGAAAAAGAGAATTTTTCTATAAAATAACCTTTTCTATTCTTTTTGTTCAAAGAAGTAAAAAAAACTAAAACTAGATTCAAAAATTCAACAATATTTCAAGTTATTTTAAAATAAATTTACCTTGCTTTTGTAGATTTCGGGTCCTTCAAAACTGAACGGATCATTCTTCTCTGGTTCACATTTCATTATGTATTCTTTTGTTAAAACGGAATTAGTGAAATATTCATTGTTCTCAAAGTGAAACTCGAGAACAAAGCCCTGGAAAGAAAATTAATTAATTTCTCTTTATCGATAACAGAAAAAAGAAAGAAAAGAAACATTTTTTTTTGTGAATATTAAAAAATACCATTGGATCTTTCTCCAAAAATATAACTTTCACGTCGTAAAGATGTTTAAGAATTGGTTCGTCATGTTCTTGAACAATATCAGCCAACATGCCTACATTCTTGAATATTGTGAGCCAAAAATCTGGAATGCCTTTAACGTTCTCATCTTCGGATCTGTAAAGGAATAAGTGTTGAAAAAAAGTGTTTCAAATAGTGCAAAAAAAGAACAATTGTAAAATTAAATTGAAATATGAACTTAAAAAAATGTGCAATGTAAAATTAAATTTAAATCAGGGTTGCCACAAATATTTAATTTTAATTATTCCTGACTTTCCCCTGATTTCCAGACAAAATTCTCACTTTTTTTCTGGCCATAAAAAATATTCTGATTAGATACTCAAAAAAATGTTCTATTAAATTTATTTACAAATTTCATTAATACTAAAATTATTCAAAAACATCAATAACTAAATTTTTAAATAAGTATTTAATTATTACTTTTCCACAGGAATTAAAATTCTTCAGAACATTCAAATTCAAACCTTTTTGAAACTCAACAATTTATAAGAATATTATTACAAAACATAAAGAATTCTTAATGTTTTGTTATAATTTAAATAACCATTAAATACTTTTCAACAAAAATTTAATTATTTACAAAAATCCTAATAAAATCCTTCGCAAGAATTCAATTATTTTTAAAAATAGTAAATTTTCTCAAAAAATTCAATTATTTGAAAAAATTGTAATAAAATTCGTTGCAATAATTAAATTATTTTCATAAACAATAAATCGATTATTCGGTAATTTCATTTTTAATCAATTTTTATTAGAAAATTCTAGAAAAATTCAATTATTTCAATTGAAAAATAAATAATTTATTGAATAATTGAATGTTTGTTAAAATTGAATTCTCCTAAAGAATTTTTTTGACAAATTTTTAAATAAATGACTTCTTTTGACAAATTTTAATAAAATTTTTAAGAATAATTACATTTTACGAGGAATTTGATTAAAATATTGTGTCCAAAATTAATTAAAATCTTGCGATGAGTTTTATTATTCATGAAAATAATTTTAAAAAATTTTCAAAAATGTTATTAAAATTTTTCTAAAATAATTAAATTTTGGAGAAGAATTTTACTATATTTCTAAAAATAATTAAATTCATGAAAAGAATTTTGTTAAATTTTTTTCAATCGCTGAACTCTTGCGACGAATTTTATAAAAATCTTTTTAATTAATTGATATTTTTCGAAAAATTATTTGAAATTTTTTATATTAAATAATTGAATTTCTGTGAAATTTTTCCAAAAATTTTATTAATGTTTTTAAAAATAATTGAATTTTGAAGAAGAATTGTATTACTTATAATGATAATTGAAATTTTGACGAAAATTTTCAAAAAAATTTTGAACATAAAAGAATTTTGGAGAAGAATTTTTTTATTTTTATATATATAATTGAAATGACCAAAATTTTTTAAATTTTTGAATATAATTGAATTTCTGCGAAAAATGTTATTATACTTTTGAAAATAATTGAATTTCTGTAATTATTTGTAACTTTTATAAAATTAAATTTGTTTAGTGTTTTTTACTAAAATTCTTTTATCAATCTAGTATTTATGGAAATTGTAAAAATTATTCATTACATAATTTATTAGTCATAATTTTATGATAGTTCTTTAAAAATTAAGCTATTTAAAAAGAAATTATTGGCTGGAATAGAAAAAATTCAAGATTTTGTATTAAAATTCGTGGTTATTTTTATAGTTTAAGAGGCAAACAGAAAAAACATCAAAATTTTAGAGTTTTTTCGTGAATTTTTGAAATTCGATTTTTTCCAGTACTTTTACTAAAAACCCCTAAGTTTTTCCTGACTTCCCTGACCTTTGGCAACCCTGTGAATGTAAATTAAAATTCAGTACAGTAAAATTTACATTCAAAATATGAAAAAGAATGTTTAAAAAACGAGTACTCTGGTGATTGAAAAGCATTTTAGTGAAAAAAAATTCATTTTAGTGAATTGATTTACATACTTTTCTTTCTTCTCCTCAGCATCCTTTTTAATTTCGCTCTCATCCTTAATATCGATCTTGACCTTATTTTTCAGCTCCGAACTGAGATTATCGTCCTCCTCTTCGCTTTCCCAAACACACTCCTCATCCGTGGGTTCATAAACTCCCGACACAATTTGACTTCTTCCGTCATAAATCGGAACACACATTTTATAATATTTACATTCGAGTTCATGAACTTCTTGAAAGAATTTTGCCTCGATATTCGTTGTTTTTAATTGAAGTTGCTTCAAGGCCTTTATCCGCCTCTTCACCGGTGCTGGGAGCATCTAAAAATTTTTAATTTTCCACATTTCATTTCACATGTAGATTGTAATTTTACCCCTTCCATCGATTTCTAAATTCAATTATTCAAAACATGAATAATTTTGTAAAATAAATATTTAAATATTTCTCACCTCCTTATATTTTTCACGGGAAATGAAATTTAAAAAATTTTAATTCAAAAGTTACTGAAATTTAATAATTTCCATAAATTACAATATTAAAATTCAAGTATTTTCTAAAATTGTAACTAAACATTTTTTAATTGTTTATTTTCTTATATTTTTTCGAGAAATTTAAATAGAAGTTCTTTAAAAATAATTTAATTCCTGCGAAGAATTTTATTATCTATGAAAATAATACAATTTCTCAATTATAAATTTTTTGAAAATAATAAATTGAATTTAGTGGAACAATTTTATTAAAACATTTAAAAATAACTAATTTTGAAAAAAAATCTTATCAATTATTTAAAAAATTTATTTAAAATTATCAATTTATTTAAATTGTTGAAAATAATCAAAGTCAATTAATATTTTTAAGAATAATGAATTCTAATAAATAAATTCTTAAAATGCGGTTTTTTAAAAATATTTTTAAATAATACTTGTAATTCTTTCTTGTAATACTTGTAATACTTTCTTGTAATACTTGTAATCTTTTAAAAATAATTAAACTTTTAAAAAATGTAAATGAATAAAAATTTTTTAAAGAATTTTAATAAAACTAAAAAAGTAAATTTTTAAAAATTGTAATTTTATGAAAATTTTCAGAATATTTTAATTCAATGAAATAATTTTATTACAACGTTGAAAAGACATTAATTTTGAACCAATTTTATCAAAATTGTTATGAATAATCGAATTCAATTAATATTTTTTTTAATAAATTTTATTTTTTTAGAAATCTTTTAAAAATAATATTGAAAATTAATTGTTTTTAATAATTTTCTGAAAGTTCTTCGAGAATTCAATTATTTAAATACAAACAATTATTTTTTTTTAATAATTATAACTGTGACGGTTTTTTAAAAGTTTTACAAAAACGTATATTTATTCCTATACTATTATTATTCATTTTACTTTCAAAAAATTATAATAAAAAAATTCTTAACATTTCAGTTATTTAAAAATGTTTAAAAATATTTTTTGAACAAGTTTTGTGATTTCATTCAATTGAAAAATTTCCAAACAATTGAAATTTATGGTAAAGTCTTTTAAAAATAATTGAACTTTTGAAAAATATAAATAAAAATTAAGTTTGAGAAGAATTTTAAGAAAAATAAAAAAGTAAATTTGAAATTTAATTTACTTTGTACGAAGAAAATTGAATCTTACAATATGATAATAAAAAATCTCTAAGAATTTAAATAAAAATTTATCTATTTTTTTGGAAAGTAATTTAATTTCTCACAAGTATTTTTGTTTAATTTAAAAAAAGAAATTAATTTTTTTGAAGAATTTGAATTAAAAATTTTCTACGTGATTGGTTTTTTTCATAAAATGTTAAAAATACTTCTAAAAAATTATATTCTTACTATTTTTTTGTATGCATTTGAATTTTTATAAATACATTAATTGAGCAGATTGAAAATAATAATTGAATATAATAAAATTAGTATAAAAAAATTTGAAGTTTTATTTTTTTCAAAAATATTTAAATACAATTTTTAGAAGCTAATTTTCATTCATTTTTATTTTTGAATTTATACTTAAATCTTTAAGTATTTATTATTTTATTTGTTAAAATTTTTGGAGATTCAATCATTTTCAAAATTCGCAATTAAAATTCTTCAAAAGTTGATTTTTCAAAAATTGTAATAAAATATTTGAAAGAACTGAATTATTTGAAATTAAATTTTACCAAATTGTAACTATTCATATTCTTTTTATTGTGTTTTTAAAAAATTTTCAATTAGAAAAATTGGTCAAAAAAAATTTTTCAAAAAGTTGTTTATAGTTGTAATTTTCAGTTGATAAAAATCGAAATAAATTGCATTTTACACCAAAAATGTGGCTTTTTGTTGCTATATATTTTTATGGAAGAAAAATCGAAATTTTTTAAAGTCGAAAGATATTTAAAAAATTCATAATATCCAAAGCCTGAAAAACGAAATAAGTTGCACAGTTTATACAAAAAATTTGGTATTTTGTTGCAATATTTCGAAGAAAAGTCGAAATTGTAATTTTATAAAAATTTTGAAAGGTATAGTTTTAAATTAATTTTTTTACTTTTAAATTTAAAATATACGTTTCCTTTTAATGTTCCTTTAAATTTGAAAAATAATTAAAATTTATGGTAAAATCTTTAAAAAATAATTGAACTTCGGAAAAATATAGATAAAAATAAAAATTTTAATGAATTTTCATAAAACTAAAAAAGTTAATTTTTAAAAATTGTATTTTTTGTAAAATTTTTGAAAAGTATAGTTTAAAATCAATTTTTATACTTTTCAAAATTTAAAATATACGTTTTCTTCTAATTTTCCCCTTAAATTTGAAAAATAATAATTTGAATAAACGTATTTATATTAAAATAGAGAGAATATTTAAAAATAAATATTTACCTCCATTCTCTGTGCGTCTAATCGACCTTGTAAAGAAGATAAGTCAATGTTTTGGCAGATCTGCGAAAGAAGACGGTTGTTATCAGCTTCATCTTCGATAGTACCCATATTGCTCGGATCACCAGTACTGTCAGGATCGTTGGTCATATTAGGGACTGTAAAAAATTCTATTCACATGTGACGTATTTTTTTTCCAAAAAACCTTCATTTACATTTTTAAGTGTCTCTCACATTGCCGAGCAATTTTTTAAATCAAAATTTCAATTCTCTCTTTTATTCTCATTTACAAATGTAGAATTTGACAAAAAATTTTATCAAATTCCGAGTTGGGAAAAAAGAAATTCCACTTTATTAAAATTAATACTTTTTCACATTTTTACTTTTACATTTTTGATAATTTTAAAAAAAAGTTGTAATAAAACATAAAAATTTAGTATTAAAAATAATTTTTAAATATTCAGAATTGATAATTTTCAATTTCAAAATGTTTTTAAGAAACAAAAATATAAAAATAACAAAAAGTTACTAATTTTAGAATGTAACTTTTTTATCGTAAATACTTAATTATTTATTAACAAAAATATTCCAAAAGCAAATTTTAAATTGATTTAAAAAATTTTTTTTTACTTTATTTGTTAATTAAAAAAATGGAAATGAAATTAATTAAAAAAATTAAAATGTAAAAAATAGACTAAAAACTTTTTTATTAACAATTTTTTTTTAAAACAATTGCAAAGATTTAAAATAGAAATTTTAATTTAAAATATTGTTTAAGTATTGAAACACGTTTGGAATTTTTGGGAAATTTTCGGTTAAGGTATGTAAATGAAGGTTACTTTCAAATTAACTTTAATTTTTTTTCAATAAGTAATTTTATTTTTCTTATTAAAATTAGAGTAAAATTTAAATTTTGCATTTTTAAATACGTCACCTCTCTATTCTTAAAGTTTGGGACTTGCAAAAATTTTTCTTATAAGATAAAAAGACCAACATTTGTTAATTTTTAAAAACAATTTCACTAGGGTCACTTTAATTAGTGCAAAAAATTATTTATATAAAAGAAAAGTTATTAGGAATTATTAATTTTATTTTTCTATTATTTATATTATTTATATTATTTTCATTATTATTATTATTATTATTATTATTATTATTATTATTATTACTATTATTATTATTATTGTTTTTGTTAAATGTAAATATACTATATTCTTAAATGAAAAAAGCGTAAGATTTTATTTTATCAATGTCAAATAATTATAAAAAATTATAAAAACCTATTAAAACATATTAGACAAATAAAAATTGATTTTCTTTTAAACAAAAATTGATTTTGTTAAAAATAAACATTGATTTTTTTAAAATTAAAATATTTACTACTTTTTTAAAAACAGGGAAGAAGAAATATTTTCCATTTTGTAAATAAAAATTTGAAGTTTTTAAATTTAGAAAAAAAATTTAAAAGATGGAAATTTTTCTAAAATTATTTTTTGAAACAACAAAATTAAAAAACATTTAAAAAAAAATCTTTATTTTTGTAAAGTAATAAAAGTTCTACGTATTGCAACTAAATAAAAATATTTTTAATTTAAATTATTAAAAAAAGTTAAAAAAAATTAATTCAACATTGAATTTTAAATTGAATTTAAAAAAATAGAAGAAAATATTGAGAAAATAAATTTCACTAAAAATAATTCCTTCATAAAAATTCTTCATATTTTAAATAGTTTCAAATTTATTTCTGGATATTCACAATTACGTTGAATTCAAAAAATTATCGCCGAGATCTTTCGGTGAATATTGAAATTAGTAACACGTGTAACATAAAGACGAGTCTAAAGAAAAACTACTGACGATTAAATACATTAAAAAAAAGCAACGAGTTTCATTAAAAAAAATTTTTTTCCAACTTTCGATACTAAATTTTTAAATATTTTCCCCAAAAAGAACGAAAGAAAACTGAATATTTATAGATAGAAAAAACGATCACGTTTTTGCGCGCTTGAATTTAGTTTAACTATTAAAAATTATATGAAAAGAAATTTCTCACAAATTATCAAAAGGAATTTTTTTTCATTTAACTACATTCTTTAAATTTAATTACCAATTTGTTAATATCGACAAAAAATACACGAAACTTTATTTCAACTTGAATTGAAAAATTAAACGTCACAAAGTTGAGGTTATATTTGACGGAATAAATTTTCTCCCGAGAGATGAAAATTAAGGAAAAAATGATCGAATAAGAAAACGCGAAGTTATTTTAGATAATTGCAATAAAAAAAAAATTGTCTCATTAATTGACTAAAATGGAACACAACTAAAAAGACAATTATCATCCAAGGACCATGCCAATAAGTCGTAAAATAGTCTGCCATGTTTCTAGCACAAAGGTTACTTTTACCGCCTAACTATCAATGTACTAATTTTTATAACAAAAAAAAAACAATTTTCCCTTCTTGTCAAGAAATTTTAGGAAGAAAAATATTTTTCCCCTTCATAAAAAAATAATTTTAATTCAAGAGCCAGTGATTGTTTTCAATAAATTAAATTAATAAAGTGAAAAAGAAATTTGTAGAATTGAAAAAAAAGATTTTTATTTAGCGTGCACATGGGTCGAGATAAGAGTGGTCTCGCGGAAAATTCTAATACGCAAAATGTTTCACGTAAATAATGATTTTAACTAATTGGAGAATAAAAATAATTTTTAATTTTCAATGAATCAAGTCTTATCAAAGATTATAATGAATTTTTCTTACCTTTTTTTTGTGTGAAGGAAACGACGCCAACGGGACGACAGAGGACAGGATGATCTGAAAAGCGACAATGTGTGAACCGGCCTCTTCTCTGTTAGTGTGGAGAGCTAATCGTGTGAAGTTCGTTATTTTCAGCCATATTGCGCGGGCAATTAATGTTTCATATAAATATATTTCTCAGTAGGAAAATTAAATGACAATTCAAACAATGTTAATTAATTTCTAAATTGATAATCAGCGATAATGATAAAAAATTATGAGAATTTATTTCTCCTCGTGATTTTCTTTAAATAAAAAATTTTGCGAAATTCAATTTTTCAGTGTCTTTTTTTTGGACAAGTTTGTAAATTCGTGTGAAAATGAAAAGAGCTTAAGGAAATGTTATGTCAAATTCACTTTTGTTCCGTTGTCATCGTTCGGATTAATTCGTCTTTTCAGGTTTTCAAAAAAATCTGTTTATATTTATTTATTAATAATATTAATTTAATTTTTTCTAATAACGCACAAAAAGTGAGAAAGATAAAAAATAATTGCGTTCGTTCTCTTTTGTACGCAAAATCGACCTGTGACCGTACCCTGAATTCGTCATAAGGCTCTATTCATTTTTTAACAAAACTTAACCATTTGTCCGAAAACAACTGTAAAAGGAAACAGAAAAAAGGTAGAAATTTATAAAAAGTTTTTAAAGGTTCTGGATAGAAAAAAGCATTCTTTTTTATATAAATGTAAAAAGATCATTAATCGTTAAGAAAAAGTGAGTAAATAAAAAGTAGACATTATGCTCTTTTCACAGGTCGAATGCGCAAAAAATTACACGTTCGAAGACTATTTTAAAATTGTAACCCAACCTTGGTTCATGCCTGACATTCCACACGTGTTGTAAAGTTTATAAATGAAAACATTGAAAAAGTATTTACGAAATAATTTAATGAATTTTAATGTAAAATCAAATTAGACATTACAGAATTTAAACAGACAAATCGAGGTAAAATATTCTGATATTTCTTTACATTAAATTGTTGGCAGGTGTTCTTTTTTTATTTAAATAGTACCAAATACCGAGTTAACAAATGTTAATATTATAACCTAAAAAACTAAAATATGTCAGAAAATATTTACAAGAGAATAAAAACAGGAAAAAAGAAAACTAATATCAAATGAATTGAGTGTAAATAAATTTCCATTTGTACAATTCATAAGGATTTCTTTTTTTCTCGAAAGAGATCAATTTTTAGAAATACTTTTAACACACTTCGAAAAAATTCAATTTTTTCTAAAATTTGAATAAATCATTCGAAATAATTAAATTATTCTTTTAAATGTAGCAAAATTCTTCGCAAAAAATCAATTAATTTTATAATAAAATTCTTAGCAGGAATTCAATTATTTTCGAAAAAATTTTAATTAAATTCCTCGGATAAATTCAAATATTCTAAAATATTTTCATAAATTTTATTTCTGAAATTTTATAATGAATTCTTCGAAACAATTCAATTATTTTTATAAATACTACAATTCTTTGAAAGAATTAAATTATTTTTAATTCAATTTAAATAAAATTACACGACAGAATTTACTTATTTGCAAAAATTTCCACAAAATTCTATTTCAACAAGAATTTTAAAATCTTTAAAAATAATTCAATTATTGTCAAAATATTTATAAAAAAATTTCATTACTTTCTATTATTTCTATAAAATTCTTCATACCAATTTAATATTATTTCTCAAAATTTTAATAAATTCTTCGAAACATTTCAATTATTTTTATAACTAGTAAAATTCCTTGCGCAATAATTAATTTGTTTAAAAATAGTAAAATCCTTTGCAGAAATTTAATTATTTTCAAAACAATTTTAATAAAATTTCTCTAAAGAATTTTAATCTTCAAATATTAACATAAAATTAATTTATTTTCTAAAATTTTTGATAAATTCTTTGGAACAATTCAATAATTATTTTTATAAATAGAAAACAAAATTCTTCGCAAGATTTCAATTATTTTTAATACAATTTTAATAAAATTCTTCTTCATAAAATAATTGGATTTTAGCAATTACTTTCTAAATTTTCAATTAAAATTTTTAAAGAAACATTAGTTTAAAAAAATTTAAAGAAATTCTTCAAAAGAATTTAATTGAGATTTTTAAAAATTTTGAATAAAATGCTTCACGAGAATTTAATAACATTTTTAGAAGGAATTCTATTATTATCAAATTTTTTGATAAAATTCTTTGCAATAATTCGATGATTTTCAAAGAGTTTTACGTTTAAAATTGAAAATTTTGATTAAAATATAAATACAGTTTTTTCTTAAATAACCAACTGTCTAAATTAATTAATAAAATTATTTACACTGGTCAAGTAAATTTAGCATTTTCTTTGCTACATCAGTAAACGACGGTGATTTCCATACAATTTTTAGTTTCATAAAATTGTTTTTTTTGCAAAATAAAATATCGGAAATTTCGATAAACAATGTTTATAAAAATTTATTTCTTTATTAAAAAAAGAAAAACATTTCCTTGCTAATTAAACAAAATTTGTAATTTATTTACAGAATGGTGCGCAATAAAGGTAACAATTCACGATCGCGAAAGCGAAAATCGGAGCAGCGCAGAAAACCACCGCAAAAAAAGCAAAAATATGACATAACTAATAAACCGGCCTACATGAAGGAGCGAGAAGCCCGAGCCAAGGAAAATACATTTCCACGAAGGTACGAGGCACCTCTTATTCAAAAGCCAGAAAATTGGACGAATATTCAAAATGAAGATTCCGAAAGCGAGGAAGAGGATCCCCTAAAGGTTTTACTGGGAACTTTTAATAATAAAAAGCTAACGAAGGTTGCGGTTCTTTCGGATTCAGAAAGTGATGAAGATTTGGAAAAGGAGGAAAATGATTTAGAAGACGAAGAGGAAGTAGAAGATGAAGATGAAAATGATTTAGGAGACGAAGAGGAAGAGGAAGGAGAAGATGAAGATGAAAATGATTTGGAAGACGAAGAGGAAGTGGAAGGAGAAGATGAAGATGAAAATGATTTAGAAGACGAAGAGGAAGTAGAAGAAGAAGATGAAGAAATAGAAGAAGAAGAAAAGGATCAAGAAGACGATAAAATAGACGAATCGGACGATCAAGAAATAGTTGTGAACCAAGAGGAAGACGAAGATTACGATCCAAAAACCGAAAATTCAGATCCATTTTCCCTTCACCTTCAAAACGACATCAGCGACGACCTATACAATTCCTTATCAACCACTCCAAATTACAAAACACACGATTTAAATTGGTCAAAACTCGGGAAAATTCTCTGTCAAATTCCCAGCAGCGAAACATCAAAAACCGAACGAGCGGATCAAAAGCAAAAGATCCTCGGTTCCCTAGTCGAAAAAAATGAATTCGCAAAACCCGGAAGACCACCAACTCAAATTTCGACCATTGACTGGAAGAGTCTCTTCGTCAAATCCCAAATCCACGTGAACGTCAGCAAAGTAAATTACGACAACATCAAGAACAATCTCGAAACAACAAAAACCCCCCTAACACCCCTACAAACCGAACTCTTCTCCCTAATCAACAATTATCAAGACCTCCTCTACACCGAGAGAACATTCGCAAACGCAGAGGAAATTCGCCTCGTCTACTGCCTCCACGCTATGAATCACATTCTCAAAACAAGAATGCGAATTCTCCGTCACAATTTGAAGTTATCGAAAAATCGCACCAACGAAGTCCCCGATGAATTTCGCGACCAAGGACTCGTGAGACCGAAAATATTAATTCTCGCCCCATTTCGTGATTCATGTTTGAAAATTGTAAAAATGCTCATTGGCCTGTTAATTGACGAGGGTAGAGGTGGCTCGGTAATGAATAAGAAGAGATTCTTCGAAGAATTCAGTGGCGGGGAAATTTCGATGCCCAAAAAGAATCCAAAACCAGAGGATTATGAATTAACATTTTCCGGCAATAGTGACGACAGCTTTCGAATAGGAATACAGGTGACGAAGAAAGTTTTAAAACTCTATTCGAATTTTTACTCATCAGACATTATTGTTGCATCGCCATTGGGTTTGAGAACGTTGATTGGCGCCGAGGGCGAGGCCGACAGGGACTACGACTTTTTGGCATCAATTGAATTATTAATTTTAGATCAGACGGAAATTTTTCTAATGCAAAACTGGGATCATTTTATTCATCTCATGGATCACGTGCACCTACAACCGAAAACATCGAGAGGAACCGATTTCTCAAGAATTCGAAGTTGGGCTGTTAACGGATGGACCAAGTACTACAGGTTAATAAATAAGTCTTTATCTTTGTTAAATAAGTCTTTCTCTAAAACTTTTCGAATCGAAAAAATATTCTAATTTTTTTCAGACAAACGCTCATTTTTTCATCCTACGATCTCCCGGAAATACAAGGAATCTTCAGCAAGCGTTGCCATAATTTTGCGGGAAGAAATAAAATTTCAAATACCATTTTTCCAGGTTCTGCCTCTCAAGTAGTTGTACAAGTGCCTCAGGTTTATCATCGATTCGAAGCGACAAGTTATTCACAAGCAATTGACGCTAGATTTAAATTTTTCGTGACGAAAATTCTCCCCCAATACACGGACTCAATGATGGGTCATACACTTATATTTGTACCCTCTTACTTTGACTTTGTCTCACTTCGAAATTATATGAAAGACGAACAAAAAAGTTTTGTACAGATTTGTGAATATTCGAAGGACGCAAAAATTGCCAAGGCAAGAGATATATTTTTTCACAGTGAAGCACAATTTCTTTTGTATTCAGAGAGATTTCATTTTTTCCGACGAATTAGAGTTAAGGGAATTCGTCATATTTTATTCTATGGACCACCAGTTTCGCCACATTTTTACAGTGAAATGATTAATTTAATGCAAGAGAGTAATCAAAATCCAAAAGGTGGCTCCGAAAGTAACATGTCCGTGACTGTTGTTTATTGTAAATACGATATACTGCAATTGTCGTCTATTATTGGCACTGAGAGAGCTTCAAAAATGCTCACATCAGAAAAAAATATTCATATGATTATTACTGACAAGTAGTTCAAATTTAGATGTGAACCCATCTAATTTGTATGTAGAATTTGTATTATATTTATAACTTTAAATAAACAAATCACTTAAAAATATCTTAAAAATTTTTTATAATTTTCTGGAAAATTTTAACTCTTTCATTTGTTCAGTTAACAATTTTTTATATAAGGATGTATATGCAAAGGTAAATAATGCACATTGGATTACAAAATAATACTTTCTTTTTTATTTGAATGCTATTTTTAAATATTGACAATAACAAGTTACAATGAAATTACAAATTTACAATTTTTTCTAATTACAAAATATTTTAAAATTAAAGTAAAATGCAGCAATACCATTTCAAATGAGATTGACTTATTATTATTATTTTAAGGAATGTTTATGGCACATTATTTAAAAAGGTATTAACGCACCTTACTTTACACGTTTTACTTAAAACTACAGAACATTAAAAACGAAGACAATAGATGGAAGATAGAAATTTTTTCTCAATAAAAATAATGATAAACATTAAAAATCTGTGATTAACGACGTTTAGTTATAAGAGCTGTATATTTTCAAAAATATTAGATTCGTATATTATGAATTAGAAAAGGATAATAAAATATGATTCTTGGAGTATTAGATATTAGATAGAATATTAGATATTAGATTATTATTATCTAATATCTAATATTAGAATATTAGATTCGTATATTATGAATTAGAAAAGGATAATAAAATATGATTCTTGGAGTAATATTTATTATCCATTATGTAGACTTTAAATTAAAAGTCCGTCTTTAAAAAAAATTAACTACATTGAAATATGTAGACAAAGGAGCATTAACTCTTTGATTAAAAAGTTAATAAGTAATTCAAATAAGTAACAATTGATTAAGAATAATGTTATAAATTTTTCACTAGGAAATAATTAAAAAAGGTATTCTTGAAAACCTGAAAAGACAAATTATCATTACAAATGTTTAGTAATGATTTAGGAAAAATGATATAAATCGATTATTAATAAATAATTATAAACAGTTTGATTGAAAACCTGATGACTAACAACACAAATTTCAATTAATTATGTGAGTTAATTATAATTAATAATATCAGTTATGTAATAGATTCTTATAAAAAGTTTCTTTGAAAACCTGAAAAGACAAATTAGCAACACAAATTGCCATTAATTAGGAATAATCATTTGAGTTAATAGATAACTATAAAGTGTTTCTTTGAAAACCTGAAAAGACGAATTAACATTGCAAATAAACAATAATGATGAAAATTTTAAAAGGTTTATTTTTGAAAACCTGAAAAGACAAATTAACATTGCAATTAAGCAATAATGTAATGAGGAATAATAATGAAAATTATGAAAGGTAATTTTTGAAAACCTGAAAAGACGAAGTGACATTGCAAACAAGCAATAATATAATGAGGAATAAAAATGAAAATTATGAAAGGTAATTTTTGAAAACCTGAAAAGACAAAATAACATTAGAAATATGCATAATAATTAATGAGGAATAAGAATGCAAATTATGAAAGGTTTATTTTTTGAAAACCTGAAAAGACAAAATAGCATTAGAAATAAGTGTCACGTCATCGCGACGCATTTTTGTACTTATAATCAATATTTTGTAAAGTTAGAATCTGAATCCTCACTTTTTCTTGTAAACCAAACAAATCAATTGAAATGTGTGTCGTCTTGAACTGGCCTTTCTTTATATGGTCATCCACCCTTCCAAGGTTACTGAACTGCCTAAAACAGTGACGAATCAACGCGTTCTTATTGATCAGAAGATGTCTTTGTCTAAGTAGCAGATGCCGAAAATTGGTCATCTGCACATTGTCAATCTTTTCTACTGATTCCCCACTCAAATGTAATAAAAATTTTACTACCTTGACCCAAAGGTAATAAAAGTGGGTGGTATCTTCCCTTGTGAAGAAAGCATATAAAAGGGGCCACCCTTGACGAATTTGTCAGTCCAGGAACAGCCTCTAAGCTAAGAAGTCGTGTATCACCCCCTAAGTATATTAGTCCAGAAATCACCACCGACGCAATTACATCTGTCCTTCGCGTTAGATCAAACCGCCACCAAGCTATCTCCCCTCATATATTCGCCGAGTGTGTTCTCCAAGTTAGTGTACAATACTTCACTGTTCCTATTCATCTCGTGCTGCGAGTCACCCCTACAATCCCTTTTATGGAAAATTCACCTGGCACCAACGAGGAGATTGCTACTCCCTAAAATAAGAGGATTTTTAACATACGAAGCAGAATTTACTGGGGAATACTCTAAATGTTTGGATCTGTGGAAACCTGAACGTACAAAGGACAATCATTCACCTGGACTCCGGACCTTCACTTAACTCTGGCCCGTAAACATCTTCACTAAGGGATATCTTCATCTTACCTGGGAATTCATTCTTATTCATTGACCGAATTTATTAACTTGCTAATAATGCCAGGTCACAATCAAGGTAAATTATTAAACATACAAGCAATAATATAATAATGAGGAATAAAACTGAAAATTATGAAAGGTAATTTTTGAAAACCTGAAAAGACAAAATAACATTAGAAATATGCAGAATAATTAATGAGAAATAAGAAGGTTTATTTTTTGAAAACCTGAAAAGACAAAATAGCATTAGAAATAAGTAATCATATAATTTAATGAAAAGATGAGAAATGATTATTAATAAGAAAATGTAGTTGTTCGCATAAATTCGGTCACATTTTATGTTAACAATGTCCGCCTCTTTTGCTTCAGTGCGATTTTTAATTTTCGTTAATTTTCTCTGAAACGAATGAAGGAGAAAAAATAAGAGTTAAAAATTAATTGCTACAAATTATTTATTTAATATTAGTAAAAATTATTTATGAAAACCTGAAAAAGGAAAAATCAGCAGTGGATTAATAAATAACAGTTAATGATGAGTCTCATTTTACTGCATATTGTAAAAAACGGATAAATGTCTTCAACTTCGTGTTAGGTACAGATGTAGAGAACATATCTCTAACAACCACGTTTTTTTATGAAAGCTGGTACAATCCTTAACACGTTTCCCAAACTAGTAACTGTACTTTACAACTTTTTGAGAGAATCTGATAATTTCCCTGAAATTAAGACTACCTATAAACTTCTGAACTACTCTAGGCTTACAATGTACAAAATGGTTTCAGAATTCATGCTCTCTCAAACCCGAACGATATTTTTAATAGCCAATTAAACATATATTTAAAAAATTTAATAATTTTAAAAGAATTTTAGTTATTAAGTTTTTTTAAAATCTAGGCTTTTAAATTTTTTTAATGAAATTCATTTACAATTTAAATTTTACGAATTTTAAAATAAAAATCTTTTCAAGTTCATCTACTTATGAGTATTGTAAATACAAAACAAATTAATACAATTTCTATTAATAAAAAAATAATCAGAAAACCTGAAAAGACAAATGGGCTTTGCAAAACATAATATCTGAGTTCAACATGTGCTATTATCTCAAAATAGTAGTTAACGCTATTAGACTCTGCAAAACTTTGAACTAATGAATAATGAATTGAGTGAGCAATAGAAATGAAAATTAGTTTAAAGGTATATCTCAAAAACCTGAAAAAGACAAATTATAACTGCAAATATAACAGAAATTAAATTCACTTCCTTTGCTTTTAAATGAAATTTAACTGTAATTTTTAAAAAGTGCAGGAAACGAATATTTTAAAGAGTTGAACACTCTTTAAAAAAAATGAAACAGTAATATAGAAAAAGAATTACAAAACTTTCTCCATAATGATGATAAATGATGTAGTGAACTAAATGAGAAAAATAAATGAAAATTAGTTGAAAGATGTTCTTAAAATTCTGAAAAAGACAAACTACCATCGCAAATAGAAAGAAAAATACTTTCAAATCACCAAAACTAAGGCTCATAAATTGAAAAAGTATTTTTTAAAATATCTGAAAAGGCAAAATAGATGTGCAAAAAAAATTACAATCGAGTTATTATTATAAGAAAACAAATGATAATTATAATGAAAGTATGAAAGATAATTACATTTAGTTATAATTAGATTGATAAAAAAGTAATTTAAATATTATCGACCACGTATTTTATTCATATTTTTGTTTCCATCACAAAAATTGTTGAGAAAACTAATGCAAGAGCATTAAATCACTAGTCAATTTTAATGAATTTTTCTTCCGAAGACTTAAAATTCAAAAAAATTAAACCATTATAGACAATCAACTCGCACAAGAAAGTTGATCGTAATTATGAATGACTCCAAGAATCAAATTTTTAATAATATTTAAGACCAGTAGCTTTGTTGCTAATATTCACCTAGTCTTTAAAAAAAATTAACGTGTGACTAATATTTCAAAAAACATACAGCTCTCATCTTATAAAAATGTTTAAAATTAGTAATAAATTCCATTTTTTAAAAAATTGACTATACAATTTAAAATCATTACTTTCGATGCAACTACCAAAGTTGAAGAATTGATGTTTGATTATCTTTTGATTTGTCAAAATAATGCAAGCTCATTTGGAATGTATTTGTAAAGAAAAACACTTATTTTGAAAATTTAATCAAACATACGTTAAAAGCAAAAGATTAAAATGAATAAAATTTTTTGTTCCAAATTTTCACTTCAAATAAGCAGCTCTATTATGAGCAATCGGGTTAATTTATTAATAGTACATTTCTGTATTGGTAACATCATACAAGTCATTAATTATGACTAGAATATCTGACTTCCTCTATTTTCATACTCATTTTCATGAATTAATGAGTTAACTTATGTAATTAGATTTCTAGGCCACAAATTTTTAAAGCGTTCGGAAATATATCACATTTTGCAATTAGTTTATTTAAATATTTAAAAAAATTACTTTTGTATTCTATTTTTAACAGTTTTCTTTCATTTTTTTCTTTTTTTACGTATTTGTTAACTACAAACTACATTTTAAAGACAATTTTTGAACAGTACCAAGTAAAAATGATGTCAAAAATATAAAAATTGTATAAAAATTTGTTGTGAAACTTTACAGAATGTAATAAAAAAAATACCTATAGTATTTTTGGCATTGGCAAGTATTGAATAAAAATTTATTAAATAAGTAATAGATACTTGTGTGTCAACTTTTCTTAACGTTGACTGGTTTGATGAATGTCGCCAACTGAAGATAAATATGTTCCAGGCATTTTTTCTCAGGCTTCATATTTCGAAAGAGAGGAACCAAACGAACTGGATTTGTCCCTTGATTTTCAGTTTCAACAAGAAATGTTAAATAATACAGGACTCTTCTCTGTAAAAGGGAAAAAAAGGAAATGGATTTTAATTTTTTTTTTTAAATATTCTAAACTTTCTTTTCTTGTTTTAAAACTGTTTTTTCGATTTTCTTTACTACACCATGGTTGCCACAAATATTTAATTTTATTTTTTCCTGATTTCCAGACAAAATTCTCACTTTTTCCCTGACCATAAAAAATATTCTGATTAGATACTCAAAAAAATGTCGTAAAATTTATTTAAAACTTTCCTTAATTGTAAAATTATTCAAAAACATCAATAACTAAATTTTTAAATAAGTATTTATTTATTACTTTTCCACAGGAATTAAAATTCTTCAGAACATTCAAGTTTAAACATTTTTGAAGCTCAACAATTTATAAGAATATTATTACAAAACAAAGAATTCTTAATGTTTTCTTATAATTTAAATAACCATGAAATTTTTTTACAAAAATTTAATTATTTACAAAAATCTTAAAAAAATCCTTCGCAAGAATTTAATTATTTTTAAAAGTAGTAAATTTTCTCGAAAAATTCAATTATTTGAAAAAATTGTAATAAAATTCGTTGCAATAATTCAATTATTTTCATAAACAATAAATCGATATTCGGTAATTTCAATTTTTAATCAATTTTTATTAGAAAATTCTAGAAAAATGCAATTATTTAAATTAAAAAATAAACAAGTTATTGAATAATTGAATGTTTGTTAAAATTGAATTCTCATAAAGAATTTTATCAACAAATTTTTAAATAATTGAATTCTTTTGACAAATTTTAATAAAATTTTTAAGAATAATTACATTTGACGAGGAATTTGATTAAAATATTGTATCCAAAATTAAATAAAATCTTGCGATGAGTTTTATTACTCATGAAAATAATTTTAAAAAATTTCCAAAAATGTTATTAAAACTTTTCTAAAATAATTAAATTTCGGTGAAGAATTTTACTATTTCTAAAAATAATTGAATTTTTGTAAAGAACTTTGTTAAATTTTTTCCAAAGATCTGAACTCTTGCGACGAATTTTATAAAATTCTTTTTAAAGAATTGATATTTTTCGAAAAATTATTTGAAATTTTTTATATTAAATAATTGAATTCCTGTGAAATTTTTCCAAGAATTTTATTAAAGTTTTTGAAAATAATTAAATTTCGAAGAAGAATTGTATTATTTATAAAGATAATTGAAATTTTTACGAGAATTTTTAAAAAAGTTTTGAACAAAATAGAATTTTGGAGAAGAGTCTTTGTATTTTTAAATGAATAATTGAAATGACCAGAATTTTTTTAATTTTTGAATATAATTTAATTTCTGCGAATAATTTTATTACTTTTGAAAATAATTGAATTTCTGTAATTATTTGTAACTTTTCCAAAATTAAATTTTTTTGGCATTTTTAACTAAAATTCTTCTATCAATATAGTATTTATGAAAATTGTAAAAATTATTCATTACATAATTTATAAGTCATAATTTTATGATAGTTCTTTAATAGTTATTTAAACAAAAATTATTGTCTGAAAAAGAAAAAATTCAAGGTTTTGTATTAAAATTTATGGTTATTTTTATAGTTTAAGAGGCAAACAGAAAAAACATCAAAAATTAGAGTTTTTTCATGATTTCGATTGTTTGATTTTTCGATTTAAATCGATTTTTTCAGTACTTTTACTAAAAATCCCTGACTTCCCTGACCAATTTTACTTTCCCTGACTTTTCCCTGACCTGTGGCAACCTTAAAATTTTAAAATATATTTTTGAAATTTATTGTTAATTTTAAAAGTCTTTTCATTTTAAAACTCTGATTTTTTTCCCTAATTTATCAAACCGTTTTAATTTTTTTAAATTATATATAAATGGCAATTAAAATTTATAAATATAAATTATTAGATGTAGAATTTTAAAAACAGAAATAATTTTTTCCATTAATGTTGTAATATTTTCTATTCACTAAAATAATATTTATTTATTTAACAAAATCAAGTTCCTAGGGCATAAAGCTCTTCGAGGAACAAATATATTAATATAAATAATTTGATTTCAGCAGATAATAATTAGTATAGGATATTTTAAATATTATTCAATATAGCTGCAAAAAAGGTTGTAAAATTGGTTATTGTACAACATTTAACAATGATAATAAATTTTTAAAAAACTATATCATAAAAAATAACAAAATTTTACAAATATGTTATATTAAACAAATTGTTATTGTTACATTTAAATAAGAAATCGAAAAACAATTTTTAAAATATGATTCTTTAGAGTTCTTAAATTGGAGGAGATCATAAAGATACCCAGGAATTTTACTATAAAAGATTTATTTATTTAAAGAGAAAAATATTTTATAACTTCTTACCTCTACTATAACTTCATTAATGAATACATCTTGAATTATATTCCATGGTAGAAATTCAGTTGCGTAGAGGCCAAAACAACGGCGTCTACTGACAATTTGCACTCCTACAGACTCGATCACTAGCAGGGAATCTAAAAAAATTGAAGATTACAATTTAAATTGACAAAATTCAGTAATTTTTTAATTTTAAATTTTATTAATTTGAGAAGAAATTATGAACTCATCTATTGATTTTTAATTTATTAATACAACTATTAATTTTTATTAACTTTTTTTAAAAAATCAAATTTTAAACGCGTCGCGAATAAAGTGATGCAAGAAGCAAAAGTTTATAGGTTATGTTCGTTATCCTTTCATATTTTGAATAAAGGATTCTTTTTTAATTTTATAAAATAAAAAATAATTTTTATTGAATATTTTGAATCTAATAGAATTTACATTTATTCAACTAAAACTGAATTTAAACTCATTTATTATTTTTTAAAAAGAAAATTAACAAAATAAAAAAATCTCTACACCTTAATTTTCGACTTTTTCCCATTTTAAGAGAAATAAGACTTAAAATTTTCAAACAACCAAATTTACACTACAATTTTTATAATCTGCATAAAAAAAGGATAAAATCATTTATATGAATTAAAAAAAACTCACCTGCTACAACAGTGGTTGCTAAATTTTTATAATGCCACAGTAGAAATACTCCAAAGATGAAAATAAAGAGTAAACGATTAACAAAGAGACACGTGACGAGAAATACGCAACATTTTAAAATTTCTATCCAAACGTGTATTTTTTCATTTCCATGAATAGTAAACGTTCGAACTTTATTTTCTCTTTCATTCTTTATCTTTAAATTAATAATATTTCCATTAACATTTCGAAATATTTGCACTGTTTCATTCGAAAATGAAGGAGGCGGCGACATATGAGAAGCCGGAGAAAAAAAAATGGCGATTTTCAAACAATTTTTGAGAGGAGCGCACGGAGAGCGTACCAAGTGTCATAACTTGACGAATGTTTCGAATGGAAAAAGGATGAATTACCAGATTTACCGCGTTCCTCTAAAGTCCTGCGGCGGCCATTTTGGAAACGATCGACACGACCTCTTTCTGTTCTTTTCGAAAACAATACTATTCTAATTTTTAATCATTTGTGGTTGAAAAAATAGGAAATCTACTCTTAGAAAAGAATTAGAAAATTGATTTTTGTTTTCAATAGTCAGAGAGATGTTTTTTTTACAATTATTTAAAAGTAGATTTAATTTATCTTTTTGTTTGAATTTCCCGCCAAATTTGATTTTTTGCTTCTCTTTCGTCTTTTTCAATAAAATTGTAAAAAAAGATTATAATTTACAAATTCTAATTTTAAATTAGATCGATTTTCCCTTATTTATAGAAAACTTTTTCATTTTTGCCATGCGTTTATTTCTCCAATTATAACTTTTTATAAGAAATAATTTTATTTATTATGAACATAACCTCTAATTTAATATTATTACTCGGCGGGAATAAATAAACAATTGTTATTATCAAACATCGAATTCTCCTTCTGCTGAAAAAAGATTCTTTTTTTTATTTATGAATGCTTTTTTTCTGAAATTTCACACTAAAAACAACATTTTTACAACGCCATCTATCACTTTCTGTCTGTTTCTATCTGTCAAGTTTTGTCCCATTGTCACTTTTGTCAGTCTGTCTTCTGTCATTTCATTATTGTTATTCCTTTCCGTTTGACAAGTGTAAACTATATAAAAAAGTCACTTTCAGTGAACAAGTTTTGATAAATTTACCGGTAAGTTTATTTTTCTTTTCAAGCGATTCGTACACTTTTTAGAATTAAATTATTAACTGCATTAAAAATCGTCTATTTCCTGTTATTAAATTAATAATAGCCACACCCACAATTCTATTTAATGAAGTGGCGTTTTCATTTTTATTCCACTGGAAAATTATGGAAAACATCAAAATTTAGTTAATTTATTTTATTTCTCTTTGGAATTTATACAAATTTTTTGAAAAATTTAAAATAATTATCCCAAGTCGAGCATAACCTCAAAAGTAGATTTATTTCTTTCGGTTTTTAATTTCTTAAAATAAACTGATATAGATGTGAATATAATTTTACCACCTAAAATTTTTTATATTTTGGAAATAAGGAGGGAGGAGGAGGGGGAAACTTTTTGTCAATGAAATTTTCTTTTTGCTATTACTCGGAAATGAGTAATTTTTTTTTAAATTAAAGATAAAATTGTATATTTTGTCACCAAATTGTAAAATTAAAATTTACAAGTATTATTAACAATTTTTTAAACGAATGTTAAAGAAATTGATAATTAATCTTAATAACGGAAAAATATCGTAAAATTTGGGAATTTTTTTCTAATGTAGAAATAATCTGGAAATTATTTAATAGAAATTGGTTTTTTTCTACAGAGAAAAAATGGATATGGTAATTTCAACTTTACAGCAGCAAAGACAAGTGACGGAGCAACTTCGTCGTGAAGCTGCAATTAAAAGAGTAACAGTGAGCAAAGCTTGTGAGGATATTATGAAATACATCACCGAACACGAGCAAGAAGATTGTCTACTCGTTGGATTTTCTTCGCAAAAATCAAATCCATTTCGTGAGAAAAGTTCCTGCATTCTTCTCTAGTCAATGTTTAATGTGTTCGTTTGGAAATTAACCAAAAAAAAAAAGAAATTCAAAAATGAAGACAAAAAGGAAAAAAAAAGAAAATTCTCTTTTTCTTTGTTCATCGTCTATAAACTGAATCTCGAAAAAAAAATTATTTATTTTCCATAAATAATTTTACGATTTTCTGTCTCTGGTTTTTTTTTTGCTTTTATTAATGCTTAATGTAATATTTACAATCTTTTTGAAAATAATTTCTTTTTTTAGATATTTTACACAAGCATTTTTTATAAAATTTCATTTTCTGTAAATTTTTGTAAAAGAAAAAACTTTTTGATGTATTTTTTTTTTAGAAAGAAAACGAAAGACTTTTGTATTTTGAAATGAAAAATTGTAACCGAAAATAAATCAAATTGTGCCTTAAAAGAACAATCGAATTAGAAAAATGTACAATTATTTACAAATGTAAGAGAAATATCGTAAAAATAGATTTTGTAAAAAATATAACGAAGTATTTAAAAAAATATAGATTTATCAAAAAATAGTTTTGGTTTTTTAATCTTTTACATTTTCGTTGGCTCTTAATAATAATAATAATAATAATAATAATAATAATAATAATAATAATTATAATAATAATTATTATTATAATAATTATTATTATAATTATTATAATAATATCAAAGTTAATGTATCACTTTAACTAATTTTTACAATCAAATAAGTTTTTACAAAAAATACTTTTTCGTTTCACAAAATGCGTCGAAAATTATCTACTTTATTGTTTGTAAAAGTAATTAATAAAAAATTTAAAACGTTTCTTCAAAAATACAATTTAAGAAAATACTAAAAATTAGCCACTCGTGAAGAAAGATGAAAATAATGAAATTATACAATCGAAATTAAAATTTGTGTTTATTATATAATTTTTTATAAAATAAACTGACAATATTGTTCAGTAAAAATTTACAATATACAACGATATACATTTCTCACGTTTTACAACTTGCGTAAAAAATTTAACTACGAGAATTAAATCCCGTTTTTGTTCTTTTCTAAACAAAAATTGAATTAAATTTTCACCACACTAACAAAAATTATTTTAATCCACAAAAGGATAATTGTAATAGTATATAAATAATTGAAGCACACATTATTTCAAAATCAAGCAAATTGAAAAAAATCTCCAATAATTTGCAATTTAAAGTTAAAAATAAAAATTTTTTTCTATAATAAAAATTTCTACATAAATAAAATAATTTAATTTTTAAAAGAAAGTTACTTTAAATTTATCTTCTTTTTGAATTAAAAAATCTAATTAATTTTGAATTAAAAAATTTAATTAATTTTTAATTAAAAAGTAATTTAATTAATTAATTTTTAATTCAAAAACCTAATTTAATTAATTCCCAATAAAAAATTAATTTAAATTTAAAGAATCAACGATTTTGAAATTTTTAAAGAATTTGAAAATCGTTTGAAATATTATTTTTCGCACATATTTTCGTTGAAAATTATAAAATGTTGATTTTTTCAAATTTCCTGTAGAAAAAATCGATTTTTTTATAGAATTTAAAAATCGTTCAAAAACAGATTTTTCGTACATACTTTCTTAATATAAAGAAAGGATATATAATAATGTTTTTCAATAATTATTTTAAAAATCAATAGATTGCTAAGAATATAAAAAAAAAATTGCGTAATATTCACTAAATTAAAAAAATAGACTAAAATTAAAATAAACTGAAAATATATCACAAAAAAGCTGTTAAAAAATATGAATTATACTCAAAGTAGTAAAATAAATATAAAGAACTATTTAAAAAAAATAAAAATAAATCTACTCTCGATGTTTGTAAAATTTTTAAATACTGTAAAAGCTCGAATAAAATTTACATGTATTTAAAATTATTTTCTAAAAAATGAAAAAAAATAAATAAAAATTTAAAGGAAATTTTACAAATTTTCTTTGAAAGTAAAATTGAAAAAAAATCGAGAAGGAAAATTATATTTTTGTTAATATCTGTTACGATTAGCGACTTTGTTCATCAAGCATGAGAGATCGGCTCCAATAATTGTCGATTGATTAGCATAATACGGTTGTGAATTAATAGCACCATTATTGTACTTCATTTGCATTGCCGTATCATAATCGGGCGCTGGTCTATAAGGCGGAAGCAGAGCTTGCAAATTGCTCGTATCTTTCGATGAAACAGAAACAACGGGACATGGAGAAGTCGACAAATCGCTGTAACTCGTCCAGCGCATGTGATTCTCCGGTTGATGATCCAAACGCAGTGACGCTATTTGTTCATTCGTCTCATTCTGAAATAATAAAAAATACATTTTGTCATTTACTTTATCGTTAGAACTATTTTTTTTAAAGAAACTTACAAAATTTCCGTTAGTGACACGCTCGTTTAATTGTTCGCTTAAACGCTGAGCAAATGTGTGCTTCGTGATACACAATTGCCAGGCATATTTTGCTACTCGTGATTCTCCAAAAGTAAATTGTTTCGGTGTTTCGCCTTCAACTTGCCATTCAATTCTAAAAGTCTTTTTGTGACTAATTACGTTACTAATTTCAGACCATCTGGAAAAAATAGAATACAAATTTAAAAACTATTTTACTTTTAAATATCAATTTCACTATTCAAATTATTTCGAATTCAAATTTTATAGAAATCGCATTATTAATTATTAATTAATTATAATTACTTATTGTGTTCAAAACATGCTATGAAACTCATCGCAGAAATTAAATTACTTTAAAAAATACAGTTTTAATAGACTCAAAAAAAATTTATTATTTTTAAAAATTTAGCCTTTGATTATTTGCGAAATATTTAAATCAAACTTCTTTAAAAGAATTCAATTATTTTTAATAAAATCTTGAGAAATTTCAATTATTTCAAACATTTTTAATTGTTTGTTTATAAAAACAAACTTAATTTAAAAATTTTTTTTTTAATCTTGACACAATATAAATATGACAATTATTCTAGAAAAAAGTAAAAAATGAAAATTATTCTGGAAGAAAAGCTAAAAATGGAAATTATTCTAGAAAAAACTAAACAATGAAAATTATTCTGTAAGAAAAGCTAAAAATGGAAATTATTCTAAAAGAACTAAAAAATGAAAATTATTCTGCAAGAAAAGCTAAAAATAGAAATTATTCTACAAAAAAATAAAAAAAGAAAATTATTCTGTAAAAAAGCTAAAAATAGAAATTATTCTAGAAAAAACTAAAAAATGAAAATTATTCTGCAAGAAAGGCTAAAAATAGAAATTATTCTACAAAAAAATCGAAATTATTTTGCAAAAAAGCTAAAAATGGATATTATTCTAGAAAAAAATCGAAATTATTCTGTAAGAAAAGCTAAAAATGGAAATTATTTTAGAAAAAAGTATAAAATGAAAATTATTCTTGAAGAAAAGCAAGAAATGAAAATTATATTACAAAAAAAATCGAAATTATTTAGTAAGAAAAGCTAAAAATGGAAATTATTCTAGAAAAAAGTAAAAAATGGAAATTATTCTGTAAAAAAGCTAAAAATAGAAATTATTCTACAAAAAAAATCGAAATTTTTTTGTAAAAAAACTAAAAATGGAAATTATTCTAGAAAAAAATCGAAATTATTCTGTAAGAAAAGCTAAAAATGGAAATTATTTTAGAAAAAATTATAAAATGAAAATTATTCTTGAAGAAAAGCAAGAAATGAAAATTATTTTACAAAAAAAATCGAAATTATTCTGTAAGAAAAGCTAAAAATGGAAATTATTTTAGAAAAAAGTATAAAATGAAAATTATTCTTGAAGAAAAGCAAGAAATGAAAATTATTTTACAAAAATAATCGAAATTATTTTGTAAGAAAAGCTAAAAATGAAAATTATTCTAGAAAAAAATAAAAAATGGAAATTATTCTGTAAGAAAAGCTAAAAATGGAAATTTCTCTAGAAAAAACTAAAAAATGAAAATTATTTTGCATGAAAAGCTAAAAATAGAAATTATTCTACAAAAAAAATCGAAATTTTTTTGTAAAAAAACTAAAAATGGAAATTATTCTAGAAAAAAATCGAAATTATTCTGTAAGAAAAGCTAAAAATGGAAATTATTTTAGAAAAAATTATAAAATGAAAATTATTCTTGAAGAAAAGCAAGAAATGAAAATTATTTTACAAAAAAAATCGAAATTATTCTGTAAGAAAAGCTAAAAATGGAAATTATTTTAGAAAAAAGTATAAAATGAAAATTATTCTTGAAGAAAAGCAAGAAATGAAAATTATTTTACAAAAATAATCGAAATTATTTTGTAAGAAAAGCTAAAAATGAAAATTATTCTAGAAAAAAATAAAAAATGGAAATTATTCTGTAAGAAAAGCTAAAAATGGAAATTATTCTAGAAAAAACTAAAAAATGAAAATTATTTTGCAAGAAAAGCTAAAAATAGAAATTATTCTAGAAAAAACTAAAAAATGAAAATTATTTTGCAAGAAAAGCTAAAAATAGAAATTATTCTACAAAAAAAAAATCGAAATTATTTTGTAAAAAAACTAAAAATAGATATTATTCTAGAAAACAGTAAAAATGGAATGTATTCTAGAAAAAAGTAAAAAATTGAAATTATTCTGTAAGAAAAGCAAGAAATGAAAATTATTTAACAAAAAAAATCGAAATTATTCTGTACGAAAAGCTAAAAATACAAATTATTTTAGAAAAAAGTATAAAATGAAAATTATTCTTGAAGAAAAGCACGAAATGTAAATTATTCTTAAAAAAAAATTGAAATTTTTCTATAAAAAACGTAAACAATGAAAATAAATCTAAAAGAAATGCTAAAAATGGAAATTTTTCTCCAAAAAAAAAAAAAAAAATCGGAATATTTTAGAAATGATAAATTATGGTCAAAAAAATTATAATGTGGAATGTGATTCGAAAATTGTTTTCTACCTGTAAAATTTGGCGGATTGTGACGTAGATGAACCAACCATTATACCATTAATGGAGATGCCGAGGATTATTTCATTGTTACCTTCGTCCTGTAAATTATTTCATAATAATTAAACAAATTTTAAAGAGACAAATAATAACCTTGCGATGTGAGTAAAATATTCCAACCTTTGCAATAAATGTTTCGTAACCGTAACCTTCCATTTGCATTACAGTCATAATATACATTTCTTCGGCTGCCGACTGCGTTACTCCGGTTAAACTTTTAAATTGGCAAATCGCATCATTCAAAAGTGTTTCTTGTGCTCTTGGTTCAGCTTCTATTAGTACCTAAAATAATTCACAATTCAGCAATTAATATTCACTTACTTATTTGTTCATTTCAATTTATTACAATGTAAAGAATTCGGCAGAGAAAATAGTAACCATAGTAAAATGTAAAAATCGACTCCAAAGGGATGTAAATTTAAACCCTCGCGTTATTTGTCATTCAAATTCTCATAAATATTTTAAATTTTACAAGAAACGATTTAACATTTTAATGTAGTGGAAATTTAGAAAAAAATGTTAAAAAATTTAAAAATTCCTTAAAAATTAATTGTTACTCTTTAAAGTCTTAAAACGTTAAAAGTAGAAAGAAAAGTTCGAGAAAAACTATGAAAAACTTTTAAAAAAACTTTGAAAGAAAAAATCCCAACAGAAAAAAAGGAAAAAAACTTTTGCATGAGAAAAAAAACTCTTTATAAGAAGAAAAATCTTTCATAAGAAATGAAATTTAAGAATTAAGAATTAAATTGTATAAAAAATTGAAATAGAATTTTTTTTAAATTTCTCTCGTATTTTTAATTACTAGGTAGAAATTTTTTTTTTTTATTTCAATGAAAAATCTCACTTTTGGAAAGAAAATATCTTGTTGCAAGCATTCTGGCGAGTGTCGGTCTGCGTCATAATTTCCAAATTCCGCCTGCATTGAGTAACTCGCCAATAATGAGGCTTGTCTCGCATCATAAGTTATTTTACCCTCTAAAATATCATTTTTCAACTGTAAATAATAATGATACCTGGAAAAAGAGAAACGAAATTAAATTTCTATCATTTAATAAAGAACTCTCCAAAAAAATGTTCTGTTCTCATTCTTTATTCTATGAAAAATTACTAACTTGATAACTTAATGCTAAGAGAGAAAAAAATTAAAATATCAATGCAGTGTTACCACACTTTTACTCTTTTCAAATTTCCTGACTTATCCAGGTTAAAAAATGGAATTTTTCCAGATTTTTTAAAACCACATTTATTATTAATGAGAAACTTTTTCGAAAAAATAAATTACTTTATTTTTCACAAAATCTTTAAAATCATTATTTTTTTATGTAGAAATTAGGATTTTCATAAAATTCAATTATTTTCTTATCTATTCTTCAAAGAATTAAATTACTTTCAAAATATATTAATTTTTTCCTTTTTTTTAACAAAATAATTCATCAAAATTCAATTATTTTCAATGTCTACTGTTTCAAAAAAATTTAACAAAAGAATTCAATTATTTGAGAAGAAATTTTAATAAAATTCGTCTCAAGAATTCTATTATTTTCAAAAGTAATATAATTCTTTGGAAAAATCCAATTATGTTAAAAAATTGACAAAAATTCCGGTCAATTTTCAATTACTTTGATAAATAATAAAATTTTTCTCCGACATTCAAACAGTTCTGAAAAATTTTTAATAAAATTCTTGGTAGAATTGCAATTATTTTTAATATATGTGCAATTTTTATACAAATTTCTCCGAAAATGAAATTATTCCTAAAAATTTTAATAAAAATTGTCAAGAGAATTCAGTTATTATGAAATTTGTTGATAAATTCATTATCAAAATTCAATTTGAAGAAACATTCAGTTATTTAATTAAATATTTATATTTAGAGTCAGAAAATTTATCTATGAAACAGAAATTTCTATATTCCACACATACATTCAATTAAAAAAAAACAAAATTTCAAAAAACCTTGCAGAATTTTAATTATTTTTAATACAATTTTAATCAAATTTCTTAAAAAATGTAATTATTCCGTAAAATTTTATTAAAGTTCGTCGTAAGGATTCTATTACTTAAAAAATTTGTTGATAAAATCCTTTAGCAGTATTTAATTTTAAGAAAAATTGAATTTTTCAATAAATTATCTTTGTTTGTATTTAATTAATTGAATTCTCGTAGAATTTTCTAAAAATAATTGATTTTTTTGAATTTCAGTTGAAATTTTAGATAAAATTTGATGTTTTATTTCCTTACAGAAATTTAATTGAAGAATTCACGAATAATTAAAATTTTGTAAAATCGAACAAATGGATTTGAAAATTGTCACAGACTTCTTTCGAAAATTATTAAAATTAATTGATTTAAAGTAAAATTTTCGTTGAATATTCTAAAACTAATAATCGTAATGTTGCAAATTTCCCGCTTATGGCCTAATTTTTTCCCGGTTTTCTATTCTTATAAAATTTAAATTTAAATTTGATTTCGAACATAAATAATAAATTTTAATTCAAAATTTGGAATATAATTTTTTCAATTTTTAAAAATAATCTTATCTTTTTATAATTATAATTGGAAATTTTCTTTTTCAAGTTTATTACAATTCTATTGATAATAATTGAATTTCTGCAAAGAATTTTACTATTTACGAAAATAATTGAAATCTTTCCAAAGAATGATATTATTTATGAAAATAATTTAATTCTTGTGAAGAATTTTATTAGAATTTTAAAAAAAAGCAGTGATAATTAATTATTTACTTAATGAGTAATAAACATTGAATTTGCTTAAGAAATGATAAATATCATTCATTTGAACATTCAGAAATTTGAAATTATAAAAATTTAAGAGAAGTTCAATAATTATAACCATATTGAAAAATAATAGAATAATATAATTTTCAAAAGCAAAAAATTGATTTAAAACTTTAAGAGGGACTTTATATTTTAAAAATAAAATTATAATTACGACGACTAACATTATTTTCGAAAAATTTAAATAAAATTCTTTAGAAGAATTCAATTATTTTTCAAACAATGTATAGAAAAATCAATTATTTCAAAATTTTTCAATTATTTGTATAGAAAAATTAAATTACCTTGAAAAAAACGAATTGAAAAATTTTAACAATTTTATTTTTTAGAAAAAAAAATTTGCGAGAATTTAATTTTAATAAAAAATTTGAAGTGCATATCGTTTTTTTAAATTAACTAATAAAAATTTTAATTATTAATCTTCGCACTAAGAAACATGAATTCATTAAAATGTGACTATAAAATCCAATTATTAATTATTAAATTGAAATACTTTGAAAATTTTATTTGTTAAAAAGTTTCTAAAGAAATTCTTTAACAAATTCAATTACATATTTTTAGTCGAATTTCGCAATATTTCTATTAACTCCATAATTTTTTAAAATTTATTTACATAATCTGTCTGAATTAGTGCCTGACGTTTACTATCAAATTAATTTTTTTGAACTAATTCAAAGTTAGAGAAGAGTATAAATATCTAGAAAAATTGAAATAAAATATATTTTCATATTTTCTCTTGAAAATGTTTAATTCTGTTTTCAGTGTTGTGTTGCCTCTTGTTATTTCTATAAGTAAAAAATATATACCGAGTGAAGTCGTCTTGAATGAATTGAACATCAAAAATATAATGCATCACACGAAGGTAGACAATGAAATTTTTTGCTTTCTTTTCCAATTGTCTTTTTAGAGGTTTGTCCATATTGATCCATCGCGAGGTATTCGGACTGTCTTTGCAAATATAACACAGGCCAAAAAATTCCGGCTGTCCTAGACCAAGTCTCTGCGTTACATTTATCAGACATTCTCTTCCTGTACTTCCAATACTTAATGTACATTCTATTGATGTTGTGTCCAATAGTTCAATGCAAATAACGTATTGATTTTTTGAAACGACATCGTACTGTCGACTTTTTTTCAAATAAAATTTAAACGGCATTCTAAAACAGAAAAATTCTTAATTATTACTCAACTTTTTATTCGGCGAAACTTTTTTTTGCAGGACAAATTCCTCGAAAAATGTGATTATCCATGAAAATTGTTATTAAAAATTCGTCAATGGATTTCAATTATTGAACAATGTTTTAATAATGTTTGTCGAAAGAATTCGTTTTTAAGAAATATTTAATATTATTCAATAAATTATTTACTTTTGTATTTAAGTAATTGAACGCTCTTAGAATTTTTTTTACAAAAATTGATTTAAAAATGAATTTTAGTTACAATTTTAAATAATAATTGAATATTAAAAGCGTTGATTTTTTAGAAATAATTGATTCAATAATAATTTTAATGTTCAATTATTAAAATCCAAAATTTTAAGTAAAGAAAAATCCCAATTTTAAATCAATTTTTATTAGAAAAATTGATGAGAATTCAATTATTTAAATGGAAAAATAAATAAATTTTTGAAAAATTAATAATAATTTATAATAATAATTTATAATAATAATTATAATAATAATTATAATAATAATTATAACAATGATTATAATAATAATTTATTTAATTAATTACAATTAATAATAATTTGAACTTTTTTCGTCGAATTTCAATAAAATTTTTAAGAATAATTACAATTTTTGGAAGAATTCTATTAAAAATAATTAAAATTCTGCGATTATGTGATTAATTTATGAAAATAATTTAATTCTAAAAACAATTTTATTATTTAGTATGAAAATAATTGTGTCTCTGTAAAAAATATTATTATTTATGAAAATAATGAAATTATTGCTAAGAAATTTAGAAAAAATTTGTTAAAAATTGACTTCATGTGAAATTTTTATTTTCTTTAAATTAATTTCTTTATAATTCATTTTTTTATAATTTGTTTCCTTTTTTATTTTATTAAAAAAAATTTTTATTTATGAAAACAATGTAGTAATTAAAGTATAATTAAATTTTTGCGTAGAATTTCATTAAAGCTTTTTTTTAAAAGTAATTCAATTTTTTCAGAACTTTTGAATTTTTTTTTTAATATTTTGAAATAATTTAAAAATATAGTTAACAAATCTTTTTCAGCACAAAAAGAAAATGGAGAAAATACTTTAAAATTAATTAATTTGAAAATATTATGAAGAATTATTTCGGAAAAAATCAAATTTATATTTTATTTATTTTTCAAGTAATTATTTTAATTAATTTCATAAAATTCTTTCTAATTTTGATTAATCCCCTCCAAAAAAAAATCCTTTCGAAAAATATGGATTTAAAAGAAAGCTTGTTATATTTATAAATCACTTTGTCCTCGACAAATGTTAAAAATACATTTTGATAACCTTTTTGTAAAAATAAATTAAAACAAAATGAAGCATTTGTGTTTACATTGAAGATACATGCATTTCTAAAAATAGTAACAAATTTTCAAAACATACATTTTCTGTAAGTAGCGTATTTTTTAGAGAAAAAAAATATATTGAAAACTATTTTTAAACAAGAAGTGTGAAAATCTATCAGTAAACAAAAACTGTTTTTTGAAAAAAATAGTCGTAATTTTTTTCTATTATTAAAAATAAATTTCATGCGTTCAATTTATATAGAAAACAATGCAATTTACATCAAATACGTAAACGTAATATTTAGAAACTATAGTAAAAATGTCGATTTTTGAAAAACAGGGAATTTTTCGTAATAGTATATTATCGAAATTTTTATATATATAGTAAATAAAGAGGAAATATTAAACATATTTGTAGGGGAAATAATGGAAATGACATATAGTGACGAAACTTACCTTTTTGTTTTGGAAAACAATTTCCCTTTTTCTGCCAAAACGAATAAAATTTTGAATAGTAATTTTTAGTTTCTCATAATTTTCTTCTCACTCTTTTGTTGTGAAAATGAATTTTGATTGATGTACATGTTATGGTTCTTTTAATTATATTTTTTTTACATTATTTGTCAACTGATAAGGTTATGTTTGCAGCGATCGCAGCGACATTGACATTTTAAATCGGAAATTAAAATATTAATCGCAATAATAATAATAATTACCATTTTATTATTACATTCCCACCCTTGCTAACGAAAATTTGGTTTAAAGGTGCTCTCACACTTCCAATTTTCACAGCTCCGTGAAAATTCGCGTCACAAACAGAAGAATAAATTAGAGAATAAAATAAACAATATACCTCTCTTTTTTAAAATCATTTTTCCGTTTACGTTTACGATTCAATTTGCGTTTTTTTAATTCTTTGCGGGATCTTAAGTAGTGTTCACAGGAGAGAATTTTAGTTCCGGCGTCCTCCACCAGAGATGGAAACCTAACCTCAATACAGTGTTGATTGTTGGTTGTGGTGTGTGTGCATTAAAAAATATAAAGTTCGAGAAGTAAAAATTTCATCTTTTTTCAAATAGAGAACGAATTAAATAAAATGAAAGCAATGGCACATCATTACGTCGTAACGGCTCATAAACCAACAGCTGTCAATGCTTGCGTTACAGGTAATTATGATAATTATTTTCTGTCAATTTCTTTTCACTATTGTCAATTATTTCCATTCACTTTTCACATACTTCCATAGGTTATGTTTTACTCGTAAACAAATTTGTTTTTCCAAGGACATCATTTTATTTATCTATATATTCAATTTATTGTTTTTTTTTAAAAACACGATTGGGAAATAAAAAACTTTGTTCCCTTTCTTTCATGATTGTAAAATTTTAACTGGTACGAAATTTGAATTGAACATTTTTTATTCACGGTTTCAGTTCAATGGACTTATCGACTTTTACCTATTTTTGTTTGAAAATGAATTCTAATTGTTAATCTGATTGTTGTTTTTTTTTCTTCTTGTTTCAATAGGAAAATCGCTTTATTGTTTTGATTGTTTTCCCTCTCTTGAAAAATTGAAAATCAAAATTATTCAAATATTTTTCATTATTTGCGTAGAAAAATTAGAAAACGATTGAAATTCAGTTATTTATTAATTCGACTATTTATTTTTTCTAATTTTTGAATTTGAATTATAAAGTTTTATACAAGAGAACAAAAATATAATTTATCAAAAATTTTTCTTTCAAAAATTGACTTTGTAAAAAAATTGTTTTTCAGAAAAAAAATAATTTTAAAATAGAAAATTGCGATGAATTTGTAAGATATTTTCAATATTATGTAAAATTTTACTACAAAAATATTTTAATAGAAAATAAAATGATAATAAAAGTTTACATTTTGCAAAATTAGGGAAAAATAATTTTTTTCGAAATTCTTTAATTTTAAAGAAATAGAAAATTGTTTCTGAAATTAATTATGGATTTTATTTGTTAAGGTAATTTTACATCACCCACGGATTTGAATTTAATTCTTGCAAAAAATATGCGTCTCGAGATTTATCTCGTAACGCCGGAAGGATTGAGGCCATTAAAAGAAGTCGGAATATATGGGAAGATTGCAGTTGTCAAATTTTTCAGACCGCCGGTTTGTTGAGATTTATATAATTATTCCTTTTATCATTTTTAAGAATAATTTTTAATTTTACATTTAAAATTACCGTCGACGCTAACTTTAGGGACCTTTCTAATGAAAAATAATTTCAAATTTTCAAATGAAAAATAATTTCCAATTTGCAAATAAGAGAAATAATTTCAAATTTTCAAATGAAAAATAATTTCAAATTTTCAAATAAAAAATAATTTCAAATTTTCAAATGAAAAATAATTTCAAATTTTCAAATGAGAGAAATAATTTCAAATTTTCAAATGAAAAATATTTCAAATTAAAAAATAATTTATAAAGTTTGAAATTATTTTCCGTTTAAACAATTGAAATTACTTTTCATTAAAAAATTTGAAATTATTTTCTTGTAATTTTCATCTGTAAAAAACCTAAAACGAAATAGTTTTTGATGCTAAGCGTCGACGATAATTTAAGGGACATTTTTGACAAAAAAATTTAATTTGAAATTTTTTTTTGTTTTTATTAAAATAAAATAATACACATTTTAAAAAATTTTCCGACTTTTCTTTCAAATATTGCAACAAAATGTACGGTTTGTTTTAGTGCAAAATACGAAAAATAACCATCAATAAATTTTTAAAAAATTATTTTTGAATCAGTTTTTTGAGATAATTAAATTTTTTAAGTTTATCTATAATAAAACTCGAATAATTTAAATTTTGTAGAATTTAAATTAAATAATTAATTTTTGATCAAGTATTTTGTTTCAATTTTTGAAAATCATAACTTTTGAAAACTTAATTTTAAAAATTTTGGGAATAATTGAATTATCAACAATTTTAATGAAAAAAAATTTTAAATGTATATTTAAAAATGAAAATTAATGAAAATTAGCTTCGAATTTCATAAAATTCAATATTTTCAGTATTTTCAATTAAACATTTCCGAAAATTTAAATATACAAAAATAATACTTTAGAATAAGTTTTAAAATTTCTGAGAAAAAAATCATTTTCAAAATTTTTAATAATTAAAATTCATAAAAAAAATTAATTAGTTTTGGAATATTACTTTAAATTTTTTTTTTAAACTAATATTTACTATTTAAATTCTTCAAAAGTTTCATTATTATTTTAATTTATATTTAAAAAAATTAAATTATTTTCAAAAGATGTTAGCAAATTTTATTTGTTTGGGAATTTTTCAATTGTAAAGAATTAAAAAATTATTATCTTTCAAAAATTATTTTCAAATATTATATTATACTAAAAAAAATAATTAAAGTCAGAGAAATAATAGAAAAAACATTTTTTTGTCAGGAAAATTTTAACAATTCAAACTTTTTTTAAATTGTAATAAAAAATTGCGAAATTGCAATTGCGAATTTTGTTTCCAACTATTGCAACAAAATACCACATTTTTAAATTATAAAATGCAACTTATTTCGGTTCTTGTAGTGCGAAACTTTATTATAAGCAAATTTTTTTAAAATTATATTTTAATCATTTTTAAGCTAATTTTTCAAATATAATTATAATAAAAATCTTGTTGAATAATTGAAACTTTGTAAAATTTAATTGAATATATATTTTTTCAAGTATTTTCTTACAATTTTTAAACATCAACTTTTGAAAAATTTTGATTGCAAATTTGAAAATTAATTAAGTTATCAAAAATTTTAATAAAAAAAATCTTTAAATGCGTAAATTTAAGAATAAAAATTAATAAAAACTTTCCTTTAATTTTTAAAAATTCAATTACTTATGTATAAAAAAAAATAATTTTAGAATTATTATTGTCAACAATTTGGAGGCAAAAATCATGTTCAAAATTTTGAGTTAAAATTCGCCAAAAAATTAATTTAGTTCTTTTAAATTACAAAAAAAAATTCTATTAAGAAATTTGATTATTTTTGAAAAATTACATATTTTTAAAATCCATTTCTTAGAATTGTTTTATCATAGTTTTTTTTAAGACTCAAAAAAGATTTCAAAATCTTTGAAGAAAGTGAATAAAAATTTACTATTTTAGATTTATGAAAATTTCGAAGAAATTATGATTCTATTTGTAATTCAAATTCTTCAAAAATTTATTTTTACTTAAATATTCTTCAAAAATTCAATTATCTATTTTTTAAAGATTTTACCAAATTTCCATTGTTTGGAAATTTTTCAATTTTTAATAATTAAGAAACTATATTACCTTTCAAAACATTATTTGTAAAGAATTTATGTTTTATAATTTTGTTAAAATTATTACTTTTTAAATTAAAAAAAAACATGAATAGTTGCAGTTACAATTATTATAAAAAAAAATTGATTTTTAATTGAAATTTTATGAGTATTAAATTGTATTTAAATAATTTAATTCTAGAAGAACATTCGGAAAATTATTTAAATTAATTGATTGAAAGATGAAGCCTATAGTTGAAAATTGTAGAAAATAATTTAATTTATGAAGAATTATAATGGTAAATTTTAGAAATTATTGAAATTCATCAATTTTACTCATTTACTCTAATATTTTCTTGTAGAAAGAATTTTTTTTGGAGAAAATAATAAATTTTAATTTCAAGAAATTGTCAGGGGAATTTATAAACTGAAACTTGTCATCACCCTGTTATGAAAAATTGAATTTTTGTATTTAAATAATTAAATTGTAAAAGAACTTTCGGGAAATTATTTAAAATAATTGATTTAGAGATAAATTTTAGTTGGAAATTGTAGAATTTAATTGAATTGCGAATTTCGAAAAGGGCTCAACTCTGAAAATTGTAAGAGTCATTTTTACTGTCTTTTGTTAAATAAAAATGACACTTACAGTTTTTAGAGTTGAGCCCTTTTCGAAATTCGCAATTCAATTGAATTCAGAAAGGGTTATATGGTTGTAATTTTTAGAAAAAGAAAATTAAATTAAAAATTTTTTTTGTCAGAAGCGTAAGGAATTCAATTTTCTACACTTTGAACAATTGTCAGTAATATTTGAATAAAAATTATCATTTCTTGTCAATAATTAACTATATTAATCTCTGTGGGTTTTCTTTCATTCTGTTCGCAGTATGAAGTTAGTTTTTGTATATGATTTTGTTTTTTTTCTTTTTCAAAACACTTTGGTTTTTCAATTTGTCAATATCAATTTTTATTGTTTATTTAGAGAAAAGGTTAATAGATATTGCTTTTATAAAATAAGGTAAGAAATTTTCATAATGTTGATTTAGAAATTTTATAATTATTTTTTGTTTATATTTTAAAAATTATTAGTTTCTTTTGAAATAAAAAGTTATGAAATTTTCGTTTTTAATTACAATTTTTAACAATAATGTTTTTTCTATTTTAAATTAATAACAAAAAATGTGTAGGAAGAATTTGTGTATTTAATAATTACAATTTTTCTTTTTTTATGTATATAAAGATATTTTATATTTTACTAGCTAAAAAAATGCTTGTGTACTTTCTCATATAATAATCATGTCTATTCACAATTCACATTTTTTTTATTAAAGAACAAAATATTTAATTTCATTTGAAGAATTTCTTTAATAAGATTTAATTTTTTAACTTTCTAAAAATTAATTTATTTTAAGTTTAATCTAGAAATTAATGAAAAAATTTGCATAATTTATTTTTCTGAATTTAAAAACGAAGAAAAAATAAAGTAATTTAAACTATTTATATTTCTCCATCAACATTTTTTTTAAACTTCCATTTTGTAATTAATTTTGAAAATCATATTGTTTTTACAAAATTTGTAGTATTTTTTGCATAATTTCTAATTATTATCAAAATTTTTTTAACAAAATCAAAATATTGTATTTTTAATCAGTATTGATTAATAGATAATAAGAATTAATTATTTAGTATTTTTTAATAATAAATTAACTTTAAAAATAGAATTTTAAAAGTTAAGTATTTTTATGAAACTGAAACTTGCATCCAGTTACCAGTCCTACTTAATTTTTGAAAATTCGATGTTGGATTTAAAACAAAAAATATTTAACATTTAAATTTAATTTCTAAAATTAAGCAAAGCAGGTGCTGGTAGCAAATCAAAATCATGAAAATTTCTTTCATTCTTTTCTATTAAACAATATAAAGTGTTGTCAAAAACATTTTGTCGGACAAATCGAATTTCTATAATTTCTTTTATTTATTTCTTACAAAATTTGAAAATTATTTAACAAAATGTTAAATGTTATTAAAAAAAGATGAAAAAACTGGAATAATTTCTTAATTTTTTAAACATAATCTTTAATAAAAATTTAATTTTTTTAGAGATAGATGATAAATGTTTTGGCTCAATTAACTTTTTTTCTCTAATTTGTTTTTTAAATTTAATACTGAAAATAATTAAGAATATCAATTGTATTCTTTTAATAGTTGACAAAGATTATTGATAAATTTATAATGAATGAGAATATAAATTGTAATTTTAATTCGTAATCATAATTGTTATAGTTGCTGTTTGATTTTTTGTTTCTTAACTTTTTTGTAATTTTTCTTTTCAAATATTTAAAATTTTTTAATTAATGTATTGAAAATCATCGAATTATTGCAAAAAATTTTATCAAAAAATTTAATAATAATAGAATTCCTTCACAAAACTCCACTATTTAGGAAAATAACTTAAATCTCGCGGAGAATTTTGTTTAAATTTTAAAAAATTCTAATTAAATTCTTTTTGCAGAATTTCTTTGATTTTTTTTGTCAAATAATGGAGTTCCTTTAATAATTTTAATTAAACATTTTAAAAATAATTAAAATTTTATGAAGAAGAATTTTTTTTAATTGTATTAAAAGTAATTGAATTCTTGCGAATTATTTTACTGTTTAAAATAATTTAATTATTTTTATTTAGAAAGATTTGTTAAAATTTTAGGAAATATTGAAATTCTTTCGTGAAATTTCAATAAAATTTTTGACAATATGAACAGCAATAAATAATTTTGTACTTAAAAAGTGATTTTTTAAAAATTTTGATTATGAAATTATTTTAAAAATTTATGTTTGTTAATAAAAAATTTTGTAATTTGTATAACAGTATCAAATTAAATACTACGTTCCGCGCGCTAGCGCGCGTATCATTTGCTAGTAAATGAATTAAATAACATGGCCTAAAATTTAACAAATCTTTGTTATTGACAAAATTGTAATTTTTATGCAATCGCAACTTTTAATCGTTCTAAATATTCAAAATTAAATTCTTCACCTTTCTACCAGGAGGAATTTAAAATTTCATTTGTGTTTGTCTTTTAAATTACGAAATTATGACATTGGACTAACTTTTAATTGGACTGTACGTCAGATTCCTCCTTAAAAAGGAGGAACACAAAATTAAAGTTCGTAACACAAAAAGTGAATGCACGTTTAGTTAAGTCAAGAGTAATGAGTCCTTTTTTCAGTGTAGAAAAATATATTAAAAAAATATATTAAAAAGTATTGTAGTATTGATCGAAGGGCGTGTAAAATAAAGAATAACGATTTTTTAGCACGAGAAGAAGGATCTATTGTTCCTGCTGACGACGCGATACAACGCAATGATTTTGGAATGTATCGGAGAAGGGGAGGACATTGAAATAATCACAAAAGCTCACGGCAATGTCGCGGATAGAATTGGTAAAGCTTCAGAAACTGGTATTAAGGCAATAATCGATCCAAAAGCCCGGGTAATTGGTCTGAGACTCTACGATGGTCTTTTTAAAATAATACCATTGGATAAGGATAATCCGGAACTAAAGGCATCATCAATAAGAATGGACGAGCATCAAGTTCAGGATATAAATTTTCTTCACGGCTGCGCGAATCCAACGTTGATTCTCATTCATCAGGATATAAACGGTCGGCACGTGAAGACGCACGAGATTTCATTGCGGGACAAGGAATTCGTGAAAATACCCTGGAGACAGGATAATGTTGAACGTGAGGCAATGATGGTGATTCCGGTGCCGTCGCCAATTTGCGGGGCTATTATCATTGGACAGGAGAGTATTCTCTATCATGACGGTTCGACTTACGTGGCTGTCGTGCCTCCAATTATAAAGCAGAGCACAATTACCTGTTATGCGAAAATCGATCAACAGGGTCTGCGCTATCTTCTCGGCGATATGGCCGGACATTTGTTTATGTTGTTCCTTGAACAGGAGACAAAGTCCGATGGCACGATGATTGTGAAGGATTTGAAGGTGGAATTGCTTGGCGAGGTGAGCATACCGGAGTGTATTACGTACTTGGATAATGGAGTGATTTTCATTGGAAGTCGTCTGGGGGATTCGCAACTTATTAAACTGATCACCAAGGCTGATGAGAATGGTTCATATTGCGTACCGATGGAGTCATTCACGAATCTTGCGCCTATCGTTGACATGGCGGTGGTCGATCTGGAGCGACAGGGACAGGGACAAATGGTCACATGCTCGGGAGCTTTTAAAGAAGGTTCGTTGCGGATCATCAGAAATGGCATTGGAATACAGGAGCACGCGAGTATCGATCTTCCCGGAATTAAAGGAATGTGGGCGCTCAAGGTGAACGGTGGTAATTTCGACAACACGTTGGTTCTCTCGTTTGTGGGCCAAACGCGTATTTTGATGCTCAATGGCGAGGAGGTGGAGGAGACCGATATTCCCGGCTTTGTCGCCGATGAACAAACCTTCCACACCGGGAATATCACTAACGAGATTATAATACAGATAACGCCGACTTTGGTGAGATTGATCTCGAACGAGAGTAAACCAGTCATCTCCGAATGGCAACCGAATAACAAGAGGACTATCAGTGTTGTCGCTTGTAACGGAAGTCAAGTGCTTTGCGCCACCGGCAACGATCTCTTCTATCTCGAAATCATATCGGGCGAAATTGTGCCCAAGGGTTTCGTGACTCTGCAGCACGAGGTCGCGTGTTTGGATCTCTCCCCCCTGGACGGTAATTCAGAAGCACAAATCGCCGCGATTGGTCTTTGGACGGACATTTCGGTGCGGATACTGACACTCCCGAGTTTGGAGGAAATCAACAAGGAACTGCTCGGTGGGGAAATAATACCGAGGTCGATCCTCATGACCTGCTTCGAGGGCAGTACGTACCTTCTCTGTGCACTAGGTGACGGGAGTATGTACTACTTCTCTCTGCACAAGGAAAACGGTATTCTCACCGATCGCAAGAAAGTGACACTCGGCACCCAGCCGACAGTTCTCCGCACGTTTAAAAGCCTCTCCACGACCAATGTCTTCGCCTGCTCGGATCGTCCCACAGTCATCTACTCATCGAATCACAAGCTCGTATTCAGCAATGTGAATCTCAAGGAAGTGAATCATATGTGCTCGTTGAATGCCGAATCATATCCGGACAGTTTGGCCCTGGCCACGGACAGTACAGTGACAATTGGAACAATTGATGAAATACAGAAGCTTCATATTCGAACTGTTCCATTGGGCGAGTCGCCGAGGAGAATTGCGTATCAGGAGAGTACGCAGACATTTGGCGTGGTGACAATGAGAGTGGATTTGCAGGAGAGCACGGGAATTAGTGTGGTGAGACCGTCGGCATCGACACAAGCAACATCGACATCGAGCAGTAGTCACGTTGCGTCGCACAATAAACCTGGATACACATCCAATGAAATTGGACAGGAGATTGAGGTGCACAATCTTCTTATTATTGATCAGCATACGTTTGAGGTACTTCATGCGCACACACTTATGCCCACGGAATATGCCATGTCACTTATTTCAACGAAACTCGGCGAGGATCCCACGTCTTACTTCATTGTTGGCACTGCACTTGTTAATCCCGATGAGACGGAACCTAAAATGGGAAGGTAAGACACTTTTCCTCTAAATAGTATTTAAAGGGCCTAATTCTGTTATTAAACTCTTTGTGTCAGTGTTACTCTGGTATAACACCCAAAAATAATTTTTCTGATAAAAATTACCTTTCCTAAAATTGATTCACAAGTTTTATTGCAATCCGACGATTTTGATGTTCTTCGTCCGCCATATTCGATCCGCCATTTTGATTCTTGCAAATTTGACTTAAAAATCGTAATTAACTACATTAATCTTCATTTTCTTTCATTCATTCACGTCAGTGAAGTTCACAACGTTTATTATCAACGATTGCAAAAAAAAAATATTTTCCTTGAAAAAAAAAACAATAAATTTGTTTTGTTCAGAAATTTTTCTATTTCAAATTTTTGATGAAATAATTCACAAAAGTGTTTTTGTACAAAAATTTGAATATAAACTATTTTTTCTTCTAAATCGTTGATTATAAACGTTGCGAACTTCACCAAAATTCATTCTGTCTATTTTGTTCATTCTGTCCGCAATTTGAAGTTAATTTCTGTGTATGCTTTTTTTTCTTTAGAAAATTTTAGTTAACAAATCGAAAATATACAGGTATTTTTTCATAATTTATAATAAAATAGTATTGCAAATTGGAAAATTTTTGCAAAAAATGTGACGCCCTCCGAAGAAAGGTATAAGGTAACTAAGAAGCAAAAAATTTGAGGTTATGTTTTTAATTTTTCAAGTAAAAATACAGAAAGAAAATCAATTAATAATTTAAAACTGTTAATCTTCGAGTCTTCATTATACCCAAAATGTTCAATAAAAATTAGTTTCAAATTTAAATAATAAAAAATAAACTTTTAATCAAGAGAATTCTAACACGACCCTAACCTATAATTCGTTTGCTTCTTAGGTACCTTTCTTCGGAACACGTCGCAAATTATGATTAACAAATAAATAACAATATTTTTTTACAAACTCATTTTATTTTCTCTTGAAAAGATTTTGTAGAAAATTTTCATGAGGAAATAATTTGCATCAATTCTATTTCTTATTTTCCATTGTTTTAATAAAATTCAAAGTTTTTTTTTTTAAATAAAGAAAGAAAATGTATATTAATTACATTTGTTAATTAGAAAATTTAATTGAAAATTTTTTAGAATGTAAAGGAAGACATTTTATTGCTAAAAAATTGTTCTGTTATTTAGGAATTTCATTAATTGTAAAATTATTCGAAAACAATTTCTTTTTTAAATCTTTAGATATTATTTTTCCATGGGGATTAAAATTTTTAAAAAACTTCAAAGTCAGTTTTTTTTTAATTAATCAACTTTAATAATATTGTAATAAAACATAAAGTTAACAATTAGTTAACGATCGATTTTTTCTTGTTTTATAATAATTATAGTTGATCGAGTGTTAAATTCATTTTTTATATTATAGAAATATTGTTAGTGTGTAACTTCTTAAAAATTATTTTCTCATTCCATTATCGAAAATTTAAACTAAAATTCATTTTTAAATCAATTTTTATTAGAAAATGCTACGAGAATTCAATATTTAAATACAAGGTAAATTATTTATTGAATAATTGAAGTTTTCAGAAAATTTATTTCTTATAAAGAATTTCATTAACAAATTTGAAATAATTGAATTCTTTTAACGAATTTTAATAAAAATTGATAGAATAGTTGAAAATTTCAAGGAATTTGATAAAAATTGTATTAAAAATACTTTAAATTCAGCGATGAATCTTATTAATTCATGAAAATAATTGAATTATTGCGAAGAAATTTATAAAAAAAATGTAAATATTTGAATTCCTGTGAAATATTTATTATTTTTGAAAATAGTTAAATGTTTGTGCATAATTTTATTAAAATTGTTTTTAAATAATTAAATTCTTTTGAAAAACTCTAATAGTAAGTATTAAAAAACTTTAAGTTGAGAAAAATTTTTGAAAATTCAACCAAATTTCGATTATTTGGAAATTCTGCAATTAAATATATTTCAAAAAATGAAAACTTAAAAATAATTTTCAAACCAATTAAATTAAATTAAATTCTAATTTTAATTTAATAAAGTTGAAGAAATGAAAATTTCAAATTTTTAAACATTTTAATTTGAAACTTTCTCAAAATTCAATTATTTCTAAAATTTTATGTCACAATACTTTTTAATAATCAATTATTATCTAAAATTCTAACTGAAATTAATTTTTCAATCAATTTTTGTTTTAGAAAATTCTACGAGAATTCAATTATTAAAGTACAAAATTAAATAATTTATTGAATAATTCAATTTTTCTGAAAATTGAATTCTCATAAAGAATTTTATCAACAAATTTTTAAACAATTGAATTCTTTTGGAAATTTTCGTTAAAATAGTAAATATTGAAAATCGTTGAATTTTGAAAGAATATTATTACGTATAAAGATAATTAGAATTTTAACTGGAATTAAAAATTTTTTTTAAACATGATTCAAGTTTCGTAGAGAATTTTCTTACTTTTGAAAATAATTAAATTTTTCCAATAATTTATATTATTAAAGTTTTTGAAAATAATCAAAATTTGCAGAAAAATTTTATCATTTTTATAGAAAATTCAAATTTTGACGAGAATGTAAAAAAATTATTGAACATAATTGAAATTTTGACAAAAATGTTTTTAGGTAAAATTAAAAAAAAATTCACTTTCTGCAATCATTTGTAACGTCTTCAAAATTCAAATTGTTTAGTGTTTTTAATTATAAAATTCTTCTATAAATCCATTATTTTTAATAATTAATTAAATATATGTTGACAAATTTAACTAATTTTAGAAGACTTGGAGTTAATCAAATTTTTCAAAAATCTAAGTTTATTAAAATTTCTAAATTAATTCAACATTGAAAGTTTCCAAAATTTCAAATTGTTACCGTTTTGAAGTTAATTTGTTTACGTAAAAATTGTAAACTCAACTCTTAAAATTGAATTTATTTAAGTAAAAATATTTATTAAATAATTTATTTACTTTATGATAGATGTTCAAGATTTAAGTTATTTAAAAAAAAGTTTTATCAGAAATTGGTAGTAATATTGAAGGTTTTGTATTAGAATTCGCAGTAATTTGATAGTTTATGAGTTAAAAAAATAGAAACAAAAAATTTAGAATTTTCTCACGAATTTCAATAATTTAATTTTTTATGAGTTAAAAAAAAGAGAAACCAAAATTTAGAATTTTCTTATGAATTTAAAAAAAAAAATTTTATGAGTTAAAGAAAAGAAACAAAAATTTAGAAGTTTCATATGAATTTTAAAAATTTAATTTTTTATGAGTTAAAAAAAACGAACAAAAATTTAGAATTTTCTTATGAATTTAAAAAATGTAATTTTTTCAGTACATTTAATTAAAATTCCAGAGTTTTCCCCAAATTCTCTATGTCGGATTATAATTATAATTATACGAATATTAAAAATGCATTTTCTAATTTATATTTAAGAAAAAAATTTGTATTAAAAAATTTTGACATTCTGTTATTTTTAAAATTGCTAATTTTATTTTAAAAAGTGAGCTGCGCGCGGATTGTTGCTAGTACAACACTAAACGACTCCAAAAAATTGAAATTAATAATTATTCAAAGAATAAAGTTTTCTTTAAAAACACATGACACAAAGTGTTAAACATGGAAAATATTGAAACATTTACAAAAATTAAACTCTGAATTATTTATTTAAATTTATATTTAAAATTTACAATTTTGTGATGATAATAAAAAAAGAAAAATGATTTTCCTCTAGGATTTTATTGTATCAATGGTGTGAGGGTAAATTGAATCAGGTTGCCGAGAAGGAAATCAAAGGCGCTTGCTATTCACTCGTTGAATTTAATGGCAAACTATTGGCGAGCATTAATAGCACCGTGAGATTATTCGAGTGGACAGCCGAGAAGGAATTGAGACTCGAGTGCAGTCATTTCAATAATATTATCGCACTATTTTTAAAAACAAAAAGCGATTTTGTCCTCGTTGGCGATCTCATGAGATCTCTCACACTACTTCAGTATAAAACAATGGAGGGTAGCTTCGAAGAAATTGCTCGTGACTACAATCCAAATTGGATGACTGCCGTTGAAATTCTCGACGACGACACTTTCCTTGGAGCTGAAAATTGTTTCAATCTATTTGTCTGCCAAAAGGACAGGTGCGTATTTTATTATTTGAAATAAAATTATTAAAAAAAGCATTATTTTCAATATTTTCAAAAATTCGAAAGAAACTCGTCAAAACAATTTAATTATTCCTAAAAACTCTAATAAAAATTCTTGTAGCCATTTGTAGATTTATTTATGTTCAGAATCAAGTAAAGGACCCCGCACAAAATGCATTGGAATTGGCTTACCGTTAATTTTGTTCTCAAGTTGATGATAAAAAAACCAGGAAAAAATTATTACAAAGCCGGGAATTTTTTTAAACGAAAATAACCCTGAAGGATTTAATTTTCATTCCCCTTGGTGTTTAATGCGCATTTTTTTTTTAATTCCAGTGCCGCTACATCCGAGGAGGAGAGACAGCAAATGCAAGAAGTTGGACAATTTCATCTTGGCGATATGGTGAATGTTTTTCGACACGGTTCCCTCGTTATGCAACATTTAGGCGAATCGAGTACACCAACGCAGGGTTGCGTTCTCTTTGGAACAATAAGCGGTGCTATTGGCCTCGTCACTCAAATTCCCGCTGGTTTTTATGAATTTCTACGCAATATGGAGGATCGTTTGACTTCCGTCATTAAAAGCGTTGGTAAAATTGAGCACAGCTTCTGGCGTAGTTTCAATACAGATTTGAAAATTGAGCAATGCGAAGGATTTATAGATGGCGATTTAGTTGAGAGCTTCCTTGATCTTAATCACGATAAAATGTCCGAAGTCGCTCTTGGATTGATGGTAATGAAAATATAGAAATTACAAATTTAAACTTACAATTAAGGCTCAAAATCAAAAACAATAAATTAAGGTTTTAAATTAGAACATAAAATCAAAACCAAAAATTAGAACATAAAATCAAAACCAAAAATTAAGACTTAAAATCAAAACAAAAAAATAAGACATAAAGTCAAAACAAAAAATTAAGACCTAAAATTAAAACATTAAATTTAAAATTAAATCAGAATTACCAAAAACCTTCAATGTTTTCTACTTCTTTTTAAATAATTTAATTCTTCAAAAACTATGATAAAAATATTACTTATAAATTATTTAAAGAACAAAGATGAATTTTAAAAGGTTTTAAATATCTTAAAATTTCAATTTTTAAATAATTTAATTTGTAATTTTAAAGAACTCAGATTTTTTAAAAAAATTCCAATCATTCAAATTCTTGTAAAGTTCTATTTTTTAGTTATTTATTATTTTTCAATTATTTATTATATTTTGGTTACTTTTTTGATATACATTTAATTAATTATTAAAAATAATGGATTTAAAGCAGAATTTTAGCTAAAAACTCTAAAAAAAATTGAATTTTGGAGAAGTTACAAATGATTGAAAAAATTTAATTACTTTCAAAATTAATAAAATTCTCTACGAAAATTCAATGACGTTTAAAAAAAATTTTAATTCTAGTTAAAATTCCAATTATCTTTATACAGAATAATATTCTCTCAGAAATTCAATGATTTTCAATATTTATCGAATTTTAACGAAAATTTCCGAAAGAATTATTTAAAATTATTATTCCAAAATTATATAAAGATTTGTTGATAAAATTCTTTATGAGAATTCAATTTTAAGAAAAATTCAATTATTCAATAAATTATCTAATTTTGTACTTAAATAATTGAATCCTCATAGAATTTTCTAATAAAAATTGATTTAATAATTAATTTTAGTTAGAATTCCAGACAATAATTGATTATTAAAAAGAAATATAACATGAATATTTGCAAATAATTGAATTTTGAGAAAGTTTCAAATTAAAATGTTTAAAAATTTGAAATTTTCATTTCTTCAACTTTATTAAATTAAAATTAGAATTTAATTTGTTTTTAAAATTATCTTTAAGTTTTTATTTTTTTAAATATATTTAATTGCAGAATTTCCAAATAATCGAAATTTAGTAGAATTTTCAAAAAATTTTTCCAATTAAAAGTTTTTTAATATTTACTATTAGAGTTTTTAAATTTCTACTATTTTAATAAAATTTTGCAAAAGAATTCAATTAGTTGATACAAAATTTTGATAAAATTCTACGAAAATAATTTATTTCTGTCATAAATAATACAAATTTCACAGGGTTTTAATTATTAACAATTTTTTTTATAAATTTGTTCGCAATAATTTAATTATTTTCATGGAAAATAATACAATTTTTTGCAGGAATTCAAATATTTTGATAATAAATGGTAAAATTCTTTATAGGAATTAAATTATTTTCATGCATAACAAAATTGTTATTGTTTTTACTTTTTAAAACTTTTATCGCTGAATTTTAATTATTTTCAATACAATTTTAATCGAATTCCTCGAAAAATGTAATTATTCTTAAAAAATTTATCAAAATTTACCGAAAGAATTCAATTATTTAAAAATTTGGTGATAAAATTCATGCGATTTCTATTTTTCGAAATTTTCAATTATTCAATAAATTTATTTTTTTATTTAAATAATTGAATTTTCGTAAAATTTTCTCAATAATTTATTTAAAAAATGATTTTCTGTTAAAATCACAGATAATAATGATCTTAATATTCATTTATTATCTAAAATTGTAACTGAAGTTAATTTTGAAATCAATTTTTATGAAAAAATTCAATTATTTATGTACAACTATAAATAATTTATTCAGTAATTCAATTCAATAAAAAATTCTATCAACGATTAAATAATTCAATTCTTTTGAAGAATTGTAGTAAAAGTTTAAGCATAATTATATTCTTCGAGGAATTTAAATAAAACTGTTTTAAAAATAATTCAAATTCTGCTATGAGTTTTATCTTTTATGAAAATAATAATTGAATTCATAAAGGAAATTTTTTTTATTCATAAAAATAATTGAATCTCTGTAAAAAAAATTTACTATTTTTGAAAATAATAATTGAATCTTAGTAAACAAATGTAATTATTTATAAAAATAATTGAATTCTTGCGAAAAAGTTTATAAAAGAATTTTAAATAATAATTAAAGTTATTAAAAGTATTAAAATATTAATAGTCATAGAATTGAGAAATTTTGTTTTGAAAAATAATTGAAATTTTGTCACGACTTTTAGTAAAATTTTGAAAAAAAATTAATTTTTTGCGAAGAATTTAATTACTTTTAAAAATAATTGTATTCCTATCGTAAATATTTTTATTTATAAAAAATATTTTAATTTTGCAAAGAATTTTACTGAAATTCATGAAAATTTTATGGACTACAAAAATTATCGAATTTCTGTATTATTAGTTTTCTGTATTTATTTTTGTTTATTATTTATTTTTCTGTATTTTATTATTTTTGAAAATAATTGAGTCTTTGTATAAAATTTTGTCATTAATGAAAATAATTGAATTTTTGCTAAGAAATTTATCAAATAAATTTGTAAATTGCTTCGAGTTTTATTAGATTTTTTAAAAATAATTTGAATTTTTTTTTGGAAAATTCTCTATGAAAATTTAATTTGAAAAAACATTGAATTATTCAATAAACTATTTATTTTTATATTTAAATAATAGAATTCTCATGGAATTTTCTAATAAAAATTAAATTAGAAATTAATTTCACTTAAAATTTTCGATAATAACTAATTACATATTAAAAGCATTAGAGTTTGAATTTTTAGAAAAAAATTGAATTTCGAAATGGTTTTAGTGCAGATTTTTAGTTACGAAAATTCTAGAAATTAATAATTGAATTAAAATGATGAAAATAATGTTAAATACCTTTAAAGTATCAATATTATTATAAAACGAAATAATGATATTATTTCTCAAAATTAAATTTAAAAAACATTACTTAAACATTACGTTCCTAATTAACTAAAAAAAACATTACAAACTTAATTTAAAAACTAATTCGATATAAATTTTGAGCAAAAAAAAAAAATCTTTTTAAAATTGTAATTCAATTTTTCAGATTGACGACGGCAGTGGAATGAAAAAAGAAGCTACAGTTGATGATTTGGTCAAAATTGTCGAAGACTTAACAAGGATACACTAAAATAAGGGAATAATAAAAAGTGTTTCGTGATTTGGACATTTTTTTCTACTTCAGTGCAAAACAGATGCAATTTTGATAATGCATCAATTCTAAGCTCTTTCAGAATTTAGAACTCATTTGTAAAAAAACGCGGTATTACAAATAAAATTTCAGCCCGAGTTCCAGTTTCATGAAAGTAGTGCTCGATTATTATTAATAATATAAAAATTATTATTATTATTATTATTATTAAGCGAAAATAATTAGCGTAGAAAGTGAAAAGAAAAATATTTCTGTATTTAATACACCTACGTAAACGGTGTTTATTTCGTTTTATTTTTTTTTATATAGTATTCTTTTTCTTAGACAGAGAGATAGAGAGAAAGAGAGTGAGAAGAAGAATGAGTGTGTGTGAGAGAGAGAGAGAGAGAGAGAGAGAGATATATGTACAGGTTTGTAAATTATACATTTTTAAAAAGAGAAAATGAGAAATTTCATTTATTTCCTTTTGATTAAAACGAAAAGTTGTTTTAACCTTTTATCTCTTGGGATTTGTTTTTTGTGAGATTTTTCGATTTTTCGAAAATCCACTTTCGAAGTTCCTCGATTCCTTGGCCGGTGACACTGCTTGTTTCGATGATGGTGATATTTTGCGGTGTTTCACGTTGAAGGCGCGTCATGTGAAGAACGAGGAGTGCTTCGTTGCGCATTTGCCGATAGGAGAGATCCATTTTCGATAAAACTAAAGCAAACGACGCTTTGGCTAATTTTGGATTCACCAATAGTGAATAGAGTAAAATTCCCACCGCGCTTATTTGACAGAGATTACTTGCGTCCATTACGTAGATTATTTTATGCACCTGAAATACAAGTATTAGTTCACTAGGGTTTTAGTTTGAATAACAGATATTGAAATTAGGGAATAAAATAATTTTTTTTTTACAGGAAGTAGTCTTTTTAACAGATTTTGTTTAGTTTATTTGTTTTTATTTGTTTTTATTTATTTTCATTTATTTTATTTATTTTCATTTATTTTATTTATTTTAATTTATTTTATTTATTTTCATTTATTTTATTTATTTTCATTTATTTTATTTATTTTCATTTATTTTCATTTATTTTCTTTATTTTCTTTATTTTATTACTTGTTAGCTAGTTATTTTTTCTACAAGAATAGAAATAAAATACCCCTTCCAAGTAATATTTCCACAAAGGAGCCATGTGACCGCCAATTTCTCTGATAATTATTCCAGATTGTTGTTGTGCCGACTCTTTTTTAACGAGAAATAAATTCACTCCATTCGTGGCAATTGTTTGCGTTGCATCGTCAACTATATCGCCTTGAAGTCGTTTCATTAGTAATGTTTTTCCAGATTTTACTGGACCCAAACATAAACACATTTTTTTCTATGATTAAAAAAATTTTTAAATATGTATTTTTTAAAATAATTTTTTTATATTTATTTATTTTTTTTTATTTTTTTTATTTTTTAAATAATCCGTTTTTTACTCGCGATGCAATGAGAGAAAGCTACTTGCTCACAGGATACGAGTAAACAACTTCGTAGACGCTTAGCAACCGAAGATTTTTATAAATAGAAGCGCAAAATAATTAATAACGAGCCTATTTTAAAAGTAGTAGAAAAAAAGTTTTTTTTAAAAAAAAATCGTAAATTGGGAAATTTAATTACATTTTATATGTATTATTATTATTACTAAATAAAAAATAAAGTAGAAAAATTGTTATTATAATTAATTTAAAAAAAGTACACACTTAAAATTTTTTAATAAAATTAAATTTTTCTAATTTTTTTTTTAAATTCTCATAAATAAGATTTATGACATAATTGATATTTCTTTCGATTTTATTACAAATAATTGAATAATTACTGATTATTCTACTGTTAAAAATTGTAATAAAATTCTTTGCAAGAATAAATAGTAAAGAAAATAAATAAAAAAAAATAATAATAATAATAATAATATTAATAAATAATAATAATAATAATATTAATAAATAATAATAATAATAATAATAATAATAATAATAATAATAATAATAATAATATTAATAAATAATAATAATAATAATAATAATAATAATATTAATAAATAATAATAAATAATAAATAAATAGTAAAATTCTTTGCAGAAATTCAATTATTATTGCAATAGAATATTTTAAGAAAATTAAAAAATCAAATTTTAAAATATAATTACAGACAGACAAGAATATTTTTTCTTAATTATTTTTTCTTAATGACTTTTCATAATTTTTTTCCTAAAAAATCAAATGTTTTAAAATTTACCATTAAATTTCCCAAAAAAATTCAATTCTTTTAAAACAAAAATGACGAAATTGTCAAAATTCTACATAAATATTCAATTATTTTCTAAAATAATGAAAATTTATACCAGGAATTGAATTATTAAAAACAGAATTTGCATAATTTTTTTCCAAAAAAAATTCAATTGTCTAAAACATTTTATAAACTTTTCTTTGTAATAATTCAATTATTTTCATAAATATTAAAACTAATAACAGAATTTAAATTATTTTTTATACAATATCAGTGCTCGAAGCAGTGAAAGTATTAAAAAAGACGGACTTTACGAACCAAAAATTAAAAATTACGGACCAACTGACAAAAATAGAATCAGATCGATTATTTTTAATAATTTTCGAAAAAGTTCTTTGACAATTTTCAAATACACTTCTTTACTTATTAGTTAAATTCTTTCATTAAATAAATATTAGAAAATAGAAAATGCTATATTGCTTTTAATATTCAATGATTATCTGAAGTTTTAACTGAAATTCATTTTTATGAAATCAAATTCAATTTTTATTAGAATATTCTACTAGAATTCAATTATTTAAATAAAAATAAAACGCAATTAAACAATTTATTGAAGAATTGAACGTTTCTTAAACTTCAATTCCCATAAAAAATTGTTATCAACAAATTATCAAATACTTGAATTCTATTAACGAATTTTAATAAAGTTTTTACGAATACTTCCATTTTTAGAGAAATTCGATTAAAATTGTATTAAAAATAATTGAAATTTTGCATTGAATTTTATTATTTATGAAAATAATTGAATTCTTGCGAAGAATTTTATCAAAAATTTTCAAAAATAATTAAATCATGTAAAAAATTAACAAGAATTCAATTATTTTAAAAAATTTTAATAAAATTCTCCGCATAAATTAAAAATAACAAAATTTTTAGCAGATCTTTAATTACTTTCAGAAATTTTAATAAAATTTTTCGCAAGAATTTAAATATTTTTGTAAAATAATAAAAATTTTTGCAAGGAATCAATTATTTTTAACAGTCTTTATAAATTTTTTCGCAAGAATTCAATTATTTTAAAAAATATTAGAATTTTAGCAGAAATTCAAACATTTTAAAAAGTTTTTATAAAACTTTTTTTGCTAGAAATTCTATTATTTTTAAGACAATTTTAAAAAAATTTCTCAAAATCAATTATTTTTATATAATCTAAGATTTTAACTGAAATCTATTTTTAAATCAATGTTTATGAGAAAATTCTGCCAGAATTCAATTATTTAAATACAAAAATAAATAATTTATTGAATAAATGAATATTTCTTGGAATTCAATTCCTATTAAAAATTTTATCAACAAATTTTTAAACAATTGAATTCTTTGGACAAATTTTAATAAAATTTTTAAGAATTTTTTCGAGGAATTCGATTAAAATTCTATTAAAATAATTGAATTTCTAAAAAGAATTTTATTATTTACGAAAATAATTGAATCGCGGTAAAATTTTATTAATTATGAATATAGTTGAATGATTGCGAAGAAATTTATAAAAAAAAAATTGTTATTAATGAAATTCTTGTGAAATTTTTATTATTTTTTGAAAATAATTAAAAGTTTTTGTAGAATTTTATTAAATTTCTTTTTAAAAAATTAAATTTTTTTTGGTAAATTTAATAAAAATGGTAGATATTGAACAATATTTAATTTTTGTGAAGAATATTATTACTTTTGAAAATAATTCAAATTTTGCAATGGATTTTATTAAAATTTTTGAAAATATTTGTATTTTATTACTTTAGAAAATAATTGAATTCGTGTGATAAATATTGTTAATTATGAAAATAATTGAAATTTTTAAATAAATTTTAATAACATTTTTAAAAATAATTGAATTTTGTTGAAGAATTTTGCTATTTATTTATAGAGGTAATTGAAATGTTGACGTTTTTTTAGTTTTTTTTTTTTTTTGAAAATATATGAATTTCGGAGAAGAATTTTAATATTTATCTGAAAATAATTGAAATTTTGACGAGAATTTAAAAAACTTTTTGAACATAATTAAATTTTTGCTTTATTACTTTTAAAAATAATTGTATTTCTGCAATCATTTGTAATTTCTCTAAAATTCTCCAAATTATATCGTACAATTTACGAGCCAAGCAATATTTATCGAATTCCCGAAAAAAGTAATTATTCTTAAAAATGTTACTAAAATTCGTCTAAGGAATTCAACTATTTTAAAATTTCTTGATAAAATTATGTATCCAAATCCAATTTTTTTATTAATATTCAATTATTCAATAAATATATTTCAATTTAAATGATTGTATTTAAATAATTGGATTGTCCTTTAATTTTCTAACAATAATTGATTAAAAAAATAATTTTAGTTAGTTTTCGATAATAATTGAATTTTGTAAAAGTTTCAAATTAAAATCTTTGGAAATCGGAACTTTTCATCCTTTTACTTAAAACTTTTATGGAACTAATTTTTTTGAAACGCTTGATTTAAATTTTTTTAAAACTAATTTTAATTTCCTAAACTTTCTATTAAAAAGAAATTGAATTTAAATTTTAGACTACTATTGAAATTCTTGAAAATAATCGAGAAAAGTTAGCGGCATTTATTTGGAAAATAATTTTCTTCAAATGTTAATTGGAAAGTTTTGAAATAATTAAAATTTCTTAAAATTCTTAAGAAAAATACTTTTATAAATAGTAAAATTCTTGGGAGAAATTCAATTATTATTACCGATTTCTTTTAAACTTTGTAGTATTACATTTTTTGGTCTAAAGTTTCAGAAAATCAGTTTTTTAAGTAAAATCAATTATTTATTTAAAAGTTACAATTGGTAAAAAATTTTTAAATTGCCATATCTTTTAAACGGTTCAAGATAATTGAGTTTAGTTTTTTTGTGAAAATTCATAAATACGAGACGTTTCAAATATGTTCTTAGTATTTTTTCTTAGTTTGTTAATTAAAAAAGATATTTAAGTAAATAAAAATAACTTTCGAGCCGTAACTGAAAATTAAATGACTTAGGAACCAAAAAATTTCTTACTTTGCATACTTTTATATTCCGAAGAAAAAATGTTTTCGTTTTTCAATCACTTAATATTTAAACAATAATTCGTTTGTTTACAATTATTTTCCAGCTCAATTAATAAAAAATCATTTTTTAAAAATGTTTGTTAATTTCCGTTATTTACTAAATTTTCAATTAAAATTATTAAAAAAAAACATTATTTTCAAAACAATTTTTAAAAAACTCGTCCAAAAAATTTAATTATTCATAAAAACTATAATAAAAATTTAAAAAATTTTGACTTATTAACTATTGAATTTTTTTTAGACAAAAATATATTAATTCTTTTCTAACTCGTACCTTGAGTTCGCGAACAAAGCATATAAACAATAGTAAAACGTAAATAGCAAAAATTAAAATTTACGTTTTACGACTTTTAACGCCCGTTCATCGTCAACTAAATTTAATTTTCATTCCTAAAAGATGTAAAGTCAATAGTTGAAAGTAACAATTTGAATTTATCAACTCTTCATCGTTCAAGTAACCACAAATTTTTTCAAAAATCAACAATGGAAATTTGATATTTTTAAAATTTTGATAAATTTGTTCCATTTTTCTCAATCGCCATAAAGATCTCTCGAAATTCCTCGTCAAATGCTGCTCATAGATGGGAAATTCTTTCTCATAATTTCTCAAACGAAATTCTTGTTCAATCTCTCTATTTCTAGCTAAAGCGGTCAATTTCTCAAGATCACTGGTCAAATAATCATAATAAAAAATTCTTCCATTTTTACAAATTTTCCTTTTCTTTAAAACAACTATTTCCTCTCTACATTTCTTGTAAAATATCCTAATTTTCTTATCACTTAAACATTGAATATTTTCCGAACTAACAAATTCTTTATTCTCCATCATTTTAACAATTATTGCCACTAAAATTTGAATTATCGGCGTTTTATCATATCTCTCTAAAAGATCGTCTTTCAGGACAAATTCCAATAGACAATAATTATCATTACTTGGTTGATTGACACTGACACCGCGTTCAATAGCGAGTAAAAATATTTTACAATTATCATCGCCGGCAAAACGACATAAATCATATAATTCATTTTCGTTGGCGAAAAATTTAACATAGTAATCGGTACCTAATTTTTTCATTGTCTGAATGATTTTGTGATATTTTCTTCTTCCCAAGTCACGTAGAGGAATGACGTGATGACGTTGAAAAGTCTCATCAGTTATGGAATGAAATCGAGCGCCATTTTTCACTAAAATCGGTACCATTTTTGTACTATACAATGTAGCCAGGTACAATGGTTTATCGTAAAAATTCGAACCATAATTCAAATCGACGCCATGCTGAATGGCTATTTTCAGCATTGTCTTATTACCCCATGTGATGATTAAATTCAGCATTGTATCATCAAAGTATGGATGCTTATCGTAGAGGTGATCGATTGGTGAGATGTCTAAAACCATTTTAAATCCCTCCTTACCGATGGTGTAGGCAAAAAATAATAGTGTTGAAAATCCTAAACCAGTGTTTTTATCAAAAATATAATAATCGTCGAATTTATTCAGGAGAAATTTGATCAAATCCATGGGATCGTTTAGAGTGACATTGTAAATTTTACATGTGAGAAATAGTGCAATTTCAATTCTTCCCCTGTCTAAGGCACATTGTAGTGGGGTTTCGCCAAAATCGTCTTGTTTCTCAATGTCTGCTCCCAATTTCAAGAGGAATTCAACAATTGCTCTACGATTATATCCAATAGCTGAAGTTAGAAGGGTTCTACTTTCTTCTTTCACTACATCATTTACCTTTAGATTTGTCACTAAAAAACAAAATTCCAGGGTTGGTATCGAGTCACGAATTATGGCATCAAGAACAATTGAACGATGAATTTTACTTTCATAATCTTTGAGTTGTTTGTGCAAATTTCCCAAATCTTGTGATGATGAATTTTCGATAAAAAATTGTTCGACAATTTGAAAAAGTTCTGTGCAACATTCTTGAGCTAGATGCAAAATTTGTTTCCTTCTGCTTTCAGTTACCTTTGGAAAAAAAACGAAAGTTGGTAAACATTATTTATGTGTTAATTAAAAAAGTTCATTGCATTTAATTCCGAAAATCCCTTTTTTCAATGTCACGTAATAATATATTATATTTAATATATCATTATATTTAATATATTATATATTTAATATAATTAATTTTCTTTTTAAAATATTTAATTCGTCATATTTAATAAGAAATAAATAATATTTGGAATTGTTTAAATTTGATTCAAACTTTTAAAAAATGTTCGAAAATTAATTTTTTAATTTAACAAATAATCTTTTTAAATTTTTAAAGCTGCTTTATTGGATTTAAAAAGTTTGTTTATTTCTTGTCGCTAAAGAAAAGTAAGAAAGTTAAATTTTACTTCTTTTCCATATTCATTTTTTAGTTGTGTATTTCTGAATTCAAAACAAACATTTTTTTATTGCGAAAAAAAATAAAAAATAAAATAATAAAAAAAATAAATAAAATAATCTTTTAAATTTTTAAAGCTGCTTTATTGGATTTAAAAAGTTTATTTATTTCTTGTCGCTAAAGAAAAGCAAGAAAGTTAAATTTTACTTCCATTCCATATTCATTTTTTAGTTGAATGAATTCAAAACAAACATTTTTTTTATTACGAAACTTAAGAATTCAATTATTTTTAAAAAGTAACATAATTCTTCGCAAAAATCTAATTATGTTCGAAAATTGCCAAAAAATTCAAGTCAAAATTTAAATAATCTTTATAAATAACAAAATTTTTCACCAAAATTTCAATTATTTTTTATATCTACAAAATGTTTATGAAATTTCTCGAACAATGCAATTATTAAACAATTTTATTAAAAATGTTTAATAGAATTCAATTATTATTTAAAAATTTGTTGATAAAGTTCTTCATGACAATTCAATTTTAAAAAAAGTTCAATTATTTAATAAAATATTAAATATTATTATATTTTAGTTTTAGAGTTAAATAAATAAATTCTTGTAGAATTTTCAAATAAATAAATATTTTTCAATATGATATTCAATTATAATCCAAAATTTTTCTTGTAATTTATTTTTAATTCAATATTTATTTTAAAATTCTACAAGAAATCAATTCTTTAACTATAAAAATAAACAGTTTATTAAATAATTGAATTTTTTAATTTTTTTTAAACTAAATTTTCATAAAAAATTTTATCAAAATTTAATTACCATGTTTCTTATTATTACTATTACTATTATTATTATTATTATTATTATTATTATTATTATTATTATTATTATTATTATTATAACTATATTATTATTAATTTTCTTATTATTTATTGTCAAGAGACAAATTTAAAAAAAAACTTTAAAAATAATTTCATTTTTCGAGAAATTTGATAAAAAACTTGTATATTAAAAACAATTGAAATTCTGCCAAGAATATTATAAAAATTTTTGAAAAAAATTGAAAGAAATTTCGGAGAAAAATTTTATTATTTATAAAGAGAATTTAAATTTTGACAAGAATTTTTGTAAAATTTCAAACCTAATTGAATGTTTGCGAAGAATTATATTACGTGTGAAAATAATTGAATTCTTTAGACTAATTTTATTAAACTTTGAGTTTAAATAATTGAATTGTTTTGTGAAATTTTATTCAAATAGCAAACATTGAAAATAATTGAATTTTGAAAAATTTTTGAAATCAATTAAGTTTGCACGATGACTTTTATTAAAATTATTTTTAAGAAAATTCGAATTGTTTGATAAAGGAATTTCATTAAAATTTTTTAAAATAATTTAATTCTTTAAAGAATAAATAATAAAAGATGAAAAAAATAATTGAATTTCTGAGAAGAATTTTACTTATTCTTTTAAAAATAATTGAATTTCTCCACTAATATACGTATTTGCTTCAAAATTTAATTTCTTTTAGAGTTTTTAACTAAAATTCTTCTATAAATCCGATATTTTTAATAATCAAATATATATTAAAAAATTTAAACTATTTTAGAAGAAGTTTAGTTATTAAGGTTTCTTTAAAAATCTATGTTTTTAAATTTTTTAACGAAATTCATTTAAAATTGAAATTTTACAAATTTTGAAATGAAAATCTTTTCTAATTCATCTACTTATGAAAATTGTAAATACAATTCGTTTAAAATTGAATTCATTTTGAAATATTTAAGTAAAATTAATTTCATTTTTCGAGAAATTTGATGAAAGGTTTATATTTTAAAAATAATTGAAATTTTGCCAAGAATTCTATTAAAATTTTTGAAAATAATTGAATTTCGGAGAAAATTGTTATTATTTATAAAGGCAATTTAAAATTTAAATGAAAATTTTTAATTTTCGCAAGAATTTAAAAAATTTTTAAATATAAATGGATTTTTGCGAAGAATTATATTACTTTTGAATATAATTGAGTAGAATATTTAAATAGAAGAAGAATAAATAAATCAGTGTTTTTATATTTAAAACGTTCTGTTTTTAATTAAACTTTAAGTGTTTTAAAGCTTTTGGTAATTATCCAATAAAAAACATAAATTGTAAGTCATGTCTTACTTATGCCAATTATTAAAATTTGTTGAAAAATATATTAAATTGATTATTAAAAATAATGGATTTATAGAAGAATTTTAGTTAAAAATACTGAAACAAATTGAACTTTGAAGCAAATACGTATATTACTGGAGAAATTCAATTATTTTTTTATCTTTTATTATTTATTCTTCAAAGAATTAAACTATTTTTCAAAAATTTTAATGAAATTCTTTTGTAAAATTCAATTTTTCGAATTAATTTTAATAAAATTCTTCGTAGAAATTTAATTGATTTCAAAAATGTTTCAAAATTAAATTATTATCAATGCTTGCTATTTGAATAAAATTTCACGAAACAATTCAATTGTTTAAACCGAAATTTCAATAAAATTAGTCTGAAGAATTAAAATTATTTTCAAACCTAATATACTTCCTTGCAAAAATCCAATTATGTTTGAAAATTTACAAAAATTCTTGTCCAAATTTAAATTGTCTTTGTAAATAATAATAAAATAATAATATTAATAAAATTTTTCTCTGAAATTAAATTATTTTCGAAAAATTTTAATAAAATTCTTTGTCAGAATTTCAAATTACTTTTAATATACAATATTTTCATCGAATTTCTCGAAAAATGTAATTGTTAAATTTTTTTTAAATTTGTCTCTTGACAAAAAGGAATAAAAAAAACATAATAATTAAATTTTGATAAATTTTTTTATGAACATTCAAATTTGAAGAAACAATCTATTATTTAATAAATTGTTTATTATTACAGTTAATTTAATTTCTTGTAGAGTTTTCTAGTAAATATTGATTTAAAATTAAATTTCAGTTAAAATTATGAATTATAATTAAATATCGCATATTTCCAAGGTTTTTTCAAATTTTTATAAAATTTCCTGACATTTCTAGATTTTCCAAGGTTCCAGAGGCTGTTTTCGGCACTCGCCCCGAGTTAACTCCGGGTTAATGGTGATTGGTTAGGCCAACAGAATGTTTTTCACGATTGGATAATACTTAACTCGGGGTTAACCCTGGGTGAGTGCCGAAAACAGCCAGAGGTTGCGTGCGGCAACCCTGTTTTGGTACTTTATTTTGACATTTAAAAAAGTAAACCAAATAAACATCATGCAGTTGTACTTAAATTTTGGAGGTTATATTTTGACATTCCAACGATTCTGAGTTTTTGACACATTCGCAATTAAATGGCTATTTAAAATTATTTAGTTTGGGATAAATTTTATGCTCCACACTTATTTTTTTAAATGTCAAAATTCAACTAAAGAACGTGAAAAATTGTTTAATTAAATAAACATTTAGAAAATAAAATTTTTTATATACAATTTTTAAAGAAAAACTTTCAAACTTACCATTATTTTGGAAACAAATTTTTATGTCCGTTCGTGTTTAACTTATTTCATTGTGGCAAAGAAGAAAAAAAAATTATATACATTTCCGCATTTCCAAATGGTTTTTTAATACACATGCAATAAATGAAATTTAATGTATAAATAATGAGTATTTTAATAAATATGACAAATATGACATATTTTCTGAGAAAAAAAAAGAAAATTTGTCTACGAAAGATGTAAATAAATAGAAAGAAAAAATCAGTGAACTGAATTTAATCTTCTAAAGCTCTATTCATTTGTCCATTTCCATTTATTATTTTTCTGGCTTTCTGGTCTTCTGGATCGATTCGGATTGAATGGCCGAATTCAGAAAGTTAGAATTGTAATTTGTAAAACTAGAAAATAAAAGAATGGCTTTGACGAATTGCTCCAAAATGTTACCGCGAATTGGTAAGTTGCTAATAAGAAAAAAGCAATATAAATTTGTTTCCCCATTTGCAATTTCGATTGAATTTTAACGAGACATGGACATCAATCGTCTTTGGTCGACATAACCTAGAAAATAGAAATAATTTTATTCAAAAAATATCAATATTAAAGACAAAAAATATTCAGAGACAGTTAATTAATTAATTTTGTGAATTCAATTTTTTTTCTTTCACATTGTATCTGTAATTTTTTAACATTAATTAACAAACTTAATGTTTTCTAGTAAAAATTCTAATGTGACATAATAATTGCACAGTGTTTTGAAATAAAAATTTTGTGTATATATAATATGAACACAACTTTATTTATGAATCGCAATTACCTAAATGATGCATTACGATAAAAATCAACGAACTAAGGATAAAAATTTCTTCTTCTTTTTCGAAATTTTAAATTTTTCTTACCTTTTTTACAGATGGAAATTTTTGATTCAAGTAACAAAAAATTAATAATACTGAAAAATTATTTTGTTATGGAAATTAATGGGAACTTTGATGGTGATGCAAAGTTGCAAATATTTAGGAAATAATTTTCTTTTTTGTTTCCTTACAGCCGGATTGAATTTGTCGCGGACAATTCAGGTTCCACTTTATGAAGCGATTCGCAGTAAATATTATTCCGTTAATAAAGAGGAATCAATGGAATGGAAGGATATTGGAGAGAGGGCTATTACGAGAATGTACTTCGGTGAACTTATTCGGGGTGTTGGAATTGCTTTGTCACATTTTTTCCGTGAACCAGCTACGATAAATTATCCCTTCGAGAAAGGACCCTTGAGTCCTCGATTTAGAGGCGAACACGCTCTTCGAAGGTAGAAATTCAAAATTCTGCCTTATTCTTTCATTTTTAAAAATGTTTTCAGGGTTCCCACGCTTTTACCCATTTCCTGACTTTTCCACGTTTTCCAGGTTAAAAGTGGAATTCTTCCAGTTTTTTAAAACTACATATATTATTGAATTAGAAATATTAAACAATCTTTTACGTCCGAGAAATAGTAATTATAGTGAAGGAGAATAAAACGAAAACATTCGGACAAATAGTTTTTTAAAAAATTAGTTTACTCCAACGTTTCGAAATCTAAATGATTTCCTCTTCAGGGAGTCTATAAAAATATAAAATAATTTTACAAAAAATATAAAATAATATACAACAATATAAACAATGTACAACAAAATATAAAAAAAAATAATATAATTAATAAAACATTCATTCATAAATAATAAAGATTTACAATAAGATCTTACCAAAAAATTAATAAATAAACATTCGTCAGCAAAAATAAAAAACAAAAGATAGATAGAAGTTGTTTAAAGATAGTTTTGATAGTTTAGATTTCGAAACGTTGGAGTAAACTAATTTTTTAAAAAACTATTTGTCCGAATGTTTTCGTTTTATTCTCCTTCACTATAATTGAATTAGAAAATTATTGAAAAACTCCAGAATTCAATTATTTTCAAAAGTAGCACAATTCTTCAATAAAAATCCAATTATGTTCCAAAATTATGCCAAAAATTCCCGTCTAAATTTAAATAATCTTTATAAACAATAAAATTTTTCTCCGAAATTCAATTATTTTCAAAAATTTTAATAAAGTTGATAAAAATCCAACTTAAAAAAAAGTTCAATTACTTAATAAAATATTTATTTTTAGAGTTAAAATGTTACATAAATGAATTCATCTCGTAGAATTTTTAAATAAATAAATATTTTTTAATATGATATTCAATTATAATTCATAATTTTAACTGAAATTTATTTTTAAATCAATATTTACTAGAAAACTCTACAAGAAATTAAATTAACTGTAATAATAAACAATTTATTAAATAATAGATTGTTTCTTCAAATTTGAATTTTCATAAAAAAAATTATCAAAATTCAATTATTATGTTTTTTTTTATTCCTTTTTGTCAAGAGACAAATTTAAAAAAAATTTAACAATTACATTTTTCGAGAAATTTGATGAAAACTTTGTATATTAAAAGTAATTTGAAATTCTGACAAAGAATTTTATTAAAATTTTTCAAAAATAATTGAATTTCAGAGAAAAATTTTATTATTATTATTATTTTATTATTATTTACAAAGACAATTTATATTTTGACAAGAATTTTTGTAAATTTTCAAACATAATTGGATTTTTGCAAGGAAGTATATTAGGTTTGAAAATAATTTAATTCTTCAGACTAATTTTATTGAAATTTCGGTTTGAATAATTGAATTGTTTCGTGAAATTTCATTCAAATAGCAAGCATTGATAATAATTTAATTTTGAAACATTTTTGAAATCAATTAAATTTCTACGATGAATTTTATTAAAATTAATTTGAAAAATTGAATTTTACAAAAGAATTTCATTAAAATTTTTGAAAATAGTTTAATTCTTTGAAGAATAAATAATAAAAGATAAAAAAATAATTGAATTTCTCCAATAATATGCGTATTTGCTTCAAAGTTCAATTTGTTTCAGTATTTTTAACTAAAATTCTTCTATAAATCCATTATTTTTAATAATCAATTTAATATATTTTTCAAAAAATTTTAATAATTGGCATAAGTAAGACTTGACTTACAATTTATATGTTTTTTATTGAATAATTACCAAAAGCTTTAAAACACTTAAAGTTTAATTAAAAACAGAACGTTTTAAATATAAAAACACTGATTTATTTATTTTTCTTTTATTTAAATATTTTATTCAATTATTTTCAAAAGTAATATAATTCTTCGCAAAAATCCATTTATATTTAAAATTTTTTTTAATTCTTGCGAAAATTAAAAATTTTCATTTAAATTTTAAATTGCCTTTATACATAAATAATAACAATTTTCTCCGAAATGAAATTATTTTCAAAAATTTTAATAGAATTCTTGGCAGAACTTCAATTATTTTTAAAACATAAACCTTTCATCAAATTTCTCGGAAAATGAAATCTAATTTTACTTAAATATTTTAAAATGAATTCAATTTTAAACGAATTGTATTTACAATTTTCATAAGTAGATGAATTAGAAAAGATTTTCATTTCAAAATTTGTAAAATTTCAATTTTAAATGAATTTCGTTAAAAAATTTAAAAACATAGATTTTTAAAAAACCTTAATAACTAAACTTCTTCTAAAATAGTTTAAAATTTTTAATGAATATTTAATTATTAAAAATATCGGATTTATAGAAGAATTTTAGTAAAAAACTCTAAAAGAAATTAAATTTTGAAGCAAATACGTATATTAGTGGAGAAATTCAATTATTTTTAAAAGAATAAGTAAAATTCTTCTCAGAAATTCAATTATTTTTTCCATCTTTTATTATTTATTCTTTAAAGAATTAAATTATTTTCAAAAATTGTAATGAAATTCGATTATATAACAATTCGAATTTTCTTAAAAATAATTTTAATAAAAATCTTCGTAGAAATTTTATTCATTTCAATAATTTTTCAAAATTCAATTATTTTCAATGTTTGCTATCTGAATAAAATTTCACAAAACAATTCAATTATTTAAACCAATAGTTTAATAAAATTAGTCTAAAGAATTTAATTATTTTCACACGTATATTATAATTTTTCGCAAAAATTCAATTATATTTGAAAATTTACAAAAATTCTTGTCAAAATTTAAATTCTCTTTATAAATAATTAAATTTTTCTCCGAAATTTGTTTCAATTTTTTTCAAAAATTTTAATAATATTCTTGGCAGAATTTCAATTATTTTTAATATACAAAATTTTCATCAAATTTCTCGAAAAATGAAATTATTTTTAAAGTTTTTTTTTTAAATTTGTCTCTTGACAATAAATAATAAGAAAATTAATAATAATAGTTATAATAATAAGAAACATAATAATTAAATGTTATAACATTTTTTATGAAAATGCAATTTTAATAAATATTCAATTACTTAATAAATTGTTTTTTAAATAGTTAAATATTTAATTTCTTGTAGAATTTTCTAATAAATGTGGATTTAAAAATAAATTTCAGTTAAAATTTTAAATTATAATTAAATATCATATTCAAAAATAATTATTTATTTGAAAATTCTACGAGAATTCATTTATTTAACTCTAAATATAAACATTTTATTAAATAATTTAACTTCATCAACAAATTTTTAAATAATAATTTGAATGCTTAAAAATTTTGTTTTTAAATAATTGTATTTTTCGAGAAATTTGATGGAAATTTTGTATATTAAAAATAATTGGAATTCTGTCAAGAATTTTATTAAAATTTCTGAAAATAATTAAATTCCGGAGAAAAATTTTATTATTTAAAAAGATAATTTGAATTTTGACCGGAATTTTTGTCAATTTTACAATACAATTGGATTTTTGTGAAGAATTACGTTACCTTTGAAAATAATTGAATTCTCTCAACCAATTTTATTAAAATTTCTTTTTAAATAATTGAATTGTTTTGTGAAATTTTTTTGAAAAAGTGTACATTGAAAATAATTGAAGTTTGAGAAATTTTTGAAATTAACTGAATTTCTACGAAGAATTTATTAAAATTATTTTTCAATAAATTGATTTGTCACATAAGAATTTCATTGGAATTTTTGAAAATAATTTAATTCTTTGAAGAATAAATAAAAAAAACTAATTGAATTTTTGAAAATCTTAATTTCTATATGAAAAAATAATAATGATTACATTTTTATTGAAAAATGAAGTTATTAATGTTTTGCAATAATTTTCTAATTAATATTAATTGTAGTTTTAAAAACCTGGAAATATTCCGTTTTTTAACCTGGAAATGCCAGGGAATTTGAAAAGGGTAAGAGCGTGGCAACTCTGGTACTTCATTTGGATCTAATTTATATTTCTCTTTTCCAACAATTATTCTCACAATTAACTTAGTAGTTAAGCGAGGAAAGTCATTTGTTTCAATGTCTCGAAATAAGAAAATATGGATTTAGGTTGAAATCTCAGTTACATAATTTTATTTAGTTCTAAAATGGGTCAATTTTTAGATACCCTTCTGGAGAGGAAAGATGTATTGCTTGTAAATTGTGCGAAGCAATTTGTCCCGCGCAGGCAATCACAATCGAGGCAGAAGAAAGAGCCGATGGATCGAGAAGAACGACGAGATACGACATTGATATGTCGAAATGTATCTATTGCGGATTTTGCCAGGAAGCCTGTCCTGTGGACGCAATCGTCGAAGTATGTTCTTCAACACTAAAACTTACTAATACAATTAGAAATTTTTAAAAATAATTGCTTCTCATTTAAAATAAAACTAAAATTTTTTTCTTAAATTCTGCTACAAAATTTTCATTAAAAATGAATTTTATATACTAATTAATTAAATCAATAGTAGGTAGTAAATTTATATTCAACGAAAATCGTTTTCTCAACAGGGTCCAAATTTTGAGTTCTCAACGGAAACGCACGAGGAAATGCTGTACAATAAAGAAAAATTGTTAAACAATGGCGACAAATGGGAATCGGAAATTGCTAACAATATTCAAGCAGATCACTTGTATCGCTAGTCGGCATTCTCTCCGAAAATGTTATTTGTATTGTATATGAAAAAAAACTTAGTAAATTTCATTAAAATAAATAAGTTATGTTTAATTTAAAAAGAAAATATATTTACCAAAAAAACAAATAAAATTGTAGAATATTACTTAATTTTAAAAATAGTCTTTCATTCACACATTCTTTTCGCTTATGTTTCTTTTTTTAAGAATAATACATAATTTAGATAAAATATACAATTTAATTTTTATATAAATAACATTAATAGGAACATGCAACGTTTGATGTTTAATTAGTTTAGAAAAACAGATATTAATTATATTGCAAAGATATCCAGCATCTTTAAACATTAACGATAACAATCCAAACAGAGACTTCTTTCCCCAGAATCGTATCTGTAAAAGAAAAATTACTTCTTTCTAAAAGTCGCAATAACATTCTAATAGTAGATAGACAATAATTTTAAAAAAATTCTTTAAAAATTAATGGACAACCGAATGATTAGAGAATGATTTACTTACAATTGTAGTAAACAATTTTGGCAAAAATTGCCTACACAATTTGCACATTCTGTGAGGCAAGAAGTGCACAAAATTTGATCACATCCGTTACATTTTGACTCGATGTCTATAACACGGCAACATCCACACAAAGTAACTGGAACTTTCTAAAAAAAAAATTTTTTTAAATTAAATATTCAACATTCTTTAAAATAAAGAAAACTTATTAAAAACCACAAACAGTTTTAAAAATAAATTTAAAAAAATATTCATTGTTCGTGCATTTAATTAAACTATTATAAAATGATCAGGGTTGCCACAAATATTTAATTTTAATTTTCCCTGATTTCCAAACTAAATTCTCACATTTTCCCTGAATATAAAATATTCTGATTAGATACTCAAAAAATGTCCTAAAATTTATTTAAAAATTTCCTTAACTGTAAAATTATTCAAAAACATCAATAACTAAATTTTTAAATAAGTAATTATTACTTTTCCACAGGAATTAAAATTCTTCAGAACATTCAAATTCAAACCTTTTTGAAACTCAACAATTTATAAGAATATTATTACAAAACATAAAGAATTCTTAATGTTCTGTTATAATTTAAATAACCATGAAATTTTTCAACAAAATTTAATTATTTACAAAAAACCTAATAAAATCCTTCGCGAGAATTCAATTATTTTTAAAAGTAGTAAATTTTCTCAAGTAATTCAATTATTTGAAAAAATTGTAATAAAATTCGTTGCAATAATTCAATTATTTTCATAAACAATAAATCGATTATTCTGTAATTTCATTTTTTAATCAATTTTTATTAGAAAATTCTAGAAAAATTCAGTTATTTGAATTGAAAAATAAATAATTTATTCAATAATTGAATGTTTGTTCAAATTGAATTCTAATAAAGAATTTCATCAACAAATTTTTAAATAATTGAATTCTTTTGACAAATTTTTAAAAAATTTTTAAAAATACTTACATTTTACGAGGAATTTGATTAAAATATTGCATCCAAAATTAATTAAAATCTTGCGATGAGTTTTATTATTCATGAAAATAATTTTAAAAAATTTCCAAAAATGTTATTAAAATTTTTCTAAAATAATTGAATTTCGATGAAGAATTTTACTATTTCTAAAAATAATTGAATTCTTGAAAAGAACTTTGTTAAATTTTTTTTAAATAATTGATTTATGCGACGAATTTTAAAAAAATCTTTTTAAATAGTTGATATTTTTCAAAAAATTTTATAAAATTTTGTATATTAAATAATTGAACTTACGTGAAAATTTTATTATTTATGAAAATAATTAAATTATTTCAAAGAAATTTATTAAAAATTTCATAAATTATTGAATTTCTGTGAAATTTTAACAAGAATTTTATTCAAGTTTTTAAATATATTTGAATTTTGAAAAAGAATCGTATTATTTATAAAAATAATTGAAATTTTGACAAGAATTAAAAAATTTTTTTTAAATAATTGAATATTAAAGAATTTTATTATCTATAAAGATAATTTAAATTTTGACAAAAATTTTTGAACATAATTGAATTTCTGCGAAGAATTTTATTACTTTTGAAAATAATTTAATTCTTCCAACGAATTTTATTCAAATTTATAAAAATAATTGAATTTCGGTGAAGAATTTTACTATTTCTAAAAATAATTGAATTCTTGAAAAGAACAATTGTTAAATTTTTTCAATAACTAAACTCTTGCGACTAATTTTATAAAATTCTTTTTAAATAATTAATATTTTTTGAAAAATTATTTCAAATTTTTTATATTAAATAATTGAATTCCTGTGAAAATTTTATTATTTATAAAAAATTTGGTTTATTAAGAAGAAATTTATCAAAAATTTTGTAAACTTTTTTGTAAATTTTTCCAAGAATTTTATTAAAGTTTTTAAAAATAATTGAATTTCGAAGAAGAATTGTATTATTTATAAAGATAATTGAAATTTTGACGAAAATTTTTAAACAAATTTTTAACATAATTGAATTTTGGAGAAGAATTTTTTTATTTTTAAATATATTATTGAAATTAGGACGAGAATTAAAAAAATTTTTGAATATAATTAAATTTCTGCGAAAACTGTTATTACTTTTGAAAATAATTGAATTTCTGTAATTATTTGTAACTTTTCCATAATGAAATTTTTTTAGTATTTTTAATTAAAATTCTTCTATCAATCTAGTATTTAAAAAAAAATTGTAAAAATTATTCATTACATAATTTATAAGTCATCATTTTATGATAGTTCTTTAAAAATTAAGTTATTTAAAAAGAAATTATTGTCTGAAATAGAAAAAAATCAAGGTTGTATATTTAAATTCGTGGTTATTTATATAGTTTACAAGGCAAACAAAGAAACATTAAAATTTAGAGTTTTTTCATGAATTTTTGAAATTCGATTTTTTCCAGTACTTTTACTAAAAATCCCTGATTTTTCCGACTTCCCTGAGCAATTTTACTTTTTCTGACTTCTCTGACCTGTGCCAACCCTGATGATCTATCAATATTTCAAATCTTGAAAAAATAATTTCAAAAATATGTTCACGTAACTTCGTCTCTTACAAATAGTAATTTTCACTTTCAATTTCACCCAAAAAATTTTCACTTTCAATTTCATTTTCAATCTAAACAAAATTGTTTACTTTCACTTTCAATCAAAAACATTTCCACTTTTACTCAAAAAGAATTTTTTTGAGAGAAAATGAAAATTTTTCCAGTCGAAGTTGCGTTAAATAAAATCATATTTGTGGTCTTTTAAATTCAATTTAGTTTTTTGTGACCTTTCTGAAAAAAAATTTTTTAAATGTAAAGTTTACTCGATTTTCAACGCCGGCTGTTTGTAGTTGTAAATTACTGTTGAGAAACATTTGCTTTAATTTGATTGCTGATTCCATTCTACCGTTTGATTGCAAGGTATTATTAATTTCAAGGCCCAAATTATCATCTGATGTATTCAAGGATTGAGTTTTTGACCCCTCTTTTAACAAATTCATGGTTTTATCTAGAAAAAGAAAATTAATAAATACGACAAAATAATTTCGTTCTTCTAATTATAATCAATTATTCAATAAATCGTGTGATAATTTCTCTGACGGGCGAATTAATCTAGTTTTTTTTTTATTTCATCAGTTACTTTCTTTTTGCAAATTTTTTAAAATTTATAAACTCACCATAAACATTTTGCATTTGTTTTTCCTTGAAAACTCCATTGTTAACCTCCTTTTGACCCACGTGTACTTTTAATTGTCGACCCAAGTCACAATCAAACGGACAGGCACGTTTCATTATGCCTCGTTAATTATTTTAACCAAATGATAAGAAAAGAAAAATTATGTTTCATAACTGAGATTTTATTTTCTAGCCATGTTTTTCTATTATTCACACCGGTTTTGTTATTTTTATTTTTTACGCAACTTATTTTGAAACTTTACGTCAGAGTGCGGAAACATGTCTGACAAGGTCTGTGTGAAAAAAAAGAAATTGCAAGCAAGGCGTTCATTTCAAAATGAATAGAGCTTTAGGATTCATTTTTTATTATCTGAAGTAAAAAACAGTTTTTTTTATTAATTACTTTTTAGTTTACATACTAAATAATTAATAAAAATTGTTTTCGACTTCAGTCGATTAAAAATGATTCTTTGATAAAGTTTTTTTTTTACATTTCGACTGCAGCGCTACGGATGTTGTGTCAATTTATTGAACTATAGCGCTATTCGAAGATGTTCTCCCCGTATTTAAAGAGTGTTTGAACTACTAACCTCATGTTTAACAATCTTGTTCATGAAAGCAAGCTGAAGCGTGTTAGCGTGCTCAAACCTGCAAAAAGGCTAAACGAGAGCGTCGTTCTCGGCATTGTTTTTTTATAACAGTTACTATGGTAACATTAAATATTCTAATCTTTACAGTGTATTTTCGAACATATAAAGTAGAAATAACTTAAAAATTGAGTTGTTATTGCAAAGTCCTTTTTACAGTAGTATTTAAAAATAAATTTACGTGTATTTAAAAGTAACCGAAAGTATTATAAAGTAAAAAAAAATGTTACCGAACTTCGATGACGAAGATGATCCTGGAGAGCCAAAAATTGCAGGAACATATCGAGTTGAACAACCAATAAATAATTTTAAACTAAGGTAAGAAAAGCATTTTTTTCTGTTTTCAAAACGACGCGACTATTTCGCCCGTCAACTGGCGAAGTAAGAATAGTTTATTTCGTTTGTCAGCGAAAATGCACAGCAATGAAAAACGGGCGATATAATAGAAATAGTTTATTTCGCCCGTCAGTAAAATGCATGAGAAATAAAGATATGCGAAATAAAAGAAATAGTTTATTTCGCCCGTCAGTGAAAATAAAAATTATTCAAATTTTTTTATAATAAATAAAGAAAATATATAATTTTTCATTGTCAAACGAAATTTTCTTACAAAACATAAATTTGTTTGTATAAAAAATGAAAAAATTGCGTGATCTTGATTTGTCAATTATTATTATTACAAGATTATATATATTTTTTTAAAAAATAAAAGAAAATTGAATAATTTCTCTTTCTCATTGATAATTATTTTGAAAATATTCACATTTTTCATTAAAAATAGTAATACATTTAAGAAAGAAATTACAAACATGAGTTAATTGAGCCAAAACATTTAGTATCATCTACATCTAAAGAAGCAAAATTTTATTAAAAATTATGTTTAAAAAAAAGAAATTATTCTAATTTTTAAAAATAACATTTAACATTTTGTTAAATAATTTTCGAATTTTGTTACAAATATAAGAAACTAGAAATTCGATTGGTCAGACAAAATGTTGCACAGCGAAACACAAACCAAATAATTAATTCTTACTATTTATTAATCAATGCTAATTAAAGAAACAATATTTTGATTTTGTCAATAAAATTGTGATAAGAAAATTAAAAACATGCAAAAAAATACTACAAATTTTGTAAAAACAATATGATTGGCAAAATTAATTACAATATGCAAGTTTTTAGAAAAATGTTGATGGAAAAATATAAATAGTTCAAATGAATTTATTTTTTTCTTCTATTTAAAATAAACAATTTTAAATAAAGAAAAAGAAATTATGCAATTTCTAAAAAAACTGAAATTTATTTATTTTCAGAAAGTTAAACAATTAAATCTTATTAAAGAAATTCTTTAAATAAAATTAAATTTTATTTTTTTCTTAAAACATGTGAATATATAATACAATAATTATCGATAAAACATGTATAGAAACAACGAATTTTCAATTTATAGTAGCAAACGATACGCGCGCCAGCGCGCGGAACTTAGTATTCAATATGATACTGTTATACAAATAACAAATTTTTTTATTAACAAACATAAATTTTTTAAATAATTTCATATTCAAAATTAAAAACAATAACTTAAGTTTATATTTTCAAAAATTTTAATGAAATTTCACGAAAGAATTCCAATATTTCCTAAAATTTTAACAAATCTTTCTAAATAATTCGTAAAAATTATATTATTTTTATAAATAGTAAAATTTTTCTCAAGAATTTAATTATTTTTAATACAATTTTAATAAAATTCTTCTCCATAAAATTTCAATTATTTTAAAAATGTTTAATTAAAATTATTAAAGAAATTCCATTTTTTGACAAAAAATTCAAAGACATTCTGCAAAAAGAATTTAATTACAATATATTTTAAAAAATTTAAACGAAATTCTCCTTGAGAAATTAGTTATTCTCATAGTATACAATTTTTATCGTAGTGTCAGTCCGCAGTACAAACATATAGCATAACAAACATTATGATTATTAAATGGAAATTATAATAATTTATATTATTTATTTCCAAAAAATCAGAATTTTATTGAAAGTCCTGATTGAAAAGTTAAGAAAAGAAATTTTTCAAATTTTTTACCTTTTTCTCAATACAATTTAACATTCTGTAAAATAATTAAAAAATTTTTTTAATAACAAATAAAGAAAATTTTAAAAACTTTTTTTTTGTATAAAAAATGAAAGAAGTTATTAATCAATACATATTAAAAAAATAATATTTCTGATTTTGTTAAAAAAAATACTACAAATTTTGTAAAATACTTCAAATTACTTTATTTTTCCTTCAATTTTAAATAAAGAAAAAGAAATTATTTAAATATTTTTAATTAATTTCTAGATAAAACTTAAAATAAATTCATTTTTAGAAGGTTAAAAAATTAAATCTTTTTAAAGAAATTCTTCAAATGAAATTAAATATTTTGTTTTTTAATAATTATATGAGAAAGTACACGAGCTTTTTTAGCTAGTAAAATATAAAATATTTTTATGTACAGAAAAAAATAAAAATTGTAATTATGAAATACACAAATTCTTCCTACACATTTTTTTTTTTATTAATTTAAAATAGAAAAAATTTGTTAAAAATTGTAATTAAAAAATAAAAATTTCATAACTTTTTATTTCAAAAGAAACTAATAATTTAAAACAAATAAACAAAATATAATTATAAAATTTATAAATCAAATATTATTTATTATCAAGAAAAATGTGTTTTCAAAACGAAAAAAACAAAAGCATATACAAAAACTAACTTCATACTGCGAACGGACAGAATGAAAAACCACAGACTTTAATAAAGTTAGTTGTATGAAAACTTCAGAGCAAAATAAGTTATTTTTACAAAATTTAAAGACAATACTAAATATTTATAAGTTCTATTTATTTTCATATTTACATAATATTAAATTGATTATGTCTTGGTCCTTTTGATTCTAAATGTTTTAAATCCCCATTTTAAGGAAAAAAATTCCCCTTTTTTAAGGATAAAAGATGATGCCTGTTCTTATAAATTTTTTGATATTTGGAAATTTTAAAAAGAATTTGAAGAGCTAAAGAAGAATTATTAGGCCAGAAATTACAAACATTTGATATACCGGCTGTTTTTCCAAAGTTGCAATAACAGTTTGATTTCTTATAAATTCTTTCAAAAGTACATATTTCCTCAGCACCTAAAAAACATTTAAAACTAAGTTATTTACAAAACAAGAAACACGCCTGAATTAAAAATGGAAAATCTTGTTTCAGAATTAAAATATCTCAGCAAAAGTCACCAATATACGATCTTTTTGATGACCCTCGTGAAACTCTAGACGCAAATTTCCTAGAAGAAGAAGAATACACATTCTCATGGCAGGAGAAAGTCTTTAGTCCTTTTGAAATTAAATATTTTAGCGAGGAAAAAAATTGTATTACCGATATACAAAAAGATTATCATAAAAAAATTACTGACGATGATGTTGAAGGTACACGGTTGTATACAAAAATTAATGAAGATTCCTACTATCCGGATAATTCGTTATTTACAAGACCATTCACTTCTCCCTTGGCCCTTAAAAATGAACGTGCCATGCCTTGTCTGAGAAATCGTAAACCATTTAGCCAGAGATATAACAAAAAAGTTATTGACGAGAAACCAGACGACGATAGACTACGTACCAATCATTACTTTTACGAGGAACGTGAAGTTATGTACATTTTAGCCGATGTCAGTCCAAAGAATGAGGAACCAAGTAATTCGAAAGATTCCGAAAATTTACTCTGTACAGTGACTTACGACAGGGCACATAAACTTTTAACAGTTGATCCTGATTTTTCAAATGAAGGATACTATAGAATTTTTGGTACCGGAATGGGTTATGATTATTGGATTTCACATGAGTCGTGCACCACAACCGAAGACGATGAGGAAAATATTATCAAAACACTAAAACAGGTTGGTAATTTTACTTCTTTGCTTTTTCCCAACTAAAAACTTAACATGTTAAAAGTGAAAGATTTATATTAAAAATTTTAAAATATAAATTTCTTTAAATTGATGAATTTAAATGATGAATTTTTACAGGACTTTCAGAAGGTACAAAATTTTAAAGAATTCAAAATAAATCCAAAACTTGAACTAGTGCCTTTAAATACTTTTCGGATTATTCTGAATCTAGAGATATTATCGGCACACGACTTCTCCTACGATTCACTTTTCATAACGTACTTTTTACACCTTCCGAAAAATTGGAGTACACCACGTCAAGAATCACTAGCTGGTCGAACTCAAAGATGTCGAATGAAGAAAAAAACAGCAAATTTTAGTTATATTATTGAAAATTGTTTGGATTTGGATCTAAAGAGTCTGAAGAAGAAAAACGAAGCACTCTCATGGCCGTATTTATTATTTACCGTTGCATCGTTAGACAATTGGGAAAGGTAATTATAAATAAAAGTTTTTTTAAATTTCAATTTACAAAAAAGGAATTTTTTAAATTATAAGAACAAACATTTTATCTTCAGATGGCGAATAGAGGGCTATGGTTCTTCAAGTCTTCCTCTAACAGCAGGATGTCATAATTTAAAAATTCACACGTGGCGACAGTCTGGCGGTTTTATTGATTCTCTCCGTTGGTTCTTCACTGGTGGAATTAACGAATCGGAAAACAATTTCAACATTCCTGACATAAATGAAGAAAGAAAAATTAATAGAAGAGATGAAAAGATTATTCCCAGCGGGTATATTAAAATAAGGACCAACATTGTTCATCAATCACAAATATTTACTAAAGATGGAAACTCGGGGAAAAATGTTTTTGATAAATTAAATTCTAATAATCTTATGATTAATGTCGAGGATGTTTTAGTTCAATTTCAAATAGCTAGAGAACGCATGATACGAGCAAAAAATTTCTCCTGACACGCATAATAATCAGAATTTTATTTTAGATTTTATTTTTAATTTTATTTTTTTTAAGTACGACTATTTTAGTTAAAAAAAACACTTTTCCCCTTGAAGTTTTAAGTGAAAAAATGGATTCGCTTTATATGACGTAACAAATCTCAATTTTTGGTGATAATTTAATATAAATAAAATATTGTTTATTTGTTTCATAATTATGTACTCCTTTATTTTTAATTTTTGTTTACTAGTTTTTTAAGTTTAAAGAAATTTAAAATTATTTGGCGCCCATTTTTTGGAGAAAATGTAATTCTCTATTAAAAAATAATTTTATTTGTAAATAAATAATTTTAGTGTACATTGTTTTTCATATATCTACATTTTTAAATAAAAAATCATTAAAAATATAAAAATTTTTCTTGAATTTTTTTCCAAACTTTCCAATCACCACGAATTTTAATGCAAAAGCAAAAATGTTTACTATTTTCGATCATTTAATTTTTGAAAAACTCTTTAAAAAGCTATAAAAATTATTTAACTGGTAATTTTAGTATAAAATTCCAGAAATTATTGAATTTAATTTTTGATTTATTTCAATTTGAATAATTATTCATGTCAACTGTTCAACTAACTGAATAATTATTTAAAAATTTTAATAAAATTATATTTGAAAGATCAATCAATCTATGAAGTAGTATAAGGAGGCCTCACTGCTGTGTTGAGTCCATGAAAAGTTGAAGCATGTTTTCCCGTTCCTCTTAAAACTAACGGAAATGTTGAACCTACCGGAAAAGTTTGGAACTAATACACACACTGACATAAGGTGTGTTAATACAGTTCCTACACATGAAACTCCCTTTGGAAATGGCTGTCGTCGCTTTTGTCAACAGTTAAACGTTTTTTTGTTGTGTTTTGTACAGTTTTAGGAATAATTATAATGAGTTGCTCTGTGAAAGGTTGTCAGACAAAATTTAATAAAGATAATAATGAGCGTCATTGGTTTGCAGCTAATACGGTAAGTTATAAATTAAATTTCTGAAACGTTTATTATTTTCTTCAAATTTGACGCACCGGCGCTCATTTTCAAAAATTATTTACAACTTTTATAGGAAATTCCACTTATTTTATTTGCCTATAAAGGTAAATTATTTTCTATGGTATTTTCGTAACATAAAATCTGTAAAAGAATTTTTTTCGATTTTTTTTAAAAAAGACGTTATTTCATACTCAGCGTGAACGCCAATTTCAGGGAGCTCAATAGTCCTTAATTTGAATATAAAATATAAAAGCAGAATGTAACGTTTTAAATTTTGTTTTAACAGATTGAAAGAAAGAAGCTGTGGGCTAACGTTATCGCACATTGTTGTAAAAATGTGAAGCGAATAATAGTGTGTGATCTGCACTTTGAGAAAAGTCATGTCATTACAGAAGATATTACAAAATTACCGGATGGTTCAGAATATAGGCTAAAAAGGAATCGACCTACATTGCAGCAAAATGCAGTTCCAAAATATTTTCTGGGTGTTCCATTGCTTATAAATATTTTCGAACAAGAAATGAATGACGACAATTTTCTTCAAGAAATTGACTTCGAAAAAATATGCAGAAATGTTAATAATATTCGACTGCCGTCTGTATATTGGTTTAGTCAGGCAACTGTAAATAGTATTAAAATAAATAAGTGGAGCGACAATCGAGACGTTATTAATACGCAAGTATTAGTAGAAGCAGACAAAACTGTACAAGTAAATATGTTTATTATTAAAATAATATGAAAGACACAATATTGCCGTTTGTAAGAATTTTCAATTTACTGAATTTATTCTTTTAGATTTCCATCGGAGGTAAAGCAGTGACATTGTTTTCATCACAGAGTATTAACAATGTCAGTGACATTGAAGGTTTATTGAACGTAGTAGATAAACTTCTTCCTTGTGTTGAATGTGATCAACCAAGGTGAATAATGGCACTATGTTTAAAGCATTTATTTTAGCAAAATTAATTAATTAAAAAAATTACATTTTTTATCAATTATATTTTTAATTTTAGAGCTGAAAACTGTAATGGATTCGTAGCAGAAAAAGAAGCAGGTGTTAAAGGGATTCAATCAAAATATTGCTCAAACTGCAAAGCATTCTGGAAGCGACTTCGAGATAGGAAAAAGGACTGCGAAAAAATACAGAGTTTAAAAAGAAAGACTGTTTTGCTTGCCCAAAAATTCAAACTTTCGGAGCAAGCAAAGAAACGTTTTGTAAAGAAGGTAGTATTAGAAAATAATTCTCCAGAATGAAAAAGCTTTTATAGGGTGTTCAAAAATTTTACAAACTTTTTAAAAATGGAAAATCTATAAAAATTTCTCCGTGAAGGAAAAGAACTAAAAATTTGTCTTAACTAATTATTTTTTGAAGCAGAAGCTATAATTTATTTTTAAAAATCTTCTACGTTAGTAGAATTTTTTTAAATCTGCCTCTCATTAGTTTATTTCAAATTTTTGAAACAATTTTTTAATTAAATTAATTTTTATTTTATAATTTAATGAAAAACAAATTAATTTAATTATAATAATTCTTAACAATTATATTCTTAAAAAGAAATGGATCTAAATCCATTTATTTTTTAGAATATAATTGTTTTAAGCCTTGATTTGTACATATCTATAATTAATTTAAATTCTGAAAATATAGTATTAGTTGTCCAATTTTATTATTTGAAATGTAAAGAAAAGTATATTTTATGTAAATTTTTTTTATTTTAATAGCATTTTTTCAATGTTAAATTTTGTTTACATTCCAGTAAAAGCTTTTTTGAATTTTTTTACCCTTTTTTTAACTGGAATAAAATTACCAAAGAAAATGGAAACAATAAATAAAAAAATTCGTTCGATTTTTACAAATATTGTAATTAATACCCTTATCCCCATTTTTCATAACATAAGTAATTGTTGAGCCATCGATTAGTAAGTTTTTATTTAACAACCAGAATGTTTTTTGTTGCTAAACAAGCAAATAAAAATAACGAGGAAAGGGGAAAAACTAAAGCCCAAAGAAAATTGGCAAAATTGACGACCTCTTCTAGGGATATTTCTCAAGTACCTGCACTATTGTTATTAAATATTTTTATTGTTATTGTTATTAAATATTTTAACCTTATGTGCAACTTTCTGTTAAAAAATATATTGTATTTTTGAAATATAAAGTTTACATTTTCTCATTCCTAAAAGGTTTTTTTATATCTTATTTACAAAATAAATTTAGATAAATGTTACAAACAATTTAATTTATTTTTAATTAATATTTATATATTTAACGACAATAATATATTAACAGAAGCTATTTATAACTATTAAACTGTGAGGAGTTAAATTAATAATTAATCAGTTAGAATAATAAAATGAAATTAGGATAGAAATAAAATTAAATAAACTAGCTTAAATAACGCGCGCGTGAAGTTTCTTGTTTCATTAACATTGAAAAATTCAATTTCTCTAAATATATTCAAGAAAATCGTGAGCAAGTCAGAAAATTTTGTCAAAAGTACTGAAACAATATTCAATTTCGAAAATTCATAAGAAAATTCTGAATATTAGATTCCTCAACATTAAAAATATAATTTTATTTATTTCAAACTTTTTCTATTTTTAACAACAATTGAACTTTACAGATGTTAAAGATAATTTAGGTTTATAAAAAACTTGATTCAAATTCTGATAAAATTCGTTATATTTTTTAACATACATTTCATTCATTATTAAAAATAATAATGGCTTTATGGATGAATTTTACTTAAAAAACTAAAATAATTGAATTTCATAAAAATTATAAATGATTCGAAATACTCAATTATGTTCAAAAGTTTTTTAATATTCTCGTCGAAAATTCAATTACTTCAAAAATTCTTAACAAAATTTTTGGCAAAATTTAATTATTTAAAAAATTTTAATAAAATTCTTGCCAAAAATTCAATTATTTTCAAAAAATATTCCTCAATTTCATGTAAATTCTATTATTTACAATTTTTTTATAAATTTCTTTCTTCTTAAAAATGTTATTAAAAATCTTCAAACGAAATCAATTATTTCGTATTATTAATGTGGTAAAAAATAATGTTATTTTAAAAACCTGGAAAATTTCCAATTTTTTAACTGAAAAAATCAGGAACTTTCAAATGAACAAATGCGTGACAACCCTGATCAAGTGTTCAATAAATTTCTCAAGCAAAACAAATAATAAAATAAAAATATTTCTGCCCAAAAGTCAGAATAAGAATAATCGTAATATATTTAAATTATTTGAAAAGAACTGAAAATATTATTAAAAAATTTGGTTATCCAAAAATTGTTTTATAAAATAAAAATTGTTTTATTAATTTATTTTTTATTGTAATTTCGATAATATAGTTTTTAACAAACAGAAATTCTGTAAATATTTTTTCCAAAGTAAAATATCAAATTTCTTACTCAAAATTTAATTTATAACTTTTTTCTACTTAAAACTTGTACTTTGTTTATAAATTGTCATTGAGAAGCAGAAAATGTGCAAAATATTTGCTAATTTTTATTTTTTGACTGTTTTTTCAATTTTTTTTAGAAAAAATGAAAAGATTAAAAATAGGTAATAAAAAATAAAAAAAAGAATTAAACAAAATAAATTACCTGTTCCAAAAATTTTTGTTACAAAGTGCTAATTATTCTTAAAAAAAGAGAAATATTGAAAAATAACAATAGTTTTTGTAGATTAATAAAAATAGTTTTGCATTATTTGAAAAAATAAATATAATATTTCTATATAAAATAAATAAATACCTATTATTAAATTTAAAAAGTAAGAGTGAAAAATAAAGAAAAATAATATTATCTATCAAAACATATCAATAAAACAAATGCATAATCATGACTAACTTCAGGTGTGGACAGAATGGATAGAATGAATAAGAAGATTATTGTGGTATAATTAAAAAACTAAAAATAATGTTTAACATTTATTTTAATTATAATAAATACCTTTTAATTTTAATTTTGAAACAATTGTGTTATTTTCTAATGTTTTGATTAAATTCTTTATAAGAATTCAATTACTTTTGAAAATGTTAACAAGTTTCTATAATTTTGAAAAATTTGAATTAAATTCTTCAAAAAAATTCAAATAAAAATAAATTTGAAACATAAAAATACTTTCAAAAATTATAATTTTGAAATATTTTAAAAAATGTTTACAAAACTCTTCAAATCATTAAAATAAAGGAAACTTATGTATGAAAAAAAATTAGGGAATGAAAGCAACAAAATGCAAACTGCGACCAGACTTTCAAAATGCAACGATTATTTATTAATGAAGATTAAATTTTAAAAGGTTTTGAATGGTATTTTAAAAAATTTGAACTTTAAATAATTTTAATTAAACATTCTCAAAAATTTACAGTTTTCTAAGTATTTTAATATGAGATTTTTGAATTGGTTGAACTTTTGAATATGTATAAGTATATTTGATTGAAAAATTTTCGAATTATCCAAGTTTTTAATAATTGAAAAGTGCATAATTTTTTATCAGAATTTTCTTTATTACACCTTCAGTTTTTCTTTGAATATTATTAAATTCTCAGGGAAAGTTCCAAGAAAATTATCAAAAATAATTGATTTAAAAATTAATTATTTTAGTTAAAAATTTGTAAAAGAACAATTGATATTAAAATCTTGAAAATAATTTTGAATAAGTTACAATATAGCAATTCTTATGAATTTATTGAATTTAAAAAATTTTCCATTCTTGCATATTCAAAAATTTACAATTTTTTGAAAATCTTAATTCTTATGGAAAAAGAATAAGAGAACAGTTATGAAATATTTTTTAAAAAGTTGATCTTTCGATAAGATTAAAGATAGTTTTTTTATAGTTTTAATATGTTTTATTTAAGATATTCACAAATAAACCTATTCGAAACATTTTTTTTTGTCTCTATTTAATGAAAAATATTCTTTAAGATCAAGGAAAGAGTCAAAATTCCATCTGGAAATTAGGGGAGGAAGAAAATTAAATTTTTTCCTGTCACCTTGAAATAACATGGATAAAAATAATTTTGTAAAGAGAAACAAATCGAAGCAAATAAAACAGATAAAAAATCTTGTAAAGAGAAACAAATCGAAGCAAATAAAACAGAGAACTAGAAATAAAACATTCGGAGAGTCAAAAAGAGTTAATTAATCTACACATTTTATTAAAAAAATTCATATTTTTAAAACCTTTTCTTAAGCATATAAAAAACTTATTTTTAGGGAAATTAATTATTAAATCAACTATAAGACTATAATACCAGGTAATTCATTTTATTCAATACAATAGAAAAATTTATAAAAATAGAAACTTACAGTCACTTCTTTTGTAAATGTAGTTTATTTACAGAACACTAGTTCTAGTTCTAATTGTCTACAAGTTTTTTTTTTATTTTAATAAAACCTTCGTACCATTTGGTCATATTGATTACTACCTATATTTTGATGATATCCGTTGTAAAAGTTACTAGCACCATTTTGTTGATTATTTAGTTTTAAATTATTTAAAAAATTTATCTTGTTCTGATCAACGTTTCTTTGCTTTATGTTATTAGCACTATTTTGTCGATTATTATTCACTTTTATAGTGTTTAAAAAATGATCGAAGTTATTTTTTCCTACATTATAATCACGATTTTGTTGATTATTATTTAGTCTTATGTAGTTTAAGAAGTTTATGTTGTTCTGATCATTGTTAGCACTATTTTGTCGATTATTATTTACTTCAATATTGCTTAAAAAATTTATACTGTTTGGATCAATGTTATTTTGCTTCACGTTACTAGCACTATTTTGTCCATTATGTTTTACTCTAATATTGTTTAAAAAATTCATACTGTTTGGATCAATGTTATTTTGCTTCACGTTGCTAGCACTATTTTGTCGATTATCATTTACTCTAATATTGCTTAAAAAATTCATACTGTTTGGATCAATGTTATTTTGCTTCACGTTACTAGCACTATTTTGTCGATTATCATTTACTTTAATATTGCTTAAAAAATTTATACTGTTTGGATCAATGTCATTTTGCTTCACGTTACTAGCACTATTTTGTCGATTATCATTTACTCTAATATTGCTTAAAAAATTTATACTGCTTGGATCAATGTTAGTCTGCATTGTATTATCACGATTTTGTTGTTGGCTATTTAGTTTTATGTTGTTCTGAATGTTCTCTTGCTTTATGTTATTAGCATTGTGTTGATTGTGATTATTTATTTTTATGTTTGAAAAATTTTTGTTTTGCCTTATGTTATCAGCATTATGCTTATTTACTTTTATGTTTGCAAAATGTTTGTTTTGCTTAATGTTCTCTTGCTTTATTTTATTAGCATTGTGATGATTATTATTTACTTTTATATTGTTGGGAAAATTGTTATTTTGTCTAATGTTGTTCTTAATGTTCTCTTGCTTTATGTTATTAGCATTGTGTTGATTATCATTTACTTTTATATTGTTGGAAAAATTGTTGTTGTTTTGCTTTATGTTATTAGCATTGTGTTGATTATCATTTACTTTTATATTGTTAGAAAAATTGTTGTTTTGCTTTATATTATTAGCAGTGTGTTGATTGTCATTTACTTTTATATTGTTGGAAAAATTGTTGTTTTGCTTTATATTAGCAGTGTGTTGATTATGATTATTAAGTTTTATGTTTGAAAAATTGTTGTTTTGCTTTATATTAGCAGTGTGTTGATTATGATTATTTAGTTTTATGTTTGAAAAATTCTTGTCTTGCTTCTTGTTCTCTTGCTTTATGTTAGTGTCACGATTCTGTTGATTGTGTCTATTCAATTTTAGGTTGTTTAGAAAATTAAAGTCCTCTTGCTTTGCGTGTTTAGCACGATTTTCTTTAGAATTATTGAGTCTTACATTGTTTGAAAAATTCACAAGGTCCTTATTTTGCTTTACGTTCTTTTTCCTTGTGTTTTGATGATCTCTATGATGTTGAGCACTTCCATCATGATGATTGTCCTCCTCGAAGTGTTCTGCAACAGCTTTTTTTAACTTTCCTTTCTTTTCGTCACGTTGACTGTGATCCTTAACTTTGGGTCCGTCATCGTAAATTCTTCGTTGCTTGTAAAATTCGTCCCTATGGAATCTATTGTTAAATGCCTTGGTCTTGTGACCCTTTTTGTGTCCTTCTCGTTCTCTGAACTTACCATCAATGTGACTTGTTTCACCACCTCGTCCTACTTTGTGATCGAGCTCTTCGTGAAGATTCTCCTCTTCTCCATCTTCATCACTGTCATAATGATGTTTATGTTGAGCCCGATTCTGTTTACCCTGACTTTTGTAATCCTCGTCACTTTCTTCACCATATTGTTTGTGATGATGATGGTGATGTTGACTATCGTCGTTGTTATTTTTAGAATTATAGTGTCGACTGCCACTTGGAATTTTTTCCTCCTGTTGTAACTCGGAAACGTGATTTACAATTTTCCGTAATGATTGTGAGTAACCGAAGAGTAAAACGATGACATTTAGGAATATCGCTTTTTTTAACATTTTAAGTGAGTTTTAAGTCAGATAAGAAGGAAACTAAGTATCTGTCAACGCTTAAATATTCTCGCCGATCGGTTTTATTTCCGGAACTGCTTTAATTCGATATTTCTTCTTTAGAAAGAATTCTGTTCGTGCGTTACAATCGGATGAAAGCAGGAGGGGATCCTTTCACGCTTTCACGCTTTGGGAAAAAAAAGTTTCTGTTACATTTGCTTCTTGATATTTCAATTTTTTAATTTTTACACTATTTTCAGATATTCGAGATTCGAGAATAGTGATTCTGATTTTCTCCAATCGAAACTTATATGGGACCCCAAAAGAATTCCAAGGAACCCCAAAAAAGTGTTGAACAAAACAAATTTTGCGTAAAAAAGTATTTTATTATTAACAACCATTGCACAGAGAGAACATAACAAATTTTTTACACATTTAGATCCTCTAGTTCTCTTACTGTTATGTTTGAACCGTTTTCTAAAATTTTGTGTGAGAATTTTGAATTTCTTCTTTCTGATACAAAATGACAAATAGACAAATATTTACAGAACAAAAATACGTTACTTTGGGGAAAGAAATTTACTATTTCTGCTAATTGAAACATCTTCATCGGACTTTGAATCTTGATGAATTGTTTCATATTTTGGTGAACTGATTTTATTCGGATGAGTAAATATCATTTCCATGTGATCGACTCCCGGCGGTTGAATTCTCTTGTAGTTAATTGGTAGCATTTCGGCGTCTGGTTCAACAATAATCGGCTTTTTCTCAATTTTCTTCTTTGCCACACTTGGAATTGAACGAATCGTTACGAAATCGTCTAAAATTTCGAAGGAATCCTCAAGACTGTCTTCTGAATCAAAATATTCGTTTGAAAGATTTTTCTCAATTTCGCTAGAATTTTGCTCACTGGCAGACAAATTCGGTAGGACAAGTAAAAGAAGGTACGAAATTTTGTAACATTTTTTCATTTTTTTTTGAAATGTTTGATGAATATTTTGTCACAATTGTAAATTTTTGTTTTATTTTATCACAATTGTAAATTTTTGTTTTATTTTATAGAAAGCTGTATGTTGGAGGTATGTGGATAGTTTAACTGTTATGCACTAGGTTATTATACTTGTTTAGGTCTTTTATACCTTTCAAATATCAATTTCACGTTTTCTGCGTGAATTGAGAGAAAAATTGTGTATTACTTTTGTTGAAAAAGAGATTTGAGCAATAATTTCGACTTTACGACATCATTTTGCTGCTGTGACAGCAAGTCTCAAGGGTGATTGGCTAATTGCATGACACGTTGTGTGGCTAGTAGTGCAAATCAAAATTATAACTAGGAATCACTCGTGCAGATCAGTATTTTTAATGGTAAAAAACGATTTCAAAATTGATTCATAATAATTGTTTCTTACAGAAAGAATACGTTTGTGAAAATGGAACAATATTTTAATGTTTGATACTTTATTTGTTACCTCAATTTGCCCTTGAGTCTCAAAATTCATTACCAAGGAAAGTCAGGCTTAATTAATATACTTTTTTCCTTTTCTAAAAAATAAACTAATACAATTAATAACTAATTCAATTAAATGTGAAAATTGGTCAATTTCTTTTAAATTCGACATATTGGATCCAAAAGTTTGATTTTTTGAAATTTGACGTAAAATTCGTAAGTGGTTGTTAAAATCCCTAGTTACGAAATTTTTTCTAAAGTGATCAATTATTTTAAATTCAATGTCCGAAATATATAAGTTTTCTTACGGTCTTTCATTAAATGTAATTATTTTAACAACTCTTATATAGTAAATGACAAAATATTTCTTACAGCAATTTAAACTAAAATACAAAATTTATTTCAATAAAAGTTGGCAAAAGTTTCAATTGTTTCAATTTTTAAAAATTATTTTAGGAAATAAAAGTATTTTTAAAAAATTTTAGTTTAATTTTTTCAAGAAACAATTTTACAAAAATTTCTGAATGAAATTTTTCAAAACTTTAATACTTTATGTAAAACAAAAATTTAAAAACTTATTCATACTTCTTTTTCCCAAGGAATTGAAATTTCAAATGATTTAAAATGAAAAAACTCATAAAATATAATTATTTCCAAAATTTGCAACTCTGTAATTCATCCAAAATTCAATTATTTTTTTATTTTAGAATTTTTGAATAAAATTATTGAAAAACTTTAATAACTTTTAAAGAAAAATAACGTTATTAATAATTTTTTAAAATAAAAATTTAAAGGTTTTTAAACTTTTGCTTCCCTTAAATTTTCAAGGAATTTAATTTAAAAACCTTTTAAAATTTAATTCATTCCTACAATTATTCCTGTTATAACGGTTTAAATATTTAATTATTTTTAAAAATTTTTAACTGAAATTTTTGTTAAATCAATTCCTATGAGAATTCAACTACAAGAATTGAATTATTTAAATAGAATAATTTTTGTAAATTCATAAAATGATATAATTTCAAAAATATAATTTTATATTTAAAGACAATTTTTAAAGAGGAAAAAATAAAATTCTTTAAAGTATAAAATTTTACAAAATTTTCATTTGTTTCAATTTGTTAAAATCATTATTGAGTATCGAAGTACCTTTTTCTTAAAAAAATTTTAATTACTATTTTTCAAAAATCTAATTTTTTAAAAGTTTCCAAATTAAATTTTTCAAATTTTCATAACTTTTGTAATATAAATATTTAAATAATTATTGCTTCTTTTTTGCTTAAAATTTCAAAATAAATACGGGAAAAGTCAGGGACAGTAAAATTGGTCAGGGAAGTCAGGGATTTTTAGTAATAGAACTGGAAAAAATCGAATTTCAAAAATTCATGAAAAAACTCTAAATTTTCATGTTTTTTTGTTTGACTCGTAAACGAAAAAAAATAACCACGAATTTTAATACAGAATTTTTTCTATTTCAGACAATAATATCTTTTTAAATTAACTTAATTTTTAAAGAACTATTATAAAATTATGACTTATAAATTATGTAATAAATCATTTTTTACAATTTTGATAAATACTAGATTGATAAAAGAATTTTAGTTAAAAATACTAAAAAAATTTAATTTTAGAAAAGTTACAAACAATTAGAGAAATTCAATTATTTTCAAAAGTAATAATATTTTTCGCAGAAATTCAATTATATTCAAAACTTAAAAAAATTCTGGTCATTTCAATTATAAAAAAATGTGGGGATGTATATTAATAAATAAATAAATAAAAAAAAAAAAATAAAAAAAAAATTCTTCTCCAAAATTCTATTATGTTCAAAATTTGTTTAAAAATTCTCGTCAAAATTTCAATTATCTTTATAAATAGTACAATTCTTCTTCAAAATTCAATTATTTTTAAAAACTTTAATAAAATTCTTGGAAAAATTTCACAGGAATTCAATTATTTAATATAAAAAATTTCAAATAATTTTTCAAAAAATATCAATTATTTAAAAAGAGTTTTATAAAATTCTATAAAAAAAAGTTATAAAGTTTAGTTATTGAAAAAAATTTAACAAAGTTCTTTTCAAGAATTCAATTATTTCGAAATTCGAAACTCATTTATTTTTATAAACTTGAATAAAATTCGTTTCAATTATATTGAAAAATTAAAAAAATTCTGGTTATTTCAATTATTTATTAAAAATTAAATTATCTTTATAAATAAAACAATTCTTCTTCGAAATTTAATTATTTTAAAAAACTTTAATAAAATTCTTTGAAAACTTTCACAGGAATTCAATTATTTAATATAAAAAATTTCAAATAATTTTTCGAAAAATATCAATTATTTTAAAAGAATTTTATAAAATTCGTCGCAAGAGTTTAGTTATTGAAAAAAATTTAACAAAGTTCTTTTCAAAAATTCAATTATTTTTAGAAATAGTAAAATTCTTCACCGAAATTCAATTATTTTAGAAAAATTCTAATAACATTTTTGGAAATTTTTTAAAATTATTTTCATGAATAATAAAACTCATCGCAAGATTTTAATTAATTTTAGACACAATATTTTAATCAAATTCCTCGAAAAATGTAATTATTCTTAAAAATTTTATTCAAATTTGTCAATAGAATTCAATTATTTAAAAATTTGTTATTAAATTCTTTATTAGAATTCAATTTTAACAAACATTCAAGTATTCAATAAATTATTTATTTTTCAATTTAAATAATTGAATTTTTCTAGAATTTCCTAATAAAAATTGATTAAAAAATGAAATTACAGAATAATCGATTTATTGTTTATGAAAATAATTGAATTATTGCAACAAATTTTATTACAATTTTTTCAAATAATTGATTTTTTTTTAAAATTTACTATACTTTTAAAAATAATTGAATTCTTGCGAAGGATTTTATTAGCAGTTTTGTAAATAATTAAATTTTTGTTGAAAAATTTCATGGTTATTTAAATTATAAGAAAACATTAAAAATTCTTTGTTTTGTAATAATATTCTCATAAATTGTTGAGTTTCAAAAAGGTTTGAATTTGAATGTTCTAAAGAATTTTAATTCCTGTGGAAAAGAAATAATTAAATACTTATTCAAAAATTTAGTTATTGTTGTTTTTAAATAATTTTACAATTGAAATTTGTAAATAAATTTAATAGAACATTTTTTTGAATATCTAATCAGAATATTTTTTATGGTCAGGGAAGAAGTGAGAATTTTGTCTGGAAATCAGGGAAAAATAAAATTAAATATTTGTGGCAACCCTGTAAGTACTTAAAAATTTGAACTGCAAGTCTTTCAGAATTCAGTTAATTTTCTAAAATTTTTGAATAATATTATTCAAAATTTAATTTTTAAGGAAGCAATTAAAACACTACACATTTAACACAATTTTCTACAAAACATTTTTTTACACACAGTTTAAAACTTAACTTTTCATCTTTTGACATATCAATGTAAACTATAAAACAAAACATTGTAATAAAGAACGCTAACTTCAGGTGAGGACAGATTATGTCGATTATTATAATATAATTTTTTCAACTTTTCGAATTAAAAACAAAAAACTTTTAATTTTTTGTGAACCTGCCAATGATTTTGCAACCAGATTTTGTTTTTTTTCCTTCCTGTGGGGGCAATGCTCGTAAAATATTGTTTTATGACTAATTAAATCAGTTTTTTGGAAAAAATTAAAGAATTCTAAACCAAATTAATATTAAAAACTTTTTTAAAAATTTTATTAAACTATACGTCATATAACAGTTAATATTTTACAACAGTTTAAAATGTATAACAACAAGATTAATAAGATTACGTGTGTGTTTTGAGTAAAATAACAGTCGATTTTATTATAATTATGGTAATAGGGAGAATTTGTTGGGGAGAATTTTAAGAAAATATGGTAAGGATGTTATTGCGCATGTATTGTATTTAGAGAGTAGGTTTAGTGTCCTTTCTTAAAATGCCACTTTTTGTGTTCGTCATGCCCGCCCTTCTTGCCATGACTATGATGATGATGATGATGATCGTGATGACCCTTCTCATCCTTATGTCCCTTGTGATCGTGATGATGCTTTCCCTTATGATGATGACCCTTCTCTCCATGATGCTTCTCGTGATGGCCCTTGTGATGATGACCCTTCTTGTGATGATGTCCCTTCTTGTGCTTGTGCTCGTGATGATCGCCACCGTGATGCTCCTCGTGTCCATCGTCATGATGCTCGTCGTGGAAATGCTTATTTTTCTTAAACTCGTCTAGTTTCTTAATTTCGTGATGTCCCTTTGTACTGTGTCCTTTACCGTAATGTCCCTTCTCGTGGAATTTGTGTCCCTTCTCACCCTTCTCACCTTTATGGTGATGATGATGATAGCCATCGTCATGATGATGGTGCTTCTTGTCGCCGCCATGCTCGTCATAGTGATGATGATGATGATCCTTGTCGTGATGGCCTTTCTCGCCCTTCTCATGATGATGATCGCCCTCATAACCCTTGTGACCCTTTTCATGATGCTCGTGATGATGATCCTCGTGATGCTCATCGCCACCGCCTTTCTCATGATGATGATCCGATGCCGCTGTTTCGAGATCAGTTTCTTGTACGCCAACATTTCTCGCCGATGTTATTGTCATTAGGAGAATGTAGATTAATCCAAATAGAAAGAAGCCGCGGAGAGCCATTTTTGTTCTTTTTAGTTTGACTAACGATGATCTAATGACTTTGACATCCGAGATTTGGACTTATTTATACGATTAATTTTTCTAGTCCTTATTTTTAACAGGTGGGGACAACTTTCAGTATAGTGATACTTCTGAAAAGAAAACAAAAAAAAAATGTTCTCTCATTGCAGAAATTGTCACAATAGTGGGAGATTTGTAACGATTTTAGTTTTCTCGCATGTCTTACAAAAGAGAATTCTTTTTATTGCTCTACAATAGTTTCAAATCTGTGAAAGTGTCGATGCTTCCACGGTTCACTAACTCCGTAAATAAATAGTTGTGTAATTTGCATGGTTCATGTTACATAAATATTGGGAATTTTTTCCTCCCATCTTGTTAATAAATCCAATTATAACAATGATTGTATAAATTTCAACTAAACGTCAAGGATAAAATTGATTGGATTAATTAAACTCCGTTTTTTTCTTCTTCTTCTTCAAATCTGATTGCATAAATACAAAAAAATGTTATTTTCGTTGTGACGAGTTTAACTTTTTTTTTTGTAAAGCAAGCGTTTTACCGTAGAAAAAGTATACAAATTAAATTGTGGAAAAGTTTCAATTTAATTTTATTAAATAATTCTTAGTCCGGAAGGAAGTCAAATGGGTTTATAATCAGCTTCTTGTTTATCCGGAAAAAAATTACGTTCCGATTGAACACAGTAGAGCAATGAAGTGCTAAAGGAAAATATGCGAACGTTAACAATGCATGTCAATGAAAAACACACATTAAATTATGAAGATCAATTACAGGGCTCGAACCAGTAAAATATTTAAAAATACGGACTTTACGGACCAAAAATGAAAAATTACGGACCAATTACTGACAAAAAACACGGTAAATCGTTAGGTATTAAAATAACACCAAAAAGGATTAAAATAATCCAATTTAGTGTTATTTTAATCCATTTCGGTGTTATTTTAATACCTAACGATTTAACGTGAATATATAAGAGAACATATTACTTAAAACTATAAATTAGATTTTTTCATAACTAAAAAAACATGAAGATATCGATAACTTCATCGAGCGATCGATTACTTCATGTTTTATAATAATTAGAGGAGCAATTTTTCAAAAGTTGATAAATCCATTTAAAAAAAAAATTAAGATAAACATATAAGATAAACATATTAAGATAAACAAGATAAACATATTTAAAATATTAAAATCCTTAAAAATCCATTTATCACTGTTCAATAAAAGAAAAAAAAATTATTAATAAAGAATTTTCAGTTTAAAAAATATTTTGGCCTAAGCTTGATGATTTTTCATTTCTATATTTTTATTAGAAAAAATTACCAAAACCTTTAAATTCCCTATTACAATGGAATTTAATTACAAATATAGCATTTAAAATAGAAAAAATATTAAAAAATGAATAATTTATTACAATTTTTCTACATTAAAGATAATTTTAATGGTTATGTGAGAATTGTCATTTGTTTAAATTTCTCGAAATAACAAAATTTGGATTTATCAGTTTTTGAAAACTTACTCCTCAATTAAAGATAGAGTGATAAAATCATTATCAATTCAATTATTATTTTTAAGAATTTTTAACTAAAATTCTTCTTAAAATCGATTATTTTTAATAATTTTCGAAAAAGTTCTTTGACAATTTTCAAATCCATTTCTTTACAATATTCAATTTTTCAATTATTTGTAAATTCTTCAATTAAATATGTATTAGAAAATAAAAACTTCAAATAATATAAAAAAAAATTCGCAATTAAAATTTCTCAAAAAAATTAATTCCATAGAATTGTTACTTAGTTAAAAATATGAAAAATTCAAATTTTCAAAGATTTGAATCTGAAACCTTTTCAAAATTTAATTATTTCTAAAACTTTACGCTCTAATACATTTAATATTCAATTATAATCTAAAATTTTAACTGAAATCCATTTTTAAATCAATTTTTATCCGAAAATTCTACGAGAATTTCATTATTTAAATGCAAAAAAACTATTGAATAATTACATATGCTTCTTAAAATTAAATTCTTTTAAAGAATTGTATTAATCAATTTTCAAATAATTTGAATTCTTTTGCAAAATTTTATTAAAATAGAGATTAAAAATAATTAAATTAGGGAAAATTTTTGAAAATAATTGAAATTTTGCCAAGAAATTTATTAAATTTTTTGAAAATAATTCAATTTTAGAGAAGAATTTTATTATTTATAAAGATAAATGATAATTTACGCAAAGAATTGCATTAAAAATTTTGAATGTAATAATTTTATTCTTTAAAGAAATTTAATCAAAAATTTATTAAAAATAATATTAAAATTCTAATAAATAAATTGTAGCAAAGGTTATTAAAATAATTAAATTTCTTTGATAAATTTTAATAAAATTTTTAAGAATAATTACATTATTCGAGGAATTCGATTAAAATTGTTATTAAAAAATAATTGAAATTCTGCAATTAGCTTTATTGTTTATCAAAATAATTGAATTTCTAATAAGAATTTTATTATTTGCCAAAAAAATTAAATACCTGTAAAAATTTTATTATTTATAAAAATAATTGAATATTGCGAAGAAATTTATAAAAAAAATTTGTAAATAATGAAATTCCTGTAAAATTGTTATTATTTTTTGAAAATAATTAAAGGTTTGTGTAGGATTTTAGTAGATTTTTTGTTTTAAATAATTGAATTCTTTTGGAAAATTTTATTAGAATAGTATAGATACATATTAAAAATCATTGAATTGAGGAAAAATTTTGAAAATAATTGAAATTTTTCCAAGTATTTTATTAAAATTTTTGAAAATATTTTATATTTCAAAGAACAATTTAATTATTTCTAATGATAATTGAAATTTTGACGAGAATTTTAAAAAATTTTTGAACATAATTGAATTTTTGCGAAGAATTTTATTACTTTTGAAAATAATTGAATTCCTTCAATCATTTGTAATTTCTCTAAAATTATCCAAATTACATCGTATAATTTACGTACTTTACGGATCTTTTTCAATCGAATTACGGACTTTACGGACCTTTTTTAAAAAAAACGTACTTTTACGGACTTCAATCAAAGTTACGGACTTTTACGGGATTTACGGACGTATTTCGAGCCTTGCAATTACCAATAAGGCTGAAATTTAAAAAAAAATGTCTCTGCTCTAGTTGATTATACGATTTTTAATTCTGATTTTCAAAATCCAAAATGGGGGAAAATTTTTTAAAAATTCATCAGACTCGTTTCTAAATAAAAAATATTTCATAGACAAAAATTATTACAAATTAAATTATTAAAAAATATGAAATTGTTATTAATTTTTAGTATTTAAATAATTTTTCTTATTAAATATATTTTTTAAGAAAGCAGTCGTCCATTAGTTTAGGGTACAGTTTTTCTAAAATGTAATTTCTAATTTTCAGTTTTCTAAAACTTTTTTTTTCTAATAAATGTGATTTTCTAATTTTTTAAAAATGTATTTTCTAATTTTTAATTTTCCAAAAATTTGTTTCTAATTTAGATGAATTTCTGAAAAAAACTTTTTTTTAATAAACGTTAATTTCTAACTATCCTTTTTTTAAAAATAAAGATCATTTTCCAAAAAATTATTTTTCAAATAAAAATGAATTTCTAAAAAAAAACTTTTTTCTGATAGAAATCATTTTCTAATTTTCTTGCTTCTAATAAAAGTCTTCTTCTAAAAATTTCTTTCTCTAATAAAGGTGATTTTATAATTTTCTTGCTTCTAATAAAAATCTTCTTCTAAAAATTTCTTTCTCTAATAAAGGTGATTTTATAATTTTCTTAAAATGTATTTTTTAAAACTTTGTTTTCTCTAATAAATAAATTAATTCTTTGACAGAATTGAATTATTTTCATAAACAACAATATTGATTACAATTAAAAAAATTATTTAAAATAAAATTTTTATGATATTTATTATATTTCGAAAAAATTAATCATTAAAACTAATTTTTATAAAATTCTTAAAAAAAATTCAATTTTTGTCAAAAACAACAAAATTTGAACATACTTTTTGAAAATAATTGAATGCTTTAAACATTTTGTTTTAAATTTTCAAAATAATTGTACTAAATCGAAAACATTTATTAAATATTTTAAAAAATAAATAAATTTTTTTTTAAATTGACATAAAATTTTTATAAAAACAAATTGTGTCACTTTTTAAATTTTAAAGAAAATAATTGAATATTTTACAAGAATTTTCTTAAAAATTTGAAAAATATTTAAATTTTTAAAGTAAATTTTTAAAGACAATCTTAGAAATAATTTTGTTTTAGATTAAATCACTTTTAGTATTTTTCATGGAAATTCAATTTTTTTATTAATTTTATGATAAAATTCTAAGCGGGAATTCAATTATTTTCATAATTAATAAAACTCATCAAAGAATTTTTATTATTTTCAATACTATTTAAAATTATTTAATTGAAAAATCCAATTATTTTCATAGATAAAGTTTTCAACAAGAACTCAAGTATGTAAAATAAAATTTTCTTAATATTAATTATGCTTCGAAAAAATTAATTATTTAAAACAATGTTTATTAAATTCCCATTAAGAATTCAATTAATTTCAAAAATTGTTCACAGGATGAGGAATTTAATTATTTTCCTAAATGTCAAAATTCTTCTGAGAAATTTAATTATTTTTGAAAATTGGAATATAAATTCTTAGCAACTATTCAATTATTTTCTTAAACAATAAAATTCATTGCAGAATTTCAATTATTTTTAATACAATTTTACAGCAATTTCTAAAATAGTGAATAATTAAATTTTCAAAAGGTTTTAAATTAAAATCGTTGAAAATTTGATTTTTTTATACTTTTAACGAACAAATTAATTGTTAATAAATAAATTAATTACATAAATTAATTTTAATAATTTTCGCAAAAGTTCTTTGACAATTTTTAAATCCATTTGTTTACAACATTCAATTTTATGAAATTTTAATTATTTGTAAATTCTTCAATAAAATATATGTAAGGAAATAAAAACATCAAATTTTATCTAAAATTATAACTGAAATTTATTTTAAAAATCAATTATCACTAGAAAATCTCACGAGAATTCAATTATTTAAATACAAACGAAGATAATTTATTAAATTTTCCTTATAATTTAACTGTGGTAAAAGATTTTTATCAACAAATTTTTTAAATAATAGAATTTTTTCGACGAGTTGTAAAATTCTACAGAATAATTACATTTTTGAGAAATTCGATTAAAATTTTATTAAAAATAATTGAAATTCTGCAATGATTTTTTGAAATTTTTAGAAAAATAATTGAATGTTAGTGTAGAATATTATGAACATTTTTGTTTAATAATTGAATTTTTTGACTATAAAAATAAATATTTTATTAAGTAATTGAATTTTTCTCAAGATTGACATTCCATAAAGAATTGTATCAACAAATATTGAAATAATTGAATTCTCTTGACAAATCTAAAAAAAATTTCTACGAATAACTTTATTATTCCAGAAATTTGATAAAAATTGTACATAATATTAAAAAATAATAATTATTCTTTGAAATTCTGCCAAGAATTTTATTAAAATTTTTCAGAAACGTTTCAACGTTGGAGACAAACTTTATTATTTATAAAAGTCATTGAAAATTGACCGGAATTTTTGTAAATTTTTCAACATAATTGGATTTTTGCAAAGAATTATGCTTTTTTTAAAATAATATTCAATTCTTGAGACGAATTTTATTAAAATGTCTTTTTTGAAAAATTGATATTCTTTTGTTAAATTTTTTTGAAACAGTAGAGATTGAAAATAATTGAATTTTGACAAATTATTTTGAAAAAAAAATGAAAAAAAAATTTTAATTTTTGGAAGTAACTGAACTTTTTGGAGAATAAGTAAAAAACAAATTGAATTTTTGAAAATCCAAATTTCTATATAAGACAATAATTATAATAATGAAATATTTATTTAAAAATGAAATATGTTTTCGAATTAGTTCTTAATTAATAATAAATGTTGTTTTCAAAACCTGGAAAAATTCCATTTCCGAATCTGGATAATCTGCAAGAATTAGGGAATTTGAAAAGAGAAAAAGTGTGGCAACCGTGCATATTTATTGGATAATAACGAAATAAAAGATTTATTTGGATCAGATCATTTTTATTTGAAAATAAATTAACTAGAAAAAATAACTAAAAATAACTAAAAATACCTTTAAAAAACTAAAAATAACTAAAAATAACTAAAAATACCTTTAAAAAACTAAAAATAACTAAAAATAACTAAAAATAACTAAACATAACTAAACATAACTAAAAATTACTAAAAATAACTAATAATAACTAAAAAATAATTAATTAATCAGTTAATTTATTTATTAACAATAAATTAACTAATTTGAAAACATACTTAATTTTTAAATATTTCATCCAGGTTGTCAACTAACTGGGAAATCTGGGAAATAACCGGGAATTTAATTTAACAGGGAAAAACCGGGATTTTTATACAAAACCGGGAATTTTTTCACCAAAATTAAAAAAAGTTTTATTATTTTAATGTGTTTTTAAAAAAATTACTTTTTATTTCAATTTTTATAGATATTTATACTCTTCTCCAACTTTGAATTCGTTAAAAAAAATTAATTTGATAGTAAAAGTCAGGCACTAATTCAAACAGATTATGTAAAAAAATTTTAAAATAATTATGGAGTTAATAGAAATATTGTGAAATTCGACTGAAAATATGTAATTGAATTTGTTAAAGAATTTCTTTAGAAACTTTTTAACAAATAAAATTTTCAAAGCATTTCAATTAATAATTGGATTTTATAGTCACATTTTAATGAATTCATGTTTCTTAGTGCGAAGATTAATAATTAAAATTTTTATTAGTTAATTTAAAAAAAAGGTTTGCACTTCAAATTTTGTATAAAAATTGAATTCTCGCAAATTTTTTTTTTAAATTCTGAAAAATAAAATTGTTGAAATTTTTCAATTTCATTGTTTCAAGATGATTTAATTTTTCTAAACAAATAATTGAAAATTTTTGAAATAATTGAAATTTCTTTACATTTTTTTTTTAAATTTAATTCTTTGAAAGAATTTTAATTTAAATTTTTCGAAAATAATGTTAGTTGTCGTAATTATAATTTTATTTTTAAAATATAAAGTCCCTCTTAAAGTTTTAAATCAATTTTTTGCTTCTAAAAATTATATTATTCTATTATTATTCAATAGTTATAATTATTGAACTTCTTTTCAATTTTTATAATTTTAAATTTCTGAATTTTCAAATAAATGATATTTATCATTTCTTAAGCAAATTTAATATTTATTACTTATTAAGTAAATAATTAATTATCACTGCTTTTTTTGAATTGTAATAAAATTCTTGACAGGAATTAAATTATTTTCATAAACAATATCATTCTTTGGAAGGATTTCAATTATTTTTGTAAAAAGTAAAATTCTTTGCAGAAATTCAATTATTATCAATAGAATTGTAATAAACTTGAAAAATAAAATTTCCAGTTATAATTATAAAAAGACAAGATTATTTTTAAAAAATTGAAAAAATTATTTTACAAATTTTCAATTAAAATTGAATTCTCGCAAATTTTTTTTAAAATTCTGATAAATGAAATTGTTGAAATTTTTCAATTTTATTGTTTCAAGATAATTTAATTTTTCTAAAGAAATAATTGAAAACTCTTGAAATAAATGAAATTTCTTTACATTTTTTTTTAATTAATTGAATTCTTTAAAAGAATTTTATTTAAATTTTTCGAAAATAATCAAGGGAAGTTAGTGACCGTAATTATAATTTTATTTTTAAAATATAAAGTTTCTCTTAAAGTTTTAAATCAATTTTTTGCTTCTATAAATTATATTATTCTATTATTATTAAATAGTTTCTGAACTTCTCTTAAATTTTTATCATTTCAAATTTCTGAATGTTAAAATAAATGATATTTACCATTTCTTAAGCAAATTCAATGTTTATTACTTATTAAGTAAATAACTAATTATCACTGCTTTTTTTAAAATTGTAAAAAAATTCTTCACAGGAATGAAATTATTTTCACAAATAATATCATTCTTTGGAAGAATTTCAATTATTTTTGTAAAAAGTAAAATTCTTTGCAGAAATTCAATTATTATCAATAGAATTGTAATAAACTTGAAAAAGAAAATTTCTAATTATAATTATAAAAAGACAAGATTATATGTTTAAAAAATTGAAAAAATTATTTTCCAAATTTTCAATTAAAATTATTATTTATTTATGTTTGAAAACAAATTTAGATTTAAATTTTATGAGAAAAGAAAACCGGGAAAAAATTAGGCCATAACCGTGAAAACCCGGGAATTTTGTAGAATGAAAATAGTAGACATCCTGATTCATCATTTTTTTTCATATAGAAATTAGGATTTTCAAAAATTCAATTTGTTTTTTATTTATTTTTTTTCAGTTGTAACATTCTCGTTATTAGTTATTTATTTTTATTTTTAGGATTTTCAAAAACTCAATTTGTTTGTTATTTATTTTTTTTCAGTTCTAAAGTTCTCGTTGTTAGTTATTTATTTTTATTTAACAATTAAGAAAAGCAGACATAAAAAATGTTGTCAAATGTAAATTGAAATTTTATGAGGAAAGAAAACCGGAAAAAAATTAGGCCATAACTGGGAAAACCCGGGAATTTTGTTGAATGAAAATAGTAAACATCCTGATTCGTCATTTTTCTTCATATAGAAATTAAGATTTTCAAAAATTCAATTTTTTTTTTACTTATTTTTTATTCAGTTGTAACATTCTCGTTATTAGTTATTTATTTTTATTTTTAGGATTTTCAAAAATTCAATTTGTTTTTTATTTATTTTTTTTCAGTTTTAACATTCTAGTTATTAGTTATTAATTTTTATTTTTAGGATTTTCAAAAATTCAATTTGTTTTTTATTTATTTTTTTTCAGTTGTAACATTCTCGTAATTAGTTATTTATTTTTATTTAACAATTAAGAAAAGCAGACAAAAAAAAATGTTGTCAAACGATAACTATTTCATTGGCAAGCGATTGAGAACTTTTTTTTGTCCTAGAATTTGTTCAATCGTCCGCAACAATAGTTTGCGAAATGATTGTGTGGTGTCTTTATTGTTAAAATATGTCCTGCACTCGTTATAAGTAAAAGAAAATCCAATTGAAAGCGATTACGTGTACAATGGAGTTGAATGGCTATATAAGCTTTAGACAAAGCAATTCCTTAGTCAGTTAATTCTTTTCGATAGTTACATAAAGTTTGAAGCATGGCTGGGATGACAGGGATAAGACTCTGCATCGCGCTGGCTGTGCTCTTTGCACTGATAATTTTCACAACAGCGCGTGAGATTAAAATTGAAAACAATGATTTGGAGGTAGCGGCCAGTCATCATCACAAGGACCATCATGGCGAGCATGGCGGCGGTCACAAGCATCACGAGGACCATCACGAGGAGCATGGCGAGAAGGGCCACAAGGGCCATCATCATCATCATCATTTCGATAAGGGCGATCACGGCCATCACGGCAAGGAGCATCACGAGGGCGAGCATCACGAGCATCACGGTCACAAGAAGCATCATCACGACGAGCATGGCGAGCACGGCGAGCATCACGAGCACGGCCACGGTCACAAGGGCCACAAGCACGGTCACAAAAAGGGCCACAAGAAGGGCGAGAAGACGCACGGCTATCACAAGAAGGAGCACAAGGACGAATATCACAAGGAGCACAAATTCTACGACGATCAGCACAAGGGCGGTCATCACGAGAAGCACGGCCATCATCACGAGCATCATGGCGAGAAGGAGGGTCATCACAAGAAGGGCGGTCACCATCATTCCGGTCATCATGATCATCATCATGGCAAGAAGGGCCATCACGACAAGGGACATCACGATCATCATCATCACGGTCATCACGGTAAACATGGACACGAGAAGCATCATCATCATCATGAGGATCATGGAAAGAAGGGTCATCATCATCATGGAAAGAAATTCGGTTTTCATAAAGGCCATCATTAACTTTATTCCCGTTAATCTTCCAAAACAAGAACTTTCTTCCATCTATTCTCTAATGTATATTAATTTACGTTTACTGCCCAATAGCCATCATTGCGTTGAATATATTTAGTAAATTATTCATTAAATTAAAATCGTTTTTTTTTTATTGTTGACAATAATGCCGATGATTGATTGATTGATAATGACTTGTTTAATATACTGTGTTATGATTATTAATAAAATAAAAATATTAATAATTTATTGACTAATTGGAATTAAATTATTTTTTTCAAGAAAAAAGTCTTCTTCCAAGGATCCTTTTTGAAAATGATGCTGAAGTAAAAGCAAGACTATATTGGTCTAGTAGATAGAAAAATTATAATAACTCTTATTTACTAACACCAGAGGTTCAAATTTGAATAACTTGAAATATTGTTCAACTAGAATGTTGTGCTGCAATGTTTATTGTAAACAATTTTAAATCATTTTAATTTAATTTAATAAATTAATCAAATTTAAAAATTTAATTTTAATTTAATAAAGAAATACTTATTATGACACATAAATGAAAAACTAATTAGAATTAAATTTTCAAAATAAATTATATTTATAATTAATTATATTTAATTATATTAAATTAATTATATTTTTAAACTTTAAAGTATATAAAAAAAAGTTTAACAAATTTCGATACTAATTTCAAATTTGGCATCAGATTTTCAAAATTGAAAAAATTAAACTTTCTTGTACCCAGGAACATTGAATTTCACAAAAATTGTTATCTGATCTAAATTAAAAAAACTTCCTTACGAAAATTTTAATTATTCTAAAGAATAGAGAAGGTAAAAAAATTATTAGCTATATATAGGTATTTAACTTTCCGAACAAAGAATATAAACAATATTTTTTTTAGATAATTTCCACTACTTTTAATTCGCTAATATTGAAAAAAATCAATTTCATTTAACAAAATTTTATGCAATTTCTTTTTCCCAATAATTCAATTACTTTTAATAATTATAAAATTTTTCATGTAAATTCCATTTTTTCAAAAAAATTTTTGATTAAATTCTGAGTATGAATTTAATTATTTTCATAATCGTAAAATTCAGTTACTTTTACAAATAAAGTTTTTGACAAGAATTCAATTATTTAAACTAATAAAATTTTCATAACATTTAAAAATTCATTATTTAAAACGATGTTTATAAAATTCTTATGAAGATTTCAATTCCTTTCAAAAGTAATAAAATTTTCAACAGAAATTCAATTCTTTTTAAACATTTTAATAAACTTTTCCGCAATAATTCAATTATTTTCAAAAAATTTAATAAAACTATTCGAAAGAAATTACTTGTTTTAAATATAATTTTAATAACATTTTTTTTTAAATAATAAAAAAATTACTCCCGAAAATTCAATTATTTTGAGGTATTTCGATAAAATTCTTTTCAAAATTCAATTATTTTCATAAATAACAATATTCATCACAATAATTTAATTATAATTAAAAGTAATAAATTTCGTCTTGGAAATTCCATTATTTTTAAAAATTCTAATAAGTCGATCGCGAGAATTCAATTATTTTCATATATAATAAAATGTTTTTTTGGACAATTCAATTATTTAAAAAAAAATTTAATAAAATTTCCCACCGACATTCAATTATTGCCAATTTTTTAAATAGAATTCTTTTTAAAATTTAATTATCTTTAAAAACTTTTCACATTTCAATGATTTTCAATATCTACTATTTTTATAAAATAACCAATTCTAAGAAAAAATTCAATTATTTTCATCAATTTTAATAAAATTCGCCGCAAGAATTTAATCATTTACCTAATTAATAAAATTCTTTGAAAGAATTAAATTATTTTTATAAATAATAAAATTCTTCGAAAGTAATTAAATTATTTTTTCAACAATTATTAATAAAATTTCTCGAAAGAATTCAATTATTTTCATAAATTACAAAATCATTAGAAAAAATGTAATTCTTCAAAAAATTCAATTTTTCTCAAAATATATATAATTCTGAAAAATTTTGTTGCTAAATTTTTTTTATCAAAATTCAATTTTACGAAATATTCAATTATTCAATGTAATATTTATATTTGTATTTAAATAATTGAATTCTAGTAAAATTGTCTATATTCAAAATTTGAAAACGATTATTTAGAAGTAATTGAATTTTGTAGAAATTATTTATGTGATTGCAAAAATTCAATTATTTTCAAAATATATAAAATTCTTCACAGAAATTCAAGTATGTTCATAATTTTTCGAGAAATTCTAGTCAAAATTTTAATTATTTTCAAAATTAAAAAAATTTTTCTACGAAATTCGAATAATTAAAAAAAATTTTAATGAAATTTTTCCTTCAAAATTTCAATTATTTTGAAAAGTTGAAATTTGTGCTCCAAAATTCAATTATTTTCAAAAAAAATTAAATTCTTCGCAGAAATTCAATTATGTTTAAAATTTTTTTGAAAAATTTTCGTCGAAATTTCAATTAATTTCAAAATTAAAAGAATTCTTTACGGAAATTCAATTATGTTCAGAATTTTTCGAGAAATTCTAGTCAAAATTTTTATTATTTTCAAAATTAAAAAAATTTTTCTACGAAATTCGAATAATTAAAAGAATTTTAATGAAATTTTTCCTTCAATATTTCAATTATTTTGAAAAGTTGAAATTTGTGCTCCAAAATTCAATTATTTTCAAAAATAATCAAATTCTTCGCAGAAATTCAATTATGTTTGAAATTTTTTTTGAAAAATTTTCGTCGAAATTTCAATTAATTTCAAAATTAAAAGAATTCTTTACGGAAATTTAATTATGTTCAGAATTTTTTGAGAAATTCTAGTCATAATTTCAATTATTTTGAGAAATTGAAATTTATGCTCCAAAATTCAATTATTTTCAAAAATAATAAAATTCTTCGCAGAAATTCAATTATGTTTGAAATTTTTTTTGAAAAATTTTCGTCGAAATTTCAATTATTTTCAAAATTAAAAAAAATTCTTCTACAAAATTCCAATACTTTAAAAAATTTTATTGAAATATTTCGGCAAAAAGGCAATTATTTTGAAAAGTTGAAATTTTTTGCCAAAATTTCAATGATTTTCGAAAATTTTCCTCAATTCAATGTTTTTCAATATTTACCATTAAATAAATTCCAAAAGAATTCAATTCTCTAAAAAGAAGTTTTAATAAAATTCTATGCAAATATTTACAAGCACGAATTTTGAAAAGTTTTGGAATAAAAAATTTTGAAAATCTGAATTTGACATACTTTTAACTAAAAATTCAGGAGAATTAATTTTTTTTCAAAAAGATTAATTGCATTTTTTTTGTTTTTGAAATTGTTCGAAGTTTTTATTTTTTAAATGCCCATAGAACATTTTTTTTATTTTTAAATAATTTATGTTATTTATTTAATTAATTTTAATAATTTTTGGAGTTAATTAGAATATTCTTTAGGTTTGAAGAAAAGGTTAAAAATTTGTCTGGAAGTCAGGAAAAAGTTAGGAAAAGAAAAAATTAATTTTTTGTGACAATCCTCAATGCCTGTAATGAAAAGAAAATAATAATAGAAAATAGTAAAGCTTGTGGATATTATTAGATTTTAATATTTATAATAATGCAAAGAATAATAAAAATAATATAAATAATAATATTAAAAATAACATGACTAATAATAATAATAATAATAATAATAATAATAATAATAATAATAATAATAATAATAATAATAATAGTAATAATAATAATGATAATAATAATATTATAAATAATAATAATTACTTTTTTAATGGTTCTTAAGGATCAAAAGAAAGTTTCTCAAAGAAAGTTGACTAATAAATTTGTTTTTTTTATATCATTATCTGTATAATATATTTGAAACAATATCATTCTACAACATTGCATAAAAATATACAAAGACATGAAAAAATGTCTCGACTCTCGTACAGTAAAACATGTTCGTGAATAATTTATATCATCGCTGCAACGTCGTCATCATAGCTCGCAACTAAATTCAACTAAAACATATGCCGTTTTTTATTCGTTCCTCATTTTGTTTAAATCTTTCATTTTTCTTTCATCGTCATATTTTTTTTTAAAAATTCTTTTTTGAAAATTGAAAAAACTCGACAAAAAATGGCCTGTGTCGATTTTTTTTTTTTTTTAATAATAATTTCAAATTCAAAACCAATGCATATGTCATAAAAATTATTTATTTTTCACGGGAAGAAGAAGGTATAAAAGTGCCATGATACTCAATCGCCTCTAGTTTACTTAGAGAAATATACAAAAATTGAACACTGCATTTCACACAAATCGTCGAAAAATCGTAAAAGTTACAAAAAGAAAGTAAAATAAATAAAATTTCTTTAGACTGTAAATTAATAACAAAAAAAAAGAGAGAGACAATTGACAGCAGAATTTTATTTTATGTATTTATTATTATTTTTTTTTTTTGAGATCAAAAAACGGGAAACAAATTGTCACATATTTATAGAATTAAAAAGTAAATGTAATAATAAAACAATAATAATATTAGTATATAATTACTTAATAAAAAATAGCAAAATAAAAATATAGGAAAACTTATTGTTTACCAAAGAATTTTTATTTTTCTTGAGTAACTCGATAACTGTTTATTTACAAAATCCAAGTAATTTTTTTTTTAAATTTTCATTAACACACTTTTTCCATTCGTTGAATAACGATGTCGCTTGGAGTAAAATTTTTTTTTTCATCATATTACAACTATTCGCCAGTAGAAATATAAATAACATAAACGCAAATATTTACAAAAAAAAAGAAAATTGAATTGTTGCACGAACCTCGTCTCAATGTTAAGCAAGACACGTGCTCGTAATATTTATTGAGTCGAGAAAAAAAACGCTTACTAAAAAAAAGTACCATGGCCATATTCAAGAGGGTCTCACAATTCGAAAATTTGAAACGAGATTTTATTTCCATAAATAAAATTTTTTTTTGTAATAATTTTCTCTTTCACAATTTATCGCCGTACTTTTTTAACGAAATACTCCAGTTTTCATGTTTTCGATCAATTTCAGTTTTTTCTTTTATTTTCCGTCAATATCAATTTAAAAAAGAAATTAAAAATTTTTTGTATTGGTGTATGAAAAAATTTTTTTTTAATTTGATATTGTCTCCAAATATTCAATTTTTCGTTTCCAAATTTTTTAAACTTTTTTTTTTATTTGTCGAGACAATAACAATTTTTAAAGAAAAAATTTTTTTGTTGTTGAAAAAAATTTTTAAAATTTTTGTTAATGAAAAAAATTTTTAAATTCTTTTTTGTTAAAAGAAATTAAAGAAAATTGTTTTTTGATTGAAAATTTTAATATTTGGAACATTCGTTGAATAAAAATCAAAATTGTGATGGGTTTTTCGAAAATATACTGATTTCAAAAAATCACAACCATTTTCTCAAATTGAGAACGAAGAAAAGTTTTTTTTTCGATTAGATCTATATATCACATATATATAAAATTTTTATGAGTAAGATGCACTTTACTTCGCAAAATTATTATTTTTGATCCGCATAGAAGATGAAATGAGACCCTCCTAAAGAGCAGAGCGTAATACAAAAGAAACAAAAATTTTTTTCATGAAAATCCTAAAAAAGAAAGTTGGAAAATTTCTCTAAGTCGCAACGCACATTTTAACAGAAAATTGGAAATTTTTTGTTTTTAATTACAATGTATGAATTATTAAATTGTAAACTACGGACACGTGTCATTTGTTTTTTTTTCTATTTTCACAACTCGATATTTACAATTTACTTAATATTTAAATTTTTTTTCTTCTTTCTTTTATTAAAAAAGTTTTCATCTGTAAAAACACTGATCCCACAAAAATCAAACATCACGGGGAGAAATTTCTTTTAGAACAAATTTTTTTTTTCGGGAAATTTTGAAAATGCTGTCCTCTCAAATTTTATTTTTTTTGGGGGGGGGGGGGATTTCTGGATAATTTCTTATGGAAAATCGTCTTTTATAGAAAAATGGAAGTAAAAATTGGTAAAGTTTCTTGAGAGGACATGATAGAGAATTTTTATTTTCGCCCTGATTGTTGGTCCCTATTATAAAAAATGGTAGTAAACAAATTTTTCATTGACATTTTTTTTTCGTTTCTTTTTGACTTGAGATTTTTTTGTTTCGATTTAGAAATAAAAATTTTTGACTTTGAGAATCAGAGCACCTGTTATCCTTCCTCCTCTTTCAGTTTCTCACTTTAGATTATGTTTTGTGGCCCCAATATTTTACAAGAGAATAATGTAATCAACGCCCTTAGCGAACTATACTTTATATCCGAGTGGCCCACCGCGAATTTAGAAGTTTCCCCTTCTAATTATTCGCCGTAATCCAACTGTATTTTATTTTTATTTCTTTTTTTTTTATTTTCTATAGTCTACAGCTTCACCTGCTATACCTTAAATCTGTTTCTTTACTTTAGAAACTATATTTTTGATTAGATAATTGTCCACGAGACTCTACATTTTTTTTTTTAATGGAATGTATCACTATTTGGAAGATTCACCATTAAACGGATTTTATTCTCAAAATTGAAAGATTTAGAAGTTATTTTAATAAGGAAAAAAACATTTTTTAAAATTAAAAATTAAAAAAAAAACATTTTTTAAATTAAAAATTAAAAAAAACACTTTTTTAAATTAAAAATTTAAAAAAACATTTTTTAAAATTAAAAGTTAAAAAAAACACTTTTTTAAATTACAATTAAAAAAAATAATTCTAATTTAAAAATTTTACAAAAATTGTGTATTTTTGTTAAGTTAATTAACAAACAGAGATAATTTTTCCTTTCAGTTAAACCCCAAAATTAAAAAAAACTATTACTAGGTTTTTACTTTGAACAGTAGTTTTAATGTTTTTTTTAAATTTTGCATAATTTATTTTTAGTCCTTTATTAAGAATCACAATTATATTTACTTTTTCCATTTTTAAATATTTACAGTTTTTAAATAAATAATTGAGACTCAATTAAACAGTCTTTTAAACTAAAGGGATTTCAAAATGCAAGATATAAAAATTCAAATCTTCGAAAATACAAGATTTCAATCTGCAAAAACTGTTAAAATTGAAAGATTTAAAATTACAATAATGAAAATGCAAATTAAAATCAAAATAAAAAATTTGAAAAATAAATGTTGAAAATGATTCAGGATTGAATTTTCGATTTAGGGAAAAATTGGACGGATCGCAGTGCCTAATGAAAACGTAGTCCAACTTCATATTTTTGTTTTTAAAACATAGTTCTAATAAACATAATCTAAAAACATTTTTTATCGCTATTGCATTTTAATTTTAGAAACTCTTGAACTTTATTCAATGGCAAATTGGACTATATTTTCTGTTTGTGCGTCCGATTTCTCCTTAAGAGACTCAAGAGAATTTTTTGAATTAATTTTATAGAAAATTTAAACTACTTAGAAAAAATTCTAAAATAATTTTGAAAATATTGCTTTTTTCGTCAATTTTAAAAATTTGTCATCTGTTTAAATTTCTAAAACGGTTTTTCATTTTTTATAGCAATTTTTCAACATTAAAAGTAATTTTAAACAATTCTGAATGTAATTTTCCAGATTTCGAATTTAATTGAATTTTCAAAGTAATTTTTCAATTCTGAAAAACATTTTTAAAAAATTTTAAACTATTTGAATTTTTAAATTGACTTCTTTCTTTTTTTCAGGTAATTTTTCAGGTTTTTTATCGTAATTTTGTCATTTGTAAAAGTAATTTTCAAAAATTTTAAACTATTTGAATTTTTGAAGTAATTTTTGTTGGTTTTCAATTTTAATTTTTCAATTTTGATAGTATGTCAAAAAAATTTTCAATTCTGCAAGATTTTTGAAGTGATTTTTCTGTTTTTTAATTCCTAAAGTAATTTGCAAAATTTTTGAACTATTATTCGAACTTTTAAATAAATTTTCCAAATTAGAAAAAAAATTTTACAATTCTGAATGCAATTTTCCAAATTTCGAATTAAATTGAATTTTTCAATTTTTCAAAATAATTTTTCAATTCAGAAAAACATTTTTTAAAAAATTGTAAACTATTTAAATTTTCAAATTGACTTTTTCGTTTTTTCAGGTAATTTTTCAATTCTGAATGTAATTTTAAAAATTTCAAAACTAATTTAATTTTTAAAAGTAAAGTTTCAATTTTTTCATGTAATTTTTCAGTCCTAAATTTCTTTTAAAAATCTTTTAAACTATTTCATTTCTCTGAATGGAATTTTCAAAATTACGAATTTAATTGAATTTTCAAAGCAATTTTTCAGTTTTTATAGTAATTTTTCAATTTTGAAAGTAATTATCAAAATTTTTGAACTATTTACATTTTCAAATTTTTTAATTCTAAAATCAATTTAAAAACTTTTCTCAATAAATGGATTGTCAAAATAATTTTTCAGCTTTTTAAGATAATTTTTCAAATCTGAAAGTAATTAAAAAAATGTTTAAACTAATTGAATTTTGAAAGTAGTTTTTTAGATTTAAGTAATTTTTAATTTTTAATGCAATTTTTCAAGTTTTTTAAAATATTTACATTTTTTAATTAATTTATAGTCTTGTAAAGTTGTTTTTTAAATTCTAAAGGGAATAAAAAAAATTTTTTAACTTTTTGAATTTCCAAAGTAATTTTCGAGTTTTTTAGAAATAAGTTTTCAACATTGAATGCAATTTTTATTAAACTATTTGAAGTTTCAAAGTAATTTTCAAAATTTCAGAACTATTTAAATTCGTAAAAGTTATTTTTTCAGTTTTTTAATGCAATTTTTCAATTTTCAGAGTAATTTTCAAAATTTTCAAACTATTTAATTTTGAATATAATTTTTAAAATTTTAAAATTAATTAAATTTTCTAAGTAATTTTTCACTTTTTCAAAGTAATTTTTCAATTCTGAAAAACATTTTTAAAAAATTTTAAACTATTTGAATTTTCAAATTGACTTTATTCTTTTTTTTTGTCAGGTAATTTTTCAATTTTCAAAGTAATTTATCATTTTTTTTATCGTAATTTTGTAATTTTAAAAAATTTCTTAAATTAATTGAATTTTTCCACTTATTTTTCAGTCTTTTAAAATTGTTTTTCAATTCTAAAAGTAATTGAAAAGCTTTTTTCATCTTTTTGCATTTTGAAAGCAATTTTCAAGTTTTTGAAAGTAATTTTTCAATTCTGAAAGCAATTTTCCGAATTTTTCAACATTTTGAATTTTCAAATTAATTTTTAAAAATTTGTATCTTTTTTTATTTGTAATATTTTTTTCCACCTTTTTAACGTAATTTTTGCAATTCTGAAAGTAATTTTTGAATATTTCTTAACAATTTGTGTTTTTTTTTGCATTAATTCCCCACTTATTGGAATAGATTTTTAATTTCCGAAATTAATGTAAAAAAAAATTTGTTAATTGTTGAAAAATTAATGTAAATCAATACAAGAGTAATTCAAATTTTCCCAAATAGAATATTCAGTAAAGAATTTTAAAAAAAGACTCTTGCTCTCATTTTCAGGAAGACTTTAAAAAAATCAAATTTTTTATTAATTTGAAACACTTCAATATTGAGAATAACCGTTTTTTTGTGCCGTGTGTGCCACATAGATAGGACGAAAGAATGCATTCAAAATAAAAATTGAATAAATACTGCGTGATATCGAGTGCATTCTATCGTCCAAGTATTTCGCTCTTTCTCTCTCTCTCTCTCTTTTCTATTTTTTATTCTCACTTACTCCGTTCAACTGGAAAAAAAGGACAAAAAAAAATTTTTTTTCACTCTTCAAAGAGACCTTTCATTTTTTTTGCCTTAAAGATTCTAAAAACTCTTAACGAGTCGGTTTTTTTTTAGCTATGCTACATTTTTTTTTATGTACATTGAAGGTCTCCCTTAATTTAGATATACGATAGTATAATCAATATTTAGGAGGGGTTTATCCGAGGTTTCATTACTTTCTTCCTCTAATACGGATACAATCCTTTCTACACAAAAAAAAATAAAAATAAAAAAAAACACTCGGCCAACTTGCCTTACAAACAGACGCTTGATAATTGACTTTCTCTTATAATTGTAAACTCGCTCCGAACGGCGACAATTAAATACATTATGTGCTATTTTTCAATTTCAGATATTTCTTATACTGTTCATTTTATTTTAACTCTTTAATATCCGAACCGCCAAAAGGTCACATCATCGTTTATAACAACAAGAAGTATTCCAAATTTCCAGTAAAATATTTGCCCCTTTATGGAGAAAAAAATTTCATTATACATCTTAAACATATCTAACGCACTTATTTCTTCTTTCTCGCTATACAATCTTTTTACTATATAAATATTTTGTGTCCAACTCATATTTTCCCTGCAGTGAGAGACTTTTTTCGAATTTACAATCATTTTTTCGTTTTTAATCTCTTTTTTCCATATTTTCATTACTGGGAGATTATAAACATAACCTCAACATTTTCCATGGATCACAAATTTTTCCTTTCGATCTAAAAATACAGTGAAACAATTCTTTCGAATTCAAATCTTTTTTAAAACTCCCCTTCAAAAATTACAACAAATTTGAAATTTAGAAAAAATGAAAAAAATTGAAGTCCGAAGAAAAATTTTTCCAGGGAGTAAAAAAATGAATGTAAATTCAAAATTTTGTACCAGGGAAATTAATCAACACAAGTAATATAATCTATCATAAATTTAAAATCGACAATTCAATAAATAACTCTTTCGAAGAAGAAAAATATTCTTTTTTAAATTTAAAAACTGAAAAATTGAAACATGTTTTGAAATAAAAAATGTTTTTTAAATATAAAAAATATTTCGTTTAAAATAAAAAACATTTTTCAAAAATTAAAAATATTTCATAGTTAAAAATGAAAAAAACATTCTTTTTAACCAATTTCCTAATATAAAAACATTTACAATTTCATTTATGAAAAAAATTTTTTAAAAGAAAACTTTAAAAAGCATTTAAAAATACTTTAAAAATTGAAAAATTTTTGAAACATCAACATTTTTTTTGTCAGTTCGGCAAAAATTTAAAAATTGACAATTATAAATATTACTCTAAATGCCCATTTGTTTATTTTTTTTTTTTAATAATATGAAATTCTTAAATATTCTTTAAGCTTATGTAATATAATTAATGTAATAAATATGGCAATAAATATGTATGTTTATATATATATGTATATGCATATATGTATATAAAATTTATATTATAATAATTATTATTCATAAAAATCTTCTTATTTAATCTTCTAATTGTAAAAAGGCCAATGAGCACGCTTTCTTTAACTGGTAATGAAAGTAATTCAAATAATATTACAATCTCTCTTTCTTTCTCTGTTTCTCTCTCTTTCTCTCGATTCGTAATAAAAAAAAACAAAATCCTAATATCAAAATGTAAATAATTATCTGTTAAACTAACTTAAACTAATTTTGATAAATTATTCCTCTTTTTCTGTAATTAAAAATGTCATTTTTTATGTTTTGAAAATTTACATTATTCTATTCCAAAGCAAAAAGTTTTTGTTACATATTTTTTACGTATTTTTTAAAATTATTTTTTGAAATCGAAAATTTTTTTCCATACTCAATTTAGTAAATTTTAAATAAATAATTCATTATCGAGTAAAACCAGAATTTAGTTCCAAAACATACATTTTTAAAAGTAACATTTTTTATTACAATTTTTTTTATCTAAATCTGATAATCACAATTTGTGGATTAAAATTTTTTTGTTTTTGAAAAAAAGCTAAATTTGTAAATTTTGATTTTTACATTATTTTATAAATAACAGGCCTAGGATCGACTTTCAAGTTTTTTTTCCTTTCTTTTCGCTCAATAAAAAGTAACTGATTGAAAAAAATCGAAAAAAGTTATTTTTTCACTCAATATTGTCACCAAAAAATTGCATTTTGTACTTTTTTTGATTTTTCACCGATTTCTAAATTCAATTAATCGAAGGTTCTAAAAAATTTAGTTAAATAAAAAAAATGATTTATTTTTCCACTGGAATTGAGGATTAAAAAATTTCTCTTAAAAACCAACTGAAAAGTAAATTATTTCCAAAAATTGGAATTTTAATTATCCTTTCGAAATTTAATTATTTTTAGGAAATTTTGAACTAAAACTTTTTTTCTACATCAATTATTATTTTTAGTAATTTTCCGAAAGTTTTCTTAATACTTCAATAATTATTTAAATGTAAAAATTCAATTTTTCATAATTGCTGATTCAAACATTTAAGCTCGTTCTTCTTTAAGTTAAATAACGTGAATTTTTGAAAATAAATAACTGAAAATATGGAAAATAATTAAATTTTTTAAATATATTGTAAAACAATTTTTCTAAATAAAAAAAACGAATTTTTTGTAATAGTTTTTAATAAGTTTTGAATTACAAAAAGATTATCTAATTCTATACAATAGAAACATTTCCAAATAATTGGAAGTTGATTTTTTTCACAACAATAGAAAATATATTTCTAGTTTTTTAAAAGAACTTTTTTAACAATTTTAAAAAAATTAATTAATTCTCTATTTTGTAGGAAAATTTTTGCTTTCTTCCAGATAATTATTTTTAATTCTTATTATTTAGTATTATTTTTTGAAAATAATGGAGTATTTTTAAGAAACATTTTTTTTTCTAGAAAACTAAATCAATTTTGTGTTTTAGACAAAAAAAAGTCGATTCTTTTGATAGAAATCGAAGAAAGTCGAAATTTCCGAGACCTGAAATTTTCGTTTTTAGCATTTTTTTCTCCAACGCTAAACAATTCTCATTAAAAAAAACAGAAAAAGACGAATATGAATTTAAAAAAAAAACAGGAAATAATTTACTGGAAAATTAAATGATCGTCCGGTTTTCTCTTCATTAACGAAAGAAATTGTAAAATCCATTTCCATAAATAAATTTTCTAACAAAATTGACGGTAAATGAAAAATATACAGTAAAAAAAAATAATGCTCGTAAGAAAAGGAATTAAAATGCAACGCAGCAACCTTCCGGGTTCGGACAAGAAAAATCCCTTTTTTTTCATCTTTTCACCTATAAATCGCACCCGTGCGAAGAAAATCAATTTCTCAGTTTCTTTTTTCATTCATTTAAACGGGTACACATAATATTTTCCCGTGATTACGCACAAAATTGCTAAGAGCGTAAACATCGCGGCAAGATAAATTTTACTAAATTTTTTTTTTTTGTTTCTGCGATTTATCCTTAAGAGATGAAGGAAACACATTTTTTTTTCTTTCCGTAAATTAGAATAAAAATTGTTCCTCTAGATAAAATCGCATTAAATCACATATATAACAATTGTTTGACTCAATCGTAAAAGTTCAAAAAAAACAAGATTGAGTTTTTTTTTCTTTGCTGCAATTCTCACTCATTGTCATGAGAAACCAAATGGCAATAAAAGAGGGGAAGTTTTCATGATTTTTCAAGTCTCTGGGGGGAGGGGAGGGGGTGGAACTTGTTTCCTTTTTTTTTACAGGATATCGAGATTGAAACCAGCAGTTTGGTCCAGTGAGTTAAGAAGTTCCTGGGCACTGAAGTTGGCTGCATCGCCAGTCGGTAAATTATCGAGAAGATCGAAATTAAAATCCGCTGTTCCTATCGACGGATCTGGTTGGGATGGCTGAGAATGCTGCTGTGGTAGACCTCGAACTCCTGGACTTCCGCCACCGTATTGTTGATGTGGATGCATTGGCGAACCTGTAGAAATTTTATTATTTCAGAAATTTAGCAAAAAATTATCTTTAACTCAAGAGAGTGGTGAAAATGTCTTTATTTTTTAATTTACCAATTTTTATTGTCATTTTTGTAAATAATTGAATTTTCAAGAAGAAATTTTTTACATTTAAAAACGATTGAATTTCCAAGAAGAAGAAGAATTTATCGTTAACTCAAAACTATTGTGAAAATGAGTTCATTTTTTAATGGAAATTTTTATTGGCATTTTTTTAAATAATTGAATTTTCAAGAAGAAATTTTTTACATTTAAAAACAATTGAATTTTCAAGAAAAAATTTTTTACATTTAAAAACAATTGAATTTCCAAGAAGAAATTCCAAGAAGAAGAAGAAGAAGAAGAATTTATCGTTAACTCAAAACTATTGTGAAAATGACATAATTTTTTAATAAAAATTTTTATTGTCATTTTTTTAAAATAATTGAATTTCCAAGAAGAAATTTATTACTTTTGAAAATAATTGAATTCCGAAAAAGAAATTTATTAATTTTAAAAATAAATGAATTCTTATGATGAATATTTTAATTTATGAAAATAATGGAATTCCTAAAAAAGAAATTTTTAACTTTTAAAAATAATTAAATTTCCGACAAGAAATTTGTTACTTTCAAAAATAATTGAATTTCCAAGAAGAAATTTATTATTTTTAAAAATAATTGAACTCTAGTGATAAATATTGTTGTTTATGAAAAATAATTGAATTTTACAAAGAATTTCATTAAAATGCCTTAAAAAAATTGCATTTTTCGGACTAATTTTGTTATTTTTTGTTAATTCTTCAATTCTTTCGAAGAATTATTTATGTTAATAATTGAATTCCTGGGGAAAATCTTATTAAAATCTAAAAAAGAGTAATTGAATTATTTCAAAGAAATTTAATGAAAATAGTGTTTAAAAAAATTGATTTCTTTCAAATAATTTTATTAAAAATATTTTAAAACAATTGAATTCCTGTGAAAAATTCTAATATTTTTTTTTTAAATAATTGAATTCTTTCAAAGAATTTCAGAAAAACATTTTTTTTCAATAATTTATTTTCTCCAGGAATTAAAATTAATTTTTTGAGTGTAATTATATTTTTTGAGCAACTCCTGTATAATTTTATTGAAAATAAATAAATAGTTGAAATCCTCGTATAAAATTTGTTATTTATGCGAAAAAAATTAAATAGTTGCCAAGAATTTTATTAAAATTTGCAAAAATAATTGAATTCCTAAGAAGAATTTTATTATTTACGAAAATAATTGAATTATTGCGAAAAATTTTATTAAACTGTTTGAAATAATTTGAATTTTTGTGAAAAATTATGTTATTTTTGAAAAATAATTGAATTCCTTATGCGAAAAAAATTGAACAGTTGCCATGAATTTTATTAAAATTTTCAAAAATAATTGAATTTCTGAGAAGAATTTTACAAACATTGGGTTTAATAATTAATTCTTTCGAAATACAATAAATATTATTATGAAAATTTTATTTTAAACAATTGTTTTTTTGGAAATTTTTCTGAAAATGTTATTTTCAATTAAATGAATTCTCGTGGAATTTTTATTGTTTTCAAAAATAATTTAATGTTTGTGTAGAATTTTAGCAAAAATTCTTTTAAATAATTGAATTCTTTTGGTAAATAATTGAATGTTCGTGTAAATTTCTATTAAACATTTTGTTTAATTATTATATTCTTTTGATAAATTTTATTAAAATATACAATAGATATTAAAAATCATTGGATTGAGAAAAATTTTTTCCAAAGAATTGAAATTTTGACAAGAATATTATTTAAATTTTTGAAAATAATTGAATTTCGGAGAAGAATTTTATTACTTTTCAAAAGAATTGAAATTTTGACAAGAATTTTAGTAATTTTTTTTTTAAATAATTGAATTTCGGAGAAGAATTTTATTACTTTTCAAAAGAATTGAAATTTTGACAAGAATTTTAGTAATTTTTTTTTAAATAATTGAATTTCGGAGAAGAAATTTTTACAATAATTTCTAAAATTTTTTTAAATACTTTAATTTTTGATAAGAATTTTATTGTTTTTGAAAATAATTGAATTTCTGCAAGAATTTATAATTTTTCTAAAATCATCTGATTTCACAAGAATTTGAATTATTAAAATTTTTCAAAAATAGAAAATTTAAGTTTTCAAAGATTTTAATAAGAAACAAAAATAATTAAAAATCAGCGATGAGTTTTATTATAAGTTTATAAAAAAAAAATAATTGAACTATTGACAAAAAAGATATAAAAACAATTGTTAATAATTAAATTCCTGTAAAATTTTTATATATGAAAATATTCGAAAAACATTGAAATTTTGTCAAATAACTTCTAAAAATTTATCCAAAGTATTTCTAACTGCTCAAAAATTTAATTTTGTTAGTGTTTTAACTGAATTTTTTTATTAATCAATTGTTTATGAATTTATAATGATTAATTAAATTTATTTTAAAAAATTCATCTTATTTCAAAAGAATCGTAATTAAAATTTTTCAAAAATAAATAGTTCTGCAGAATTTTTAATTAAAAAAATATTAAATATTTTTTTTAATCTTTCAAGATTTTCATTTAAAATTGCATTCAAAATAATTAAACTTCTAGAAATTAGTTTTACTATTTATGAAAATTTAAAAAAATTGTAAATAATTAAATTCTTATGAAATTATTATCAATTTTTGAAAATAATGAAATGTTTACTTAGAATTTTATTAAAATTTTTGAAAATCATTGAACTTTTGGAAGAAGAATTTTATTATTTTTGAAGATCATTGAAATTTTGTAGAGAATTTTTTTTTAATGTTTGAAAATTATTAAACTTTTGGTAGAAGAATTTTATTACTTGTGAAAATAATTAAATTTCTGCAAAAATTTTGTAGTTTTAAAAGAATTAAATTTTTGTTTAAGTTTTTGACTAAAGTTCCTTATGGATCCATTCTTTTTATTAATTAATTAAATGTAAAAATTAAATTTTAAAAAATGTGCCAAGAATTTAAGAAGAATTTGAGGTATTAAAATTTTTCAAAATTGTAAGTTATAAAAAATTACTAATTCATTTCATTAAAAATTTTGAAGGATTTCAAATTAAAACCTACTGAAGTTCGCCTATTAATGAAAATTGTAAACGCAAGTTTTTTAAAATTCTACATTAAATTTGAAATATTTAAGTAAAATTATTCAATAAATAATGTTTAAGCAATAATTTTTATTTTCCCATGAATTACGTTATTTAAGAAAAAAATTATTTTCGGAAATAGAACAATTGGATGGTTTTGTATTAGAATTCGTGGTAATTTCTTAGATTATGAGACAAAGAAAAAAAAGACACAATTATTATTATTTTTACACATACCAGTTCCCGTGCTGGTCACAGAACTCGACTGCGACATTTGCATCTGCATAGTCATCTGATTATTGTTTTGCTGCATCACAAGGGACTGCTGCTGATGTTGTTGCGTGAGCAATTGTTGCATTTGCGAACTATTGGGCATACCAGTTCCTCCCATACCGCCACTTTGAGATCGTAGAATTTGCTGTTGATGTTGCATCTGTGCAGCGCTCATCTGCATTCCGCCCGCATTTCCCATTCCAAAGCCACCTTTCCAACGAAAAACAAATCATTAAAATTTCCCTTTCGACAATATTCAATGCTAATTCCAGGACTTGAAATCAATTTCAAATTTGACAACAAATTCGATAAATCCGTTTGAAATTTCCCAAATCACTTTGAATAATATCAAACGGATTAAACTCACTGCAGGGTGTTGTGGTGTCTACTAACCGGGAAAACCCGGTGATACCCGGGAATTTAATTTCATCGGGAAACAATCGGGAGTAAGCCAGGAATTTTAAGCCAAACCGGGAAATTTTTCAACAAAATAATAAAATTTTATTATCTAAATTTGTTTTCAAAAAATCCTTTTTCATTTCAATTTTCATAAAATTTTTTCTCTAAATTTGAATAATAATACTAAAAATAATAATACTAAAATAATAATAATAATAATAAATAAAAATAATAAAATAATAATAATAAAATAATAATAAAAAATAAAAATAATAAAATAATAATAATAATAATAATAAATAATCATTATAAAATAATAATAATAATAATAATAATAATAATAATAATAATAATAATAATAATAATAAATAAAATAATAAAATAATAATAATAATAAATAATAATAAATAATAATACTAATAATAATACTAAAAATAATTAATTTTGATAGTAAAAAATCAGTCACTCATTCAAATACAGTATGTAAATAAATTAATTTATTAATAAAATTAAATTTTCCCAAAGCTTTTTGAAAACTCGAAAAAATAAGATCTTTGGATTTTTTCAAATCTATCGTTTCAAGATAATTAAATTTTTATAAACAAAGAAGTGTATTTCTATAAACAAACAATTGAAAATTTTTGTAGCAATTGAAATTTCTTTACACATAAATAAAAATAATATTGAATTCCTTTAAAGAATTTTATTTAAATTTTTCAAATATTTTGTTTAAAAATAAAATTGAAATTTTTTAATAATTTTAGATTCAAACTTTTAAAAAATTCAATTATTAACTAATTCCATTTTTTATAAACAGTAAAATTATTTTAAAAAATTCAATTATTAACTAATTCCATTTTTTTATAAACAGTAAAATTATTTCAAAAAAATCAATTATTAACTAATTCCATTTTTTTATAAACAGTAAAATTATTTGAAAAAATGAAATTATTTCCAATAAAATTTTAATAAAATTTCAGAATAAAATTAATTTTTCCCAATTTTTCAAAAAACTTTTTTTAAGAGCATTTTTCACAAAAAATTTAATTGTTTTTGAAAAGTTTTAATGAATCTTTCTGAAAAAAATTCAATTATTTTCACAAAATTTTAATAAATCCTTCGAAAAAATGAAATTAGATAACTTGCACATAGTAAAATTATTTTTCAAAAAAAAAAAAAAAATTCAGAAAAAGTATTTTATAAAATTTAAAGAATCTTCTGAGAAAATTTGTAATAAATGGAATTTATTATAAAAAAAAACTGTACAATTATTGGCAAAAATTCTATTATTTTCAAAACAATTTCACGAAATGCAATTTTCTTATTAAAATGATAATTTTTAAAAATAATTAATTATCATTTTCTAAAATTTTAATAAATAACAATAATTAAATGTTTAATTTTATTTTTTAAGAAAACACGATTATTTTGCAAAACTTGAACGAAATTGTTTAAAAAATGCAATTATTCTCTAAAATTTTTATTTAAAATTATAAAAGAAACTTTATTATTAAAAAAAAAATTCAAAGAATTTCTTCAAAAACAATTTAATTAGAATTTTCAAATAATAGAATTTTTCGCGAAAGTTAAATTGTATTTATGAATTATTATTTTATAGATAATTATTGTCTAAAATTTTAATGAATCTTTTGAAAAAATTCAATTTTATTTATAAATAATAATATTTTTCAAAAAAATTTAACTATTTTCTTAATTTTAATGAACTCTTCGAAAAAGTTTAATTATTTACTATTATATCTACAAATAGTAAAATTTTTTACAAACATTCAATATTAATTGTTTGAAAATATTATTCAATATTAATTATTCAAAATTAAATAAATATTCAATTTTAATTATTTGAAAAAAATGAATTATATTTATAAATAGTAAAATTATTTGCAAAAATTCAATTATTTCCAAAACCTTTTCAAGAAATGTAATTTTTTTCTTAAAATTATAATTCTTGAAAACAATTAAATTACTTTCTAAAATTTGAATAAATAACAATAATTTAATGTCTCATTTCAATTTTTTAAAAAAAATTATATTTATAAATAGTAAAATTATTTGCAAAAATTCAATTATTTCCAAAACCTTTTCAAGAAATGTAATTTTTTTCTTAAAATTATAATTTTTGAAAATAATTAAATTACTTTCTAAAATTTTAATAAATGACAATAATTGAATGTCTAATTTCAATTTTTAAAAAAACATAATTATTTTAATTCCTTTCAAATAAAATTTTAAATCCTTTATTATATTTCAGACTTTCTCAAAAAAATTTAATTATTTTTATTACAATTTTAATCAAATTTGTCGAAAAATGTAATTATTCTTAAAAAATCCATTTAAATTCGCCAATAGAATTCAATTATTTATAAAATTTCTTTATCAAATTCTTCATAAGGCATCAATTTTAAGAAAATTTCAATTATTCAGTAAAATATTTTTGTATTTAATTTTAAATAATTCAAATTCCCTTGGAATTTTCTGCTCAAAATTGATTTAAAAATGTATTTTAGTTATAACTTTACATAATAATTGAATATTAGAAACAATTTAGTATTAATTTTTATAGAAATAATTATTTGATCAGTTCGTCAAAATGTTAAACTAAAATAATTGATTTTTAATTTCCGTACTTTATCTATAATAATTATGTAAAATTAATTTTTTTTTCAAAAAATTTAGTAAATCTACTAAATTATTCCATGTTTTTATTTTCTTTCTTATATTTAATTGAAGAATTACCGAATTATTGCAATTTTTGTAAAATTTAATTATAGACGAACAAAATTCATAATTCTCATAGAAAATTCTTAAAAAAAATTTTTTTCAATTATTGATCTAAAAAAGATTTTTAGTTAAAAATTCGCGAAAATAATGCTTTAATAATTGAAATAATGAAAATAGTGTTAATTTTAATTTCTATGGAAAAATAAAAACGTGATTAAATATTTATTTCTAAAAAAAGAAGAAGTTTTTCATATTTCCGAATAATTATTATGTTTAACTGAAAATGTTTGTTGATTGTTATATTTTTTCATTGACTGCATTAACTAAGATTGATTATGTTTGATTTAAATATATATTTCTGTTTGATTCAGTGTTTGATTCCAATATATATTGTTTTCTCAGACAGGGAAAAGTTTTGAAAAATTAATAATTAAAAAAATTAAATTAAAAAAAAAATAATTAGAAAAATTAATAATTTATCTTCAAATCAGGGAAAAGTCAGTGAAAGACAAAATTAAAAGTTCTGTAAATGGTAATTTTTTCGACCACTTTTCTCCAGTAGAATATTTAATAAATAAATTTTGTCGAAAAGTGTAAAATACAGTAAAGAAGGTAAATGACGTGCAAAAGTTTTAATAAATCAAAAATAAATTATAGTAAAACACTTTGAAATCGGTAGAGACGAGAAATTGATTAGAAGAGATCGTGACGACTGTTAATTTTTGAAGTAATTTCTAATAACTAATTTTAAAAATACTAAAACTTTTGCTTGTCCTTCTTTATTGTGTATTCGACTTTCGGACAAAATTTCAGATCAATTTATTAAAATGATTTAAAGAGAAAAGTAGTCGAATAAATTACTATTGAATTTCTAAGTCACATGCTGTTGATAAATTTAAGGGAATAAATGATTTGTGGAATACTGGAATTTATGATTTTGATTTAAGGGATTTATCATTAACTGACTTATGGATATTAATGACTTTGATGTGATTTTTGGGTATTAATGAGCCAGTGGGCAAAAAACTATTATTGTTTTAAGAAACGTTCCAAAAACGTTTTCAGAACGTTTCATGTCTGACAAAAAATGTTCCAAAAACGTTTCGTGTGCTTTTAAAACGTTTTAGAAACATAGAACGTTTTTGGAACGTTATTTGGAAGACGTGAACGATTGGAACGTTATTTGGAAGACGTGAACGTTTTTGGAACGTTATTTGGAAGACGTGAACGTTTTTGGAACGTTATTTGGAAGACATAAAACGTTTTAAACACGTTTTTGGATCGTCCATTAATCAATGATGGTTTTTTTGCCCACTGGGGATATTAAGGAAAATTTTCCAATTATCAAATCCTTCAGTGATGGTTTTTGATTTTTGATGATTTTTGTTTGTTGTTTTTATTCCTGATGGTGTTCCAAAATACCTTGGTGTCCTTGTTGATTGAATTGCGGCCGCATTTGAGCCTGGAAGTTCTGTTGCTGCATTAGAAGATGCCGCCATTCCTGCTGAGGTCCACGGCCAGCGATGCTGTTGCCAATGTTGTCCGTTGGGCCCACACTGACATTCGGCGGCCGCTGATTATTTGTCCTCGGATATCCTAATCTCTGGTGCATTTGATGCATTCCTCCAATCGCTGCCATTCCACCACCGCCCATGTACATGTTCCCACCGGCCGCATGCAAAGTTTGCTGCTGCTGCGTTTGCTGCTGTTGCTGTTGCGCCATTTGGGGCCTCATCATCGGACCTACGAATTTAATATACAAATTAATATTTATTTACAAAACAAATTTTAAATTTAATTTTTATTTTTAAATTTTAAATGCCCAAGTCCATAATAATCAACCCCGTCTCTATAAATACTAAAAACGGAATTTTTAATCCGAAAAAAATTGTTCGGATCAAAAATTCAGTTGACTCTGACTGTATAGTTAATTTTCGTCAGTAATTGGTCCCTATAATTCCCCATGTTGCCTAGTTATTTCCATTTTTATACTATTCGAAACAAAATTTATATTTCAGAAATATCTCATCGTTTTAAATAATATTTAAATAATATTTATAATTAAAAATCGAATTACAGTATTCAATTATGAAATTGCAATATTCGAATTGAAAATGAAAAATGGAATTTTTCTATAAAAGTTGGAAAAAATTAGAAATTAATTTCTACGATTGGAAATGTATTTTTTTCCGACATATATGAGTGTGTGTGTGTAATCTAAAAGAGAAAGAGAAAAATTTCTGCACAACAGATACAGGAGTAATCAATAATGACGCATTTTCATTATTTTGAGTGCTCCTTAAGTCTGGCTACAAGCCAATATACATGGGGCATATAAACATTCGCTACTGGGAGAGCGCACAAGTGAGAGGAGAAATCGAAGAAAACAGACTCACCGCAATAAAATATCCACCACAGAGAATATTATATACTTATCAGTTAACAATATTTTCAATTCCAATTTTTTAATCACTTAATAAAACACTGCAATTTTTTTAACAATCTCTCAAATATTCAAATGTTTGGCGAAATATTTTTTAAAATTGAAAATTACTTTCTCAAATTTTTCATTCTACAATATAAAATTAATAATTTAAACTAGCAACAATAACAGAATGTCAAAATTATTTTAATTCAATTTTTTTTTAAAATAAAATGTAAATTTGAAAATGCAGTTTTAATATTACTATAATTATAATTATAATCTGACATAGGGAATTTAGGGGAAATTTTGGAATTTTTTACTAAATGTACTGAAAAAAATTAAATTTTTTAAATTCATAAGAAAATTCTAAATTTTTGTTCCTTTTTTTTAACTCATAAAAAATTAAATTTTTAAAATTCATTAGAAACTTCTAAATTTTTGTTTCTCTATTTTTTAACTCATAAAAAATTAAATTTTTAAAATTCATAAGAAAATTCTAAATTTTTGTTTCTTTTTTTTAACTCATAAAAAATTAAATTTTTTAAATTCATAAGAAACTTCCAAATTTTTGTTTCTCTATTTTTTAACACATAAAAAATTAAATTTTTAAAATTCATAAGAAAATTCTAAATTGTTTCTTTTTTTAACTCAAAAAATTAAATTTTTAAAATTCATAAGAAACTTCTAAATTTTCGTTTCTTTATTTTTTAACTCAAAAAATTAAATTTTTAAAATTCATAAGAAAATTCTAAATTTTTGTTTCTCTATTTTTTAAATCAAAAAATTAAATTTTTTAAATTCATAAGAAAATTCTAAATTTTGGTTTCTCTTTTTTTAAACTCATAAAAAATTAAATTTTTAAAATTCATTAAAAACTTCTAAATTTTTGTTTCTCTATTTTTTAACTCAAAAAATTAAATTTTTTAAATTCATAAGAAAATTCTAAATTTTGGTTTCTCTTTTTTTAAACTCATAAAAAATAAAATTTTTAAAACTCATAAGAAAATTCTAAATTTTTGTTTCTTTTTTTTTTAACTCATAAACTATAAAATTACCGCGAATTCTAATACAAAATCTTCAATATTACTACCAATTTCTGACGAAAATTTCTTTTTAAATAACTTAAATCTTGAACAATTGTCATGAAGTAAATAAATTTTTTATGAATAATTTTACTTAAATAAAATCAATTTTAAGAGTTGAGTTTACAATTTACATAAACAAATTAACTTCAAAACAGTAACAATTTGAAATTTTTGAAACTTTCAATGTTGAATTAATTTAGAAATTTTAATAAACTTAGATTTTTAAAAAATTTGATTAACTCCAAGTCTTCTAAAATTAGTTAAATTTGTCAACATATATTTAATTAATTATTAAAAATAATGGATTTATAGAAGAATTTTATAATTAAAAACACTAAACAATTTGAATTTTGAAGACGTTACAAATTATTGCAGAAATTTATTTTTTTTTAAATTTTACCTAAAAACATTTTTGTCAAAATTTCAATTATGTTCAATAATTTTTTTTACATTCTCGTTAAAATTTGAATTATCTATAAAAATGATAAAATTTTTCTGCAAATTTTGATTATTTTCAAAAACTTTAATAATATAAATTATTGGAAAAATTTAATTATTTTCAAAAGTAACAAAATTCTCTAGGAAAATTGAATCATGTTTAAAAAATTTTTTAAATTCTAGTTAAAATTCCAATTATCTTTATGCGTAATAATATTCATTTCAAAATTCAACGATTTTCAATATTTACTATTTTAACGAAAATTTCCAAAAGAATTCAATTGTTTAAAAATTTGTTGATAAAATTCTTTATGAGAATTCAATTTTAAGAAAAATTGAATTATTCAATAAATTATTTAATTTTGTACTTTAATAATTGAATTCTCGTAGAATTTTCTAAACAAAAATTGATTGAAAAATTAATTTCAGTTAGAATTTTAGATAATAATTGATTATTAAAAAGTATTGTGACATAAAATTTTAGAAATAATTGAATTTTGAGAAAGTTTCAAATTAAAATGTTTAAAAATTTGAAATTTTCTTTCTTTCAACTTTATTAAATTAAAATTAGAATTTAATTTAATTGGTTTGAAAATTATTTTTAAGTTTTCATTTTTTGAAATATATTTAATTGCAGAATTTCCAAATAATTGAAATTTGGTTGAATTTTCAAAAATTTTTCTCAACTTAAAGTTTTTTAATACTTACTATTAGAGTTTTTCAAAAGAATTTAATTATTTAAAAACAATTTTAATAAAATTATACACAAACATTTAACTATTTTCAAAAATAATAAATATTTCACAGGAATTCAAATATTTACAAATCTTTTTTATAAATTTCTTCGCAATAAATCAATTATTTTCATGAATTAATAAAATTCATCGCTGAATTTCAATTATTTTTAATACAATTTTTATCAAATTCCTTGAAATTTTCAACTATTCTATCAATTTTTATTAAAAATCGTTAAAAGAATTCAATTATTTCAAATTTGTTAATGAAATTCTTTATAAGAAATAAGTTTTCTGAAAAATTCAATTATTCAATAAATAATTTACCTCATATTTAAATATTGAATTTTCGTAGCATTTTCTAATAAAAATTAATTTAAAAATGAATTTTAGTTTAAATTTTCGATAATGGAATGAGAAAATAATTTTTAAGAAGTTACACACTAACAATATTTCTATAATATAAAAAATGAATTTATCACTCGATCAACTTTTATTATTATAAAACATGAAGAAATCGATCGTTAATTAATTGTTAACTTTATGTTTTATTACAATATTATTAAAGTTGATTAATTTAAGAAAAAAACTGACTTTGAAATGTTTGAAAATCTTAATCCCCATGGAAAAATAATATTTAAAGATTTAATAAATAAATTATTTGTTTTCGAATAATTTTACAATTAATGAAATTCCTCAATAACAGAACAATTTTTTTGCAATAAAATGTTTTACTTTATTTTCTAAAAAAATTTCAATTAATATGAAAAATTAAATTCTGACGAAAAAAAATGAAAATTTCATACTTTGTTAACGGATGGAATATAAAATCATGCGGGCAATCTAATTAACATTATTATATGTCAAGATGAAAAATTATATTCCCTTGTCCCTCTCCTTTAATTACAAATTAAAAAAATAATAAATTTTTGTTTTTTTTTTTTTGAGAGAGAGAAAGGGGGGTAATTTTTCATAATTAATTCGATGAAGTGCAAACTCACCAGAAGGTGGCATAGGTTGCTGCGTAACTCTGCGCATTGTACCTGCATTGGGAAACCTGGCTTGCTGACCGATTCCCATTCCTGCATGCATCATCTGCGCTTGAGCCGCTGCTTTGTACTCCGGAGGTGGTGGCCTTACACCTCCCATACTTCCTGCCATGTGCTGCTGTTGTTGCTGCTGCATCACCTTAAGAAAAAGAAAAAAAAATATTATTAACCATCGCAAATACTGAATTTTGCACTTCTTTCTTCTTCTATTTCTTTTTTTTTAGTATAAAACATGCAAATTATTTCGATTTAAATTTTATTTTAATTACTATTTCGAATTTATTTCAATAAAATTTTTCGACTTTTTCTTCTATTTTTACTAAAATACTTAAAACACTTAAAACACGACTAAAACAACTTTTTTTGCTACCATGTTTTAAACGCTCAATCCGAGGCCTGTTTTCGTGAAAATTTTGGTATTTTTTAATTTTTTAAATTAATTGAACTCTTCCCAAGACCAAAAATGTTCATTAAAAAACATAGTGTTGAAAAATTAATTTTTTCGAAATATAATGAATATTGTGAAAATTTTATTTTAAATCATTGAAATCTAGTGAAAAACCAGGGAATCCGGGAAATGATCGGAAATTTAATTTAACCGAGAAAAACCATAAATTAACCGGGATTTTTATACAAATCAGGGAATTTTTTCACCAAAATTGAAAAAAGTTTTATTATTTTAATTTGTTTCTAAAAAAATTACTTTTTATTTCAATTTTTATAGATATTTATTTATTTAAACTCTTCTCTAACTTTGAATTAGTTAAAAAAAATTAATTTGATAGTAAAAGTCAGGCACAAATTCAAACAGATTATGCAAATAAATTTTAAAAACCTATGGAGTTAATAGAAATATTGTGAAATTCGACTGAAAATATGTAATTGAATTTGTCAAAGAATTCCTTTTAACTTTTAAGCAAATAAAATTCTCAAAGTATTTTAATTTAATAATTAATAATTGGATTTTATAGTCACATTTTAATGAATTCATGTTTCTTAGTGCGAAGATTAATAATTAAAATTTTTATTAGTTAATTTTAAAAAAACGATATGCACTTCAAATTTTTTATTAAAATTGAATTCTCGCAAATTTTTTTTTTAATTCTGAAAGAAAATTGTTGAAATTTTTCAATTCCATTGTTTCAAGATAATTTAATTTTTCAAAACAAATAATTGAAAACATTTGAAATAATTGAATTTTCTGTACATTTTTTTTTAATAATTTAATTCTTCGAAAGAATTTTAATTAAAATTTTTCGAAAATAATGTTAGTTCTCGTAATTATAATTTTATTTTTAAAAAATAAAGTCCCTCTCAAAGTTTTAAATCAATTTATTTGCTTCTAAAAATTATATTATTCTATTATTATTCAATTAGTGAACTTCTCTTAAATTTTTTTAATTTTAAATTTCTGAATTTTCAAATAAATTATATTTATCATTTCTTAAGCAATTTTAATGTTTATTACTTATTAAGTAAATAATTAATTATCACTGCTTTTTTCAAAATTGTAATAAAATTCTTCACAGGAATGAAATTATTTTCATAAATAATATAATTCTTTGGAAGGATTTCAATTATTTTTGTAAATAGTAAAATTCTTTGCAAAAATTAAATTATTATCAACAGAATTATAATGAACTTGAAAAAGAAAATTTCCAATTATAATTATAATAAGACAAGATTATTTTTAAAAAACTGAAAAAATTATTTTCCAAATTTTCAACTAAAATTATTATTTATTTATGTTCGAAATCAAATTTAAATTTAAATTTATGAGAAAAGAAAACCGGGAAAAACTGGAAATTTTGTTGAATGAAAATAGTAGACACCCAGAAAACGTTGTTTGTGAAAATAATTGAATTTTTTAATCGCTAAATCCGAATTTTTAGTATAAAAATAATTAATTAATTTAAATTAACTCTCAAGGTATGATTGATAATAATAATGATAATAATAATGATATTAATAATTATAATGATAATAATAATGATAATAATAATTATAATGATAATAATAATGATAATAATAATAATTTCTTCACGTGGCTCGAACGTGGACAAAAGGTGTCATTAACAGGTGACTCATTTCAATCTTTAAAACGATTATTAAGACAATGTTTTCAGTTCCGTATATTTTGTTATTGTGATCCAATTATTGAATATTTTCCTTTCAATACAAAAGCTTGTTTCTCCAAAGCATGCATTGTTTCTTTTTTTTTATTCATTATTTACTTCCTCTAACCTTCACTTTAAAACTTTATTAATTGAACGTTGAATTAATATTACTTTTTCTTCCATGGAGAATAATAATAAAGTTTATCAACACTATTCAGAATCATTTCCTTTTAAAAACACTCACATTAAAAATTAGAAACAATTTATATTAATTGCTGACTTCTTTCTTTAAAAAATTAATTTATATTACTGTTAATTTTTATTATCAAAATTTATTTTTTTTTTAACTTAATTTTTCGATTTTCAATTATTTGCGCGACGTGTTTCAAAAAAACGAATTAGAGGTTATGTTTGCGTTTTTATATACATTTATCTCAATTTCAATTATGAAAAATATTCATTAAAAATATTTTTCATGTTATATTTTTCATCTAATAAAAACTTGAATTATAATTTCAAATTGTAATTGATTCTCCTTTTTTTTATTTTCACCCCAAAGTGTTACAAACATAACCTAAAATTTGTTGCTTTCTATAGGTACGTAAACAAATCTTTGAAATTTTTTTTTTGAATAATTTTTCCTAATTAAATTTTTCTAACATACAATTAAAACGATTTTAAATAATCGAAATTCTGTAAAATTTAATTAAATGAAATTCCACTTAATGAATCTTTTCAAGTGTTTTATACAAATTTTTTAAAATTAACTTTTAAGTTAATTATTAAAGTTATATTAAAAAGTATTATTTATTAAAGAATATATTAAAATTATTTAAGTTAATTTAAGTTAACTGTAATTAAAAATTTTTTCCAAATAATATATATATATATATATATATATATATATATATATATTTATTATTATATTTCTTGAAAAAATTCTAATGAATTCCAAGTATTAAATTCAGTAAAAATGAAAATTAATGGAAAACAGGTTTTTTTAAAAAAAATATATTTTAATAAACAAAAATTCATTTGATTTGTAATTTTCCAGATATTTGAATATTATTAATATTTATATGCTTTTTTCTCTTCCTATATATCATTAATTAAATTTTACAAGTAATATACACTTTGAAAATGTTGTATTCAAAATTATATTGTGTAAATTGTTTTTTTATTGAATTTTTTTATCTGTTTAAAGTTTGCTAAAAAAAAGAAGAAGAAAAAAAACCGTGTGCAATGTCATCGTTACTTTATCGCTGAAACGTGTTGAATGACAATGATAACATATAAAAAGTGCATGATGCGAAAATAAGCATTATAGTCTCTTACGTAAATTTTAAATGCTATTGCTTTGAGAAAAATTAAAATTGTCCGTATATTTCATTTTATTATCTTTTAATTTCAAAAATTGCAAGTTTGGAAATTTTCCGATTTTAAAATTGCAAAATTTAAAAATTTTAACCCTCTCGAGTCCCCGAGACACGTATCAAGTGCATTTTTTCTTGTAAATTTTGCTACTCGGGGGTTTTTGCGGTCACTGATTACGAATCTAAAGGCAGAATTTCAAAATTTACCAAATTCAAAATGGCGGATCCAATATGGCGGCGATTTTTTTTTTAAATTGCTCAAATTTGAATAAAATTTGCTACTCGGGGGTTTTTGGGGACGCTGACTAAGAAACTAAAGTCAGATTTTCAAAATTTGCCAAATTCAAAATGGCGGATCCAATATGGCGGCGATTTTTTTTTAAATTGCTCAAATTTGAATAAAATTTGCTACTCGGGGGTTTTTGGGAGTGCTGACTACGAAACTAAAGTCAGATTTTCGAAATTCAAAGAGCAAACCTAAAAAAAACCCTAAATAACAAGTTTCGAGCGAATATGATCAATTTTGAAAAAAAAAAAAAATTGACACGAACTTAAATTTTCGAATTTTCGAAAAGTTGTCTTTAGATTCGTAATCAGCGAGGCTGAAAATTTTTATAATTTGAAAAAAAATAAATAGAGAGAGAGAATTAGAAAAAATAATTGTAAAAATTTGTTTTTGGCAGTAATACGTCCAGTTTGAAGATATTATTTGAGAAAAGTGGCATTCTCTTTTTATTATAATATATATATATATATATATATATATATATATATATATATATATATATATAAGTGCAATATTATGCTGATGTATGTTCTGAATTTTTTCATCATAAGCAAATAAAAATCGCAAAGCACGGGAAGTACCTGTTGCATATACGCGTCTCGACGACCATTTACGGATAATTTAATCTGTCCGATAATAGCGCGAGCACAAAGCGCACGTCATCCTATCAACTGCTTTACCCTTCTACCGTTCAATCGCGCTAACTAACTACAATTACTCAAACAAAATGCCAAGTATTTTTCTTTTTTCAAATTTTATTTTATAAAAATTCACTCCTATGTATTTCATTACAAAATTTATTCCCCAGAAATTAATAATGAATTTCCAAATCAAATAAAATTTGAACAAAAATTAGTTTTACGCACAACAAAGATTTTGAAGGCAGTAAACAATAAAATATTCAATTCGCAGAGAAGGTAGACTGAAAAAAATTTAATTGATTCAAATAACCGATTAATTGACTATTATCAATTAAACATTTACTTGAATTAAATATTTAATTGAATTAAATATTTACTTGAATTAAATATTATTTAACGGAGTCAATTAAATTGTTCAATTCGAATTTGAATCAATAACTTCAGTATTGGAAGCAAATACGATTTAATTGACTCTAATAAATATTATTTGATTCAATTAAATATTTAATTGATAATAGTCAATTAATCGATTAAAAAAATAATTTAATTTAGTATATTTATTTAATTTGATTTATTTACTTAACTTATTTATTTGATTCAATTAAATATTTAATTGATAATAGTCAATTAATCGATTATTTGAATCAATTAATTTTTTCTCAGTGTAATATAAAAGAAAATAAAGTTTATAAAATTTTTAACAAATTTGATATTAAAAAAAAAATTGCTCTAAAGTAAAAACGAAAATATTTGTCTTCATTTTAAGAACAATATTTGTAAAGACTCATTTTTTCCCGAAATATTTTACTTTTCGTTTCAATTTTATTCAAATTTAAAATTTTTTACATTTTCTAATTCAATTTCAATTGTATTTTATACGATTTTTGAATTCAATTTCAATTTTATTTCATACAATTTTCATAAAAAAAAAATTTACTTCTTTCTTGTCTTACTGGCTAATAAATTGAATTCCTCCAAACAAATTTTATTATTCGCGAAAGAATTGAAATGTATTTAATATAATTATAAAAAAAATATTTAATTCTTGCGAAGAATTTTATAAAATTTTTTAAATAATTCACTTCTTTCGCCTAATTTTACGAAAATTTGATAATTAAAAAATTGAACTCCTGAGAAATATTTATTATTTATAAAAAAAAAAATAAATTCTTGCGAAGATTTAAAAAAAATTTTTTTTTAATATTTCAATATTTAAAATTCTGTTTGAAATTTTTAACAAAATAGTAAATGTTGAAAATCATTGAATTATGAAAAGTTTTTAAAAATAATTCAATGTTACAAAGAATTTTAGTAAAATTTTTGACAATAATAGTAAAACTATTTTATTATTTACGAAAATAATTGAATTCTTGCGAACGAATTTATTAGAATTTTTTTTAATACTTGAATTTACAAGAGAAAATTTCTTAGTATTAATAATAATTGAATTCTCGTAATGAATATTGATATTTATGAAAATAATTGAATTTCGCAAAGAATTTTATTAAAATCTCTCGAAATAATTGAATTTTCGGGAATAATTTAGTTATTCATCGACAATGTTAAATTTTTTCGAAGAATTATTTATGTAAATAATTGAATTCTAGGAAAAAGTTTTATTAAAATCTAAAAAAAAATGACATTAATTAAACTTGTATTTAAAATAATTGATTTCTTTCGAATAATTTTATTAAAATATTTGCAAATAATTGAATACCCGTGAAAAATTCTGAAATTTTTGTAAATAATTGAATTCTTTCAAAGAATTTAGAAAAACCCCCATTTTTTAAAAAATGTATTTTTTTCCAGGAATTGAAATTAAAATTTTAAAAATAATTACATTTTTTGTGCAATTCCTATAAAATTGATTTAAAAATAATTTAAATCCTGCGATGAATTTTATTATTTATGCAAAAAAGAAATTAAACGGTTGCTAAGCATTTTATTAAAACTCATAAAAAATAACTCAATTCCTGAGAATAATATTATTATTTACGAAAAATTTTATTAAAATATTTGGAAATAATTGAATTTTCGTGAAAAATTCTAATAATCTAAAAAATAATTGAATTTTTTCAAAGAATTGGAAAAAACATTTTTCTAAATAATCGATTTTCTCCAAGTACTGAAATTAGAATTTTAAGAATTTTATTGAATTAAATTTATTACGTATTGAATGAAAATTATTATTTTTAATATAAAGATAATTTTTGATTGACTCTTTCATTCAACAAAATTTCCGGTTATTTCCCGGTTTTTCCCTGTTATGGCCTAATTTTTTCCTTATTTTCTTTCCTCATAAAATTTAAATTTAAATTTGATTTCGATCATAAATAAATAATAATTTTAATTGAAAATTTGGAAAATAATTTTAAAAATTTTTTAAAAATAATCTTGTCTTTTTATAATTACAATTGGAAATTTTCTATTTCAAGTTAATTACAATTATATTGATAATAATTGAATTTCTGCAAAGAATTTTACTATTTACAAAAATAATTGAAATCTTTCCAAAGAATGATATTATTTATGAAAATAATTTAATTCCTGTGAAGAATTTTATTACAATTTAAAAAGAAGCAGCGATAATTAATTATTTACTTAATAGGTAATAAACATTAAATTTGCTTAAGAAATGATAAATATCATTTATTTGAACATTCAGAAATTTGAAATTATAAAAATTTAAAAGAAGTTCAATAATTATAACTATTGAATAATAATAGAATAATATAATTTTTAGAAGCAAAAAATTGATTTAAAACTTTAAGAGGGACTTTATATTTTAAAAATAAAATTATAATTACGGTCACTAACTTCCCTGGATTATTTTCGAAAAATTTAAATAAAATTCTTTAGAAGAATTCAATTATTTAAAAAAAATGTACAGAAAATCCAATTATTTCAAAAATTTTCAATTATGTTTTTAGAAAAATTAAATTATCTTGAAACAATGGAATTGAAAAATTTTAACAATTTTATTTTTCAGAATTTAAAAAAAAAATTTGCAAGAATTCAATTTTAATTGAAAATTTAGAAAATAATTTTTTTAATTTTTAAAAAATAATCTTGTCTTTTTATAATTATAATATGCAAGTTTCTTTTTCAAGTTTATTTACACTATTTACAAAAATAATTGAAATCCTTACAAAGAATGATATTATTTATGAAAATAATTTAATTCCTGTGAAGAATTTTATTACAATTTTGAAAAAAGTAGTGATAATTAATTATTTACTTGAATAAGTAATAAACATTAAATTTGCTTAAGAAATGATAAATATAATTTATTTGAAAATTTAGAAATTTAAAATTATAAAAATTTAAGAGGAGTTCAGTAATTGAATAATATAGATAATAATATATAGAATTGAATAATATTGAATAGTAATATAATATATTGAATAATATAGAATAATATAATTTTTAGAAGCAAAACGTTGATTTAAAACTTTAAGAGGGACTTTACATTTTAAAAATAAAATGTAATTACGGTCACTAACTTCCCTTGATTATTTTCGAAAAATTTAAATTAACATTCTTTCAAAGAATTAAATTTTTAAAAAATGTAAAGAAATTTCAATTATTTCAAAAATTTTCAATTATTTGTTTAGAAAAATTAAATTATATCTTGAAACAATGGAATTGAAAAATTTCAACAATTTTATTTTTCAGAATTTAAAAATAAATTTGCGAGAATTCGATTTTAATAAAAAATTTGAAGTGCATATCGTTTTTTTAAAATTAACTAATAAAAATTTTAATTATTAATCTTCGCCATAAGAAACATGAATTCATTAAAATGTGACTATAAAATCCAATTATTAATTATTAAATTAAAATACTTTGAAAATTTTATTTGTTAAAAAGTTTCTAAAGAAATTCTTTAACAAATTCAATTACATATTTTCAGTCAAATTTCACAATATTTCTATTATAATTTTTAAAAATTTATTTACATAATCTGTTTGAATTAATGCCTGACTTTTACTATCAAATTAATTTTTGTTTAACTAATTCAAAGTTAGAGAAGAGTATAAACATCTATAAAAATTGAAATAAAAAAGTAATTTTTTTTAAAAACAAATTAAAATAATAAAACTTTTTTCAATTTTGATGAAAAAATTCCGGTATAAAAATAAATAATAAAATTCCGGTATAAAAATAATAATTGTATAAAAATCCCGGTTAATTCCCGGTTTTTGCCGGTTAAATTAAATTCCCGGTTTTCACGGTTAGTAGACACCATGAATTTTATTAAAATGCTTAAAAAGAATTGAATTTTTTGCCGGCCTTGGAAATCTAAGAAAAATAATTTAAATACACTCTAGATCTGAATCGGTGAAAATTTCACTGATTTCAAATCAGTGGCCCTAAAAATTAAAAAAAAATCAGTGGCCATAAATTTCGTCAAATCTTTAATTCATCAGTAGAACTTCACTGAGAATCAGTAAAAACCACTGATTGTCTGTGAAATTTCACTGATGAATTAAATAAAACTGGGCCACTAATTTGAAATCAGTCAAAATTTTCACTGATTTAGGTTTAGAGTGTAGTGAATTTATTTTTAACCCTCCGTCACACACCTAGGGAGGGATTCCCTCTATGGTTTCAGTATTTTTTAAATAACTTTTGTTTTCCTCATTGCAAAATAAAATCAGTTTCTATACCTTTCGACAATTTACTCCTCAACACATTTCTAAAAAAACATTTAGTTTAAACATAATTAATATTTAATTATGAAGCTTCAAAGCCAGAAAAAACATGAAAAAGTGAGGTTATGTTAAATAAAAAAATCAAGTTTTCAAAACATTTTTTGTTCCACTGTTGGTTAATGACAAAATTATATTATAAATGTAATTAAAATAAATTATTTAATGATTTTTTTGCTTATTTGTTAATGTTACATTATTTTTACATGTAAAGTGTAATTCTTTTGAAGATGTGCATTCGTGTAATTAATTTTTATTTTTGAGGCCGAAAGTTAATTTTATTAATTTTATAATTTAGAATAATTTACTACATATTTGTAAGTTTGTTTTAAAATTAAATTTTTGTTGATTTCTTTGTTTATGTTATAATGTCGCTTATTTTACAATGTGGTGAGGGATTCCCTCTAAACGTGTGTAAAGTCGTAATTTTTTCCAAGGTGTGTGACGGAGGGTTAATGTTTTGAAATAAGAAGAAAAAAAATTTTTCTAAGAAAAACAAACCTGTTGAGCGCGCATCATTTGCTGTTGCTGAAGAAGCTTGGCGTGATGTTGATCAACAACTTGATTCTGAGGCACCTGTTGAGGATGATTCCGCGCTCCTGGCGCTCCCGGTGCGCCAGGTCCTCCTGGTGCGCCAGCCGATTGTGGAACACCACCAGCGGCAGCCGCGGCCGCCGCTGCTGCAGCCGCCCTCTGCCTGAGACTCTGCTGCGTGAAATTTATTGTTTGCGATTGCGACACTGTACAATACGAATCGGCCTGTCCACCTGGACCTGCTTGATTTTGCGCTTGCTGCTGGCTGAAGTACATTCCCTGTTGGGCAGCCACAGACACGCCAGGCTTCAAGTCGCCCGTCAACTGCATATGCTGTCCCGCAGACACCTACAAAAAATAATTCATTCTCAATTTATCATCAAATTTTATTTTATCATTGTCGGCAGTTTTTTTTTAAGTTAGAAACTGATGCATATTCCCATTTCACAACAAAAATCAGTCAACATAAATTTTTCTTCTCATCAAAATCATTTAACCTAAATTCGTTTTGGTGTAAAAATCATTTAACCTAAATTCGTTTTGGTGTAAAAATCATTTAACCTAAATTCGTTTTGGTGTAAAAATCATTTAACCTAAATTCGTTTTGGTGTAAAAATCATTTAACCTAAATTCGTTTTGGCATCAAAATCATCTAACATAAATTCGTTTTGGCATCAAAATCATCTAACATAAATTCGTTTTGGCATCAAAATCATCTAACATAAATTCGTTTTGACATAAAAATCATTTAACATAAACTTCGTTTGACAAAATATAATCCACTTGAAGGTTACAAATTTTTCATCTACTTCCAATTCGGGCAATAGAAATTGCGTCAAAATGCACCTAAAATTTAGGTTTTGAACATAAAAGTTGAAAACACGCAATGTTTCGTTTCAACATGGGCAAATGGCGATGAAAATCCATTCACCGAAATAAAGTGGCGAGATATTAAATGGAAGAAGAAAAGATTTGCCTTTTTATTCTAAGTAGCTGCGCAGGTGAAGTGAGTGCAAGAAGAGAAATAATGAACATGGTACTTTAGGATGTCGAGTTATTATTATAAGCGATTTAAGAGCGCAACGAAGTGTCACAAGGTCCTCTTGTGGAGCATCAAGGATTTCTTGCAATTAGGTCAAGCTTTCTGGAGTCACGTGGGGGTTTTTATATCTCGTCCAATGGATGACATTACTATGGATTTATTATATTATTCACAATTTCTATTATTCACAATCCGTAAATTATCATTTACAAACTGCATCATCATCATCATCATCATTTAAATCCGTTAAATCCTTTAGATCATTTAAATCATCCTTTAAAAATCCTGCATTTATTCAAAAATCCAGTAGTCAGAAAAAAATTTTGCTACTAGTACAAATTTTGTTACTAGTACAAATTTTGCTTCACAAGACAGTTGTTTTAACTAAAACTAAAGAAGAAGCAAACGAATTATAGGTTACATATAGGTTCGTGTTAGATTTATCCTACGATTCAAAGTTTATTTTTAATTATTTGAATTTGAAAGCAATTTTCATTGAATATTTTGGATTTAACGAAGACTTTGAGATCAATAAGTTTGAATTAATAATTTATAATTTTCTTTCTCTATTTTAAAATCAAAAAATTAATAACATAACATCAAATCACGGTAAATCGTTAGGTATTAAAATAACACCAAAATGGATTAAAATAACACTAAATTGGATTATTTTAATCCTTTTTGGTGTTATTTTAATACCTAACGATTTACCGTGATTTTTTGCTTCTTAGGTAGCCTTCTTCGGAGTGTGACACAAATTTTAGTGCAAGTATTTTTAATAAATGGAGCTGAAATTTTGTCGAAAAGTCTAAAACACAATAAAGAAGGACATGCAAAAGTTTTAGTATTTTTAAAACTAATTATTAGGAATTATTAAAAAGTTAGCAGTCGTCACGATCACGTCAAATCAATTTCTCGTCTCTACCGATATCAAAGTGTTTTACTATAATTTATTTTTGATTTATTAAAATTTTTGTACATTTTCCCCCTGCTTTACTACTTTTTAGACTTGCCGAAAAAATTTCAGTTCAAATTATTAAAAATATTGAACAACAGAAAAGTGGTCGAAAAAATTAAAGCGTTTTGTGCAGAAACAGCAGAAGTTCATAAATCAAAATTGTTCAGAAATCAATAAAAACTGTTTTACTTGTAAATGTTGAGATTTTTTCTAATTCTGCTTTTTGCATTATATTCTAGTAACCTATAAGTTAAAAAATCCAATGTGATTAATTTTTTATCTACTTAATATAAGAAACCAAAAAAATAAATTAACATTTGGACTTATGCTGTTTCTGCACAAAATGAAATGAAAAACACAGAAAATTTATTGAATCGAGTAAAGTTTCAAAGTTTTATTAAATATTTAATAAGATTTATTTAAAATAGTGAATTTAGAGTTTAGTCACTTATTTAATATTTTACAAAGGTAAATTATATATTTATTTTTTAAAATTTCAATTTAAATGATTCAAAATTGAAATTTTCTAAAATTTCAAATAAAATTCACTCAAAATTGAAACTTTTGCAACATTTTAAAATTAAATTCATTTAAAATTAAAAATTTTTCAACACTCAAATTATAGTCATTCAAAATTTAAATTTTCTAAAATTTCAAATTAAATGCACTCAAAATTGAAAATGTCTACAATTTCAAATTAAATTAATTTAAAATTGAAATTTAATTTGAATTAAATTTATTTAAAACTAAACTTTTCTACAATTTCAAATTAAATTAATTTTAAATTGAAATTTTTGTAAAATTTCAAATTCAATTCGTTCAAAATTGAACTTTTATAAAATTTTAAATTGAATTCATTTAAAATTGAAATTATCTAAAATTTTAAATTAAATTCACTACAAAATGAAACTTTCTATAACTTCAAATTAAATTAATTCAAAATTCAAATTTTTGTAAAATTCCAAATTAAATTCACTTAAAAATGAAATTTTCTTCAATTTAAAATTACATTCAATATTAGACTTTTCTAAAATTTCAATTTAAATTCATTAAAAATTGAAGTTTTCTAAAATTTCAAATAAAATTCACTCAAAAATAAAATTTTCTTCCATGTCAAATTAAAGTTATTTAAAATTCAAATTATTCAAAATTTTAAATTAAATTCATTAAAAATTGAAACTTTCTACAATTTCAAATTAAAGTAATTCGAAATAGAAATTTTTGTAAAATTCCAGATTAAATTCACTTAAAAATGAAATTTTCTTCAATTTAAAATTTAATTCAAAATTTGACTTTTCTAAAATTTCAATTTAAATTCATTGAAAATTGAAATTTTCTAAAATTTCAAATTAAATTCACTCAAAAATAAAATTTTCTTCAATTTCAAATTAAATTCATTTAAAATTAAACTTTTCTAAAATTTAAAATTAAATTCATTTAAAATTGAAATCACCTAAAATTTTAAATTAAATTCATTCAAAATTGAAACTTTCTATCATTTCAAATTAAAGTAATTCAAAATTGAAATTTTTGTAAAATTCCAAATTTAATTCACTCAAAAATGAAATTTTCTAATATTTCAAATAAAATTAATTCAAAATTGAACTTTTTTAAAATTTTAAATTAAATTCATTTAAAATAGAAATTATCTAAAATTTCAAATTAAATTCATTGAAAATTGCAATTTTGAAAAATTTTAAATTCGATTCATTTAAAATTAAAATTGAGGCAAAATTTGAAATTAAATTCATTCTAAATTGAACTTTTCTTAAATTTTAAATAAAATTTATTTAAGATTGAAATTATCTAACATTTCAAATAAAATTAATTCAAAATTGAACTTTTTTAAAATTTTAAATTAAATTCATTTAGAATTGAAATTATCTAAAATTTCAAATTAAATTCATTGAAAATTGCAATTTTTAAAAATTTTAAATTCGATTCATTTAAAATTAAAATTGAGGCAAAATTTGAAATTAAATTCATTCAAAATTGAACTTTTCTTAAATTTTAAATAAAATTTATTTAAAATTGAAATTATCTAAAATTTCAAATTAAATTCATTGAAAATTGCAATTTTTTAAAAATTTTAAATTCAATTAATTTAAAATTAAAATTTTTTAAACATTCAAATTATATTAATTCAAAATTGAACTTTTCTAAAATTTCAAATTAAATTTTGAATAAATGAATGAATTTGAAATTTTCTAATATTTATGATTAATTTTTTATCTACTTAATATAAAAAACCAAAAAAAGAAATTAACATTTGTACTTATGATGTTTCTGCACAAAATGAAATGAAAAACACAGAAAATTATATTGAATCGAGTAAACTATCAAAGTTTTATTAAATATTTAGTAACATTTATTTAAAATATTCAGTTTGGATAATTTTTACTAACATTTCATAAACAATAAAATTGTTTTAGGAACAAATTTAACCAATTTTCAATATTTTCGAATTTTAAATTAATTCACACAGCAATATCACTTTTTGCTTTCTTTAAGTGAATTTCATTTATAATACAAACTGTTTAATATAAATTACAACACGTCAAGAATTAAATATTAAATTTATTAAAGAATATCACAAGTCTTTGCAGGAAATGATAATTTAATTTTTTTTTAATTTAGTGTTTAGTCACTTATTGAATATTTTACCAGATTGTAAAGCTTCATTTAGGGTTAAATTTTCAATTAAAAAGTGATTTTCGAAAAAAATGGTCTTATGCGGTTTCTGTACAAAACGCTTCAATTAGTATTAACAAAAATTTAATCTTTTGTCCCTATTTCTTATATACTTTTTAAAAAAAAACAATTTTTTGCCTTTGAATTTAAAAATAATGCCAAAATTGTCAACTAATTGCATCCAAAACAAAGATTTGTGACAATTTTTGATTTTGAATATTGAAAATTAATTGTCACAGTGACAAGTAAATGTGAAATGTTCATGTCAGATAATTCCAGGGACAGAAGCCAGTGCAGAGAGAGAGAGAGAGAGAGAGAGAGAGAGAGAGAGAGAGAGAGAGAGAGAGGTCGTATCTTGCATTAAACATACATGTATTTATGTAATTATAGATGTAATGAGAAACGTTGACCCGACCAGTCGCATAATTAGCTTAGCTTAAATCACGCCTGCCATCCCTGGGGTTATTCTAGATTCTAGGGCGTGGCATTTGCATAGCATGTGTCCCATTAGCACCGGCTTCACTCTCTCACAGTAAGACCTTGCTTATTCTCAACTTTTCCATTGTTTTTTCAATCTTCTAATTAACAATTTCTTTCCATTTGGAGATTTTCCTGATTCAATTCCAAGAAAATACAATACGGACCCAAGTTAAGTCAATATAATAGATTTATGTTTTGGATTCAATGCTAAATTCAGAAACATTCAAAAGAATTATAATTCTTCTTCTTTAGAGACTGCTTTTTACTGTTTTGTCACAGTATTTGTCACAGTATTTGTCACAGTATTGTCCATAATGTTTCATTTTTGGTCATTTTTGGTCAATTTTTCGGTTTTTTGAAAAAATATTTCAAGCTCTGCCTACTCGTCACCCTCTGGTGGTCTTCTATCGCAACAAACGAGAGGCGCGAAGATTTAAATCTTTAACTATTTCTTTCAATGTTTCGCCGCAAAATAGAGTTTCATTCACAGATAAAAAAAAATAATTCGCATAATTGAATAATTTCGAAGTCGAAATTAATAATAAAAGAATATTTAATAAAATTATATTAATATTTCTATCTCGCAATTAATATACAAGAATTCCTTACTTTAACCCTACATACTATCCCACTATTAACACTAATCACTAATTTTTAATATTTAAATAATATAATTTTAAAATATTGATTTGTGGAATCAAAAATATATTAAGTCCCTAAAGTTGCCATCGATGCTCAGCATCGAAAAATATTTTTTGTACAAACCAAAAAAAAAAATCATTTAATTTTTTCCAAAGTTTTAAAATAAAAAAATACTATTAAATAGTTTTTGAATTCTAAGGTGAATAAAAGGAGTAAAATTAGTTACAATTTTTTTACTAAAAATAAGGAAAAATACTTTTCGATGCTGAGCATCGATGCCAACTTCAGGAACCTAATATATTAACGTATTTAAAAAAAAATATGCATGGATGTTAGAAAAATGTTTAGTCATAAAAATAGTTTTCCATCATCAATCCCCTTTATGTCGTGTAGTGTTAAACTATTCGGAATTCGCACGGACGCATTTTCTGGACTGGTTATTCTATTTCCAGGTCTATGGTTGTGTTGTCCAAGAGTCTTTCGGTTTCATATCTAGTTGGAAGGTGTCAATGACTCATGCCATATAGCGTGCAATTAAATCAAGCTAATAATGTGCCTCTCCCGTTAGCATTTATACTGGGATAGGAGAATATCGGCTACAATCGGGCACTATCGGACACTATCGGACACTATCGGCCTCTTCAAACGCGAGCACTCTCCGAGGAACCTATCTATCGATCTCAATACTCGGCAGAGAGAGTCAACGCTCAACTATAACGGAACACTCGAATTCAGAAATGATCCACATAATACATCCTATGTATTTGTGCTCTTCAAAAAATTTCCCAACTTTTCAACTTCTTCGCGCAAAAGAAAACTTTTCCACATTTCTTTCCAAACTATTCCGTAGACAACTAATTAGATCATTTGAGTATACTCAACGAAACAAATAAGAAACATCATCTATTGTACGGAAATATTGTACAACAATTGTACTGATTGTGGACTGATTATTTGGAGTATGATAATTATACCAAATAATAATTCTGTTTTTTTATTATTTCCTCTTATTTTCGACAATTATACCAAATAATTAGAGCAAAAAGTATTTGGTACAATAATTATACCGAACAATTAGACCAAAAAGTATTGAGTATAATAATTATACCAAAAAGAATTTGGTAAAATAATTATACCAAACAATTAGACCCAAAGGTATTTGGTATAATAATTATACCAAATAATTAGACCAAAAAGTATTTGGTACAATAATTACATCAAAAAATTAGAGCAAAAAGTATTTAGTATAATAATTATACCAAACAGTATTTGGTACAATAATTACACCAAACAATTAGACCCAAAAGTATTTGGTATAATAATTATACCAAATAATTAGACCAAAAAGTATTTGGTACAATAATTATACCAAACAATTAGACCAAAAAGTATTAAGTATAATAATTATACCAAAAAGTATTTGGTACAATAATTATACCAAACAATTAGACCAAAAAGTATTTGGTATAATAATTATACCAAATAATTAGACCAAAAAGTATTTGGTACAATAATTACACCAAAAAATTAGAGCAAAAAGTATTTAGTATAACAATTAGACCAAAAAGTATTTGGTACAATAATTATACCAAACAATTAGACCAAAAAGTATTGAGTATAATAATTATACCAAACAGTATTTGGTACAATAATTATACCTAACAATTAGACCAAAAAATATTTTGTACAATAATTATATATATCAAATACGATTGGTTTAATAATTATACAAAATAATTAAACAAAAAAGTATTTGGTAAAATTATTATGCCAAATACTTTTTGGTCTAATTAATTGGTATAATAATTATGTCACATACTAACATAATCACAAATATTAAAAAAATTCAAATTCATTCCCATATTTAAAATTTAATTGGAAATTTTAAATGAATTCAATTGGAAATTTAAAAAAGTTCAATTTTGAATGAATTTAATTTGAAATTTTACAAAAATTCTAATTTTTATTGAATCGAATTTGAAATTTAATAAAAATTTTAATTTTTAATGAATTTAATTAAAAATTTTAGAAAATAGCAAATTTAAATTAATTCAATTTGAAATTTTAGAAAAATTTCAATTTTGAATTAATTTAATTTGAAATTGTAGAAAATTTTAATTTTTAATGAATTTAATTAAAAATTTTAGAAAATAGCAAATTTAAATTAATTCAATTTAAAATTTTAGGAAATTTTTATTTAAAATGAATTTAATTTAAAATTTTAGAAAAGTTTAATTATGAATGAATTTAATTTGAAATTTTGCAAAAATTTTAATTTTTTAATGAATCGATTTTGAAATTTTACAAAAATTTCAATTTTGAATTAATTTAATTTGAAATTTAACAAAAATTTTAATTTTAAATGAATCGAATTTGAAATTTTACAAAAATTTTAATTTTTAATGAATTTAATTAAAAATTTAAAAAAGCAATTTCAAATAAATTCAATTTAAAATTTTAGGAAATTTTTATTTAAAATGAATTTAATTTAAAATTTTAGAAAAGTTCAATTATGAATGAATTTAATTTGAAATTTTGCAAAAATTTTAAATTTTTAAATATCGAAAATTGGTTTGTTCAGTGTATTTTTTAAACGAATTGTATTTAGCAAAATTACAATATCAATCGTATAGGGTATAATTATTATACCAATCGTATTTGGTCGAATTATTCAGTATAATTATTATACCAATCGTATTCAGTATAATTATTATACCAAATACTTTTTGGTTTATACTTATTCGGTATAATTATTATTCCAAACACTTTTTGGCCTACTTATTTGGTATAATTATTATACCAAACACTTTTTGGCCTACTTATTTGGTATAATTATTATACCAAATACTTTTTGGCCTACTTATTCGGTATAATTATTATTCCAAACACTTTTTGGCCTACTTATTTGGTATAATTATTATACCAAACACTTTTTGGCCTACTTATTTGGTATAATTATTATACCAAATACTTTTTGGCCTACTTTTTTGGTATAATTATTATACCAAACACTTTTTGGCCTACTTATTTGGTATAATTATTATACCAAACACTTTTTGAATTTAATTACTTCGTATAATTATTATTCCAAACATTTTTGGGTCCACTTATTTGGTATAATTATTATACCAAACACTTTTTGGCCTACTTATTTGGTATAATTATTATACCAAACACTTTTTGAATTTAATTACTTCGTATAATTATTATTCCAAACATTTTTGGGTCCACTTATTTGGTATAATTATTATACCAATCTTATTTGGTCGAATTATTTAGTATAATTATTATACCAATCGTATTTGGTATAATTTCTATAAAATTGTTCGAATTATTCGGTATAATTATTATACCAATCGTATTCAGTATAATTATTATACCAAATACTTTTTGGTTTACTTGTTCGGTATAATTATTATACCAAATACTTTTTTGGTTTATACTTATTCGGTATAATTATTATACCAAACACTTTTTGGCCTACTTATTTGGTATAATTAATATACCAAACACTTTTTGGCCTACTTATTTGGTATAATTATTATACCAAACACTTTTTGGCCTACTTATTTGGTATAATTATTATACCAAACACTTTTTGAGTTTAATTACTTCGTATAATTATTATACCAAACATTTTTTGGTCTACTTATTCGGTATAATTATTATACTAATCTTATTTGGTCGAATTATTTAGTATAATTATTATACCAATCGTATTTGGTATAATTTCTATAAAATTGGTCGAATTATTCAGTATAATTATTATACCAATCGTATTCAGTATAATTATTATACTAAATACTTTTTGGTTTGCTTATTCAATATAATTAATATACCAAACACTTTTTGGCCTACTTATTTGGTATAATTATTATACCACAATTTTTTGGTCCACTTATTTGGTATAATTATTATACCAAACATTTTTTGGTCTACTTATTTGGTATTAACATTATACCAAACACTTTTTGAGTCTAATTACTTCGTATAATTGTCTAAATAAGGGGAAAAATGATGAAAAAAACGGAATACCACGTAAATACGAGGCTCGTTTCATTGTGTCCCTATATAATATATATAAGAGGATGAGAGTGAGTTGAGCGGTGGGGGTGGAGGTCAGCGTCCGAAGAGTCTCGCGAGACTCAGCAGCGAAGTCCTTTTCCGTGCTGTTTGTACCTTTTCTGTGGCATTCCTTCTGGCTTATGTAGAAGTAGCGGCGGTGGCGGCAGCAGCAGCAGCAGAAGCAGTGCAGTGCGCGCCTCGAGTTCTATCCGCACTGCACTGCTTGATCGCAGTATAATACCTGTACAATATACACACACTGACACTGAAACTGTGAGTAAAGTAAAAGCATTTATGCTTTTACAGAGAGCGCATACCTCTCTCGCTATATACCAGTCACGTTACACCCGTTACACGCACGCATAATTGCGCACGCGTTCAAAACTCTATCCCCTCCATTGCCCCTTTGTTTTCGCCCTTGCGGATTCTTTCATTCTCTTATCATTCGCGCGCGCGCGCGCACGCAGGAGTGAGAGAGAGAGAGGGAGAGCAGTTTCACTCACCCTTTTTCTTCACACCCCCCTACTCCACAACCATTTTGTATACATACACCGGCAGCCTTCTTTCGAACTATAACCATTCTACTCTCTCTCTCTCTCTACCCCACAAACCCCTGCAATGAAGCGTGGCGCTCAAGGTCACTCACCGACACACACTTGACGAATATTGTTGACGTACATTTCGCTATTTTGCTAATGATATTTACAAAAGGCTTTAATATAGAGCACGGGACCACTCCTTTAATATACCGTCAGCTTGGGGCTTTTTTGTCCACTCGAGCTTTTTAATGAATAAAATTATTGCAATGAATTATTTTAATCTGATATTTTGTTAAATAAAAGTTTCATTACCTGACAATAGGGGGCATTAATTGTTTTTTATTTAATTCTACACTGTAAAAAGAAAGGTACTAATTTAGAACCAATTTTGGTACTAAATCGTCATTTTGTTCTATTTTAATACCGAAATTAGCTCTAATTTAGAACATTTTTTTTAAAGTGTTTCTCACACCCAGAGAAAAATATTATTTAAACCAAATATATTTTATTTCACTTAAATAAACGTATATTTGTCTCAGAACCAACTAGACATTTTATTTGTTTTAAATAAAGTTTTTATTTGACATAAATAAAATATATATTTTATACTATTTTCATTCAACAAAATTCCCGGTTTTTTCCCGGTTATGGCCTAATTTTTTTCCGGTTTTCTTTTCTCAGAAAAATTTAAATTTGATTTCGAACATAAATAAATAATAATTTTAATTGAAAATTTGGAAAATAATTTTCAATTTTTTAATAATAATCTTGTCTTTTTCTAATTATAATTGGAAATTTTGTTTTTCAAGTTTATTACAATTCTATTGATAATAATTGAATTTCTGCAAAGAATTTTAATATTTACAAAAATAATTGAAATCCTTTCAAAGAATGATGTTATTTATGAAAATAATTTAATTCCTGTGCAGAATTTTATTACAATTTTTAAAAAAGCAGTGATAATTAATTATTTACTTAAAAAGCAATAAGTATTAAATTTGCTTAAGAAATGATAAATATCATTTGTTTGAACATTCAGAAATTTGAAATTATAAAAACTTAAGAGGAATTCAATAATTATAACTACTGACTAATAATAGAACAATAAAATTTTTAGAAGCAAAAAATTGATTTAAAACTTTAAGAGGGACTTAATATATTTTCAAAATAAAATTATAATTACGGTCACTAACTTCCCTTGATTATTTTCGAAAAATTAAAATTCTTCCTAATAATTAAATTATTAAACAAAAAAATGTAACGAAATTTCAATTATTTCAAAAAATTTTAATTATTTGTTCAGAAACATTAAATTAACTTGAAACAATGAAAATGAAAAATATCAACAATTTCATTCATTAGAATTTAAAAAAAATTGCGAGAATTCAATTTTAATTGAAAATTTGAAAAATAATTTTTTCAATTTTTTTAAAATAATCTTGTCTTTTTATAATTATAATTGGAAATTTTCTTTTTCTAGTTTATTACAATTCTATTGATAATAATTGATTTTCTGCAAAGAATTGTATTATTTACAAAAATAATTGAAATCCTTCCAAAGAATGATATTATTTATGAAAATAATTGAATTCCTGTGAAGAATTTTATTACAATTTAAAAAAAAAGCAGTGATAATTAATTATTTACTTAATAAGTAATAAACATTAAATCTGCTTAAGAAATTATAAATAACATTTATTTGAACCTTGAGAAATTTGAAATTATAAAAATTTAAGAGAAGTTCAGAAACTATTGAATAATAATAGAATAATATAATTTTTAGAAGCAAAAAATTGATTTAAAACTTTAAGAGGGACTTTATATTTTAAAAATAAAATTATAATTACCGTCACTAACATTATTTTCGAAAAATTTAAATTAAAATTCTTTCAAAGAATTCAATTATTTAAAAAAAAATGTAAAGAAACTTCAACTATTTCAAAAGTTTTCAATTATTTGTTTGGAAAAATTAAATTATCTTGAAACAATGGAATTGAAAAATTCCAACAATTTTTTTATTCAGAATTTAAAAAAAAAATTTGCGTGAATTCAATTTTAATAAAAAAATTTGAAGTGCATAACATTTTTTAAATTAACTAATAAAAATTTGAATTATTAATCTTCGCACGAAGAAACATGAATTCATTAAAATGTGACTATAAAATCCAATTATTAATTATTAAATTAAAATTCTTTGAAAATTTTATTTGCTTAAAAGTTAAAAGGAATTTGATTAAAATTGTATAAAAAATAATTGAAATTCTGCAATGAGTTTTTTTATTTATGGATATAATTGAATTTTTTAAAAGAATTTTATTATTTACGAAAATAATTAAATTCCTGTAAAAATTTTATTATTTATATTATAATTTTATTATTATTTTATTTATTATTATTTATGAAAATAATTGAATTATTGCAAAGAAATTTACAAAAAAAAAAAATTTCTAAAGAATTAAATTGATGAGAAATTTTATTATTTTACGAAAATTATTAAATATTTGCGTAGAATTTTATTAAAACTTTTTTTGAATAATTCAATTATTTCTTTTGGAAAATTTTATTAAAACAGTAAATATTGAAAATCATTGAAATGAAAAAGTTTTTTAAATGTATGTAATTGAATTTTTAAAAAGAATTTTTTTATTTAAAAAAATGATTGGAATTTCGATAAGAATTATTTACAAATTTAGAATATAATTGAATTTCTGTAAAAGATTTGCAAAATTCAATTATGTTAAAAAAATTTTTGTAATGAATTTTATAAAAACAAAATTCATTACAAAAAAATCAATATTTACTTTAAAAGTAAAAAAATTCAATTATTTTCAATTATGCTTAGAAAAAGTTCTGTAAAAATGTCAATTTTTTAAAAAAAAATTTCTTAATTCAGTGATTTTGAACATTTTACTATTTTAATAAAATTACCGACAAGAATTTAATAACTAAATAAAAATTTTACCAAAATTCAACACGATAAATATTCCATTTCTTTCTTAAAAAAATGAAAATTCTACAGGAGTTCGATTATTAAAATTAGAATTTGCATAAATTTTTGGGGAAAAAGTCAATTTTTTACCTAATTTCTATAAAATTATTGTCAATAATTCAATTATTTTCAAAAATAAATAATAATACTGCTCATTTCAGAAATTCAAATATTTTTAATAAAATTCGAATTGAATTTCTCGAAATATGCAATTATTAAATTTTTTCAAATTCGTTCAACCAATTTAATTATTTGCAAACATTTGATACAATTATGTATAAGAATTCAATTTTAAAAAATATTCAATTCTTCAATTAAATTGTCTTTATTTTTTTAGTGTAAATAACTGAATTCTCGTAAAAATTCTCTAGAAATAATTGAATTTTTTTTTAAAGATTTTAAATTAAATTCTTCGAAAATCCGATTACAAGTCCTACGATGTCAGTTTTTTGAAATTCAAAATGGCGGATCCAATATGGCGGACGATTTTTAAAAATTCAGCTGATTCGTTTGAAACTTGTCAGTCGAGGGTTTCCGGGGTCGCTGATGACGAATGTAGAATCAGTTTTTTAAAATTCAAAATGGCGGACTAATTACAAATTTTTAAAAAGTTTTTTCGATTGAACGAACAAAAAAAAGATTGTCGAGAATAATCACAAACGGAGAAGAAAAAGACTGTCTTGGAAAATAACAGTAAGTTACGTAAGATAAGAGAATAAAAATAAAGTTCCTCCCCCCCTCCCATTAATATTAAATATGTATAATGTTCAATGTGTACAATTTACATAATTCGATTTGGGTGCGAAAATTTCTAACGCCGGCGCTGTGAGTCTAACACACTGACACTTTCATTCTCTCTCTTCTTCTATAGTTAAATTTTTAATCCTCTCGTTTATTTACGGTTTATTTATGATTACACCAAGTATGTTCATATGAAAAATAATGGACGTTAGCATCAATGTTGACCAGTATGTATATGTAGTCAACTATATACAGAGTATGTTTGCAGTGATCGTTCATAGGATACATGCAAACATTGCTGTGCATGTTTAAGTGTAAGCTAGTGTGTGACACAGGGTCGTTGAGCCCATTGAACTACACCGGCTTGCCTAGAACATCAGAGTCTACGACGGGGAACATTTTCAGGCAAGATAATGCTTTAGTTATACTGTAAACTTAGCCTATAAGACAAATTCAATTGCACAAACATTTACGATGCAAAAAAATTCTCACATCTTGATATTTGAATCCTAAATCAAAAGCAAAATTAAAATCCAATTCGAAATTTAGGTCCAAATTCAAAATTAACACTGAATCAAAATTTAAAATCAAAATCGAAATTTAAATCCAAATCGAAATTTAATTCAAAATCGAAATTTAAACCTGAATCGAAATTTAATTCAAAATCGAAATTTAAACCTGAAACGAAATTTAATTCAAAATCGAAATTTAAACCTAAATCGAAATTTTAGTACAAATTCAAATTTAAATTAAAATAAAAAATTTAAAGACAAATTGAAATTTAATTATAAATCGAAATTTTAATCCAAATCCAAATTTAGATCAAAAACCAAAATTTAAATCCAAATCGAAATTAAAATCAAAGTAAAAATTTAAATATTAATTTAAATCCAAATCTAAATCCAAATCAATATTAAAATCCAAATCGAAATTCAAATCTAATTTCAAATTAATATTTAGATTAAAATCGAAATCCAAATCCAAATTAAAATCAAAGTAAAAATTTTAATTTAAATTCAAATCTAAATCTAAATCCGAATCAATATTAAAATCCAAATCGAAATTCAAATCCAATTTCAAATTAATATTTAAAACTAAATCGAAATCAAAATTCAAATCCAAATCAAAATTTAATTCAAAATCGAAATTTAAATCTAAAACAACATTTCCATACAAATTTCAATTGATATTAAATTTGTAATCAAATCAAAGTCAAATCGAAGTTTAATTAAAAATCCAAATTTAAATCAAAATCAAAATTTAAATCCAAATCAAATTTTAAATCTAAATCTAAATCTAAATTTAAAACCAAATCCAAACTTAAATCGAAAACAAAATTTAAATTCAATTCCAAATTAAAATTTATATCAGAATCCAAATCGAAATTTATGTCCAAATTTAAATCCAACTTCAAAATTTAAGTACAAATTCAAAACTAACACTGAATCAAAATTTAAATTCAAATCGAAATTTACTTCAAAATCGAAATTTAAACCTAAATCGAAATTATAGTACAAATTCAAAGTTAAATTGAAATCAAAAATTTAAAGTCAAATTGAAATTTAATTATAAATCGAAATTTTAATCCAAATCCAAGTTTAGATCAAAATCAAAATTTAAATATAAATTTAAATTAAAATCAAAATATAAATTTAAATCCAAATCTAAATCCAAATTAATATTATATTCTAAATCGAAATTAAAATCTAATTTTAAATTAATATTTAACACTAAATCGAAAATTCAAATTGAAATCGAAATCAAAATTTAAATCCAAATCGAAATTTCAATACAAATCGAAATCGAAATTTCAATACAAATTTAAATCAAAATCAAAATCAAATTTAATTCAAAATCGAATTTAAATCTAAAACGACATTTCCATACAAATTTCAATTGATGTTAAAACTGAAATCAAATCAAAGTCAAATTGAAGTTTAATTTAAAATTTAAATCCAAATTTAAATCGAAATCAAAATTTAAATCCAAATCAAATTTTAAATTCTAATCTAAATCTAAATTTCAAACCAAATCTAAGCTTAAATCGAAATCAATATTTAAAATCAATTCCAAATTAAAATTTATATTTGAATCCAAATCAAAGTTTAAGTCCAAATTTAAATCCAAATAGAAAAATCAAAACAAATTAAAAATTAACTCTGGATGAAAGCTTTGAAATCCAAATCGAAATTTAATTCAAAATTTAAACCTAAATCGAAATTTGAGTACAAATTTAAATTTTAATTGAAATCAAAATTTAATGTCAAATCGAAATTTAATTAGAAATCGAAATTTTAATCCAAATTTAAATTTCGATCAAAATCAAAATTTAAATATAAATTTAAATCCAAATCGAAATTAAAATCAAAGTAAAAATTTAAATATAAATTTAAATATAAATCTAAATCCGATTCAATATTTAAATCCAAATCGAAATTCAAATCTAATTTCAAATTAATATTTAAAACTAAATCGAATATTCAAATTGAAGTCAAAATTAAAATTTAAATCCAATTTTAAATCGTAATCTAAATCTAAATTTAAAACTATATCCAAGCTCAAATCGAAATAAAAATTTAAATTCAATTCCAAAATAAAATTTATACCTGAATCCAAATCGAAATTTAAGTCCAAATTTAAATCCAAATAGAAATTTCAATACAAATTTAAAATTAAATCTGAATCAAAATTTAAATCCAAATCGAAATTTAAATCAAAGTAAAAATTTAAATCCAAATCTAAATCCAAATCAATATTAAAATCCAAATCGAAATTCAAATCCAATTACAAATTAAAATTTAAAACTAAACCAAAATCAAATATTAAATCGACTGAAACTTAAAATTATTATTGTATTTTCTGCGGGGTCGTTTCAATACAAATTCAAATTTAAATTAAAATTAAAAATATAATTCAAATCGAAATTTAATTGAAAATCAAAATTTAAACTCAAAACGAAATCTAATTTCAAATCGAAATTTAAATCTAAATCCAAATCAAAATTTTAATTAAATTTTAAATCTAAATCCACATTTTAATGCTGATCGAAATTTAAATGGAAATTAAAATTTTAATTTAAATCGTGATCAAAAATTAAATCCAAATCAAAATCTAAAATTTAATCCAAATCAAAATTTAAATCCAAATCGAAATTTAAACCCAAATCGAGATATAAATTCAAAACGAAATTACAATCCAAACTAAAATTTAAATTCTAATTAAAATTTAAACTTAAATCAAAACTTAAACCCATAAAACAAAATTTAAATTAAAATATTTATAGAAAATACTTTAAAGTGATTATTTTTTAAAATTTTATAACAATTAAGACGGATAATTAATAGTTAAAACTAGGTTTTTTTTAAAAAATAATTTTGAATCAATGTTCACAAAAATTCTGAGTAAAAAGTTTCATAAAGTTTGGTGTTATCTGAGAAAAAAAGTCCGCCATATCGGATCCGCCATTTTGAATTTTGAAAAACTGACATCGAATATTAATTAGGGCCATGAAAAACCTTTAAGAAGTAATTTTACCTTAATTTACAATCGAAAATGTTAATTTTTACTCTCCGTCATAATTCCACATTTATTAAAAATTATTAACTTTTTTGCCGAGAATAATTTTGAAAAAAATTTTTTATTAATTACTACAACAGTAGTTGAATAATTCCTTAAAGCGTGTTCATGTAGTGGTGGGGGTAGGCAAATGAGTAATAAAAAATTTAGAGTTTAAAATATATAAAAGTTTTAATGAGAAAATTATTCAGAAGACATAGCCGAACAGTAGGCAAACACTTAAAATTATTTTTAATTAGCCTTCAGGGAATAGTGGAAATAATGGAATATTATATACTTTAGGAGGGGGGGGGAATATTTACCGACTGTTGATAATTGAAGTTTTACAAAGGGATCGATAGTAGAGGGAAGAATTAAATGTTATGCATTTTTAATTTTAATATAGTCTTAATATTCATCAAATTGAAGCTTAGAATTAACCGTTTATTTTTCACTTATATTTAGTTTAGGTAAATAAAATAAATTTTTTCAATAATTAATTAAAAATTACTGGCAATGGGAGTAAAAAATCAAATTCATTTTCTGAAGCCTCGTTTTTCAGTTAATAACATATTTTGAAACTGTTTTTTAATTACAACTTTATTGAAACAAACGTTTTTCTCTTTTAATAAAATAAATGTATAGGTGAAGCGCTCCAACGAAAGGTACCTAAGAAGTAAACAATTTGAGGTTATGTTTTTAATTTTCCAAGTAAAAAATACAGAAAGAAAATCAATTATTAATTAAAAATTACTGATCTTCAAGTCTTCGTTGTATCCAAAAAATCCAATAGAAATTGGTTTCAAATTCAAATAGTGAAAAATAAACTTTTAATCAAGAGAAATCTAACACGACCCTAATCATTATTATTATTATTTTTTACCCTTATCATTATCATTATTATTATCATTATTATTATTATTACCCTAATTATTATTATTATTACACCATTATGTAAGATTTATAATGAAAAGACCAACAAAGTTGTGGATAAGGTTAAAGCGTATATTTAATAATTATATAAAGACGCAAATTACATTGCGACATTGCGTAAAGAATCTCTAACGAGAACTGAACAGAAACGGCGTCGTCGTCAGGTCTCTCGACGGACCCGCGCACATGCGCACTAAAAACGCGCCAATTCAAACAAGAAATACAAATTGTAATTAATAATAAATGAAATGTTATTAGTATTTTACAATTACATCCAAAATATCCAATAGAAATTGGTTTCAAATTCAAATAGTTAAAAATAAACTTTTATTCAAGAGAAATCTATCACGACCCTATCACCCTAACCTATATAGTTCGTTTGCTTCTCAGGAACCTTTCTTCGTAGCGCGTCACATAGGTTTTTTTTACTAAAATTACAAAATTGAAAATTTTTTTTTAAGGTTGCAAACATGCAATGTTTTACATTGGAGCATTAGGAACAATCGCCTTGCCTCTTACAATTCTTAAAACGGCCGAGCGTTAAAATCGAACTATAAGGTTAAGAATGTTATTTGAGGTTAAAGGGTAAGTTAGGATAAAATTTGGTGAATATATTTTTGAGAGTCAGAGGTGCCGCAGAGGGGGAGATTGTGAGAGCTGCAGAGGCTGTGCTAGCTCTTCGATATCGATTTTCGATAGTGGCATTTAGAGCACTATATATTCTGTCTACTCCCATACATGTCGAATAGGTGAGCGGCGCATATATATACATATCCTTGATATATAGGATGCAGCAAATGGGTCGGTTGAAGGAGAACCAGACGTTGGAGGAAAAAAGAAGAAACTACATATAGTGACGCACACAGCCTGCATCGCTGACAAAATTTGGTTATGGAACTGTATTTCGCCACTGATATTTGCTGTCCATTGTCAAAGGAATAATAAATGTATGGAGTCTTCCAATGTACAGTGACAGTTCATGATGTAGGATTATTGTCCGATCATGACGAGAAAGGGGATCGATTATAATTATTATCATTTATCCTAAATTCCGCAGTTCGGATTTCTTGGTTCACATTCCGCGTTGCGTATTTTATTCTGTGACAAAGTGGTTCGTCACTGGGGCTGAATTTGTGGAACACTTCGGTGCCCTTGACAATTCCGCCCCTGAACTAAAGTGGATGCTTCCATTAAATTTTGAAATTGAATAATTATTTTTAAAGTGTTCTTAATACAATTTAATTATCGACGGTTCAATATTTGTGTTTCATTAAAATTTTTGTTTTAGTCTATAAGTTTCAGCGTTTTTTGTGAATATTATTTTGTTTGTTAATCACTTCAAGCGATATTTTGATTGAACTTCCGTTCGACACAAAAATGCGTTCGTTTGCGCGTCGTAGCAGACGACTTTTCTGTACGGCATTGAGTTTTTGAGAAGAAGCGTGAAAGAGAGTCCGAATTTTGAGTTTGTCGAGAGAGGAGATTATTAATTTGCGAGTAAAGGTTTAATTTTGTTTGTGTTGAGATATAATAAAGTGTGAGTGAAACCTGAAGTACGGAGTTGAACGAGTGAAGTTCACAATTGGGAATAATAAATTGTATTAAACTTGGCCAGCGTTTTTGTTTTTCCTTCTTGATTTATTGGTGAGTTGATCATTGTAAATTTGAATGCAAATGTGCTCTACGCTATGTGATGTCAATGGCGGCTTAATTGAATCTCACCCAAGTTATGAGAGTCTCATTATTTTTCTCTGGTCAATAGAGTATTATGCGTAATAAATTATTTTGTTAATTTAATAATTTCTAAACAACTAAATTAACTGGCGCTAAACTGAGCTTTTTCTTGGAGTAAATTTTGTTCGTGAGAGAAATGAGTAACCAATTGATGACTAGATTTGAAAGTTTATTTGACTAATTGAATTTCCACAATAGCAAATAAAATCTAGGAAATATTAAATTGACTTTATTGAAGTAAAATCAAATTTTTATTAAATAAGTTTAATTGATAATTTCCCTTGGTCACAATTCCTTGTATCATAATTCGGAGTACACGTTCCATATTTCAGGTTTCTTATTCCGGATGTCTAGGTTCACTTTCCTTATTTCTTGTTCCGTATGTTACGATTCCAGGTTCCGTATATCATAATCCGGATTCCACATTCCGTATTCTACCATTTTAGACTTCATATTCCACGTTCTAGGTTCTGTATTTTGCTGTTCGTACTTTGGACTTTGAATTTCACCGATTACGTTCCGTTGCTACAAACATTATTTTGTGCGCCTGTTGTTCTCAAGCATTTACCGAAGTCAGTTCAAAAACGCTAGTAAAAAAGGTTTCTGAAGTTGGCTATTTAGTTAACTATGCTTTATTACTTTTAGTGATAAATTTTTAACTAATTTCACATCATTCATTCACCTAGGAAGTAGAAAACTGTTTAAGAGTACTTCTTTAACTTTAAATCTTGGGAACAATCAAAAAAGTTTTCTTTGATTATAACCCCTGTAAAAGCAAGGCATCTTATTTTAAGATACTTTGGTAGTCACTTTTAAGTTGTTTCCAAAAAGTTATCCAAAGCATCTGAAAATGCATTAGTTTGTATTTTCTAAGATAGAAGATGGAAAAATTTGTTTTAATCGTTTTAAAAGTGATTATAATGTATTTTAAGATACTTGTTTTTGCAGTGAAATTAATGATTCCAGAGATGATTATATGAAAACTGTTTCACTTCTCAAATCACAAGAGTACGGGATTAACTTGATACTTTTTTTAAGCTCAATTCTTATCATCATCATAGTCATTAGTCCTCTTCTAAATCAATTAAAACAATCTAACAAATCTTCCAAATTCCAAATTCCAATTTCCCTTTTGATGCATCTTTGTCGCGAAACCAATTTCCAATTATAATTTCACCCTCTTCTGAAATGGATCTATTAGAATTTCGTACTCAAAAGGCCAAACCAGCTTTACAGCTAAACCTTCGAATATCATATGGTTAATTAAACATACTTTCTAATTTACAAAAATGATTCATGGCAAATTTCAGAATAGCACATAAAAAAAGACTAAAAATGGGGGAAAAACCATATAATTTAAAATTTAAATACACATTCGCAATTTCTGTTGATAGTTTGAATTTCCATTGGACTACATATATCGATTCGGAGAAATTCTATAGCATTTAAATTGAAATCTCCTCTACAAGCAGGAAACTTCTATCTCCAAATGAGAATACAGGAAAATTTGAGTAAGTTTTCAATTACAGAATGCGTTATCCTTATGAAGTTTCGTGTTTGTATGCTTCCTCAGGGAACAGTTGGGTTGTATATCGATCTGGCAGAGGATGAGACGCGATTTAATGCTATGGGACTGTAGAGGGCGTAACGCCTCTAAAAGATGGGAATTCCAGTGAAAAAAATATTTCACTGTCAACACAAATTTATTTTTAGGGGTAAATTTTTCCATTTATCCATCAAATTAGAAATTCGTTAAGGGCAACCATTTAAAATTTTCTAATAAATTACCATACTGATTGTCGAGATCACTCAAATCGTAATTTATCTACTAGTTCATCATCTAAATGTCGTTAGATCATCTACTACTTCATCATCTACATGTCATTAGATCATCTACTACTTCATCATCTACATGTCATTAGATCATCTACTACTTCATCATCTACATGTCATTAGATCATCTACTACTTCATCATCTACATGTCATTAGATCATCTACTACTTCATCATCTACATGTGATTACATCATCTACTACTTCATCATCTACATGTGATTACATCATCTACTACTTCATCATCTACATGTCATTAGATCATCTACTACTTCATCATCTACATGTGATTACATCATCTACTACTTCATCATCTACATGTGATTACATCATCTTCTACTACTTCATCAGCCTAATGGTTTTTTTCAGAACAAACAAACTTCATCAGCCTAATGGTATTTTTTCAGAACAAACAAACTTCATCAAAACTGAAGAATCGATTTCGAGAATAAAAAGTATTTTCAAAAATTCTTTGGGAGAATAAAAATAATAACAACAATAACAATAGTTGCGGGAAATATTTAAAGTAGAAATGATGTTTTTCTGATTGTGGAGATTAGGAGGATTTTCTCAGTTTCATAGAAGCCTAGATCAGCATGTATAGATATGACACGTATGGATAAAACCATTTGCAGAAGTAGACAGTCGGCGGTACCCTTGAGATTTCATCGTCTGCCCACTGTAATATAGAGCGAGAGAGCGTTCCACCTCCAACCCATTTCACCTTACCGGGAAAGTCAATACCTTCGACGGCTTTTTGCACTTCATACGAGAGATGGTCAAAAAAAAGAATTTTTTTCTTTATCAACAGTTTTTACAAAAAAAGAAAAATAACGGTGCAAAGGGGGGGCCGTTACATTACGCCATAGAAAGTGTTTCCCTGGCAACCGTTGCTATGGTAATGGTTACTGTAGTAACTGTTTCCCTGGCAACCGTTGCTATGGTAATGGTTACTGTAGTAACTGTTTCCATAGCAACCGTTGCTATGGTAATGGTTACTGTAGTAACTGTTTCCATAGCAACCGTTGCTATGGCAATGGTTATCATACCAACGATACCAATTGCTATAGACAGAAGCTTATCAGTGACAACTTCTGAATTTAAAATGGCGGATCCAATATGGCGGACAAATTCTTTGAAAACTCACCCAATTTGCCAATTAATACTCGCTGGCAATAATTAATTTATTAACAATTAAATAATTAATTCATCAACAATCAAATAACTAATCAATAATTAAATACTTAATTCATCAATAATTGAATAACTGATTAATAATTAAATAATTAATTCATCAATATTTAAATAATTAATTAATAATTAAATAACTAATTAATCAATAAATATATAAATAATCAATAATTAAATAATCAATCGATCAATAATTAATTTTTTAAAAATTATCAAAAATTAAATTATTTAAATTATTATTATTTGATTAAATTATCGAAAAGTAGCTTTAATACTAAAATGAGTAGTAAAACAGTAGTTGTCAAAAATTAACTTTAACGAATAAATCTAATTATTATTATTAGAAATTCCAACTGAGATTCAACTATTTAAAATTTTAAATAGAAAAAAAAATTATTTACATAAATGTGACGCGATCTGAAGAAAGGGACCTTAGAAGCAAAAAATTGTAGGTTATGTTTGCAACTTTTGAAATGTAAATACAAAAGGAGAATCAACTGACAAGATAAATCACTGATGTTTAAGTCTATGAAAATTAATATATTTCGTAACTACTGATTTTAATTTGCAATAAATAAAAAGAAACATTCAAACAAATACAAACGTAACGCTAACATAACCTGAAAGTGATTTGCTTCTAAGGTCCCTATCTTCAGATTGCGACACAAATTTTTGTAATTTCTGAATTTTTTTTTTTAAAAACGATTTGAATGATGAATATCTTTTTGAAAGAAAAATCTCTACTTTGAAAGCGGTGAAAAAAAGAAGTTTTTCCACATGTGCTTTTACTTTTAAAGCTGCTAGGCAACAGGGAGGGTTTTATATGTAGGAATGATAGTCGTTTGTCGAGCTATCACGTCACATTGTATTAAGGTAGGTGTCGAGAAGCTCAACTACCTCAGGGATTCTTTCATTTCCTACGTCCTTCTGTCTCTTATTTCCCCACACCATTCTTCTCTTTTTCTCTCTCTTGCACTTCTTTTTTCCCCATTCCAATTGGAGCAATCTCTCTCTTTCTCTCAAAACTCATTTCTCATTCGAAGGTTTTCCAACTTCTCGATGAACCATTTCTTGGTCAATTCTATTTATTATCCTTCTTTTTTTCCCATTCCCAATGTCTTTTTACTCTCTTTAGACCAAATAATTGGTTTTCCGTTCAATTTCAAAGAACATGTGTTTTGCTTTGTATTTTATTTGCAGAATAGTTGACTCGGTAATTTTAAGTAAAACAAAGAGAGGCAAAAATAAAACTGCAATGCAACGAGTTTATTTCAATCTAAATATATGTATTTAAATCAATAGTTTCAAAGGAGGTGGATTTAGAATCGTAGAATCATGAAGAGATTTTATATTCTTTGCGAGTTGTAGATTACAATTTTAAGACGGGATTGTCAAATTATTCAAAATGGCGGATCCAAAATGGCGGGGAATTTTTAAAAACTGATGGTACTTAACTTAACTGATGGTAACTTGCTAATTAGTGATTTTTTAAGTTATTTTTAATTGGCGCGTTTTGTGCAGAAACCGCGAAAGTCAATTTTTTTTCGAAAATCATTTTTTTTTTGAAAATTTATCTTTAAATGAAGCTTTGCAATCTGGTGAAATATTAAATATGTGACTAAACTCTAAATCCTTGAAAAAATAATTAAATTATCATTTCGTGCAAGAACTTGTGATATTCTTTAATAAATTTAATTTTTAATTCTTGACGTGTTGTAATTTATATTAAACAGTTTGTATTATAAATGAAATTCACTTAAACAAAGCAAAAAGTAATATTTGCTGACTAAATGAATTTAAAATTATAGAAAGTATTGAAAATTGGTTAAATTTATTCTTAAAACAATTTTATTGTTTATAAAATGTCACTAAAAATTATCCAAACTGAATATTTTAAATAAATGTTACTAAATATTTAATAAAACTTTGATACTTTACTCGATTCAATAAGTTTTCTGTGTTTTTCATTTCAATTTGAGCACAAACAGCATAAGTCCAAAGGTTTATTTATTTTTTTGGTTTCTTATATTAAGTAGATAAAAAATTAATAACAAATATAAAAAATGTCAAATTCATTCATTTATTCATTCATTTAAATAGAAATTTTAGAAAATTGCAATTTAAAAAAAATTTAATTTAAAATTTTAGAAAATTTCAATTTTAAATGAATTTAATTTAAAATTTTACAAAAATTTGAATTTTGAATTAATTTAATTTGAAATTGTAGAAAATTTTAATTTTGATTGAATTTAATTTAAAATTTTAGAAATTTTCAATTTTGGATTAATTTAATTTGAAATTTTACAAAAATTTCAATTTTAAATTAATTGAATTTGAAACATTAGAAAAGTTCCATTATAACTCAAGTGAATTTAATTTGAAATATTTCAAAAATATCGGTTTGTAATTAATTTAATTTGAAACTTTAGAAAACTTCAATTTTGACTTGATTGAATTTACGTCGAAATCGTAGAAAATTTCAATTTTGAATCAATATATTTTGAAATTTTAGAAAATTTCAATTTTGAATTAATTTAATTTGAAATTTTACAAAAATTTCAATTTTAAATTTTACAAATATTTCAATCTTTAATGAATTTAATTTAAAATTTTTGATTATTTCAATTTTAAATGAATATAATTTATAATTGTAGAAAATTTCAATCTTCATTGAATTTAATTTGAAATTTTAGAAATTTTTAATTTTGAATTAATTTAATTTGAAATTTTACAAAAATTTCAATATTAAATTTTACAAAAATTTCAATCTTTAATGAATTTAATTTAAAATTTTTGATTATTTCAATTTTAAATGAATATAATTTAAAATTGTAGAAAATTTTAAGTTTGAGTGAATTAAATTTGAAATTTTACAAAAATTTCAATTTCGACTTTAGTGAATTTACGTCTATATTTTGAAAAAATTCCAATATTGAATTTATATATTTTGAAATTTTAGAAAATTTCAATTTTAAATTTTACAAAAATTTCAATCTTTAATGAATTTAATTTAAAATTTTTGATTATTTCAATTTTAAATGAATATAATTTAAAATTGTAGAAAATTTTAAGTTTGAGTGAATTAAATTTGAAATTTTACAAAAATTTCAATTTCGACTTTAGTAAATTTACGTCGAAATTTAAAAAAAATTCCAATATTGAATTTATATATTTTGAAATTTTAAAAAATTTCAATTTTAAATGAATTTAATTTAAAATTTTACAAAAATTTGAATTTTGAATTAATTTAATTTGAAATTGTAAAAAATTTTAATTTTGAGAGAATTTAATTAAAAATTTTAGTTAATTTCATTTTAAAATGAGTTTAGTTTAAAATTTTAGAAAGTTGCAATTTTAAATGAATTTAATTAGAAATGTTGCAAAATTTTGAATTTCGAATTAATTTAATTTGAAATTGTAGAAAATTTCAATTTTAAATTAATTTAATTTGAAATTTCAAAAAATTTTAATTTTAAATGAATTGAATTTTAAATTTTATAAAAATTTCAATTTTGAATGAATTTAATTAAAAATTTTTGATTATTTTAATTTTAAATGATTATAATTTAAAATTGTAGAAAATTTCAAGTTTGTGTGAATTAAATTTGAAATTTTAAAAAATTTCCATTTTGAATTAATTTTATCTTGAAATTTTATAAAATAAATATATAATTTACCTTTGTAAAATATTAATTAAATGACTGGATTGGATTTTTTAACTTATAGGTTACTAGAATGTAATGCAAAAAGCAGAATTAAAAAAAATCTCAACATTTACAAGTAAAACAGTTTTTATTGATTCCTGAATAATTTCGATTTATGGACTTATGCTACTGTTTCTGCTCAAAACGCTTTAATTAATGTCATGTTACATTCAATAAGATTTATACCAAATGAATTTTATGTAAAGTAAATTTTATGTCAAATGAGAATAATCTTAAATGGTATTTATACCAAATGAAATTAATTTTTTATTAATTTATTAATTAATTTATTATGTAGATGAAAGAAACTTTTAGCAAACTTTAAATTTTCTTGATCAAAGGTGAAAGAAGTTAATATTCTTGGTTCTCGCTTATAAAGTTATATTTTCGGTTGAAATTCGACAGGAACGAGGAAAACTTTCTTATATTGTAATAAATTTCACTCTGATAGAAGGAAGTCTTCTTGAAGTGCAATAACAGTGATTAATAATTTTGAGAAAAGTGAAGGGTTCACACATGAGAGAAGAAAGGCCATACACAGTGGAATGCTGTGGTAATAGCAACACAATACACGAACTCGCACTATGCGTATATGAAAATATCTATATATCCTATACCACTTTCCACACCCATGAATATAATATTATTTTACCAACAATTTTTACAGTTAAAATACTTAACTGCAACATGCTACGAATTATGTCCTTTCTACAATGTAAGGCAAAATAAGTCTTTCACTTACTGTGCGGAATATATGTGTTTAAAAAATTATATTACTTCAAGAAGCTCAAAAAAGAATAAATAAAGTCAAAAATGAAATTTTTAAAGTTTTAAAACTATTAAAAATTCATTTTTTACAAAAATACAGAATTTTGAAAATTTAAAAAGAATTTTAGAAATTGCTAAAGAAAAATAATGTTAAAAATAATTTTGTAGCATTAATAACCAATTTTTATTAACAAATTTTATGAGAATTCAATTATTTAAATGCAAAAGTAAATTATTTATTTATATTTATTTATTTTTTTTATTTTTGAAATTAAATTCATTCAAAATTGAAATTTTTGTAAGATTTCCAATTAAATTCATTGAAAATTAAATTTTTGTAAAATTTCAAATTAAATTCATTTAAAATTGGAATTTTCTAAAATTTCAAAATATATAAATTCAAAATTGGAATTTTTTCAAAATTTCGACGTAAATTCACTAAAGTCAAAATTGAAATTTTTGTAAAATTTCAAATTAAATTTATTCAAAATTGAAATTTCTGTAAAATTTCAAATTAAATTTATTCAAAATTGAAATTTCTGTAAAATTTCAAATTAAATTGATTCAACATTGAATTTTTCTAAAATTCCAAGTAAAATTTATTCTCAAAAATGAAATTTTCTAAAATTTGAAATTTAATTCATTCAAAATAGAAATTTTCTAAAATTTCTATTTAAATTCATTGAAAGTTAAAAATTTTTTAAATTTCAAAGTAAATTTATTCAAAATTTAAATTTTCTAAAATTTCAAATCAAATTTTGAATGAATGACTTTGAAATTGAAATTTTCTAAAATTTCTATTTAAAATTTAAATTTATTGAAAGTTTAAATTTTTAAAAATTTCAAAGTAAATCCATTCAAAATTAAAATTTTCTAAAATGTCACAATAAATTTGTTAAAAATTGAAATTTTTTAATCTTTTAAATTAAATTTTGAATGAATGAATTTGAAGTTGAATTTATCTAAAATTACAAGTAAAATTTATTCTCAAAAATGAAATTTTCTGAAATTTCAAATTAAGTTTTGAATGAATGAATTTGAAATTGAAATTTTCTAAAATTTCTATTTAAAATTTCAATTCATTAAAAGTTTAAATTTTTAAAAATTTCAAAGTAATTTCATTCAAAATTGAAATTTCTAAAATGTCAAAATAAATTTGTTAAAAATTGAAATTTTCTAAACTTTTAAATTAAATTTTGAATGAATGACTTTGAAATTGAATTTATCTAAAATTCCAAGTAAAATTTATTCTTAGAAATGAAATTTTCGAAAATTTTATATTTAATTCATTCAAAATAGAAATTTTCTAAAATTTCTATTTAAATTCATTGAAAGTTTAAATTTTTTAAAATTTCAAAGTAAATTCATTAAAAATTTAAATTTTCTGAAATTTCAAATCAAATTTTGAATGAATGAATTTGAAATTGAAATTTTCTAAAATTTTTATTTAAAATTTAAATTCATTGAAAGTTTAAATTTTTTAAAATTTCAAAGTAAATTCATTCAAAATTGAAATTTTCTAAAATGTCACAATAAATTTGTTAAAAATTGAAATTTTCTAAAATTTTAAATTAAATTTTGAATGAATGAATTTGAAATTGAATTTATCTAAAATTACAAGTAAAATTTATTCTCAAAATTTAAATTTTCTGAAATTTCAAATCAAACTATGATGCTTTACGTTTGCAATTAAAAATTCCTAAGATACACACAAGGTTTCAATATAATGACTTGCTTTTTTTGTTTAAAATTATAAACGGCATCGTGTATTGTCCTAGAATTCTCTCTCAGGTTAATTTTTATACTCCAGTTAGAGTTTTAAGAGGCTATAATTTGTTTTATATTAAGAAACATAGAACTAATTATGGAAAGAATTCTATTATTGCTAGACTCTGTAGGCAAGCGAATTGTTGCCCTATTAGTCTTGATTTTTTTGATACGAAAATGGAGAGATTTGTCGCCGCATTACGAGCTATTGTCTTAAACGAAAATGTATAATTACAATTTTCTGATCTGGTCGTAGTTAAATTTATATTATCTAAATATTACTTATGTGTATATTAAATTATGTAAAGGGTATTTTCCACCCGTTTATCTACTAAATAAATAAATAAATAAATAAATAAATAAATTTTGAATGAATTTACTTTGAAATTGAAATTTTCTAAAATTTCTATTTAAAATTTAAATTCATTGAAAGTTTAAATTTTTAAAAATTTCAAAGTAAATCCATTCAAAATTAAAATTTTCTAAAATGTCACAATAAATTTGTTAAAAATTGAAATTTTTTAAAATTTTAAATTAAATTTTGAATGAATGAATTTAAAGTTGAATTTATCTAAAATTACAAGTAAAATTTATTCTCAAAAATGAAATTTTCTGAAATTTCAAATTAAGTTTTGAATGAATGAATTTGAAATTGAAATTTTCTAAAATTTCTATTTAAAATTTCAATTCATTAAAAGTTTAAATTTTTAAAAATTTCAAAGTAATTTCATTCAAAATTGAAATTTCTAAAATGTCAAAATAAATTTGTTAAAAATTGAAATTTTCTAAACTTTTAAATTAAATTTTGAATGAATGACTTTGAAATTGAATTTATCTAAAATTCCAAGTAAAATTTATTCTTAGAAATGAAATTTTCGAAAATTTTATATTTAATTCATTCAAAATAGAAATTTTCTAAAATTTCTATTTAAATTCATTGAAAGTTTAAATTTTTTAAAATTTCAAAGTAAATTCATTAAAAATTTAAATTTTCTGAAATTTCAAATCAAATTTTGAATGAATGAATTTGAAATTGAAATTTTCTAAAATTTTTATTTAAAATTTAAATTCATTGAAAGTTTAAATTTTTTAAAATTTCAAAGTAAATTCATTCAAAATTGAAATTTTCTAAAATGTCACAATAAATTTGTTAAAAATTGAAATTTTCTAAAATTTTAAATTAAATTTTGAATGAATGAATTTGAAATTGAATTTATCTAAAATTACAAGTAAAATTTATTCTCAAAATTTAAATTTTCTGAAATTTCAAATCAAATTTTGAATGAATGAATTTGAAATTGAAATTTTCTAAAATTTTTATTTAAAATTTAAATTCATTGAAAGTTTAAATTTTTTAAAATTTCAAAGTAAATTCATTCAAAATTGAAATTTTCTAAAATGTCACAATAAATTTGTTAAAAATTGAAATTTTCTAAAATTTTAAATTAAATTTTGAATGAATGAATTTGAAATTGAATTTATCTAAAATTACAAGTAAAATTTATTCTCAAAATTTAAATTTTCTGAAATTTCAAATCAAACTATGATGCTTTACGTTTGCAATTAAAAATTCCTAAGATACACACAAGGTTTCAATATAATGACTTGCTTTTTTTGTTTAAAATTATAAACGGCATCGTGTATTGTCCTAGAATTCTCTCTCAGGTTAATTTTTATACTCCAGTTAGAGTTTTAAGAGGCTATAATTTGTTTTATATTAAGAAACATAGAACTAATTATGGAAAGAATTCTATTATTGCTAGACTCTGTAGGCAAGCGAATTGTTGCCCTATTAGTCTTGATTTTTTTGATACGAAAATGGAGAGATTTGTCGCCGCATTACGAGCTATTGTCTTAAACGAAAATGTATAATTACAATTTTCTGATCTGGTCGTAGTTAAATTTATATTATCTAAATATTACTTATGTGTATATTAAATTATGTAAAGGGTATTTTCCACCCGTTTATCTACTAAATAAATAAATAAATAAATAAATAAATAAATTTTGAATGAATTTACTTTGAAATTGAAATTTTCTAAAATTTCTATTTAAAATTTAAATTCATTGAAAGTTTAAATTTTTAAAAATTTCAAAGTAAATCCATTCAAAATTAAAATTTTCTAAAATGTCACAATAAATTTGTTAAAAATTGAAATTTTTTAAAATTTTAAATTAAATTTTGAATGAATGAATTTAAAGTTGAATTTATCTAAAATTACAAGTAAAATTTATTCTCAAAAATGAAATTTTCTGAAATTTCAAATTAAGTTTTGAATGAATGAATTTGAAATTGAAATTTTCTAAAATTTCTATTTAAAATTTCAATTCATTAAAAGTTTAAATTTTTAAAAATTTCAAAGTAATTTCATTCAAAATTGAAATTTCTAAAATGTCAAAATAAATTTGTTAAAAATTGAAATTTTCTAAACTTTTAAATTAAATTTTGAATGAATGACTTTGAAATTGAATTTATCTAAAATTCCAAGTAAAATTTATTCTTAGAAATGAAATTTTCGAAAATTTTATATTTAATTCATTCAAAATAGAAATTTTCTAAAATTTCTATTTAAATTCATTGAAAGTTTAAATTTTTTAAAATTTCAAAGTAAATTCATTAAAAATTTAAATTTTCTGAAATTTCAAATCAAATTTTGAATGAATGAATTTGAAATTGAAATTTTCTAAAATTTTTATTTAAAATTTAAATTCATTGAAAGTTTAAATTTTTTAAAATTTCAAAGTAAATTCATTCAAAATTGAAATTTTCTAAAATGTCACAATAAATTTGTTAAAAATTGAAATTTTCTAAAATTTTAAATTAAATTTTGAATGAATGAATTTGAAATTGAATTTATCTAAAATTACAAGTAAAATTTATTCTCAAAATTTAAATTTTCTGAAATTTCAAATTAAGTTTTGAATGAATGAATTTGAAATTGAAATTTTCTAAAATTTCTATTTAAAATTTAAATTCATTGAAAGTTTAAATTTTTAAAAATTTCAAAGTAAATTCATTCAAAATTGAAATTTTCTAAAATGTCAAAATAAATTTGTGAAAAATTGAAATTTTCTAATCTTTTAAATTAAATTTTGAATGAATGAATTTGAAATTGAATTTATCTAAAATTACAAGTAAAATTTATTCTCAAAAATGAAATTTTCTGAAATTTCAAATTAAATTTTGAATGAATGAATTTGAAATTGAAATTTTCTAAAATTTCTATTTAAAATTTAAATTCATTAAAAGTTTAAATTTTTTAAAATTTCAAAGTAATTTCATTCAAAATTGAAATTTTCTAAAATGTCAAAATAAATTTGTTAAAAATTGAAATTTTCTAAACTTTTAAATTAAATTTTGAATGAATGACTTTAAAATTGAATTTATACAGAAAAGTGTAATTAAAAATTCTCAAAGAGCATTTAAAGAAAAAATTCAAGTAGAATAAAATTTTAATTAAAAATTCCAGCAAATAATTATAAATATCACGTAATTTGCGTTAGTATTACGTAATTGATGTAATTTACGTAAATAACTCGTAACTCTTATTAATAATTATATGAATAATAGAAAATGTTTTACTCTTCCAAATAAAAATTAATAAAATTAACAAATAATAAATAACAATTGATGTAAATTTTTTTCCTTTTTTTTTATAAATAAATTGCTTTAACAACCTGTATATCAGTATACAAGATTATAAATTCATTGCATTTACCACTGCGTGTTGACATAAGGCTGTATCATTATTTTGATTACATCGTGAATTTTTGTGTTTATTTTCTTCTTTGTCTTTAAATAACTGTTTTTTTTCTTTCCCTCAAATTCAAACATTCATTGCCTCAGAAATTCACGAAATATTTTTTATAAACATTTTTTAGAAAATTTTTTTTATTTAGTAAGTAAAGAAGATTCTGTGCATAATTTTTTAATACAATTTCTTACTTTTTTGGACAAAAAAAAACTATAAATAAGTTAATTATAATCATTGAAACGATTTTGTTCAACCATAACCTCAAAAATTTAACGTTAATTAATATTTCTAAGTTTTTTAAACTAGTTTTAAAACAATTTCTCTCGTTTCTTTTAAAACTCAAAAATGTATGTTAGACATTAAATTTATATTTATTTAACCTTAAAAATGTGACGCGATGTGAAGAGAGGGACCTTAGAGGCATTAAATTATAGGTTATGTTTGCAATTTTTGAAAGGAAAATACAAAAAAATAATTAACTCTCAATATAAATTGTTAATTTTTTTGTCTTCTTTACAACTAAACTATTTAGTAAACACTGATTTTATTTTGTAATAAGTAAAGGGAAATATTCAAACAAATAAAAAAGTAAGGCTAACATAACCTTAAAGTGATTTGCTTCTAAGGACCCTTTCTTTAGGTAGCATCACAAATATTAATTTCATGTTTTTCAGAAATATTCAAAACGTTGAAAAAATAATAAAATAATAGAAAAATAAAAAAATAATAAGAAAATAAAAAAATAATAATAATAATAATAAAATAATAAAAAAATAATAAAATAATAAAAAATAATAAAAAAATAATAATAAAATAATAAAAAATAATAAAAAAATAAATAAAATAATTATAAAATAATAAAATAATACTAAAAAAATAATAAAATAATAATAAAATTATTTGAAATGATCCTTTAAAGTTATTTACAAATGTTTAAATAAAACTTTTATAATTAAAAAAATATGTGATTATAAAACAGTCAAAAAGAAACAAATTTTATTCAATATCTGAGTAATGTATATAATTAAATATTTAAAAACATATATTTCAAAAAAAAAAATTGTACTTTAAAAGAATTAATTTTTCTATTAAATGAATTTTTCTTTTTTTTCAAAGAATTTTTTAATTAATTTAAAATGAATTTTGATGAATTGTTTTTTTTGCTGATAAAGAAATTACTGTTACGTGTATAATTACACATTCATAAAAAAAACACAGGTTATAACTGGGATATAATAGGTAGATTATGTTTTACAAGAGAAATATTGAATAAGTAGTGTACTTCTCTTTTTGTTCTATGTTATTATTTAAATACAGGTTTTTTTTATAAAATATTGCACATATGAAATATATGAATTTAAGTGCGTGTGCATAACATTGCGGTTTAAGTTTGAGCTTATATGCGCGATAGCTTTTATGCATTGAATGAATATAATGTCTTATCGGCATCAACGTCATTGAAAATCCAAGTAGAACATGTATAAATGATGATAATATTCTTCTCTTCAGTGACTCAATATTGCAAAAACAATTTTCAGGAAGCAAACAATTTTTTAAAATTCATTTCTTCCACTACGAAAATTCAGTTAGAAAAAATAATTTAGAAAAATGAATGGAAAAAAAATTTAGAAAAATGAATCGAAAAAAAATTTTGTATTAAAAATTACATTTTTTTTTAAATTTTCCTGTCGGGGTAATAGTTTCAAAAAGAGGAAGAGTCGAAAAAAGAGTCAAAAAAAGTCAAAAAAAGAGTAAAAAAAGAGTAAAAAAGAGTCCAAAAGAGAGTCAAAAAGAGTCAAAAAGAGAGTCAAAAAAGAATTAAAAAGAGAGTCAAAAAGAGTAAAAAAAAGTGTCAAAAAGAGTCAAAAAGAGAGCCAAAAAGAGAGTCAAAAAAGAATCAAAAAGAGAGTCAAAAAAGAATCAAAAAGAGAGTCAAAAAGAGTCAAAAAGAGTCAAAAAGAGTCAAAAAGAGTCAAAAAGAGTCAAAAAGAGTCAAAAAGAGTCGAAAAGAGTCGAAAAGAGTCAAAAAAGTAAAAAAGAGTCAAAAAGAGTAAAAATGGGATAAAAATAAATGGAAAAAAATTATTGAAATGGGGAAATTTATTGTAATTCTTGACTCGAGTGTGGGAAAGTAAGTTTTTTTTCAAATGAAAAAGGGGAAAAAATCAAAATGTATGGATTAACAGACTGTTATTTGTAAGATGAGAGATTAGTATGCGAGTGTGTTTACGTCACACAGACACGACGACGCACTGCAGCGAAATCAGCACATTATTTACTGAAAAGTAAAACAACGTCACTTACATTGTAATTGTTGGTAATTTTATTTTCTTTGTACTTTGTAAACTGTAATTAACATATTAGAATGTCGCATAGAAAAAAAAACATTTTTTTCACATGAAACCTCCCTCTCTCTCTCTCTCTCTCCCTCTCTCTCTCTCTCTCTCTATTTAGTGTTTAAAAAAATTACACTTCTTAACGATATAATTTTTAAAAATATGTTCATGTCCTTCACAATAATTCTGTTTGCAACTATTCACAACTATTTATTACTTTTTCCACGTCATGCTACTATTTTGCTTCTTCTTAAATTTCAGCCACTAAAAACTACTATTTTCAAAACAAAATTAATAACATTCTTTAAAAATTAAATTATTTCAAAAAATAAATTTTTAAATTATTTTTAAATTATTTTTAAATAATTCTAATTAATTTTCAACTCTCGACGAATTGAGTTTTGGATTTTTTCAACATTATTATCAGATTCATAAAAGTAGCTATATTCATAAATACTTCTGAACAAAAGGTAAAGAAAGCAAAAAGAAAATTCAAAACGATTTTGAATAATTTAAAAAATTACTAAAGAAGATTTCAAATTTCGCGAATTATATAAACAAAAAGTAAATTTTCCCCTTCGTGGGGGAATATTGCAGAAATTAATGGACAATACGCAGAGAGAATATAAATGTAGATTGAAATATAAATTAAAAGTTTCATCGTGATTAATGCCAAAGTGTCAACATGTGTAAAATAAGAGAACCAGAATCGTCAATTGGTAAATGGAACGGAAGTGACTATCTTCATGACCCCTGCCTGCTCCCCTAAGCGGTGCTTGAATTCTCGTAAACGAATTTTACTGCCGCAGAGTTGCGCAAACAGTCATCATTACTTCTCCTACTCGTTGTTAATAACACTTCGCCGCGCACCTCGCCATCTCTCCTTCTCTCACTCTATTTAGATGCAAAAACAATGACAAAACCGACGACAAAAACACACTGAAACAGTATCACTGCACAACATTACCAAGAAATCTAATAGTTTCATCATTTCTTATTCGTTTTCACTTTTCATCATGAAAACAGAAAAAAAACAACAAAAAAAATTGTAAACTTGGGTCCGAATGTTGCTGGCAATTGTTTTCGTGAATCATTTCAGTGAAAACATTCGGCATTTAGGATTGATCGAAACAAATATTATGGAGGGAATGCATTCAGAGGCAACAGAGTTAGGCAAAGCTTTTTGAAGACAGTAATTTTTGGAAAAATCAGAAACTTAGACTAAGCTTTTCGAAACGTCAGAAAGTTAGGCAAAGCTTTTCGAAAACGCTAATTTTTGAATCATCAGAAAGTTAGGAAAAACTTTTCAACAACATTAATGTTTGAATCATCAGAAAATTAAGCAAAGCTTTACTAAAATATTAATGTTTGAATCATCAGAAAGTTAGGACAAACTTTTCGACAACATTAATGTTTGAATCGTCAGAAAGTTAGGCAAAGCTTTTCCAAAATATTAATGTTTGAAACATCAAAAAGTTAGGCAAAACTGTTTAAAAAATCAGAAACGGACAATTTTCGAAACAGCATATAAAGTAAGGCAAAGCTTTTCAAAAACATTAATTTTTGAATCATCAGAAAGTTAGGCAAAGCTTTTCGAAAACAGTATTTTCGAAACAGTATAAAGTTAGGTAAAGCTTTTTGAAAAATGAGAAACGGCCAATTTTTGAATCATCCGAAAGTTAGGCAAAGCTTTTCCAAAATATTAATGTTTGAATCATCAGAAAGTTAGGCAAAGCTTTTCGAAAACATTAATTTTTAAATCATCAGAAAGTTCAAGAAAAATTTCAATTATTTTTAAAATTTTTCCTATATTCAATGATTTTTAATAGGTATCTATACTATTCTAATAAAATTTTCCAAATGAATTCAATTATTAAAAACAAAAAATCTACTAAAATCCTACACAAACCTTTAATTATTTTCAAAAAATAATAACAATTTTACAGGAATTTCATTATTTACCAATTTTTTTTTATAAATTTCTTCGCAATATTCAATTATTTTTATAAATAATAAAATTTTTACAGGTATTTAATTTTTTTGTGCAAATAATAAAATTCTTATTAGGAATTCAATTATTTTGATAAATAATAAAGCTAATTGCAGAATTTCAATTATTTTTTAATAACAATTTTAATCGAATTCCTCGAATAATGTAATTATTCTTAAAAATTTTATTAAAATTTATCAAATAAATTTAATTATTTTAATAACCTTTGCTACAATTTATTTATTAGAATTTAAATATTATTTTTAATAAATTTTTGATTAAATTTCTTTAAAGAATAAAATTATTGCATTCAAAATTTTTAATCCAATTCTTTGCGTAAATTATCAATTATCTTTATAAATAATAAAATTCTTCTCTAAAATTGAATTATTTTCAAAAAATTTAATAAATTTCTTGGCAAAATTTCAATTATTTTCAAAAATTTTCCCTAATTTAATTACTTTTAATATCTATTTTAATAAAATTTTCCAAAAGAATTCAATTACTTAAAACAAAAAATCTACTAAAATCCTACACAAACCTTTAATTATTTTCAAAAAATAATAACAATTTTACAGGAATTTCATTATTTACAAATTTTTTTTATAAATTTCTTCGCAATATTCAATTATTTTTATAAATAATAAAATTTTTACAGGTATTTAATTTTTTTGACAAATAATAAAATTCTTATTAGGAATTCAATTAATTTGATAAATAATAAAGCTAATTGCAGAATTTCAATTATTTTTAATACAATTTTAATCAAATTCTTCCTTTGCTACAATTTATTTATTAGAATTTAAATATTATTTTTAATAAATTTTTGATTAAATTTCTTTAAAGAATAAAATTATTGCATTCAAAATTTTTAATCCAATTCTTTGCGTAAATTATCAATTATCTTTATAAATAATAAAATTCTTCTCTAAAATTGAATTATTTTCAAAAAATTTAATAAATTTCTTGGCAAAATTTCAATTATTTTCAAAAATTTTCCCTAATTTAATTATTTTTAATCTCTATTTTAATAAAATTTTGCAAAAGAATTCAAATTATTTGAAAATTGATTGATATAATTCTTTAAAAGAATTTAATTTTAAGAAATATATGTAATTATTCAATAGTTTTTTTTGCATTTAAATAATGAAATTCTCGAAGAATTTTCTCATAAAAATTGATTTAAAAATGGATTTCACTTAAAATTTTAGATTACAATTGAATATTAAAAGTATTAGAGCGTAAAGTTTTAGAAATAATTAAATTTTGAAAAGCTTTCAGATTCAAATCTTTGTAAACTTGAATTTTTCATATTTTTAACTAAGTAACAATTCTGTGGAATTAATTTTTTTTGAGAAATTTTAATTGCGAATTTTTTTTTATATTATTTGAAGTTTTTATTTTCTAATACATAATATTTAATTGAAGAATTTACAAATAATTGAAAAATTTAATATTATAAAGAAATGGATTTGAAAATTGTCAAAGAATTTTTTCGAAAATTATTAAAAATAATCGATTTTAAGAAGAATTTTAGTTAAAAATTCTTGAAAATAATAATTGAATTGATAATGATTTTATCACTCTATCTTTAGTTATTATAAAACATGAAGTAATCGATCGCTCGATGAACTTATCGATATCTTTATGTTTTTTTAGTTATGAAAAAATCTAATTTATAGTTTTAATTAATATGTTCTTTTATATATTTTTGTCAGTAATTGGTCCGTAATTTTTCATTTTTGGTCCGTAAAGTCCGTATTTTTAAATCCTTCACTGGTTCGAGCCCTGAAAGTTAGGCAAAAGCTTTTCGAAAACAGTATTTTCGAAACAGCATAAAGTTAGGCAAAGCTTTTCGAAAAATCACAAACGGTCAATATTCGAAACAGCATAAAGTTAGACAAAGCTTGTTTCAAATATCCCCCCCCCCAATTTTGCCTCAATGCTTTCGCTTACAAGCGTTAAACATTTTGTATTCACTTATAAAGAGGATGTTAGCGAGTTTAATGTTGAGGAGTTATTTTCGAACTGTCTACATATTGAGAGAAATAATAATAATATCGAAAGTGAAACATTGACTCTTATGGATCGGGACAAGGATGCGTTATATGTGAAAGAAAACTATTTTCGAACGCTGTTTATCTGGCCTGAATCGAATATATAGTTATGAGTTCCAGAAGGCGTCTGATAGTTCCTTGAAGGAGTTATACTATTAGCTGGCGCTTCGCCGAACTCCCCGACAGAAATAATCAACAGACTTGCCGTCAAATTTGGATAGTATATGAAGGATACATGAATAATACTTGAATAGGCGCAGGCACATATCAAAAAATAATATATTCGCCAAACGTTAAACACGCGCAGAAAAAACATTAGGATGTTTCTTAATACTCTTTTTGCTCCTTGTTTTAACAATTTGAAATAAAATCAACACTAGATAAACAAATTAATTACAAAGAAACATTCTGTAAAATTATTGCTAATATTCTACATCTAATATCTAATATTCCAAAAGATGAAATTAAAATTTAAAAACAAAAAAAATTGCACTAAATCTGTTCCAGGGTGAAAGGGACCTTAGCTGCTTTTTGACAGAACAAAATTTAATTTGATGTTAAATCTTAAATAATAAATCTTTAATGAAGCTAAAACTACTCTAAACGTAACCTAAAGTTTTGAGCATATTCGAATTTTTATTTAAAACCTGGTTTTTGAATATTACAATTAAAAAATCGCCACACTAAAAACATCTTACAATAATAATTATTCACATTTGCTTTTTTGAAGGAACGATTTTAAATTTAAAAATAAAAATAACTCAGGTTTGTCTGATGCTTTCTTTGTTTACTAACGTTCAAATAGAAGTCGTCATAAAAAATATTCATGACAGATGGTCTTATTAAACATTAGCTATTATTCCGGAAGATGAAATTAAAAATTCGTCAACTTCGGAAATTTAATATTTTACAGAAATTTAAACTAAACATCTTCTGAAAATTTAATTAGTTTCTACAATTTTCGTGTAAATTTTCATTATTTAAATACGAAAATTTAATGTTTTTTTGCAATAATTCAAATTGTCAATTTTTCTTTTCAAAGATATTAAGTTAAAATATTATTTAAAAAAAAATTAAATTAAAGAAATTCGAAAAATTAATTTCTTTAAAATATTTCTAATAATAATTTTTGAAAGACTACTTTTAAGTCAAAAAAATTGAATTTTGGTAAATCTGTAAAATCTGTAACCTTGTCCGCTAATAGTTGTTAATGAATCTTCTCTTTTTGGTTATTTTATTTTTAGTACTTTTTTTATATTACCACGCGCAAAGATCATTATCAATTAAAAAGAAAAATGTTCACTATAATTTTTTTTCCTTTCGTTCCCGCAAATGGAAATTTAAAATTCAGAATAGTATATACAGGGTTCAAGTTTATTTCGTAATAGGTTATAGAATTTCTGTCAAAGTAGTTTTTCTCGCATGTTTTGTATCGATTCGTTAATAGATTACAAATTTGAATGTAATTTTATATTCAAATCCTTTAGATTCGAATTCATACTCCACGCATACTTTTGGAGTTTATACTTAATTTTTCATTACCAGTTCTCCAAGTATTACAATTTTGTTTTAAAACTTTTCAATAATATATATTTCAGGTTTTGCCATCAGGAAAAAATGAAACATTTCAAAGTACTGAAAAAAATTAAACTTTTAGAGTTGATAATTTTTTGTTTTCTAATCTTGCGAATGAAAAAAGAAGTGAATAATTTTTGGGGGAAAAAATGTTATTTTCTTCATTCGAATTTTTGTATCGAGGTTTATATTTTACTGTATAGAGAGCTGTGATACGAGAGTTTCTGTAGACTGGTTATTTGTTCGAAGAAACACCTGTGCAACTGTGCAAGACAATCATATATATGAACTGGGAGCTGCTCCTCGCGTCGTCGCTGGTGTCACGGTCGAGCTAAAATTAGCAAGTCAACCGGATTCGTATTATGTTGGAGAACTTGCAACCGCAAAAACTAAATGCATCCAAACAATCGAATGTGTTCAACGTTTTCCACATAAATGCGCAACATTAAATGTGTGTGAATTCATTTTTTACTCTACTGTCTCGAAAACAAAATTATATTTATTCTAATAAAATAATTTCTCTTCTAATAATTAATAATATAATTATTAAATAATTAATAATTCATATTATTATTATTATTATTATTATTATTAATTATTAATATTTAATACAGGGTTGCTACAAATATTTAATTTTATTTTTCCCTGATTTTTTCCTGATTTCCAGACAAAATTCTCACTTTTTCCCTGACCTTAAAAAATATTCTGATTAGATACTCAAAAAAATGTCCTAAAATTTATTTAAAAATTTCCTTAATTGTAAAATTATTCAAAAACATCAATAACTAAATTTTTAAATAAGTATTTAATTATTACTTTTCCACAGGAATTAAAATTCTTCAGAACATTCAAATTCAAACCTTTTTAAAACACAACAATTTATAAGAATATTATTACAAAACGTAAAGAATTCTTAATGTTTTGTTATAATTTAAATACCCATGAAATTTTTCAACAAAAATTTAATTATTTACAAAAATCCTAATAAAATCCATCGCAAGAATTTAAATATTTTTAAAAGTAGTAAATTTTCTCAAAAAATTCAATTATTTGAAAAACTTGTAATAAAATTCGTTTGCAATAATTCAATTATTTTCATAAACAATAAATCGATTATTCTGTAATTTCATTTTTTAATCAATTTCTATTAGGAAATTCTGGAAAAATTCAATTATTTAAATTGAAAAATAAATAATTTATTCAATAATTGAATGTTTGTTAAAATTGAATTCTCATAAAGAATTTTATCAACAAATTTTTAAATAATTGAATTCTTTTGACAAATTTTAATAAAATTTTTAAGAATAATTACATTTTTCGAGGAATTTGATTAAAATATTGTATTCAATATTAATTAAATTCTTGCGATGAGTTTTATTATTCATGAAAATAATTTTTAAAAATTTCCAAAAATAGTATTACAATTTTTCTAAAATAATTGAATTTCGGTGAAGAATTTTACTATTTCTAAAAATAATTGAATTCTTGAAAAGAACTTTGTTAAATTTTTTTCAATAACTAAACTTTATAACTTTTTTTCATAGAATTTTATAAAACTCTTTTTAAATAATTGATATTTTTTGAAAAATTATTTGAAATATTTTATATTAAATAATTGAATTCCTGTGAATATTTTCCATGAATTTTATTAAAGTTTTTAAAAATAATTGAATTTCGAAGAAGAATTGTATTATTTATAAAGATAATTGAAATTTTGACAAAAATATAAAAAAAAATTTTGAACATAATAGAATTTTGGAGAATTCTTTTTTTTTTGAAAAATATAATTGAAATCACCAGAATTTTTTAAATTTTAGAATATAATTGAATTTCTGCGAAAAACTTTATTACTTTTGAAAATAATTGAATTTCCGTAATTATTTGTAACTTTATTGAAATTAAACTTTTTTAGTTATTTTTAACTGAAAGTCTTTTTTGTTATCTTATAATTTAAATAACCATGGAATTTTTCAACAAAAATTTTATTATATTTACAAAAATCCTAATAAAATCCTTCGCAAGAATTCAATTATTTTTAAAAGTAGTAAATTTTCTCAAAAAATTCAATTATTTAAATTGAAAAATAAATAATTTATTAAATAATTGAATGTTTGTTAAAATTGAATTCTCATACAGAATTTTATCAACAAATTTTTAAATAATTGAATTCTTTTGACAAATCTTAATAAAATTTTTAAGAATAATTTCATTTTTCGAAGAATTTAATTAAAATATTGTATTCAATATTAATTAAATTCTTGCGATGAGTTTTAATATTCATGAAAATAATTTTAAAAAATTTCCAAAAATGTTATCAGGGTTGCCACGCTTTTGCTCCATTCAAATTCCCTGACTTTTCCAGGTTTTCCAGGTTAAAAAACGGAATTTTTCCAGGTTTTTAAGACAATATTTTTATTTTATTAAATTAAATAACTCCTTGATTTTCCGTGAAAATTTTTACATTTTTTATTCAATTATTCGTTTCTAAAATGTTCAACTAAAATTCATCTTTACATCAATGATTTTTTTTAATAATTTTTTAAAAAAGTTTTTTTTTCAGAATTATCAAATTAATTTGTTTACAATTCAATTTTATGTGAAATTTCGATTATTAGAAAATTATTCAGTTAGATATTATATGTATTAGAAAATAAAAATAAATATAATAATAATAAAATACAATAAAATAAAAAAATAAAGAAAAGAAAAAAGAAAAATCTTGAATTCCATTAAAGAATTTTATTCAAATTTCTAAGAATAATTGAATTTTGCAAAGCATTTTATTAAAATTTCTGAAAATTAAATTCTACAAAGAATTTTATAAAAACTCCGGAAAATAATTCAATTTTGCAAAAAATCTTATTAAAAATCTTGAAAATAATTAAATTTCATTGAAGAATTTTATTAAAATACCTAAAAATAATTGAATTTTTAAAAGTATTTTATTAAAATTCTAGAAAATTATTGAGTTTTGCAAAGCATTTTATTAAAATTTCTGAAAGTTAAATTCTACAAAGAATTTTATAAAAACTCCGGAAAATAATTGAATTTTGCAAAAAAATTTATTACAATTTATGAAAGTAATTGAATTTTAAAAAATGAAAAAAAATAAATAAATCCTTTGGAAATTTTCATTAAAGTTGGTTGAGAATAATTATTGAATAGAAGAAAGTTTTTTAAAGTAGATGAAATTTTGTCAAGAATTTTATTAAAATTTTTGAAATAAATTGATTTTTTACAAATACATTTGTAATTTTGCAAAGAATCCTATTAAAAATCTTGAAAATAATTATGAATTCCATTGAAGAATTTTATTAAAATTCCTAAAAATAATTGAATTTTGTAAAGTATTTTATTAAAATTCTTGGAAAAAATAGAATTTTGCAAAATCTTATTAAAAATCCTAAAAATAATTGAATTTTATTAAAATTTCTGAAAATTGAATTCTACAAAGAATTTTATAAAAATTCCGGAAAATAATTGAATTTTGCAAAAAATCTTATTAAAAATCTTGAAAATAATTAAATTTCATTGAAGAATTATATTAAAATACCTAAAAATAATTGAATTTTTAAAAGTATTTTATTAAAATTCTAGAAAATTATTGAGTTTTGCAAAGCATTTTATTAAAATTTCTGAAAGTTAAATTCTACAAAGAATTTTATAAAAACTCCGGAAAATAATTGAATTTTGCAAAAAAATTTATTACAATTTATGAAAGTAATTGAATTTTAAAAAATGAAAAAAATAAATAAATCCTTTGGAAATTTTCATTAAAGTAGTTGATAATAGAAATTATTGAATAGAAGAAAGTTTTTTAAAGTAGATGAAATTTTGTCAAGAATTTTATTAAAATTTTTGAAATAAATTGATTTTTTACAAATACATTTGTAATTTTGCAAAGAATCCTATTAAAAATCTTGAAAATAATTATGAATTCCATTGAAGAATTTTATTAAAATTCCTAAAAATAATTGAATTTTTTAAAGTATTTTATTAAAATTCTTGGAAAAAATAGAATTTTGCAAAATCTTTTTAAAAATCCTAAAAATAATTGAATTTTATTAAAATTTCTGAAAATTGAATTCTACAAAGAATTTTATAAACACTCCGGAAAGTAATTGAATTTTGCAAAAAATCTTATTCAAAAACTTGAAAATAATTAAATTTCATTGAAGAATTTTATTAAAATACCTAAAAATAATTGAATTTTTTATAGTATTTTATTAAAATTTTTGAAAATTATTGAATGTTGGAAAGCATTTTATTAAAATTTCTGAAAATTGAATTCTACAAAGAATTTTATAAAAACTCCTGAGAATAATTGAATTTTGCAATAAATTGTATTACCATTCCTGAAAGTATTTTGAATTTTAAAAAAATAAAAAAAAATAAATCCTTTGGAAATTTTCTTTAAAGTAGTTGATATTAGAAATTATTGAATAGAGGAAAGTTTTTTAAAGTAGATGAAATTTTCGTCAAGAATTTTAATTAAAATTTTTTTAAATAAATTGATTTTTTTACAAATACATTTGTAATTGCTTCAAAATTTAATATTTTTTTAGTGTTTTTGTCTAAAATTCTTCTGTAAATCTATTATTTTGGATAATCAATTAAATATGTATTAAAGAATTTAACTAATTTCAGAAGAACTTGAATTATTAAAATTTTTCAAAAATCTACGTCCCTGAAGATTTCTAATGAAATTCAGTTAAAATCGAAATTTTCTAAAAATGTAAATTGAAACCTTTTGAAATCGATCAACTTATAAAAATTATAAACGCAGTTCTTCTAAAATTGAATAATTATGTTTGAAATATTTCAATACCCAAATTTTAGATTTTTAAGAATAAGATTATAGAACAACTTTTAGAAAACAACAATTTTCCAGGATTTAGATCAAAATTCCCTGACTTTTTCAGGTTTTTTCAAGATTTATAAAATTCCCTGACATTTCCAGGTTTTCCAGGTTTCCAGGTTGCGTGGCAACCCTGGTTATTGAAATTTTTCTAAAATAATTGAATTTCGGTGAAGAATTTTACTATATTTCTAAAAATAATTAAATTCATGAAAAGAACTTTGTTAAATTTTTATCAATAATTGAACACTTGCGACGAATTTTATAAAATTCTTTTAAAATAATTGATATTTTTTTGAAAAAATAATTGAAATTTTTTATATTAAATAATTGAATTCCTGTGAAATTTTTAGTATTTTTTGAAAATAATTTGTTTATTTAGAAGAAGTTCATCAAAAATTTTGTAAATTATTGAATTCCTGTAAAATTTTTCCAAGAATTTTATTAAAGTTTTTAAAAATAATTGAATTTCGAAGAAGAATTGTATTATGTATAAAGATAATTGAAATTTCGACGAGAATGTTTAAAAAAATTTTTAACATATTAGAATTTTGGAGAAGAATTTTTTTATTTTTAAATATATAATTGGAATGACAAGAATTTTAAAAATTTTTGAATATAATTGAATTTCTGCGAAAAATTTTATTACTTTTGAAAATAATTGAATTTCTGTAATTATTTGTAACTTTTCGAAAATTAAATTTTTTTAGTATTTTTAACTAAAATTCTTTTATCAATCTAGTATTTATGAAAATTGTAAAAATTATTCATTACATAATTTATTAGTCATAATTTTATGATAGTTCTTTAAAAATTAAGTTTTTTAAAAAGAAATTATTGTCTGAAAAAGAAAAAATTCAAGGTTTTGTATTAAAATTCGTGGTTATTTTTATAGGTTAGGAGGCAATCAGAAAAAACATCAAAATTTAGAGTTTTTTCATGAATTTTTGAAATTCAATTTTTTTTAGTACTTTTACTAAAAATCCCTGACTTTCTGACCTGTGACAACCCTGTAATAACAATTGAAAAATAATTGACAAAAATTAATCAAAAATTAATTCCAGTTTGTATCATCAATAATTCTGAATTCTAACTGTATTTCTGTATGTTAGAAATTGAATCGTATTTTTTACCACTTTTCTCCAGTTAAATATTTTATTAAGCTAAAATTTTGTCAAAAAGTCTAGAATCTAATAAAGAAGGGCAGTAATATTCAAAAGTTTTAATAATAAAAAATTTAATAAAACACTTTAAAATCTGTAGAGACGAGAAATTAATTCGATCTGATCACAAAAACATCTAATTTTAAAGTAATTCGTAATCACTAATTTTAAAAATACTAAAACTTTTGCACGTCCTTCTTTATTGTGCATTCGACTTTCTGACAAAATTTCAGCTCAATTTATTAAAAATATTTAAAGAATTGTCCCTTTAAATATTTTATTTGTCGAAAAATACAATTTTTAATGTCTGGAAGTTTTGGAACAATTCGGATGCGAATGGTATGATTTTCCTCAACTATGAAACTTTTGAGACGAGAATTATAATCGAATAGCAACTGAATCCAAAATTAATTCCCTCTATTTACATAATGTGGGCATAATTATTGCGAATCAATAGTAGATTCACAAGGAGGTTTCTATCATCAGGAATTAGTAACTATCGAATCCGGAATTAATCAGCAACCCGGTAAATCTGTAATTACTCCGAAGCAGATAGTTTAGCTTTGTGTAATCGGGAAGTTACCCGCGGTGTATTCGGAAATAGTTCTGCGACCAAACATATAGTCAATAAATCCAAAACTACTAAATTCCAGGTTTCGCACTCATCTACTAAAATCTACTATCTACTACTTTTTTTCACATTATGCCACTATTTGGATACTTTTTTTGAATTTCAGCCACTAAAACATACTATTTTTTTTCAAAAATTTTCACAACTCTAAATTCGCTAATACTTGATGTAAAAAAAATTTCTCAAAAAAATAATTAAATTCTTTAAATCGACTCAATTGTTTTTCAAAAGTGTCCGAAATTCAATTATTTTGAATATCTACAACCTTCTTGTAAAATTTCGCTAAAAAATTAAAATACTAATAAAAATTTGTATAATTCAATCAAAATTCAATTATTTTCGTAAATACGAAAATTTACAAACACTGAAAAAAAAATTTAATTGATTCAAATAACCGATTATTTGACTATTATCAAATAAATATTTACTTAAATCAAATAATTTTTATTTGAATCAAATAAACTGTATTTGAATCAAATATTTCAGTATTTGAAGCAAATATTATTTAATTGATCCAAATAAAAATTATTTGATTGAAGTAAATATTTATTTGATAATAGACAAATAATCGGCTATTTGAATCAAATAAATTTTTTTTCAGTGCAAGAATTGAATTAAATTTGGAATAACATTTTACAAAAAGGTTAAATTAAATTTTTATTTAACAACATTTTTATACAATTTTTCTCAATAATTCGGCATATAATTAAAGTGCAATTTAAAAATATGCAAATAATTAAACATTGATAAAACCTTTTAAAAGACAATTTTAATAAAATTCTATGTACAAAGATTTAATTAATTTCATAAATAATAAAAAAATTTTATAGGTATTCAATTATTTTCATAAATAATGATTGCTTAGAAAAAAAATTTTCTTTTGCATATTTTATTAAAATAGTAGATAATTAAAAATTTATCGAATTGAGGACATTTTTTTAAAATAATTAAAATCTTGATAGAAATTTAATTAAAATTTTTGAAAATAATTGAGAACATTTTTTGAAAATTGAACTTTTGTTAGGAATTGTGTAGAAAATCTCGAAACTAATCGGATTTAGAAGAAAAATTTCTTTAAATTTCAAATAATTTAAATTTTGCCAAAAATTTTATTAAATTTTTTGAAAATAATTTATTTTTGAAGAAAAAATTTATTACCTTCCAAAATAGTTGAAAGTTTGGTGAGAAATTTTTAAAAAAATTAGAAATAATTGAGAAAAATTTTTGAAAATTTGAACTTTTGTTACGAATTTTACTAAAAACTTTTAGAACTAATTATATTTTGAAGAATTTTATAATTTTTCAAAAAAAATTGAAATTTTACCAAAAATTTTGTTAAAATTTTTGAATATTATTTTATTTTGAAGAAGAATTTTATTACTTTTTATAGTAATTGAAAGTTTGAAGAGAATTTAAAAGAAATTTTTGAAAATACTTGAAACAAATTTTTGAAAATTTGAACTTTTGTTAAGAATTTTAATAAAATTTTAGTAAATTGAACTTTTGTTAAGAATTTTAATAAAACTTTTAAAACTAATTAGATTTTGAAGATGAATTTTCTTACATTTCAAATAATTGAAATTTTGCAAAGAATTTTATTAAAATTTTTGAAAATAATTGAATTTTGGAGAATAATTGTATTTCGTTTTAAAATAATTGAAATTTTTACTAGAATTTTGTTAAATTTTTAAAAATAATTGAATTTTGAAGAAGATTTTTTTTTTACTTTTCAAAATAATTGAAAGTTGGACGAGAATTTTTTAAAAAGTTTTGAAAATAATTGAATTTTAAAGAAGAATTTTATTACATTTTAAAATAATTGAAATTTTGCCAATTTTATTCAAATTTTTAAAAGTAATTGAATTTCGGAGAAGAATTTCATTGTACTTTTTATAATAATAATTGAAATTTTGCAAAGAATTTTGTTATAATTTTTGTAAATAATTGAATTTTTTGAGAAAATTTACTACTTTTAAAAATAATTGAAAATTTTTCATGATCTTTGGTACAATTTTTGAAAATAATTGAATTTCGGAGAAGAATTTTATTACTTTCCAAAATAATTGAATGTTTTACTATATTGTTTTTGAATATAATTGATTTTGAAAAATAAGAAATTAAACATATTTTTAAAAAACTGAAAAAATTTCTCTCGAATTTGAATTGTTCAATTTTTTCAAAAACTTTATGTTCTTTAAAATTACTAATTTAGTTTATTAAAAATCTATTTTTTCACAGAACAGGAGCTTTTCAAGAAAATTGTTTGGGATAGAGATTCTAAGAAAGTCAAAAATTGGTTTTTTTTGGGTCTTTTTTCCACTTTTCTCAAAATCGTGACATTTTACATAATTTTGAAAATCGGGAGTGCATTCGGCGGGTAAAGAAACATTGGAAAGCACTCCCATGTCGAAAATAAGCGCAGAAATTTTTTTCGGTATTTTTACCCCCACTTTTTCCAAAAATTCTTTCATTTTTTTTATCTTTACGCAAATTATGGATCTTTAAGTGCAAGTTGGAAACTTTAATTAAATACTCTTTGGTGCAATTTAATTCTATAGTCCCAGTACGTCAGGTACAAGAGAAAATGTTTTGAGTACCCCCAAAAAACCGGGTTTTTTGCGTCAATTTACTTTTTTTTTAAATTTTTCCATTCTTGTAAATTTTTATTTAAAGTTTTAAACGTTAAACATATATGTATATACGTAATTATATGGGTGAATTTTCTGAAAGTGACACTTTTAAATTTCAGTTTTTCAATTAATTTTTTTCTTCAATTATATGGTTTTTGCTATTAAAACTACTTAATTTCATACTCAAGAGTAAGATTTTTAGGTTGCGCAAAATTAATTCTTAAAAATATTAAAGTTTTTTTCAATGTGAAAAATATTATTGTTGCTCCATTAAATTAATTTTATTTAATTGGCGAGCTTTTCTATTAAAAATTCACGCCAATATCGCGTTCACGAAATCGAAAATAAAATTACACTGCTTAAAAATTAATAATTTGTATATTTTAATTCCAAATATATTCAATTGGATGAAAATATAAATGTATTTAAAGTATTTGATTTAATGGTAATTTGGGTTAATTTTTTCAAAGCAATGCTAAATATTAAAAACAAAAGATCGCATATTTCAAGGAAAAGGCTTCGGAGATGAAAAATAAATTTTCTTTCATATTTGTATACATTAGGGCGCAATTAAAATACGTTTTTTTAGTAAAACATACAAGTCTCACATCCTCATTTTATATTACCATCGAAATATTCCGTTAAATTTACTTCCACATTCAGTTATTTATTAAAAAAGAAGGCTTCGGAGATGAAATTAATTTTTACTCGGAGAAAAATGTAAATTTCGATTATTTATAACAGCAATAATTTTTCTCCCTTTTGTAGATAAAATATAGGAAAATTTAACGTCAGATTCTCAGCTTTATTTTAATGTGCATTAAAATTTTGTTTAAGATATTTTTAAAGTATAAAATGCGTCAGTAATCATTGTAAAGTAATTTTAACCTAAAACTGAAGACAAAGTTTAGACATTTTTATCAAAAATAAAAGTGAGGTCTACAAATTTTTAAAATGCACATAATGATAGAAAAAACATTGTACTTTCTGACGATATTTTTAAAAAATTTCTGAGAATTTGAAAAAAACCATGAAAATTTAATTTTTGTAGAAGTCCTATTGGAGACATGTTGAAAAGGCTTCGGAGATGAAAGTAATTTAGTTATTACGTAAATTAAGTTGAATAAAATTATTTAATTTTCTTTTAAAAATGATAAATAAGCGCTAAATTTTCACTATGGAAGTTGATAATAATTATTAAATAGTAGATTTTGTCAAATTAATCGAGACATAAAAAATGTCACTTTCAGAAAATTCACCCATATGTACAAGAAGAAGAAAAAGAATAATTTTTGAATTTTCGGTGAAAATGTGTTTCCAAAGAGAAACACACAGTTTTATATAAAATGCAATGTTCATTTTACTTGCGACTGTACCTTGCGTCGCGTCGCGCTGATACGATGTAGGTTACAAACAGAGGGCATGGATATCGATTTCAGCGCGGTATGCACAAGCACTGTGGAATGTGCCTTATACATATATATGTAGATTGAGTACCAAACTCACACGCAAGCAAATCGTGTGCATATAAACACATATGGAGCTTGGAATATTACGCTCTTGTGTTCGCGGTGTGTGCGTGCGCCAACATGGGCCTCCCCTCCATTCCGGATCACGCGTCATCATGGGTAGGGGGGAAATACACCACACCGTTTGCACACTCTAAGCACCGATAAACGTTGTAACTTACCGCCACGCTCATATAGTCATGACTACTCGATACATACTTTTAATGATGTGATGTACACATGACCGAGGATTTACTCTTTTTTTCTTTCTTTTTTTTTTAAATCAATTTTAAAAAAAAAAACAACATTTATTCTCCCACAAAGGAGATGATATTTTCTTCTTTACTATTACTACAGTGTTGCCAGAGAAATTTTCTTTTCCCCTGATTTCAAGGGGGGAAATTTTCACTTTTTTTCCTGACAATTTGTATAATAGAGAATATTTTGCGATTTACTACAAAAATTATTAGGTACTCAAAAAAAAGTTGTTTACTGTTTTATTACCATTTACGAATTTATTTCGTTGTAAAATTATGTTATTATCTTTAGTTGTAATTTTTTTAACAACAATTATATAACATAATTATTATTATTAATAATAATTAATAATAAATTTTTAAATTTATTTAAAAAAAATTTTTTTTAAAAAATTAATAAATTTTTATTATTAATAATTATTAATAATAAAAATATTAATAATGAATAATATTATTATTAATAATTATTAATAATAAAAATATTAATAATGAATAATATTATTATTAATAATTATTATTAATAATAATATTAATACCTATTAATAATAAGAATATTAATAATTAATAATAATAATATTAATAACGATACATGCATTTAGCCAAAAAGAAGCTCAGTTCAATACTTTTCAAACCAGTTTTTAAAATTTAACGCGGAAAAAAATTTGTCGCTTTGAAGAATTGAACCCTTGACTTTCATGATAGAAAACAAAGAGCTTTTACGCGCAGCTATAGAAACTATATTGAATTTCAGACACTTTTGTTAATTTTTTCGAAACTTTTAGCGTCTCAATTACTGCAGTTTAAGGGCATTTGAACCACTATGACGTCACGATGTGTGAAAAGCATGAATTTTAAAATTGTGACGTCATAATGGTTCAAATGCCCTTAAATAGTATTTCAATATTTATTCAATTGAAGAATTTCATAATATAATCGTTATATATTTTATAACATTGAGTTGTGAATAAATGGATTTGAAGATTCTCGAAAAACTTTTACAAAAATAATTTTAAAAAATTAATTGATTTAGAGAAGAGTTCCAGTTAAAAATTGTAGAAAATAATAATTGAATTGAAACTATGAAAATAATTTAAATACTTGAATAACTGAAATTGAGTTTAAACTGTATTTAAATTATTTTTATCATTTCAATTCAATTATTATTTTCTACAATTTTTAACTAAAACTCTTCTCTAAATTAATTTTTTTCAAAAATTATTTTTGTAAAAGTTTTCTTGAGAATCTTCAAGTCTATTTCTTTACAACTCAATGTTACTGAAAAAAAGATTATATTATGAAATTCTTCAATTACATTAAAATTGAAAAACAAAAACTTGGAATAATTTTTTTTTAATTCAATTAAACTACTGTTTTAAAAAAATTATTTCTGCAGAATTGCTCGTTGAAAGTAGGAAAATATATAGATTGTCAATGTTTTGAGTGTTAAATCTTTTCAAAATTCAATTTTTATTAAAAATTCATACTATAATGCTTTTAATATTCAACTATTATTCAAATTTTGAACTGAAACTTATTTTTAAATCAAGTTTTATTTAAAAATTCTACGAGAATTCAATTATTTAAATAAACAAAAAAATACACTGAAAAACTAAATGTTTCTTAAAATTCAATTCTAATGGACAATTTTTTTCTTTATGAATTTGATTTTTTTAAATTTTCAAATAATTCAATTCTCTCGACGAATTTTAATAATATAAAATTGAATAATTTCAATTGAATTTCAAAATAATTGAATTCTGAAGGAATTTTTATTAGTTGTAAAAAAAAATAAACGATTGCATTGAAAAAAAAATTTCTTTTGCAAAATTTTATTAAAATAGTAGATAATTGAAAATCTATCGAATTGCGGCCATTTTTTTGAAAATAATTAAAATTATTAATTGATACAAATTTCATTAAAATTTTTGAAAATAATTGAGAAAAATTTTCGAAAATTGAACTTTAGTTAAGAATTTTATTAAAACTCTTGAAACTAATTGGATCTTAAAAGAAGAATTTTATTACCTTTGAAAAATTAAAATTTTCTCAAGAATTTTATTCAAATTTTTGAAAATAATTGAATTTTAGAGAAAAAAATTATTACTTTCCAAAATAATTGAAAATTTGACGCGAATTTAAAAAAAAAATTTATAAATAATTGAGACAAAGTTTTGAAAATAATTGAATTTTGCAAAGAATTTTGTTACAATTTTTTTAACTAATTGAACTTTAAAGAACAATTTTATTATTTTTCAAAATAATTGAAATTTGGCAAAAACATTTTGTTAAAATTTTTAAAAATAACTGAATTTTGGAGAAGAATTTTATTTCTTTTGCAAAGTAATTAAAAGTTTGACGAGAATTTAAAAGAACTTGTTGAAAATAATTTAGGAAAGTTTTTGAAAATTGGACTTTTTTAAGAATTTCATTAAAACTTTTTAAACTTATTAGATTTTGAAGAAGAATTTTCTTTCATTTCAAATAATTGAAATTTCTCAAAAAAATTTATTAAAATTTTTAAAAATAATTGAATTTTGGAGAAGAATTTTATTACTGTTTAAAATAATTGCAATTTTGACGAGAATTTAGAAGAAATTTTTGAAAATAGATGTCAAAAATTTTTTAAAAATTGAACTTTTTTTAAGAATTTTAATAAAACCTTTTAAACAAATTGGATTTTGAGGATGAATTTTATTACTTTTCAAATAATTGAAATTTCGCAAAGAATTTTATAAAAATTTTTAAAAATTGAATTTTAGAGAATAATTGATTTTTAAAGAAGAATTTTTTTACTTTCCACAATAATTGAATGTTTTACTATATTGTTCTTAAACATAGTTGATTTTGAAAAATAATTTATATTCAATTTATATTTAATTTATAATAAATTAAATATAATTTTTTTAAAAAACTGAATCAGTCGAATTTTAATTATTCAATTTTTTCAAAAACTTTAAGTTGTTTAAAATTACTAATTCAATTTATTAAAAATCGATTTTTTTGCCAATTAGCAGTTTTTAGTGTTTATTTCAATGAATATGTGTATGTCCAATGAATACGATCCCACTTTTTAAAATTTTACAGAACAGGAGCTTTTCAAGAAAAGTGTTTGGAGTAGAGTTTCTAAGAAAGTCAAAAATATGTTTTTTTGGGTCTTTTTTCCACTTTTCTCAAAATCGTGACATTCTACACAATTTTGAAAATCGGGAGTGTATTCGGCGGATAAAAAAACATTGGAAAGCACTCCCATGTCGAAAATAAGGGCAAAAAATTTTTTCAGTACCTTTACCCCCACTTTTTTCAAAAATTTTTTCATTTTTTTATCTTTACGCAAATTATGGATTTTTAAGTGCACGTTGGAAACTTTAGTTAAATACTCTTTGGTTCAATTTAACTTTATAGTCACAGTACGTCAGGTACAAGAGAAAATATTTTGAGTACCCCCAAAAAACCGGGTTTTTTTGCGTCAATTTACTTTTTTCGATTTACTTTTTTCGATTAACTTTGTTTTAGTTTTAATTTTGCCATTCTTGTAAATTTTAGGGCAAAATATCGTGTTCAGCGAGCAAAACAAAAAGTTCTATTGAAAACGGCGCAAATTTGAAGGTTAAATTTTTGATAACCTTTGTACAGACTTTTGAAAACGGCAGAAAATAAATGAAAATCGAATCTTAGGTTTATTTAAAGTTTTAAACGTTAAACATATATACATAATTATATATCAGTGGTTGTTTCGTCTTTAGTTGCGATATGTATATTTTGTAAATTTAGGCCATCAAGGCTGGCGCGGAAATGGTAATCTCAACAGTTTATCGAACAGGAAGTCACCAGTGGAAACAAGAAGGTGACGTGATTGTGTGTATGTGTACTTCGAAGGTGAGACGCTTCAAAAATAGTCTCGTTGCTCGTTAAAGGAAAAAGTAGGCCCACTCTTAGTATTGTTTTTTGTCGATGCTAATTTCACCCAAAAATTCCAATTTCACAAAAAAAAAAAAAAAAAAATTCCCCCTCTATTTAAATTTAAAAAATTTTTAAATGTGAAGAAAACTGAAAATTCCATACATTAAAAATTTTAACCCCAATTTTATCGTTTTTACCAATTTTTTTCCATTAACGAACAAAGAAATGAATAATAAAAAAAATAATAAAATTTAGTACCCTCGGCTACAGTAATTTGTTTTTAAAAAATAGATTAAAATAATTCATTTTCAAAATATTTATTTCATTAAAATCGCGAAATAAACCTTCGGTTGACGATTTTTTCAAAAGTAATTTTACTAAGTATATAGATTTAAATATTAAATACCTTCATTCTACTTTGAAAAAAAAATCCGAAAAAATTTTGTATATTAAATATTCTTTCAAAATTTTACATCTATTTTTAACAAACACTTCTTCAGTTGTCAGAGTTTTTTTTTATACTCGAATGAATAATTTTCCTGCTCATCGAACAAACATTCGTTAAATAAATATTTCAGTGCTTTCGTTTTTAAAAAATAATCAATCATACGAAATTCACGATAATTTTATATACCCATGCGGCTATTTTTAAAAATTCGATCTTGAAATGTTTAAAATGTTTATGCCGTTTGTCGCTTTCGAATGTTTATAATTGAATTTTATAAAAAAAAATATTTCAAACCAAATAAAGAAATTCAATTAGAAATTTTAAAGAGTTAAACATTTTGAAAAATTTTAATTATTCAAATTTTAGTGTTTGTTAAAATTTCTATATATTTAGGTAATTTTTGAAAATTTATAAATTTCTCTTAAATTCTCGTCTAACTTTCAATTATTTTCGAAAGTAATAAAACTCTTCTGCGAAATTCAATTATTTTTAAAAATTTTATATATTTTAATATTTAAAATAATTTTTGAAAAATTATAAATTTTTTTTTAAATTCTCGTCAAAATTTTAATTTTTTTAAAAAGTAATAAAATTCTTCTCCAAAATTCAATTATTTTTAAAAATTTTAACAAAATTCTAGTCAAAATTTCAATTATTTTAAAACAAAAAAAAATTATTCTCCAAAATTCAATTATTTTCAAAAATTTTAACAAAATTCTTTGCAAAATTGCAATTTTCAAAAATTTTCCTGAATTATTTTCAAATTTTATTTTGAATTCTCGTCAAACTTTAAATTATTTTGAAAAGTAAAAAAATTCTTCTTCAAAAATCAATTATTTTCAAAAATTTAACAAAATTCTAGTAAAAATTTTAATTATTTTAAAACACAATAAAATTATTCTCGAAAATTCAATTATTCTCAAAAACTCTAATAAAATTCTTTGGGCAAATTCAATTATTTGAAAGGTAAGAAAATTCATCTTCAAAATCTAATTAGTTTAAAAAGTTTTATTAAAATTCTTAACAAAAGTTCAATTTACTAAAATTTTATTGAAATTCTTAACAAAAGTTCAAATTTTAAATAATTTGTTTCAAGTGTTTTCAAAAATTTCTGTTAAATTCTCTTCATACTTTCAATTATTTTTTAAGTAATAAAATTCTACTCCGAATTTCAATGATTTTTAAAAATTTAACAAAATACTAGTCAAAATTTTAATTATTTTCAAAACGAAATAAAATTCTTCTGCAAAATTCAATTATTTAAAAATTTTCTTAAAATTCTCGTCAAAATTTCAAATATTTTATGAAGTAATATAAATATTCTCCAAAATTCAATTATTTTTAAAAGTTTTATCAAAATTTTTGGCAAAATTTCAATTATTTTGAAAAATAATAAACTTCTCCAAAATCCAATTAGTTCTAAAAGTTTTTAGTAAAATTCGTAACAAAAGTTCAAATTTTCAAAAATTCTCAATTATTTCTAAATTTGTTAAAAAGATTCTCACCAAACTTTCAACTATTTTGGAAAGTAATAAATTTTTTCTCCAAAAATTAATTATTTTCAAAAAATTTAATAAAATTTTTGGCAAAATTTCAATTATTTGAAAAGTAATAAAATTCTTCTTTAAAATCCAATTTGTTCAAAAGGTTTTATTAAAATTCTTAACAAAAGTTCAATTTACTAAAATTTTATTGAAATTCTTAACAAAAGTTCAAATTTTTAACAATTTGTCTTAATTATTTTCAAAAATTTCTTCTAAATTCTTGTCAAACTTTCAATTACTTTGAAAAGTAATAAAATTCTTCTCCGAACTGAAATTATATTTAAAAATTTTAACAAAGTTTTTGGCAAAATTTCAATTATTTTGAAAAAAAATAAAATTCTTCTTCAAAATCCAATTAGTTTAAAAAATTTTAAGTAAAATTTTTAACAAAAGTGCAGTTTTCAAAAATTTTCCTCAATAATTTTCTAAAATTTCGATAAAATTTTTATTATTTAAAAAAAAATTTCCTCAGATCGATAGATTTTCTATTATCTACTATTTTAATAAAATCGTTCAAAGAAATTTTTTTTCTAAGCAAACATTTAATTTTTTTTTGCAACTAATAAAAATTCCAGCGGAATTTAATTATTTACTATTTTTTTTAATTTCTTCGCCATAATTCAAACATTTTCGTAGAAAAATAAAATTTGTAATAAATGGAAGACTAAACTATTTAACTATTTTAACCATTTAACTGTTTTTGTAAAAAATATTTTTTTTTTATAAATTCAATTATTTTCATAAATAATAAAACTCATCGCAGAATTATAATTATTTTTAACACAATTTTAATTCAATTCGTGCAAAAATTTAATAACAAAATTTTGTTAAGTTTTGTCAAAAGAATTGAATTATTTAAAAATTTATTGACAAAATTCCTCATGAGAATTTCAATTTCGCGATAGAAAAAAGTGATTTAAAAATGATTTTTTATTGAAATGTTAGATATTACTTGAATATTAGAAGAATTATGTCATGAATTTTTCAAGAACAATTGAATTTTTTCAAAGGATTCAATTTTAAATCTTTGAAAAGTACAAATTTTTTAATTATTTTTTCCTCGAATTTTTATAAAATTTTTAAGTATAATTACATATTTCAGTGAATAAAATTAAAATAATTGAAATTCTAGGCTGAGTTTTATTATTTATGTTATGATACTATAAAAATTTCTAAATAATTGAATTCCTGTGAAAATTTTAATTTTTATGCTAACAATTGAATGTTTGAGTAGATTTTTATTCAAATTTGTTATAAATAATTATTTATTAAATATTATTATTATTTATTTATTTTTTATTATTATTATTTATTTATTTAAAATTTTATTTCTTATGCTAACAATTGAATGTTTGAGTAGATTTTTAATAAAATTTGTTATAGATAATTATTTATTAAATATTATTATTATTTATTAATTATTATTATTTATTTATTTATTTTTTATTATTATTATTTATTTATTTAAAATTTTATTTCTTATGCTAACAATTGAATGTTTGAGTAGATTTTTATTAAAATTTGTTATAAATAATTATTTATAACAAATTTTAATAAAAATCAATTATAATTGATTTTTTTGGAAAATTTTTATTAAAATAGTAGTTGAGAGTTCTTAAAGAAATTTTTCGAAAATTATTAAAACTAATTGATTTAAAAAAGAATTTTACTTTGAAAATAGTAGAAAAGTATAATTGAATTGAAACGATGAAAATAGTTGTAAAGAAGTTTCAGTAACAATATATTTCTAAGTTATTGAATTTCGAAAGGTTTGAATTAAACATTTTCGAAGAACTCAATTTTGATGAAAAAATAATAATGATTAAATATTTATTTAAAAATGAAGTTATCTGACTATTTTCATCCTTTCAATCGACTGAATCCAATATCTTTTCGTCTCAAAACATCGATCCAACCTAAAATGAAAAACTTAAAATATTAAATTAACTATACATGCGAGAGACATATCTCCTTATATTTTTTTTTTGAACAGAAAAAAATCTATTTAAATGTTAAAAATATTCTTTGAATAATGATCTTTATGGCATGCTAATGTGTCCATTGTATTTCTCGTTTCACGATCGATTTAATCAAACGATTTAAATAATTCTTCAATTAGTCTACAGCAGCTTAACATAGGTGAGTCAGGGTTAACAATTGAAGACATTCACTTCGTTGCCACTCTTCATTGAGTATATACCTCTTCTTCTATTTAAACAAAAAGAAGAAAAAAAATCTTCCACTTGTCCACTGATCATATCGCCCCTCTTTCTCTCTCATTCTCTCAAAAAAAGATAGAAATTTTATTTTCACAGATAAGTTGTTTTCATTCGAAACATGAAAATTTGAATAATCCATAAAAGCGGAAGAATATAATTAAATATACAAAAAAAAATATAAAGACACATCGTATCGTTTCTTTGTGTATGTTGTTTAATAACAAAAAAAAAGAGAAACATAATTCTTACATGTATATAGAATTGATTATAAAAGACGAAATAATGATAGAATTGGAGGTAACCCTTGAACCGGAAGTGGTCGAGTATATAGATGGGCATGAGAGAGAAAGAGAAACTGAGGACTTCCGGTGAGAAAAGAGTGTCCGAATACAAGGTATTAACATATATATACGTGGAGAGGCCAGATTTACATTTAAAATTGAAAACAGCCTATTGACTATATTATGTAGTCGAGTGTCACATTTTATTTTGAGAAAACGGCTTGAAATTTTTTTTTTATTCCTTACTTCTAGTCGCAATTTATTTTTGTGGAACGAAATTTTTGTAAACGATTTTTTAACACATATTACCCGTGCACATGTACTTAAAACAGATACACATATACCCTTGCACATGTACATAAACAGAAACACATGTACCCTTGCACATGTACATAAACAGATGCACATATACCCGTGCACATGTACAAAAACCATATACACATATACCCATATACATGTTCAAAAACCATATATACATATACCCATACACATGTACTTAAAACAGTAACACATATACCGAAAAGCCATTCACATGTGCATAAAACAAATACACATTTATACACATACACCCAGCATGAAAATATATATATTATTTTGATAAAATACATTCACATATACAAAAGAAAAATACATATTTGCATAAAACAAATACACATTATGATGTAACCCTGACTCATACACATGTGCATTAAGCACATTTACATTCACTCCAAAACAAAAATACAAATAGATATTTATAAAAAAAACGCATATACTTGCACATGTACCAAAAATTCATACTCATATACACAAGCGCACATGTACATAAAAGGCATATATACACACAGTCACATATAACGAAAACTCATACACATAATATACACTTGTATACCTAGAAAACTGAAAAATGTTCAGATGTTTAACATTTTTATTCTTTAACTGATTAACATAAGAACATCTAAGAGGTCTTCCATTCAAGAAAACTTTTTTGACAAAATAGTCATTTGATGTAAAAACACTTAACATAAAATTCACATAAATTAAACATTATTTGTTGTAAACTTCATTGCACACAAACAACCATTTAACATAAATATCCTTTGTGCATGTGTATTTATTTCATGCATATGTGTATCAGTTTTTGGTATATGTGAAAGTGTATATTTGTTTTAACTTTTTAAACATAAATTTACGAGAATATCGTATATTTATATGAGTTTTATGCACATGTGCATTTGTATTACATTCATATGTGCTTTTTGTTTTAAGCAAATGTGTATGAGTCTTATGTATATAGGGAGAAAAATGAATATTTAAGGTAAATATCTCAATGTTAACGTTTAATATTTTTATTCTTTAAAATAGGGACAGGTCTAGGTATTAAAATTAAATTATCTAGATATTAAGCGTTAGTATCTAGCATCTGATTTGAATATCTAGACATGAAAGTTTAATATTTTTTACGTTTAGGGTTAATATATTTTTTAACATCTACTTCTAAATATCCGCCGTTTTCCCCGTGTACGTGTGCATTTTGTTTTTATATTCATATGTTCATTTGTTTTAAGCACATGTGTATGACTTTTTGGTATACGTGTATATGTTTACTGCACATGTGCATTTGTTTTTAGCAAATGTGTATGAGTTTTTGGTACATGTGTGTATGTTTACTGCACATGTGCATTTGTTTTTAGCAAATGTATATGAGTTTTTGGTATACGTTTGTATGTTTTATGTACATGTGCATTTGTTTTTAGCAAATGCGTATGAGTTTTTGGTATACGTGTGTATGTTTTATGTACATGTGCATTTGTGTACATGTGCATTTGTTTTAAACAAATTTGTATGAGTTTTTGGTACACGTGTGTATGTTTTATGTACATGTGCATTTGTTTTAAGCACATGTGAATTTATTTTACGCACATGTGAATGTATTTTAAGTACATGTGCACTTGTTTTATACACATGTGCATAAGTATACAGCACATGCATATATTTGGTATATGTGAATAAACTTTATTTAAATAAAAAGTTATCTACGAATTAATTTAAACAAAAAAAAAAAAATTAATTTAAATAAAAAACGAATTAATTTAAACAAAAAACGAATTAATTTAAACTTAACAATCATTTTTAAATGAATTGACAAACAGTAAAAGACTGTTGAGTAAAATAAGAGAAAAGTGCGAGCATATTTTGGCGTCTAAAGTGAAAGACTGTATCAAGTTGTTAGGGGCAGAATTTATATATATATATATATATATATACATATAGTGTAATGCTCGGTTTCGATTAGAATTGCAAAATTAGTCTGGAAAGTGGCTATATGCGCCGGAGCATTGCGGCGCCTATTGCAAAGCGTATTGACGCGAGGAGCACCACACTTATGTTGGGCAGACAGTGGCGTCGCCGGGTGTGCGCGTCGGGAAAGAAGTCCCACTGGTGAGCGTCGGATAACGAAAGGGGTGAAGAAACAGGGATGAGGCATGACCGAGGGGGATGAGTGCGCAATATAAGAGAGTGAGAGGGAAAATCCGCCGAGTGGAAAGGGAGGGGGGTTGAAACTACTTGTTGCGTTTCGCGACTCCCACCCAAACCCTTGACGCTCTTTCTTTCTGCTTGCTTTCCTCTGTCGTCGTCGTCGTCGTCGTCGTCCTCCTCGTCTCCGTCGGTAGCGTCGTCGTCGTCACTCACTCCTCCCCCCTCCCTCTCTATCCCCACTCTCTTTCTCTCTCTCTCTCTTTACCGTCGACATCGACACTGCCCGCTCGATCCACCGTATAACGTCGTCGTTGACAAAAATAGACGCATTGTCGCGACGCAACAGATATTCACCCGACTTACAATTCAACAAAATCAATTTACACTCTGTAACCATTTCTTCATTTTATTCCATTTTTTTTTCTATATTCACTATTTACTCTCTTAAATTGAATTAGTAAAAATATTTACTAATTTCAATTAGTGACTGACTTTTTGCTTTTGAATTAGTAAAAATATTTACTAATTTCAATTAGTGACTGACTTTTTGCTTTTGAATTAGTAAAAATATTTACTAATTTCAATTAGTGACTGACTTTTTGCTTTTGAATTAGTAAATTTTACTGATAAATTAGTAGAAATTACTACTTACTTAGTAAACTTTACTAATTCAAAAGCAAAAAGTCAGTCACTAATTCAAATCAGTAATTTTTAAGACTAATTAAAATTTAGAGAGTGAGGAGTGAAGTTGTTTTTTTTTGTTTTTGAAAAATTGATTGCATCTGCGAAATAATATTAATAGTAATCGTCGCAAAAATATTGGCGGAAAATTAAAAAATGTGACGATTTTGCGACGGTACGAAAATTAATTTATAAAAACCTTTGGTAAATTAAATTATTCCTAAAAATCCCTACTAATTGAATTCTTATAAAGAATTTTCTCATCGTCTTGAAATATAATACAATTCTTTCAAAGAGTTTCGATAGAAGATTTTTAAAAATTATTATTGACTTTTTCGAAGAATATAAATTAAAGTTATATAATGAAAATATAAATAAAAATTATGCGAACAATTTTATTGTTCATAAAAATAATTGAATGTTTAAAAAGAATTATATAAATTTTTTTTTAACATTTGAATTTCTAAGTAATAATTTTAGTATGAAAATAATTTTAATAAAATAGGATATATATTAAAAATTTAAAAATCATTAAATTAAGGAAATTTTTTGAAATACTAGAATTTTTGTCAAAAATGTTATTATTTTTCAAAATAATTGAAATTTTGCCAAAAATCCAATTACTTTTTAAAATAATTAATAGTTTAATGAATAATAATCAATTATTTGGAAAAATTGTAATAAAATTCGTTGCAATAATTCAATAATTTTCATAAACAATAAATCGATTATTTGGTAATTTCATTTTTTAATCAATTTTTATTAGAAAATTCTAGAAAAATTTAATTATTTAAACTGAATAATTGAATGTTTGTTAAAATTGAATTCTCATAAAGAATTTTATGAACAAATTTTCAAATAATTGAATTCTTTTGACAAATTTTAATAAATTTTTTAAAAATAATTATATTTTTCGAGAAATTTGATTAAAATATTGTATCCAAAATTAATTCAAATCTTGCGATGAGTTTCATGAAAATAATTTTAAAAAAATTCCCAAAAATGTTATTAAATTTTTTTTTAAATAATTGAATTTCGGTGAAGAATTTTATTATTTGTTAAATTTTGTTTTTAAATAATTGATTCATGCGACGAATTTTATAAAAATCTTTTTAAATAATTAATAATTTTCAAAAAATTTTATAAAATTTTGTATATTAAATAATTGAACTTACGTGAAAATTTTATTATTTATGAAAATAATTGAATTATTTTAAAGAAATTAATTAAACATTTTATAAATTATTGAATTTCTGTAAAATTTGAACAAAAAATTTATTTAAGTTTTTAAATATATTTGAATTTTGAAAAAAATTGTATTATTTATAACATAAACTGAAATTTTGACGAGAATTAAAAAAATTTTTTTTAAATAATTAAATATTGAAGAATTTCGTTATTTATAAAAATAATTGAAATTTTTAGAACATAATTGAATTTCTGCGAAGAATTTTATTACTTTTGAAAATAATTGAATTCTTCCAACGAATTTTATTCAAGTTTATAAACATAATTGAATTTCGGTGAATAATTTTACTGTTTCTAATAATAATTGAATTCTTCAAAAGAACTTTGTTAAATTTTTTTCAATAACTAAACTCTTGCGACGAATTTTATAAAAATTTTTTTAAATAATTGATATTTTTCGAAATATTATTTGAATTTTTTTATATTAAATAATTAAATTCCTGTGAAAATTTTATTATTTATGAGAATAATTCATCAAAAATTTTGTAAATTATTGAAGTTGTGAAGTTTTTCCAAGAATTTTATTAAAGTTTTTAAAAATAATTGAATTTTGAAGAAGAATTGTATTATTTATAAAGATAATTGAAATTTTGACGAAAATTTTTAAAAAAATTTTGAACAAAATTGAATTTTGGAGAAGAATTTTTTATGTTTAAAGATATAATTGAAAAGACCAGGAATTTTTTAAAATTTTTCAATATAATTGTATTTCTGAGAAAAATTTTATTACTTTTAAAAATAATTTAATTCTTCCAACGAATTTTATTCAAGTTTATAAAAATAATTGAATTTCGGTGAATAATTTTACTATTTCTAATAATAATTGAATTCTTCAAAAGAACTTTGTTAAATTTTTTTCAATAACTAAACTCTTGCGACCAATTTTATAAAATTCTTTTTAAATAATTGATATTTTTCGAAAAATTATTTGAAATTTTTTATATTAAATAATTGAATTCCTGTGAAAATTTTATTATTTATGCAAATAATTGGTTTATTTAAAAGAAATTTATCAAAAAATTTGTAAATTATTGAATTCCTGTGAAATTTTTCCAAGAATTTTATTAAAGTTTTTAAAAATAATTGAATTTCTAAGAAGAATTGTATTATTTATAAAGATAATTGAAATTTCGATGAGAATTAAAAAAAAAAATTCGAACATAATTGAATTTTGGAGAATTTTTTTATTTTTAAAGATACAATTGAAATGGCCAGAATTTTTTAAAATTTTTGAATATAATTGAATTTCGGCGAAAAATTTTATTACATTTGAAAATAATTGAATTTCTCTAATTATTTGTAACATTTCCAAAATTAGAATTTTTTAGTATTTTTAACTAAAATTCATTTATCAATCTAGTATTTATGAAAATTGCAAGAATTATTCATTACATAATTAAGGAGCAATTTTTCAAAAGTTGATAAATCCATTTTTAAAAAAATTGAGATAAACACATATTTCGAATATTAAAATCTTTAGAAATCCATTTATCACTGTTCAATTTAAGAAAGAAAATTTATTAATAAAGAATTTTCAGTTTAAAAAATATTTTGGTCTAACCTTCATGATTTTTAATTTCTATCTTTTTATTAGAAAAAAATTATTAAAACCTTTAAATTTCCTATTACAATAGAATTTAATTACAAACATAGCATTTTAAATAGAAAAAAATATTAAAAAAGTGAATAATTTATTACATTTTTTCTACATTCAATGTAATTTTAATGGTTATCTGAGAATTGTCATTTGTTTAAATTTCTCGAAATGACAAAATTTGGATTTATCAGTTTTTGAAAACTTACTCCTCAATTTAAAAGTCATAATTTTATGATAGTTCTTTAAAAATTAATTTATTTAAAAAGAAATTATTGTCTGAAATAGAAAAGATTCAAGGTTTTGTATTAAAATTCGTGGTTATTTTTATTGTTTACGAGGCAAACAGAAAAAACATCAAAATTTGGAGTTTTTTTCATGATTTTTTGAAATTTGATTTTTTCCAGTACGTTTACTAGAAATCCCTGACTTTTCCCTGACTTCCCTGACTAATTTTACTTTCCCTGATTTTTCCCTGAATTCCCTGACTTCTCTGACCTGTGGCAACTCTGTTTATATTGTCAGTTGATTCTCTTTTTGTATTTTTAGTTTTTACCCACAAAAATTGCAAACATAACCTCAAATTTTTTGTGTCTAAGATTCCTTTCTTCAGATCGCGTCACATATGTCTTTTATGTACATGTGCGCATGTGTATATTAATTTGAGTTTTTGGTACATGTGCAAGTTTTGTATATGGGTATTTTGTAAATATCTATTTGTATTTTTGTTTTGGAGTGAATCTAAATGTTTTTAATGCACATGTGTATGAGTCACGGTTACATAATAATGTGTATTTGTTTTTCTTTTGTATATGTGAATGTATTTTATCAAAATAATATATATATATTTTTATGCTGGGTGTATGTGTATAAATGTGTATTTGTTTTATGCACATGTGAATGGATTTTCGGTATATGTGTACCTTTTTTAAGTACATGTGCATGGGTACATGTGTATATGGTTTTTTACATGTGCAAGGGTATATGTGTATCTGTTTCAAGTACATGTGCAAGGGTATATGTCTATCACAAGAAAAAAAAAGTTTAAATTTTAACCTGATTTTGGGGTAAAAATTCGATGCAACAAAATTTCACCTAGGTGAGGGCGCCACTGTCTATGTGACTTAGCATTGGTTAAAATTACTCGCAACAAAATTTATACCACCTTTTTTTCTGTGATCTGTTTCAAGTACATGTGCAAAGGGTGTATGTGTATCTGTTTCAAGTACATGTGCACGGGTATATCTTTTCCCCTAAGACGAATTTAAAATTTAATTTGCGTTTTTCTGTTAAATTACGAAATAATTGGACCAACTTTTGATTTGACTGTTAGTCAGATTCTACCTTAACCTAGTAATGCCGAAGGGCAAGGGAAACCTAAACCCTGAATATTTTCGTCTTTAAATTTCAGTCATTTTTTGATTGCTAACTGACCCAAACTGCGGGTGAGAAATTGAGAATTGCATCATGTTTCTAAAAACAAATGTCTATGCTTTCGTTGCCAAAAAAATGACTACATGATAACACCACATACCTGAATTTGATGACCAGGATTGGAGATGTGTAACTGTTGTGCTTGATTGATTTGCAGTGTGGATGTCCCGGAACCGGAGGGCGGTCTTGGCGGCGTGGAACTGGTGAATGGCCCTCCCTGTGAGCCGGGTTGATTGGGCCCAGCGCCCGGAGTCCCTCGCGGAGGGAGCGGATAGCCGGGACTCCCATGATTGGGCATTGAACCGGGACTCCCATAAGGCGAATACTGTTGCTTGTAGCCTCCGGTAGGCGCGAGCATATTGGGCTTCCCTCCACCAGGCTGAGGCCTCTTCATGTCAGCGAGACTCGCGAATTGCGTTTGAGCACCGAAAATGTCCGCCGTCTGCTGACTCTGGAATCCCTGATTGCCATTGTTCTTGTGATAGTTGCCGGTGTTGGGGGCGTTCTGATTCTGCGAAGACTGCGTGACGTTGTTGCTGGGACTGCCGAGATAGTCGGTGGGTCCGCCGAACTGGGAGAATTCGGCGTAGGGCGAGCGAGCGGTGGGTCCGCGCGCGGCCGTCGCGTTCGGATTGAAGCCGCCGAGGCCCATTTGCTGACTCTTGTGCTGATGCTGCTCGGCCATTTGCTTGAGGGTCTGCGCGGCGGGACTCATCTCCGACAGGCCCGAGTAGGGGAGACGCGCTGGGGAGTATTGGGAGGCGGCGAGATTCCCGGGACTAGAGTTGGACACCACGGTGGTGTTTGCGTTGTTGCCATTGCCATTGGTCGCGTGCTGATGGATCGAGTCCTTGTCGTCCTCGATCTTGATCTGTCCGTTGTTGGGCACGTCGCTGATTGCACTATTCGCCAGAGCGTCCACACTCTTGTCCTCGAAGTCAAAGTCCTTCATGAACTCAGGATGGAAGTCGGATATCTCCGAGATGAGGTCCTTGAAGGCGTCGGAGGTGATTATCTCGTCGCCAGTGTCGTCGCCGATGAAGTCGGAGAAGCCCGGGAAGCCGGCGCCGTTCGCCGCAGCGTCCTTCTCGAGAGCGGCGGCGCACTGCTCCAGGTCGACGAATTCATTGTCCGGCTCTTGCTTGCACTCGACGAGGTTGCCGATGTCGACGCAGCCGATGCTGCCGGCGCTGGGCGGTGGATTCTGGGGCCTCGGGGCGTTCGTCTGGGAGTCGGGTCCGGGCTTTGGGGACGAGGAGGAATTCACCAGGTCGCTCTTCACTGAGGCGTTCGTCAGGGCCTTGACTGTCACGTTCGTCGAGATCTGTTGGGCCTGGGAATTCGCGGCCGAAGTGGTGAATTCCAGCTGCTGGACAATCTCCACGGAGAATTTGGTGAGGCCCTCGTTGCCGGCTGTGCCAGCGGAGCCGTTCCCCCCGCCTCCACCGGCTTGCTGCCCACTGGGTTGGGTGCCATTTCCGGTGAGATGGGGACCGTGGCCCAAGTGGGGACCTCCACCGCCGCCTTGGGTTTGCTGATGTTGATGCTGACCCTGCGTGCACTGCAATTTCACCGGTGGCTCACCAAACGTTCCATCTCCACCACCACCCCCCGATGGCTCCAAATCTTCTGTCGTCCTCTTCAGGAATTTTTGCTGCTGAAACAAAAAACAAACAAATATGTTAAATATTTCAATAGAGAATTCATATTTCATATATTTCAATAAAGAATTGATTCTTTTGGTTTTAATGGACTCTGGTCCTAAGTAGGGACAAATAGCAAATACCGGATTGTCTTATCCTCACAACATAAATTCGATAATTTTACAAAAAATTACTCTTGCAGAAATTTAATTATTATTATATATAATAATCGTCGTCATTCCTGATTTCCGGATCTCTGTCCACACTTGAAGTTAGTTAAAGTTATTCTTTTGTTTTTTATACGTTTTGATAGAAAATAGAAATATACATATACAATACAATAATTTCTTGAAATATTTTATTATTTATTAAAATAATTAAATTCTTGCGAAGAATTTTTAAAACAATTTTGAAAATAATTGAAATTTTCTGAAGAATTTTATAAATTTTTAGAAAAATTGATTTTTTTTAAAAGAATTTCATAATTTATGAAAACAGTTAAATTTTTTTGGAATATTTTATTATTTATTAAAATAATTAAATTCTTGCGAAGAATTTTTAAAACAATTTTGAAAATAATTGAAATTTTCTGAAGAATTTTAGAAATTTTTAGAAAAATTGATTTTTTTTTGAAGAATTTCATAATTTATGAAAACAGTTAAATTTTTTTGGAACATTTTTATTATTTATTAAAATAATTAAATTCTTGCGAAGAATTTTTAAAACAATTTTGAAAATAATTGAAATTTTCTGAAGAATTTTATAAATTTTAGGAAAAATTGACTTTTTTTTGAAGAATTTCATAATTTAAGAAAATAGTTAAATTTTTTTGGAATATTTTTCTATTTTTTTTAAAAATAATTGAATTCTTTTGAAGAATTTTTTTTTTAATTTGGAAAATAATTGAATTCTTGGGAAGAATTTTTAAAACAATTTGGAAAGTCAATTTTAGGAAAAATTGACTTTTTTTGAAGAATTTCATAATTTAAGAAAATAGTTAAATTTTTTTGGATATTTTTCTACTTTTATTGGTAAAAATAATTGGATTCTTGCGAAGAATTTAAAAAAAATTTTGGAAAATAATTGAATTCTTGGGAAGAATTTTTTAAAAAATTTGGAAAATAATTGAATTTTTCTGAAAAATTTTATAAATTTTGAGAAAAATAGAATTTTTTGAATAATTACATTTTTTCTAAGGATTTTGTAATTTATGAAAATAATTGAATTCTTTCGAGAAATTTTATTAATAATTGATGAAAAAATAATTTAATTACTTTCGAAGAATTTTATTATTTATGAAAATAATTTAATTCTTTCAAAGAATTTTATTAATTAGGTAAATGATTAAATTCTTGCGGCAGATTTTATTAAAATTGATGAAAATAATGGAATTTTTTCCTAGAATTTTATTATTTATAAAAATAATTTAATTCTTTCAAAGAATTTTATTAATTAGATAAGTGATTAAATTCTTGCGGCGGATTTTATTAAAATTGATAAAAATAATTGAATTTTTTCCTAGAATTTTATTATAAATTTTTTTGAATAATTGAATTCTGTTTGGTTATTTTATAAAAATAGTAGATATTGAAAATCATTGAAATGTGAAAAGTTTTTAAAGATAATTAAATTTTACAAAGAATTCTATTAAAAAATTTGTCAATAATTGAATGTCGGTGGGAAATTTTATTAAATTTTTTTGAAAATAATTGGATTTTCCAAAAAAAACATTTTATTATTTATGAAAATAATTGAATTCTTGTGAACGATTTATTCGAATTTTTTTAAATAATGGAATTTCCAAGAAGAAATTTATTACTTTTAATAATAATTGAATTATTGTGATAAATATTGTTATTTATGAAAATAATTGAATTTTGAAAAGAATTTTATTGAAATACCTCAAAATAATTGAATTTTCGGGAGTAATTTTTTTGTTATTTAAAAAAAAATTTTATTAAAATTATATTTAAAACAATTAATTTCTTTCGAATAATTTTTTTAAATTTTTGAAAATAATTGAATTATTGCAGAAAAGTTTATTAAAATTGTTAAAAAGAATTGAATTTCTGTTGAAAATTTTATTACTTTTGAAAGGAATTGAAATCTTTATAAGAATTTGATGAACATTGTTTTCAATAATGAATTTTTAAATGTTATGAAAATTTTATTAGTTTAAATAATTGAATAAATTCTTGTCAAAAACTTTATTTGTGAAAGTAACTGAATTTTACGATTATGAAAATAATTAAATTCATGCTTAGAATTTAATCAAAAATTTTTTTGAAAAAATGGAATTTTCATGAAAAATTTTATAATTATTAAAAGTAATTGAATTATTAGGAAAATAAAAATTGTATAAAATATTGTTAAATAAAATTGATTTTTTCAATATTAGCGAATTAAAAGTAGTGGAAATTCTCAAAAAAATATTGTTTATATTCTTTGTTCGGATAGTTAAATACCTATATATAGCTGATAATTTTTTTTACCTTCTCTATTCTTTAGAATAATTAAAATTTTGGTAATGAAGTTTTTCTTTTAATTTAGGTATCAGATAAAAATTTTTATGAAATTCAATTTTTCTCGTACAAGAAAGTTTAATTATTTTCAATTTTGAAAATCTGATGCCAAATTTGAAATTAGTATCGAAATTTGTTAAAAATTTTTTATATACTTTATAGTTTAAAAATATAGTATATTTTGAAAATTGAATTAATTACTTAAATTAAAATGACTTGATCCAAGCGGAAACTCAATCATTTTTTTCTAAATCCACGTCAAAATTTTGATTACTTTCAAATGAATTTTACAAAAAATTACAAGTCTACTGCTACATATTAAAATTCCCACTTCGGATTTTCCCTTTGAAAAAAAAAATTAAAAATAAACAAAACATTTAAAAAAGAAATACAGAAAAATGCTTCTGAAACCTTTCCTTCCATATACGGATGTACGATAAGCTATTTTCGAACTTTGGACTTTCGTCCCTTAACATGCAGATTTTCACGATTATACTAACAAATCATCGAAGGAACAGACACACAAGAATCACGTGAACACGCTTTACATTGGGTTGTCACGTGCATCTACACTTGCTAAGTTCACTTTTTTTTTTTTTTTGTTTTCGATATCGTGTTATACGAAGAATCACGTGAAACATTCAGAAACAGAAATCATTTCTTTACATTTAAAAGGAGGAAATAAAAAATTTTATCGCAAACAATATAAAGGACAATTTTTTTTTTTTTAAAGTGGAGAAAAGAAAACTGATTCTTTATTACAGTATTTTTACCACCGATTTTTCCAATAAAGTTGTGATACAGTGCGGCATAGTTGTAATTTTTAAATGATTATCGTAATTATCTTCATAGGAATAGTGACTAAAATTTAATGTGCTATTTTTTTACGGGGAAAAAAATAAAGAAACTTCTACTGTACTTTCTTAGTACATTTTGCTGTACCTACGAAGTAAATTTTACCAATTTTTTCAAATTACGTTCATCGAACATATAGTGAAATTTATTTCTAAGTGAATTGTATTCACGGTAAATCGTTAGGTATTAAAATAACACCAAAATGGATTAAAATAACACTAAATTGGTTTATTTTAATCCTTTTTGGTGTTATTTTAATACCTAACGATTTACCGTGTTTAAAATTTTGTACAATTTAATTAAAAATATTTTTCATGTACTATTATGTGTTGTCCATAAATTAAGTTACCAATTTTTGATACTTTTTGGACTATCCCCTCGTTACAATTGCGTTAAATGAATTTTTTTTCGATTTTTTTACCCCCCCCCTCTCTCCCTAAATTGTTAACGTAGTTTATGTACGACCCCTTACAATAATTCCAAAAATTCACTCTTAAAGAATTTTAAAAGAAAATTTTGCAAATAATATTGATTTTTCAAAAATTTTTCAAAAATAATCTTCTAGCGTAAATTAAATATATAAATAAAAATTAATGAAAATTAGGTTCTATAATAAAAATATTAAAAATAGTATAAAAATATTTTTAAAAAAAGTAATTTTTTGAAATACTTTCTTCAAATTGTTTAAAATTCAATTATTTTGCAATATTTTAATTATTTCTGACAATTCATGAATTGCAAATACGTTTACAAAGTAGAAATAGCATTAGAAATTTTTAATTAAAATTGAGAAGAAAAATAAATTTTTCTCTATGTTATTATACAAAACTTCTTCACATTATTTTCGAAAAATTACAATATTTATAAAAAAAAACTAAATTTTAAAATTGCTTCAGCATAATTTTTTAAAGATTCGCAATAAGCTTCGAGCAAAGAAAATTAAATTTTTTAAAAATTTATTACTATCTTGGAATTTTTGAGAAACTATTAATACTTGTAAAATTTTTCAAAAATTCGTTTTTTTTATTTTGTAAAATTCTTTTAAAACTTAAATATTTTTTATCGATTTGTTATCAAATATCAATTATTTTAAAAATATTTTACTGTTTATTCAATACTCTCTCCCTGCACAAGCCGCAGGGTTCGAGGCTTCTTTTTTTTAAAGATTTTACTGTAAATTTAAATTAATTTTTCAAGTGATTTTACAAAGATTTAATTTTTCGGATACTTTTTGAAATTAGGTATGAAATTGAAAGCCTATTATGGCTTTCAAAAATCATTTAAAAACATTTTTAAATAGTTAATTTTATACGAATGATAAATTTAAAAAATAAAAATTTTTATATTTCAAAAACGAAAGCGTAGTTAAAAATTATAGAAAATATTGGAATTTTCATAAGAGTTAAACTTTTAATTTTTAGAATAATTATTAAATTTCAGAATTCGGAATATTTTAAATTTTATTTCCTAATTTTATTTTCTTCATTTCCTCCTATTATTATTTCCTAAATAATAAGTATTTATTACCTATTATTATTTTTTTTTCTAAAAACATTCAGTTCTTTAAAAAAAATTTTAATAAAATTCTTTTTCGGAATTCAATAATTTTCATGAAAGGTAAAAAACTCATCACAGAATTTCAATAAAAATAATAGTATTTTGAAAAGATCTGAAAATTAAAATTTTTGAAAATTTTCATTGTTTACACTTGTAAGAAATAATTATGTAAAAATTGTATTAGAAACTGAATTATTATTATTTATTTCAATTAATAATTGAATATTGAAAACCTAAAAGAAGGAATTTTTATAGGTAATTAATTGAATTTTTAAAAAGTTTTTTTTATAAAATCTTAAAAAACTTGAATTTTGCAAACTTGTAACTAACAATTTTCTACAAAATTGTATTAAAATTTGAAAATGATTAAAATTTGCCGACGGCTTCCATCAGTTATAAAAATAATTGAATTACTAAAGAAAATTGTATTATTTATCTAAAAATAATTTTTATTTCGAAAAAATTAAATAAACTAATATAAATTGGTTATTCACTTAAATAAATTAATTAATAAATTTAACTAAATAATTGAATTATTGTAAAATATTTATTATTTATGAAAATTATTAAATGTTTTCGTAGAATTTGAAAAAAAAAATGATTTAAAGTAAGAAGGGGTTTTAAAGGTTTTTTTAAAAAAGGTTGTTTTAAATTTTTCCAAAAATTGACAAATGAAGAATTTGATATTTACAATTTTTGAATGTTTTGTAAAAAAAATTTGGTTGTTCGACTGAAAATCCCAAAAAATCCCCAATGTAAAATCTTGCATATTTGCAACCTTGAAAAATAATTTCAATTTCATAATTTTAATCAAAAAACCAATTATTTTATTAAAAGAAAAAAAAACATTAAAAAAAGATGTGAAAATTAATGCTAAAATTTGTTTAATACTCGAATATCAAAAATACATTTAATTAATTTTCTGAAATTGTGTTAAAAATCATGACAATACATACTCGACTAATGGTTGGTACGACTGGTATGTTAGTATTGTCAGATGTTAACCTCAAATTTTTTAGTGTTGAGAACCCGAAAATTATACGATAAAATGTAAAATATAATTCTGATACTAAAGAAACATGAAAATTATTAACTTATTAAGAAGGAATATTGTTAATTTCAAGTGTACAGACCAAATTTGTATTTTTTTAAGGTTATGTGTTGTTGCGATGTTGACACATTTTCATGCCTTGAAAACTAAAATTAAAATAATTATTTATTCATTAAATCTGCCGTAAACTTTTTCTAAAATTTCCCAGTTTTAACTTTTTGACGTTTTCTATCCGTAAACAAAATCACAGATTTTTCTCTCATTTTCTTCATACTTTTTTTTAAAAGATTTATCTAATCTCCCATAACAGCCCGCATGTTAAATTGAAAATTTATTTTATTTTTTTAAGAAAAAAATAAAAAATTCTGAAAAAAATCATGTTTCTAAAATAGTCTAAAGAACAAATTGTCAAAGTTTTCTAAATTTCTCTCATTTCCTTAATTTACAGGTGACAATCCTTAAACCTTAAATTTCTAAGCCGCTACGTTATCAACTACTACCCAAAAAATTGTAATAATTTTCACCACACATAAAGTGAATAAAATTGAGTGTCCCAATCAAAGAACCGGTTATAATTTTTTTTAAACTTAAAATCATATTGCCCTGCAAAACAAAAATTAAACTATTTTTAATTCCAATTTTTTTCGAGAAACATTTTGGTAATCTTTATACAAATAGAAAATGTTTTCAAGAAATATTGGAATTTTAAATCCTTTTTTTATTTAGAGGTCGAGAATTTTGAGTCTCAAAAACTTATAACCGTTTCTTTGATTGGGACCCTCAATTGAAAATTTCTTTCAAGGCGAAATATAAACAATGTATCTATATAGTTTCTATCGAATATCGCATTACATTTAGAAAGAGACGCGGGGCAAAGTTATTCGATTGCCTTCCACAAAAAAAAGAAGAAGAATGAAAAAAAAACAAGGATGAGACGGTTTGTGTTGGGTGATGAGAGCGAATGTTGTCTGGAAAGAGGGGATCGAAGGGCAATCGACGAAGGAGGGGGGAGAAGGGGAGATTCGCGATTGAACGTGCGGGAGCCACCGTTCGATTCGCTATTAGAGGGTAATAGGTATTATCGATTTTGGAACCAAGCGAGAGAGGTTATCTCGGTTCAAATCGTGACAAATATAGTTTTCCACCCAGCTTCTACGAAAGCTGCGCGCCATTATTGTTAACCCCAAACCCCCCCCCCCTCTCCCCTCTTCACTCTCCGTTATTCGAAAACATTTTTCAAATAAAAACACTTCCCCTGGATAATTACAAAATTTTAATTAAATATCGGCGAAATAAACATAAATCTCTCTCTCTCTCTCTCTCTCTCTTTTTTTCTGTTTGTCGATACCATGTGTTCACTTTTACATCTCACACAGATAATCCTCCAGGTTGTCAATTTATTGCACACACAAAAAAATATGGTAAATTTGACTATTTCTTCGCAAAAATTCAATTATGTTCAAAATTTTTTTAAAATTCTCGTCAAAATTGCAATTATCTTTAGAAATAATTAAATTCTTCTTCGAAATATCAATTATTTTCAAAAATTTTAATAAAATACTTGGAAAAATTTCAATTATTTTCAAAATTTTTCCTCAATTCAATGATTTTTAATATAGGTATCTATACTATTCTAATAAAATATTCCCAAAAGAATTCAATTATTTAAAACAAAAAATCTACTAAAATCCTACACAAACCTTTAATTATTTTCAAAAAAATAATAACAATTTTACAGGAATTTCATTATTTACAAAGTTTTTTTATAAATTTCTTCGCAATATTCAATTATTTTCATAAATAATCAAATTTTTACAGGTATTTAATTTTTTTGGCAAATAATAAAATTCTTATTAGAAATTCAATTATTTTGATAAATAATAAAGCTAATTGCAGAATTTCAATTATTTTTTAATAACAATTTTAATCGAATTCCTCGAATAATGTAATTATTCTTAAAAATTTTATTAAAATTTATCAAAGAAATTTAAATATTTTAATAACCTTTGCTACAATTTATTTATTAGAATTTAAATATTATTTTTAATAAATTTTTGATTAAATTTCTTTCAAGAATAAAATTATTGCATTCAAAATTTTTAATCCAATTCTTTGCGTAAATTATCAATTCTCTTTATAAATAATAAAATTCTTCTCTAAAATTGAATTATTTTCAAAAAATTTAATAAATTTCTTGGCAAAATTTCAAATATTTTCAAACATTTTCCCTAATTTAATTATTTTTAATATCTATTTTAATAAAATTTTGCAAAAGAATTCAAATTATTTGAAAATTGATTAATTCTTTAAAAGAATTTAATTTTAAGAAATATATGTAATTATTCAATAAATTGTTTTTTTGTATTTAAATAATGAAATTCTTGTAGAATTTTCTTATAAAAATTGATTTAAAAATGGATTTCAGTTAAAATTTTAGATTATAATTGAATATTAAATGATAAATTGATAATTAAATTTTTAAAAAAGTGTTTCGGATTAAATTCTATTTTTATTTTATGTGTGGAGAAAAGATTTTTAAATGGCAAAAATTAGAGAAGAGGGGGAAAAAATAATTTTTTGATATCGTGTAATTAAATGATGAAGCGATGTTTCTTTTTTACCTCAAGGGATTAATTAAGATTCAGATGGAAGAGTGAGACGAGTGTTTTGGAGTGACGGTGCAAAATTGTCAGGCATGTAAACGCACGTGCCACGATTTGCTTAATTTAGAGACGATTCGTCGGACGTTATTTATGCCCCTTGTCAAGTGACGAAAATAATTTTCTTCAATGTCTGCTCTCGGGGGAGGCGTGCCGAAAGTCGAACTTTTCCTAACTGCGTGTGATTCTTATAGGTAATAGGAATAAATAAATAATAATAATTTAATATAAATTTATTTTTTATTTTAATATTAATTCTTTGCATCGCTCAATATTTACTCTTTACATATTTTTAATAAATTGAGCTAAAATTTTATCAGAAACTTTTTTTTAAAAAAAATTAATTTTTTAAAATTCTATATTATTTCTGAAAATTAATCCTACATTGCTTTTAATAAATAATTTTTATCTAAAATTTTAACTGAAATTCATTTTTCGATTCATTTTTGAAATCAATTTTTGTTGGAAAATTCTACTAGAATTCAATTGTTTAAATAAAATATATGAATAATTTATTCAATAATTAAATGTTTCGTAAAATTCAACTGCAATAAAGAATTTTATGAATAAATTTTTAAATAGTTCTTTCGCTAAAATTTTAATAGAATTAATAATAATAATAATAATAATGATAATAATAATATTTAATTTTAATAGAATTCTTTTGAAATTTTTTTGCAAGATTTTAATTATTTTCTAAAGGTAATAAAATTCTTCACAGTAATTCAATTTTTTGAAAAATTTTAAGAATAATAAGAATAATTGCATTTTTCGAAGAACTTATTTTCAATTATAATAAAAATGAATTGAGAAAAGCTGCTATGAATTTTATTATTTATAAAAATGGTCAAATTCGTCAATTTGAATATATTAATAAAATTTTTCAAACGATTGACTTGCTGTGAAGATATTATCTACAATTTTAGCTGAAATTCATCCCTGTATTAATTTTTTAAATCAATTTTTAATAGAAAATACAACTAGCATTCAATTATTTAAATAAATATGAATAAATAATTTTTTGAATAATTGAATTTTTTTAAACAATTTTATCAACAAATTTTGAAATATAATTTAATTCTTTTAACGAATTTTCATAATTATATACAAAAATAATTGAATGATTGCGAAAAAATTTATAATAAAATTTCTAAATAATAAAATTTATTATTTTTATAATTGTAAAAATAATTGTAATTGTAAAATTGTAAAAATTGTAAAAAAGTGTAAAAAAATTTGGTATTGTAATTGTAAACTTGTAAATAAATTAAAATTATAAAATTGTAAAAAAAATTGTAATTGTAATTTTTAAATTGTAAAAATTGTAAAAAAATTGTAATTGTAATTTTAAAATTGTAAAAATTGTAAAAAAATTGTAATTGTAATTGTAAAAAAAATTGTAATTGTAATTGTAAAATTAAAAAAATTGTAATTCTGAACTTGTAAAAATAATTGTAATTGAAAAATTGTAAAAATTGTAAAAAAAATTGTAATTGTAATTGTAAAATTGTAAAAATAATTGTAATTGTAAAATTGTAAAAAAAATTATAATTGAAAAATTGCAAAAACTGTTAAAAAAATTGTAATTGTAATTGAAAAAAAAAATTTAATTCTAAACTTGTAAAAATAATTGTAATTGAAAAATTGTAAAAATTGTAAAAGAAATTGTAAATGTAATTTTAAAATTGTAAAAAAACTGTAATTGTAAAATTGTAATAATAATTGTAAGTGTAAAATTGTAAAAAAATTGTAATTGAAAAATTGTAAAAACTGTTAAAAAAAATGTAATTGTAATTGTCAAATTGAAAAAAATTGTAATTCTAAATTTGTAAAAATAATTGTAATTGAATAATTGTAAAAATTGTAAAAAAAATTGCAATTGAAAAATGGTAAAAAAATTGTAATTGTAAAATTGTAAAAATAATTGTATGTGTAAAATTGTTAAAATAATTGTAATTGTAAAATTGTAAAAAAGATTGTAATTCTAAAATTGAAAAAATTGCTGAAAAAAACCTAAATTTTCTTTCTTTTTATTAATTTTGAAAAATTTATCAATTATTTTCCTCACATTTATTTGATTTTTAATTAAACGAAAAGTGATTTCCATGGTAATTTATTGGAAAGAGTTTTCGCAATAATTTTGATGTGATGTGAATTGAAAATTTGTCATCAGCAAAAGCAGTAAATGGTGCGGTGGTTATTACTGAAGTCATAATTGTTTCATTAAACAATTGTAACGAAAGTAATCTGTTCTTCGATGGGAGAGAATTTAGAAATGAATGCAGTGAAAGGGGGGGGGGCGGCTTGTATATATCGCAGGAATCGCAGTAAAAGGGCGAGAGCTTTGCGCAAGGGATTGAATATTAAGCTCACAGCTTTTGTAATGAAGTTATGTCAATAATTGAGGTGTAATAACTTGGGTGTACCAGGGTTTCAAGACCAAGGGCTGTCACGCTCAATTATTGTCGATGTTTTCGTTTAGCGATATATATCTCTGCACATAAGCACAATATTATTTTTTTTTCCTTCTGCAAACGCGAAATTTCATTCTTTTCTATAATTTTACTGCGGGAATTTCAGAGAAAAAAATGTGCTACTTTTGTTAAAAGTATTCGAAGAGTAAAAATATTTTAAATTCATGAGAAAATTGTAAATTTTTCGCTCTTTTTTGTTTGACTCATGAACTAATGGAAAATTCATTTCTTAATTCATTTTTTAATTCATTTTTTAATTCATTTTTTAATTCATTCTTTAATTCATTTTTTTAATCATTTTTTTAGGAAAATTTTTCAACAAATTCAATTATTTACGAATTCTAATACAAATTTTTTATTTCATATTTTGAACTTTCTTTTTTTTTTTTTATTTTTTATTCAAAAAAATTTTTCTTTCACCTTCACTTTCTATTTTCTAAAATTAATTTCTTTCTTAATAACTTTCTCGAAGTACAATCATAAATTTATTACTTATAAATTATTTAATAAAAAATAGTTTTACTCAAGTATTGAAAAATTAATATAATTTTAAAAGCTTTGCCTTTACAATCTTCATAAATATAGATGAACTTTAAAAGATTTTAATTTTGAAAGTATATAAAACTTCACTTTTGAAAAATTTAATCTAAAGAACTTATATTTTAAACAAAAAATTTAATTACTCGGATTCTTTTGAAATTATAGTTAAATTAGTTAAATAATTTTTAATATCAACTAATTTAATACAATTTTCCAAATCAATTACTTAGAAATATTTTTATAAAAAATTTATAAAAGAAAATTATAAAAAATTCTATGCCAACAAATTCAATAATAAAAATTTTGCAAGAATTTAATTATTTACGAAGTTTTGAAACAAATTTCTTCACTGAAATTCAATTATTTTTAGGAACTTTTATAACATTTAATTATTTTCATAAATAACAATAATCATCCGAAGAATTCAATTATTTTCAAAAGTTATTACTTTTTATCAAAATTCTTCGAAGAAATTAAATTATTTTCAAAACTTTAAAAGAATATCTCGTCAAGAATTAAATTTTCTTTATAAAGTGGAAATTTTTTCACAAAAAAATTTCATTCTTTCCAAAAAAATAAATGTAATTCTTTGCAAAATTTCAATTATTTTAAAAAATTCTTCGTAATTCAATGATTTTCAACATTTACTATTAATTTAATATTATTTATCAAAATTCTTCGAAGAAATTAAAATATTTTCAAAAATTTTAAAGAATATCTCGTCAAGAATTAAATTTTCTTTATAAAGTGGAAATTTTTTCACAAAAAAATTTCATTCTTTCCAAAAAAAATAAATGTAATTCTTTGCAAAATTTCAATTATTTAAAAAAATTCTTCGTAATTCAATGATTTTCAATATTTACTATTTTTTTTATATTATTTATCAAAATTCTTCGAAGAAATTGAAATATTTTCAAAAATTTTAAAGAATATCTCGTCAAGAATTAAATTTTCTTTATAAAGTGGAAAATTTTTCACAAAAAAATTTCATTCTTTCCAAAAAAAAAATAAATGTAATTCTTTGCAAAATTTCAATTATTTTAAAAAATTCTTCGTAATTCAATGATTTTCAATATTTACTATTTTTTTTATATTATTTATCAAAATTCTTCGAAGAAATTAAAATATTTTCAAAACTTTAAAAGAATATCTCGTCAAGAATTAAATTTTCTTTATAAAGTGGAAAATTTTTCACAAAAAAATTTCATTCTTTCCAAAAAAAATAAATGTAATTCTTTGCAAAATTTCAATTATTTAAAAAAATTCTTCGTAATTCAATGATTTTCAATATTTACTATTTTTTTATATTATTTATCAAAATTCTTCGAAGAAATTAAAATATTTTCAAAAATTTAAAAGAATATCTTGTCAAGAATGAAATTTTCTTTATAAAATAAAAAAAATTTTTAACAAAAATTTAATTGTTTACAAAAAAATAAATGTAATTCTTTGTAAAATTTCAATTATTTAAAAAAAATTTTCGTAATTCAATGATTTCCAATATTTCCTATTTTTTTCATGTACTTTTCAATGAAAAATTATGCAAAAACTAATTTTTTCGAAAAGTTTTATTTGAAATTATTCGAAGTTCTTTCTACTAATATATATTAAATGAAGAATTTCCGAAAATCAAAATTTACTAAAATTGAATTGTAAACAAATGAATAACTTTTTAAAACATTTTTACAAAAATTATTAAAAATTTATTTATTTATAGAGAATTATAATTAAAATATTCCAGAAAATAATAACATCAACATGAAAACATGAATTCTTGTAAAACTTTTATTATTTTTTTGAAAATAATTAAATATTTGTCTTGATTTTTATCTAAATTCTATTTTAAATAATTAAATTCATTTTAATAATTTTTCATAGAATTTTAATCGAATCCCTTGAAAAATAGTATTATTCTTAAAATTTTTTATTAAAATTCATTGATTGAATTCTAAAAATTGAATTCAATTATTTAAAAATTTGTTGATAAAATTCTTAAAAAGTGATAAAAAAAAATTTTAAATAAAAATAAAAATTTTGATTAATTTTGAAATATTTAAGTAAAATTGTTCATTAAATATAATTTCAAATTCATTATGTTATAAAAGTTGTTAAAGAATTAAGTTATTAAAAAAAAAATTTATTTTGCAAATTGTTTTCAATATTCTGATCGGTTTATTTTTAAGATTCGTTAATTTTTCATGTAATTTTTCGTCATATGAGAATTAAAATTTAACTATTAATGAAAGAAAGTAAATTATATCTATCATCGTGTGGATATTCAAAACCCAAGTGTCACGTCGTTTTCAGTTAAGGATGCACTTATTACTACGGCTTCTTTATAATGCGTGATCGATAACATTGTATCACGTTCCAGAAAATTTCCCCCAGTCTTCATAAATAATACGAATTTAACACTCAATTCAAAATCCAACCAAGAAATAGTTTTTTTACTATCGAAAAAAATATTTTTCTTTTCGTGAATTTTCAACTTTTTCATATTTTCATTAAATTCACACTCAACGATTATTCATTTTAGTTTTTGAGAAATCAATTATAACAAAAAATTTTTATTTAAAACTTTCAAAAAGTGGATTTTTGAAAACTTTTATAACGGTATACTTGAAAATTGGATTTATTTTCAAATAAATTTTACAAAATTTTAATTAGAATTCAAAAATTTTTTTTTAATTGTATATTTTTGAAAAAGTTTGAAAAAGTTAGAAAAATTATTCAAAACTAGGATTTTCAAAAATTATTTAAAAATAAATTTCCAAAAATTATTCAAAAACAAATTTTCAAAAGTGATTTAAAAACGAATTTTCAAAAATTATATTCAAAAACAAATTTTCAAAAATCATTCAAAGAGAAATGTTCAAAAATTTGCCTATAGTTAAATTTCCCAGTAAAATTTTGTCCAGTTTTGAATAAAATTTGTCGAAAAAATTAAATTATTTTTCAAACTTTTAATAAATTCTTGGAAACAATTCAATTATTTTTAAAACTATTGTGAAATTCCTCGTAAGAATTCAATTATATTCATTAATAAAAAAATTCCACGTAAGAATGCAATTATTTTGAATTTAATAAATAGTAGTAAAATTTTTCAAAAGAATACAATTATTTTTTAAAATTTTTAATTAAATTCAATTATTTGAAAAAATTCTGATAAAATTCTTCGGAAAAATTGAATAATTTTTTTAAATAGGAAAATTCGTCGTAGGAATTTAATTTTTTAATAGTATTTTAATAAAATTTCTCAACAGAATAATTTATTTCTTAAAAATATTTAATAAATGTTGTCGATTGAAGACAATTATTTAAAAATTCATTTAAAATTTAAAAAATTTTTTAAAAATTCTTCCAATGTTTTCAATTATTTTTAAAAATTGTTTCTAATGTTTCAATTAGTTTCAAAAATGCTTCAAAACAATTTAATTATTCTGATAAATTGTATGATTCTTCCCTGGAATTTTTAATGATTTTTATGACCTTTTATTGAAGAAAACAATTGTTAAAAAGTTGGGAAACAAAAAAGCAAACAACAACTAAGTTTAAACTTCGAAGAAATTACCGGAGTTTGTACTTCATTATTATTAATTATTAAAATTTTTTTTATATTTATATAACTAAACTTATTTGAATTTTTCCCGAAATTTTTTTATTACTTTTTTTATACTATTTTTTTATATAAAAAAATCAATTTAAAAAAAATCGAAACAAAAATTTAATTATCTACAAAAATCCTAATAAAATCCTTCGAAAGAATTCAATTATTTTTAAAAGTAGTAAATTTTCTCGAAAAATTCAATTATTTGAAAAAGTTGTAATAAAATTCTTTGCAATAATTCAATTACTTTTATAAACAATAAATCGATAATCGGTAATTTTATTTTTTAATCAATTTTTATTGGGAAATTCTAGAAAAATTCAATTCTTTAAATTGAAAAATAAATAATTTATTGAATAACTGAATGTTTGTTAAAATTGAATTCTCATAAAGAATTTTATCAACAAATTTTTAAATAATGGAATTCCTTTGACAAATTTTAATAACATTTTTAAGAATAATTTCATTTTACGAGGAATTTGATTAAAATATTGTATCCAAAATTAATTAAAATCTTGCGATGAGTTTTATTATTCATGAAAATAATTTTAAAAAATTTCTAAAAATGTTATTAAAATTTTTCTAAAATAATTGAATTTCGGTGAAGAATTTTACTATTTCTAAAAATAATTGAATTCTTGAAAAGAACTTTGTTAAATTTTTTTTAATAACTGAACTCTTGCGACGAATTTTATAAAATTCTTTTTAAATAATTGATATTTTTCGAAAAATTATTTGAAATTTTTTATATTAAATAATTGAATTCCTGTGAAAGTTTTCCAAGAATTTTATTAAAGTTTTTAAAAATAATTGAATATGGAAGAAGAATTGTGTTATTTATAAAAATAATTGAAATTTTGACAAGAATTTTTATAGAAATTTTGAACAAAATTGAATTTTGGAGAAGAATTTTTGTATTTTTAAATATATAATTAAAATGACCAGAATTTTTTTTTAATTTTTGAATATAATTAAATTTCTGTGAAAAATTTTATTACTTTTGAAAATAATTGAATTTCTGTAATAATTTGTAACTTTTCTAAAATTAATTTTTTTAGTATTTTTAACTAAAAGTCTTTTTGTTATCTTAAAATTTAAATAACCATGGAATTTTTTAACAAAAATTTTATTATATTTACAAAAATCCTAATAAAATCCTTCGCAAGAATTTAATTATTTTCGAAAGTAGTAAATTTTTTCAAAAAATTCAATTATTTGAAAAAATTGTAATAATATTCGTTGCAATAATTCAATTATTTTCATAAACTACAAATCAATTATTCGGTAATTTCATTTTTTAATAAATTTTTATTAGAAAATTCGAGAAAAATTCAATTATTTAAATTGAAAAATAAGTAATTTATTGAATGATTAAATGTTTGTTAAAATTGAATTCTCATAAAGAATTTTATCAACAAATTTTTAAATAATTGAATTCTGTTGAAAAATTTTAATAAAATTTTTAAGAATAATTACATTTTACGAGGAATTTGATTAAAATATTGTATCCAAAATTAATTAAAATCTTGCGATGAGTTTTAATATTTATGAAAATAATTTTAAAAAATTTCCAAAAATGTTATTAAAATTTGTCTAAAATAATTGAATTTCGGTGAAGAATTTTACTATTTCTCAAAATAATTGAATTCTTGAAAAGAACTTTATTAGATTTTTTTCAATAACTGAACTCTTGAGACGAATTTTTAAAAATAATTGAATTTTAAAGATGAATTGTACTATTTATAAAGATAATTGAAATTTTGACGAGAATTTTTATAAAAATTTTGAACAAAATTGAATTTTGGAGAAGAATTTTTGTATTTTTAAATATATAATTGAAATGACCAGAATTTTTTTAATTTTTGAATATAATTGAATTTCTGCGAAAAATGTTATTACTTTTGAGAATAATTGAATTTCCGTAATTATTTGTAACTTTTCTAAAATTAAATTTTTTTAGGATTTTTAACTAAAATTCTTTTATCAATCTAGTATTTATGAAAATTGTAAAAATTATTCATTATATAATTTATTAGTTATAATTTTGTGATTGTTCTTTAAAAATTAAGTTATTTAAAAAGAAATTGTCTGAAAAAGAAAAAATTAAAGGTTTTGTATTAAAATTCGTGGTTATTATTATAGTTTACGAGGCAAAAAAAAAAAACATTAAAATTTAGAGTTTTTTCATGAACTTTTGAAATTCGTTTTTTTCCAGTACTTATACTAAAAATCCCTGACTTTTCCCTGACCTGTGGCAACCCTGATTTTAATTTTCGAAAATGTTTATTGAAAATGGGAAAAAATGCGTGTGTGGGATTGAAAAGTCGAAAGCAGTCGAAAGCAGTCGAAAGATTCGGAGCAAAGGTAAAGAGAGGCCTTTAAAAGAGCCGACACACCTCCGACCTTCCTATCGATCCTGTGGCCGGAACGAAGCGGAACACACAGTGGAAATTTTGTGCACCCTCCATTCGCCGATAACTCGGCACGTCGCCTCGCCTCGCCTCACGTCGAGCCACCACCACCACTACGACAAATGCGCGCGTTGCAGTCGTCACCCTTTGCCGCAAAGTGCAGGTCCTTCTCTCATCCCGACATTGTTATGTCTATACATTATTATGAACCATATATATATATATAAGAAACAAAACAAATACCTCCAAGTAAACAAAGGATTTGTTTTGTTTTATTTCGCCCCTCTCTTTCCTTATTTAAACAAAAATGGTTAAATTAAAAAATTACTCCACATTTTTTTTCAGTTTTCAATGAAAAGGCAGATGAAAATGTTTTTGCCACTTTCCAAAAATTGTTGACATAACAATGTTGACACTGAGTAAACATTAAAAATATTTGTCTACATACTCAAAACACGAGGGTAATTTTTAGGTTATATTCTCACTGGAGGAATGCGACACAAAATTTGTTTTTTAATTTTTCCCTCTTTTCCAAACCGATTTTCTTGGTAAATTTTTATTTTTCTCGCCAAATTTAGGTGAATTCGAAGTTGATAAAATTAAATTACTATTGATCTAGTTTTTTGGGTGGGGTTTCCTGTATTGAATAAGTGCTGCAAACGTAAATTTAAAATTCTTCATTTCTTATCAATAAAGACTCGAACTTTTAATAAGTTTTCTAAAGTTAAAAAAAATTTCCCACAAATTCAGATATTCAAAAATTTTTTAAGAAATTGTTTCGCAATCATTCAATTATTTTTGTAAACATTGAAAATTTTACACGGATTCAATTACTTTTGTAAATAAATAAAATTTTTACACGAACTTTTTTATAAAAATTCAATTATTCAAAAAACTATTTATATTCAAATAATTCAATTACAGTAGAATTTTTCTAATGAAAATTATTTTAAAAAATTAGATTTCAGTTAAAATAAATGATGGAAAAATAATTTACAAATTATTCAAAATTAAAAAAAGAGAAGAAAATTTTTATATTTATTTCGCAAAATTCAAGTTAATTTGAAGTTAATAAATTAAAATTCTAAATCTAATTTTCTGATTTGTTTTTAATAAGTGATTGACAAGTGAATTTTAATTTTTTCATTTTACATCAATGAAATCTCATACTTTTAATTAGTTTTCCTAAATTAATAAAAACTTCACAGTAATTAAATTATTTAGAAATTTTTTTGCAATCATTCAATTATTTTTATAAATAATAAAATTTTTACACGAATTCAATAATTTTCGTAAATAATAAAATTATTTTTAGGAATTCAATTATTTTCGGAAAAAAATCAAATTCTTCTTAAGAATTCAATTATTTTCGTAAAAAATAAAAATTTTTTGCAATTATTCAATTAATTTCACTACAACTTTAATCAAATTTCATAAAAAATGTAATTCTTCTTGAGAAAATAATGAATATTCGTTAAAAGAATTAAATTATATTAAAAAACTTGTTGATAATATTGTTTATGAAAATTCAATTATTCAAAAAAAAATTAGTTTTCCTAGATTAATAAAAATTTCACAGTAATTCAATTATTCAAAAAAAATTTGTCGCAATCATTCAATTATTTTTATGAATAATAAAATTCTTGCACGGATTTAATTTTGTTTGAAAATAGAAAAATTCTTATCAGGAATTCAATTATTTTCGTAAAAAGTAAAATTCTTTTTAAGAATTCAATTATTTTCGTAAAAAATAAAATTCTTTTTAAGAATTCAATTATTTTCGTAAAAAGTAGAAATTTTTTGCAAGGATTCAATTATTTTTTCTACAATTTTAGTCAAATTCCACAAAAAATGTAATTATTCTTCAAAAAAAATTATGAAAATTCGTTAAAAGAATTAAATTATATTTCAAAATTTGTTGATAAAATTGTTGAAAAAAATTCAATTATTCAAAAAATTATTTATTCATATTTATTTAAATAATTAAGTGCTAGTTGTATTTTCTAATAAAAATTGATTTCAAAAAATTAATACAGGGATGAATTTCAGCTAAAATTGTAGATAATATTTGAATTTTAAAATTATTAGAAAAAGAATTTTTTTAAATAATTGAATTTTGAAAAGGGCTTTAAATTAAAATCTCAAAAAGTCTGATTTTTTCATATTTTTAACTAATAATTTTGTGGAATTAATTTTTTTTTAACGAAAATTTAATTACGGATTTCTTTCTTTCAATTACATAAAGATTTTGTTTTCTAATTCAGATTTGATATTGGAGAATTGACGAATAATAAAAATTTCGTAAAATTGAATTCGAAACAAATCAGTTTGAAAATTCTCAAAGAACTTTTTCGAAATTCTTTTTTTAATAAGAATTAATATTATTGTTAACAAAAATTGTAATTAAATTGATTGAGGAAATTTTTTTGAAATTTTTTTGCAAGATTTTAGTTATTTTTTAAAGGAAATAAAATTCTTCACATCAATTCAATTGTTTGAAAAATTTTATTAATATATTCAAATTGACGAATTTGACCATTTTTATAAATAATAAAATTCATAGCAGATTTTCTCAATTCATTTTAATTATAATTCAAAATAAGTTCTTCGAAGAGTGCAATTATTCTTAAAATTTTTCAAAAAATTGAATTTCTGTGAAGAATTTTATTAACTTTGGAAAATAATGAAAATCTTGCAAACAAAATTTTAAAAGAATTCTATTAAAATTAAATAGTATTATTATTATTTATTTTTTTCTTATTATTATTATTACTTAATTATTTAATTATTGAATAAATTATTCATATTTGTGACGCGCTCCGAAGAAAGGTATCTAAGAAGCAAAAAATTTGAGGTTACACGGAAAAACTTTTTTCAAGAGTATTTCCTAAACTTATTCAAGAACTCAGGATATGGAAATAATACAAGAAATGCTACGAAACCATAAATTGAAACATTATTTTAAGCTGTTCAGGGATAACTGTAGTAAATTTCTGGACTACTTGTTGAGTTTTCTTGAAAAAGTCCTGAACTTGTTTAAGAATAGAAAAATGTAAAATTAGCGAAAAAAATTTGCCCGCGTGAGTAGTCGAACCTGAGACCTCGACACTCAAGGTCGCTCCGCCTTATGCCACTCGGCTGCAGGGACGCGTTACGATACTTTAGTTTTAGATCGTTTTAAAGCGTTTAAAGCCAAGTGGCGCTGTATACCTATTGGTTACGCTACGCCTTCTTTCTTAAATAGTTCTAGACTTTTTCAGCGCGCAGTGACTGAAGAACTCAGTCGCAGCGTCAAGAACAATTATTTCCAAGCCATTAGAAAAACACCTGAAAATTCTTTAATGAATATTGAACTTTTCTAAAAGGAGTTCTAAATTTTTCCCATATCCTGAGTTCCTGAATAAATTTAGTAATGACTCTTGAAAAAAGTTTTTCCGTGTATGTTTTTAATTTTTCAAGTGAAAATACAGAAAGAAAATCAATTATTAATCTTAAATTATTGATCTTAAAATCTTCATTATGTCCAAAATATTCAATGAAAATTAGTTTCAAATTCAAATAATAAAAAATAAACTTTTAATCAAGAGAAATCTAACACGACCCTAACCTAGAATTCGTTTGCTTCTTAGGTACCTTTCTTCGGAGCGCGTCACAATTTTTATTTAAACAATTGAATTCTAGTAGAATTTTTCAACAAAAATTGATTTCAAAAATTACTCGAGCATCATCTCAAATAATTTGGATACAATTTTAATCGAATTCCTCGAAAGACGGTGTTGATCTAAAAAAATTTGAAATTCAACGTTATTTGTTTCTACCACTTTTCTCTAGTTAAATATTATATTATTATATTATTATTATATTCTCTAGTTAAATATTTAATAAATTGAGCTGAAACTTTGTCGAAAAGTCTAAAATTTAGTAAAGAAGGGCAAAAATGTGCGAAAATTTTAATAAATCAAAAATAAATTACTATAATACACTTTGAAATTGGTAGAGACGAGAAATAGATTAGAAGTCAACCAACTGCTAATTTTCAAGTAATTTCTAATAACTAATTTTTAAAATATTAAAACTTTCGCATATCCTTCTTTACTATATTTTAGACATTTCGACAAAATTTCAGCTCAATTTGTTAAAAACAATAAAAGAGAGAAGTGGTCGAATAAATTACCATTCAATTTCTAACATCGTCACATGCTGTTAACTTTTCTTTTTTACGTTGGTGAAGTTTACAACGTTTATAGTCAACGATTTCTGATGAAAAATATTTTTTTATGCAATTTTCGATAAATTTTAGTACAGAAAATAATACGTTTTAATTTTTTTTAATAATAATTTACAAAAAAAATATTTGTGAACAATAATTTTTATTGTTTTTGGTAGGAAAATAATTTTTTTTTTCAATCGTTGATCATAAACGTTGCGAACTTCACCGACGTTCTTTTTTTTACTAATTTTTGTTTTTCGAATTTTTTTTTTTTTGAGTATCAATAATTGAAAAAGTGGGATTCGGGGTCTAGTCGTGAAGGATAGCCAAGCGTATATAGGCAGAGAGGCTCGCCTCTGTTCGGAGGGCAGAAGAGGACGCGGACTCACTTTGGTGGAGAATCGATACCTCCGTAGCTCCATGTCGCGGAAGTCAGGCCGTGCCCCGCGCTTAACCCTTCGTCGCTCCTCGCCCGCCACCATGGCAGTTCGGTCGCCTGGAGAGAGAGAGAATAACATAAAACTGCTCGTGCTAAGTACGTCGTCCACGAATACCGGCGAGGAATTTAAGCCGCTATTTACATGGAAGGCAAGGAACTGCCATGCCCAAGTCAAATTCTCCTCTTACACAATATTCTCCACTTCTTTACTATATAGAAGCACTCAAAAATTCCCTCCCGCTTCTAAATTCTCTCTAGTTGACAATTTTTTCACACAAATTCCACTAAACATGGATTTCATTTGGCATAAAGGTCATTTAACGTAACTTTTATTCGACATAAATTCCATTTGACATAAGACATTTAACATAACTTTTTTTTGACATAAATTCCATTTGACATAAACTTCATTTAACATAACTTTTATTTGACATAAAGTTCCTTTAACATAAGAAATTTAACATAACTTATTTGACAAAAATTCCATTTGACATAAACTTCATTTAACATAACTTTTATTTGACATAAAGTTCCTCTAACGTAAGATATTTAACATAACTTTTATTTGACATAAAGTTCCTTTAACATAACTTTTATTTGACATAAAGTTCCTTTAACATAAGAAATTTAACATAACTTATTTGACAAAAATTCCATTTGACATAAACTTCATTTAACATAACTTTTATTTGACATAAAGTTCCTTAAACATAAGACATTTAACATAACTTTTATTTGACATAAACTTCATTTAACATAACTTTTAATTGACATAAAGTTCCTCTAACGTAAGACATTTAACATAACTTTTTTTGACATAAATTCCATTTGACATAAACTTCATTTAACATAACTTTTATTTGACATAAAGTTCCTCTAACGTAAGATATTTAACATAACTTTTATTTGACATAAAGTTCCTTTAACATAAGACATTCAACATAACCTTTATTTGACATAAGTGTCATTTGAAATAAATTCCATTTGACATAAATTTCATTTGACACAAAGTTCATTTAACATAAAGACTTTTAACATAATTTTTATTGAAAATAAATATCATTTAACCAAAATTCCATTTGACATAAAGTACATTTAACATAAAGACTATTAACATAATTTTTATTGAACATAAATGTCATTTAACATAAATTCCATTTGACATAAAAGTCATTCAACAAAATTCTCATTTGACATAAAATTCATTTGACATAAAATTCATTTTACACAAAATTATATTTTACACAAAATTACATTTTACACAAAATTACATTTTACATAAAAATATCGGCGCGAATTTTAAAAGTAACCAATTAGATATTATAAACAACATTGTGATTCGCCAATTTTTGAAATTCACGCCATTATGTCAAATTATATATATTTCATGTCAAATATTCTTTATGTAAAATGTAATATTGTAATCCAAGTTAACTAAATCTTATGTCAAATTAGAATTATGTTAAATATCTTTTACGTTAAATATCTTTTATGTTAAATGAAATTTATGTCAAGTGAATTTTATGTCAAATAAGAATTACGTTAAATGGGATTTGTACCAAATGAAATTTATGCAATGTTAACTTTATGTCAAATGCGAATTACGTTAAATGGAATTTATGCCAAATGAAATTTATATCAAGTGAATTTTATGTTAAATAAGAATTATGTTAAATGATATTTAGGTCAAATGAAATTTTTATCAGGTGAATTTTTATGTAAAATGATATTTATGTCAAATAAAATGTGTGTCAAGTGAGAATAACGTTAAATAACTTTTATGCCAATTAAATTTTTTGTCAAATGAATTTTATGTGAAATAAATTTTATAACAATTAAAATTTCACGTTAAATGAATTTTTTGTCAAAAGAAATTTGTGTTAAATGATTTTTATGTCAAAAAAAATTGATGTTAAATGATTTTTAAATGAAAAGAAAATTGATGTTAAATGATTTTTAAGTAAAAAGAAAATTGATGTTAAATGATTTTTAAATGAAAAGAAAATGATACATAATTTTTATGTCAAATGGAAATTATTTTATTTATCATTAAACATAAATAAACTTTTAACCTTCAATATAGACCACGGACGTTTAAATTTTCTTTTGTACCAGAAATAAATGAATAAAAACCGATTTTCATTTTAGAAAAATTAAACAGAAACTTTTAATTAAAGTAAAAATAAGACAAACATATAACCCATACTTCGCAGTCGATAATTAATTTTTAAAAAGTTGCAAAAAGTAACTTTCAAAGCAAAAAAACAGTCTTGTAAAAAAGTAGTTATCGAAAAATTAAACTTGACCGAAAAAAAACTCGGTTTTTAACATACTTCACAACTTAACAAACCTGACAAAAATTCCATTCTATATTTTATTTTCCTACGACTTTTTTTCTCTAATTTTCATCAAAAATATTTCATTCTTTCTCATTCTACTGCTAATAAATTGAATTCTGCGAACGAATTTTATTATTCATCGAAGAATTGGAATATTTATAAAAATAATTTAATTCTCGACAAAAATTATATTAAATTACAATAAAAAGTTTTTGTGTTTTTCATTTCATTTTGTGCAGAAACAGCGTAAGTCCAAATGTTAATTTTTCTTTTTTGGTTTCTTATATTGAGTAGATAAAAAATTAATCACTAATATTAGAAAATTTCAAATTCATTCATTTATTCAAAATTTAATTAGAAAATTTGGAAAATTGGAATTTTAAATAAAATTAATTTAAAGTTTTAGAAAATTTCAATTTTGAATGAATATAATTTGAATGTTTATAAAATTGATATTTTAAATGAATTGATTTTGAAACTTTGCAAAAATTTCAATTTTGAATGAATTTAATTTAAAATTTTAGAAAAGATTAATTTTGAATGAATTAAAAGTGAAATTTAACCAAATTTGCAATTTTGAATTAATTTAATTTGAAATTGTAGGGAATTTCGATTATGAGTGACTTTAATTTGAAATTTTACAAAAATTGCAACTATAAATGAATTTAATTTGAAATTTTAGAAAATTTCAATTTTGAATGAATATATTTTGAATGTTTAGAAAATTAAAATTTTTAATGAATTGAATTTGGAAATTTACAAAAATTTCAATTTTTAATGAATTTAATTTAAAATTTTACATAATTTCAATTTTAAATGAATTTAATTTGAAATTTTAGAAAATTTCAATCTTGAATGAATATAATTTGAATGTTTAGAAAATTTGCAATTTTTAATGAATTGAATTTGGAAATTTACAAAAATTTCAATTTTTAATGAATTTAATTTAAAATTTTACATAATTTCAATTTTAAATGAATTGAATTTGAAATTTTAGAAAATTTCAATCTTGAATGAATACAATTTGAATGTTTAGAAAATTTAAATTTTTAATGAATTGAATTTGGAAATTTACAAAAATTTCAATTTTTAATGAATTTAATTAAAAATTTTAGAAAAGATTAATTTTGAATGAATTAGAACTGAAATTTAACCAAATTTGCAATTTTTAATGAATATAATTTGAATGTTTATAAAATTGAAATTTTTAATGAATTGACTTTGAAACTTTACAAAAATTTCAATTTTGAATAAATTCAATTTAAAATTTTAGAAAAGATTAATTTTGAATGAATTTAATCTAACATTTAACCAAAATAGCAATTTTCTGTGTTATTCATTTCATTTTGTGCACAAACAGCATAAGTCCAAATATTAATTTATTTTTTTCGTTTTTTATATTAAGTAGATAAAAAATTAATCACATTTGATTTTTTAACTTGTAGGTTAACTAGAATATAACGCAAAAAGCAGAATTAGAAAAAATCTCAACATTTACAAGTAAAACAGTTTTTATTAATTCCTGAACAATTTCGATTTATGGACTTATACTGTTTGTGCACAAAACGCTTCAATTAAATTTTACAAAGAATTCTAGTCAAATTTTTGAGAATAATTAAATGCCTGTATGGCAAATTATTAATTTTTTTAAAAATAATTGAAGTCCTAAAAAGCATTTTGTTATTTATGCAAAAATAATTTGAACAGTTACTAAAAATTTTGTTCAAATTTTCCAGAATAATGGAATTATTACTAAAAATTATATTCAAATCTTTAAAAAGAATTAAAGTTCGGTAAAAAATTGAATTTTTCGATTGCTCCCTAAATTTGAATTAGTAAAAATGTTTACTAATTTGAATTAATGACTGACTTTTTGCTTTTGAATTAGTAAAGTTTTTTTAATAAATTAGTAAAAACGACTATTTATTAGTAAAATTTACTAATTCAAAAGCAAAAAATCAGTCACTAATTCGAATCAGTAATTTTTACTAATTATAGTTTAGAGAGTGAATTGAATTTTTCGATTAAATAATTTAAAATAGTAAAATAATTGAAATTCTTGTTGAAATTGTTTATGAAAATAATTGAATTTCAGATCAACTTTTTCCATTATCATCAAAAATGAAAAAATCTTGAATTTTTTTATTAAAAATCTAAAAAAAATTTTTTCGTAAAAAATAAGTTTTTCGTCAGAAACTTATAGAGAGACATCATCGAAGCAGAATGCAGAGACAACACTCACTCACTCTTTCACTCGAGTGAGAAAATGACTATTATTTTGGGTGTAAAGACGAAATATTTTCTCGCTGACAATAAAATGTGACATCAGCATAATATTTGTTCGTCACAAAGTGTAAAAAAAACAAGTTGCCGTTATGCTAGTGCAGAAAATGTTTACATATATCCACACGCAGTACAAAGTGTTCTCTGGTATTATCTTCAGTATGAACGTAGGGTGTGGGGTGGGGAAATCTCTCTCTCTCTCTCTCTCTCTTTCGGCCGTTTCCGTTCACGTTCGTTCGCGCACTCGTGCAGGCGCCTGTAATCAAGACGTATAAATAATTCCGCGTCGAGAAGAGCCATGATCTTCAATAGCACTCAGTCGAGACAGGGCTTATTCTTCTGTCGCGTCACCAGCACAACCGTTATGATTTATCGTAACCACCTCGACTGCCTTTGCGTCCACTCTTATTTCGACTTTTGGTTTTCGATTTGGACATGTGTTCCGCTAAACCACTTGTTTCACTCAAGAGAACCAAAAATTCAAGGTAAACAAAGTCAAAAAGTCGAAAAATCGAAACAATTACACTGAAAAAAAATTTATTTGATTCAAATAACCGATTATTTGACTATTATCAAATAAATATTTACTTGAATCAAATAATTTTTACTTGAATCAAATAAATTGTATTTGAATCAAATATTTCAGCATTTGAAGCAAATATAATTTATTTGAATCAAATATTTCAGTATTTGAATCAAATATTTCAGTATTTGAATCAAATATTTCAGTATTTGAAGCAAATAAATTGTATTTGAATAAAATATTTCAGTATTTGAAGCAAATAAATTGTATTTGAATCAAATATTTCAGTATTTGAAGCGAATACTAATTAATTGATTCAAATAAAAATTATTTGATTCAAGTAAATATTTATTTGATTATAGACAAATAATCAGTTTCTTGAATCAAATAAATTTTTCTTTCAGTCTAATGTTATTTATGTTAAATGGTTTTATGCCAAATGAATACTATGTCAAATAAGACATTTGACATTTTTTATTCGGGAGTAGTTATGGGCCCCTTTTTTTCACAAAGTAAAATAAATTTTTAAGTATTGGTTGTTTGGAAATGAAAAATATTTTTATTTTTGCCTAAAATCATGAAGATTTTTATTGATCCCGCTGAGTGTTAAAGGATTAATTAAATGTATTTCACGAATAAAAACCTCTAGCACTAGGGGCAAAAAAATTCAGTAAACCTTTTGGAATTTTTTATGTATTCACTTCTATATAGGAATTTCGTCGATTTCAACAAAAAGTAGCCATTGAGTAAGTTTACAAAAAAAGAAAAATCCCACGTAGAAAATAAAGAGTAAAAAATGTGTTCTAAAAGCCAAAACAATATTATTTAGCTGAAAAGTAAGTCCATTCGGTGTGCAGAGTTATTCATACTCTGCGAGCTAAAATACTTAATGCACTTTTTTTGACCTGCAGCTAATTTAACCTAAAGCCGAGTATTTTTGTTTTCCCTCCGAAAAAATGGAGGATTTCCATTTAATTACGAATCGTGAGCATTTTCTCTCTCTCTTTCTCTCTCTCACTCTCGGGGTCACCGACTTTGTGGTTTTGTGAAAATTGCATTTCGGCGTCTCGTTAGGTCGTTAAACTAGGTCGCGGTGCAGTATGAAGGCAAAGGGGTGGTGGCGGGCGCTAGACGTTATGAAGCGCAGAGAGGGGAATGGACCGCTCTGGAGATAAAACAGTGGAGGTTGAGCGGAGAGAGAAAGAGAGAGAGAGAGAGAGATGCATTTATCAAAAAGAGGGGTAGGCGCTAATCTCTCTCCTTCTCAATGAAACTCTGTTTCATCGTGTAGAATAATTACTTTGGCATTGTGCGACTGCTGTTGTCAAGTTGTATAAATATATATATTCAAAAACTGCAGAAATACTGCAATGGAGAAGGCTTTTTGTTTTTGAATCTCTAGGGTAATTTTAGTTTTCGACCTGCGTTCAGATTTTCGTTCAGAAAATGAACTTAACTTAAAATTCAATTCAATAATATACAATTATTATTATTATTATATATAATAATCGTCGTGATTCCGGATCTCTGTCCACACTTGAAGTTAGTTAAAGTTATTCTTTTGTTTTTTATACGTTTTGATAGAAAATAGAAATATACATATATGGGTGAATTTTCTGAAAGTGACACTTTTAAATTTCAGTTTTTCAATTAATTTTTTTCTTCAATTATATGGTTTTTTCTATTAAAACTACTTAATTTTATACTCAAGAGTAAGATTTTTAGGTTGCGCAAAATTAATTCTTAAAAATATTAAAGTTTTTTTCATTTGAAAAATATTATTGTTGCTCCATTAAATTAATTTTATTTAATTGGCGAGCTTTTCTATTAAAAATTCACGCCAATATCGCGTTCACGAAATCGAAAATAAAATTACACTGCTTAAAAATTAATAATTTGTATATTTTAATACCAAATATATTCAATTGGATGAAAATATTAATGTATTTAAAGTATTTGATTGAATGGTAATTTGGGTTAATTTTTTCAAAGCAATGCTAAATATTAAAAACAAAAGATCGCATATTTCAAGGAAAAGGCTTCGGAGATGAAAAACAAATTTTCTTTCATATTTGTATACATTAGGGCGCAATTAAAATATGTTTTTTAGTAAAACATACAAATCTCACACCCTCATTTTACATTACCATCGAAATATTCCGTTAAATTTACTTCTACATTCAGTTATTTATCCAAAAGGAAGGCTTCGGAGATGAAATTAATTTTTACTCGGAGAAGAATATAAATTTCGATTATTTATAACATCAATAATTTTTCTCCTTTTTGTAGATAAAATATAGGAAAATTTAACGTCAGATTCTCAGCTTTATTTTAATGTGCATGAAAATTTTGTTTAAGATATTTTTAAAGTATAAAATGTCAGTAATCATTGTAAAGTAATTTTAACCTAAAACTGAAGACAAAGTTTAAACATTTTTATCAAAAATAAAAGTGAGGTCTACAAATTTTTAAAATGCACCTAATGATAGAAAAAACATTGTACTTTCTGACGATATTTTTAAAAAATTTCTGAGAATTTGAAAAAAACCATGAAAATTTAATTTTATTTTAGAAGTCCTATTGGAGACACGTTGAAAAGGCTTCAGAGATGAAAGTAATTTAGTTATTACGTAAATTGAGTTGAATAAAATTATTTAATTTTCTTTTAAAAATGATAAGCGCTAAATTTTCACTATGGAAGTTGATAATAATTATTAAAGAGTAGATTTTGTAAAATTAATCGAGACATTAAAAAAACCTATTTTTGTGGGTTATTGTCATTTTTTTAATGTCAAAAAGAAACCAAAAAAAAATTGTTTTATTCACTTCACAAAATTGACAAAAATTCCATTCCATATTCTTTATTTTCCTGACTTTTTCCTAATTTTCATCAAAAATATTTACTTTTTTCTTATCCTGCTAATAAATTGAATTTATACTACGAATTTTATTATTCATGAAAGAATTTTAAATAATTTAATTCTTGCGAAGAATTTCAAAAAATATTTGAAAATACTTGAATTTTCAATAAAAAATGTTATTATTTATAAAAATAATTGAACTTTTCAGAAGAATTTAATTATTTACAAAAATAATTGATTTCCTTAGGCAAATTTTGTTATTTATGAAAATAATTGAATTTTCTTGAAATATTTTATTATTTATTAAAATAATTAAATTCTTAAGAAGAATTTTAAAAAAATTTTTGAAAATAATTGAATTTTCTATGAAAAATGTTATTATTTATAAAAATAATTGAACTTTTCAGAAGAATTTAATTATTTACAAAAATAATTGATTTCCTTAGGCAAATTTTGTTATTTATGAAAATAATTGAATTTTCTTGAAATATTTTATTATTTATTAAAATAATTAAATTCTTGAGAAGAATTTTAAAAAAATTTTTGAAAATAATTGAATTTTCTATGAAAAATGTTATTATTTATAAAAATAATTGAACTTTTCAGAAGAATTTAATTATTTACAAAAATAATTGATTTCCTTAGGCAAATTTTGTTATTTATGAAAATAATTGAATTTTCTTGAAATATTTTATTATTTATTAAAATAATTAAATTCTTGAGAAGAATTTTAAAAAAATTTTTGAAAATAATTGAATTTTATATGAAAAATGTTATTATTTATAAAAATAATTGAACTTTTCAGAAGAATTTAATTATTTACAAAAATAATTGATTTCCTTAGGCAAATTTTGTTATTTATGAAAATAATTGAATTTTCTTGAAATATTTTATTATTTATAAAAATAATTGAATTCTTGGGAAGAATTTTTAAAAAAAATTTGGAAAATAATTGAATTTTTCTGAAAAATTTTATAAATTTTGAGAAAAATCGAATTTTTTGAAGAATTACATTTTTTCTAAGAATTTTGTAATTTATAAAAATAATTGAATCCTTTCGAGAAATTTTATTAATAATTGTTGAAATAATAATTTAATTGCTTTCGAAGAATTTTATTATTCATGAAAGAATTTTAAATAATTTAATTCTTGCGAAGAATTTCAAAAAATATTTGAAAATAATAGAATTTTCAATAAAAAATGTTATTATTTATAAAAATAATTGAACTTTTCAGAAGAATTTAATTATTTACAAAAATAATTGATTTCTTTAGGCAAATTTTGTTATTTATGAAAATAATTGAATTTTCTTGAAATATTTTATTACTTATCAAAATAATTAAATTCTTGCGAAGAATTTTTAAAAAAATTTTGAAAAAAATTGAAATTTTCTGAAGAATTTTATAAATTTTAAGAAAAATTGACTTTTTTTAAAGAATTTTATAATTTATGAAAATAGTTTAATTTTTTTTTGAATATTTTTCTATTTTTATAAAAATAATTGAATTCTTGCGAAGAATTTTATTTAAATTTGGAAAGTAATTGAATTTTTGGGAAGAATTTTAAAAAAAAATTTCGAAAATAATTGAATTTTTCTGAATAATTTTTAAAAACTTTGAGAAAAATTGAATTTTTTTAAGAATTACATTTTTTCTAAGGATTTTGTAATTTATGAAAATAATTGAATTCTTTCAAGAAATTTAATTAATATTTGTTGAAAAAATAATTTGATTACTTTCGAAGAATTTTATTATTTATAAAAATAATTTAATTCTTTCAAAGAATTATATTAATTAGGTAAATAATTAAATTCTTGTGGCGAATTTTATTAACTAGGTGAATAATTAATTTCGTGCGGCGAATTTTATGAAAATTGATAAAAATAATTGAATTTTTTCCTAGAATTTTATCATAAATTTTTTGAATAATTGAATTCTGATCGGTTATTTTATAAAAATAGTAGATATTGAAAATCATTGAAATGTGAAAAGTTTTTAAAGATAATTAAATTTTACAAAGAATTCTATTAAAAAATTTGGCAATAATTGAATGTTGGTGGGAAATTTTATTAAATTTTTTTGAAAATAATTGAATTTTCCAAAAAAATATTTTATTATTTATGAAAATAATTGAATTCTTGCGAACGATTTATTAGAATTTTTTAAAATAATGTAATTTCCAGGAAAAAATTTATTACTTTTAATAATAATTGAATTATTGTGATGAATATTGTTATTTATGAAAATTGAATTTTGAAAAGAATTTTATTGAAATACCTAAAAATAATTGAATTTTCAGAAGTAATTTTTTTATTTATCGACATAATTGTGTCGATAGATAAATAAATTATTTTAAAAAATCATTTATTAAAAAAAAATTTTAGTAAATATTATTATAATAATATTAATATATAATATATATAATATTAATATTATTATAATAATATTATTATTTTCGAATAATTTTATTAAATTTTTGAAAATAATTGAATTATTGCGGAAAAGTTTATTAAAATGTTTAAGAAGAATTGAAGTTCTGTTGAAAATTTTATTATTTTTGAAAGGAATTGTAATCTTCATAAGAATTTTATGAACATTATTTAAATAATGAATTTTTAAATGTTATGAACATTTTATTAGTTTAAATAATTGACTTCTTGTCAAAAACTTTATTTGTGAAAGTAACTGAATTTGACGATTATGAAAATAATTAAATTCATGCTTAGAATTTAATCAAAAATTTTGTTGAAAAAATGGAATTCACATGAAAAATTTTATAATTATTAAAAGTAATTGAATTATTGGGAAAAATAAATTACATAAAATTTTGTTAAATGAAATTGATTTTTTTTCAATATTAGCGAATTAAAAGTAGTGGAAAATAATTTAATAATAATAACAACTAATTTAGGTTTTGATTTTTTTTGTTTTGACTAAAATTATGAAATTGTAATTTTTTTTGAGGTTGCAAACATGCAAGATTTTACATTGGAGTAATTCAGAAAAGTAGAATTATAGTCAGGAATGTTTAGTACCTATTTAAAAAAAAAAAATAAAAAAGAAAATTTTTTAGAATTGATGAGAAAATTCGGAATCACTTGAAAAAATGAAATATTTAAAACGAAGGGAATAGATATAGAAAAGTTTAGTGAAATAATTTTTGCAGTGAAACTGTTGCAAGACGAGAAAAGATGGTTTAGCAGAAGTGCATGCTCTCGTAATATCCATCGAATGAACGACCGAACCGCTAGAATTCCGTTACGCCCAACAACTGATCTATTGCCCCACGCACTTTATATACCAATATGCAACGACGAGCAAACATCAATGCAATTTTTTTTATTATTATTACTATAAATAAGAAAACCGCGAAATTTATCTAATTTTCAATTAGAATTGTATTCTTTCAAAAATTTATTTTCCTTTCAATTTCGCACTGTTTTCAACAAATTTTAAAATATCTTAAAATTATCGAATAAAATATCTTAATACATTCCGGAGGCAATAACTTACTGGCAATTATTTAAATTCAAACCGAAATTGACAAAATTTATATTCTTCTATAGACATAAAATTTCTGTTTCAATTTATAGAAAATGAATTCTTCATGGATTTTATATTTAAATTTTTGGGTTCTGAAAAATGGATGAAAAGAAATGAAAATGGTCAAAAGGAAATTTTAATGGACAATTTAAATGGAAATGGACAGAAATGGAGTGATCATGAATTTAATTTTATTTTCGACAATTTTCAATAATGCTTCAACTCTAAATCAATTAATTTAAATAATTTACCAAAAGATCTTTTAGAGTTCACTTATTTAAATACAAAGAAAAACTCAATTTTTTATCATAAATAATTTTTATAATAACTGTAATTCTACACAATTTTTGTCTTAAGTTATTAAAGTATAATATTTTCGCAAAAAATTAATAATATATAAAGAAATTCTTAGGCAATTAATTTTTTAAAAATAGTTTTTATATTATTTTAATGAAAGATTTCAATTTTGATTTTGAAGATTTTTCGAATTATGAAGAATTTCCAAAAATCCAAAGCATTAAAAATTGGTAAAATCTTTTAATAAAAAAATAAAAAAGTAATTAAAAAAAAAAATAAATAAATGGTAATTTTTGAAAAATATGTTATAAAAATTATCAACATTTTTTAATAATTTTAACTATAAAGAGAATCATTTTCCAACATAAGTACAAAAAGTAATTTTTCATAAATTTTTATCAACATTATTCGAAGATAATTGAATCATAGAAAAATTTTTATAAAACAATAAATTCTAATAATTAATTGTTGAAAATATTCTAATGTCATTTTTCGAAAATAATCGAATTCCATAGAAGAAATGTTATTTATTTCCAAAAAAAGGTTTTGATAATGAGAAAAAAATACTTTTGTTGAATTTTAAATAATAATTTTACTTCATTTCATATCTACTTGAATTTTTGTCAACTCTTAATTAAAAATACTGAAAATATAGTAGAATTTTCAAAAAATAGGAGCTAATTTTACGAAGTTGAAGTCCACAACGTTTGTAAACGAAAACAAATTCTTTAATGTTAATAAAATATTATTTTTAATTGAATATTTAATTATACAACAATTATCATTAAAAGACATAATCAATCTTTTTGTTTAAATATTTTTCTATCAAACTTAATGCATTATTTTAAAATAATTTACTTAGTAAAGAATTTTTTTACGTTGATCATAACGTTGTGAATTTCAACTTGGTCTAATTTTCATTAATTTTCATATTCAAAATTTACCTTTAACTAGCTAAAATAACGCGCGCTACAGCGCGCGTGAAGTTTCTTGTTCGTTAACATTAAAAAATTCAATTATTCAGAACAATTCTACTAAAAATTACTATTTTTCTAAATATATTCAGGAAAGTCGCAAAAACACCAGAAAATTTTGTCAAAAGTAATGAAACAATATTCAATTTCGAAAATTCATAAAAAATTGTAAATGTTAGATTCCTTATCATTGAAAAGATTTTATTTATTTCAAACTTTTTCTATTTTTAATAACAATTGAACTTTACAGATTTTAAAGATAATTGAGTTTTATGAAAAACTTTAATAATTCAAATTCTTATAAAATACGATATATTTTTTTAATATACATTTCATTCATTATTAAAAATAATAATGGATTTATGGATGAATTTTACTTAAAACACTAAAAAAATTAAATTTTGGAAAAATTATAAATGATTGCAAAAACTCAATTATGTTTCAAAAGTTTTTTAATATTCCCGTCAAAATTTCAATTATTTTAAAAATTATTAACAAAATTTTTGGAAAAATTCAATTATTTAAAAAATTTTAATAACATTCTTGACAAAAATTCAATTATTTTCAAAAATTTTCTCAATTTTATATAAATTCTATTATTTGCAAATTTTTTATAAATTTCTTTCTTCTTAAAAATGTTATTAAAAATCGTCAAACGAAATCAATTATTTCGTATTATTAATGTGGTAAAAAAAAGTTATTTTAAAAACCTGGAAAATTTATATTATTTAAACTGAAAAAATCGGAAACTTTCAAATGAACAAATGCGTGAAAACCCTGATCAAGTATTCAATACATTTCTCAAGCAAAACAAATAATAAATAAATATATTTCTGCCCAAAAGTCAGAATAAGAATAATCGTAAAATATTTAAATTATTTGAAAAAAACTGAAAATATTTAAAAATTCAGGTATCCAAAAACTGTTTTATAAAGTAAAAATTGTTTTAATTATTTTTTTCTATTATAATTTCGATAATATAGTTTTTAAAAAACAGAAATTCTGTAAATATTTTTTCCAACATAAACATCAAATTTCTTAATCAAAATGTGATTTATAACTTTTTTTCTACTTAAAACTTGTACTTTGTTTACAAATTGTCATTGAGAAGCAGAAAATGTGCAAAATATTTTCTAATTTTAATTTTCCAACTGTTTTTTAATTTTTTTTTAGAAAAAACGAAAAGATTAATTACCTAGTCCTAAAATGTTTGTTACAAAGTGCTAATTTTTCTGGAAAGAAGTGAAATATTGAAAAATAACATTAATAATTTTTGTAGATTAATAAAAATAATTTTGTTCTATTTGAAAAATAAAAATAATATTTCTAAATAAAATAAATAAATACCTATTATTAAATTTAATAAATAAGAGTGAAAAAATAAAGAAAAATAATATTATCTATCAAAACAAATCAAAAAAACAAAAACATAATCATGACTAACTTCAGGTGTGGACAGACTGGACAGAATGAATGAATGAATACGACGATTATTATAGTTAATTAATTTTCATATTCAAAATTTACCTTTAATTAATTTTCATATTCAAAATTTACCTTTAATTAATTTTCATATTCAAAATTTACCTTTATTTAATTTTCATATTCAAAATTTACCTTTAATTAATTTTTATATTCAAAATTTACCCTTAATTCATTTTCATATTCAAAATTTACCTTTAAAGAATTTTAATTAAACATTTTTTCATAATTTAATTATTTTCAAAATGTTGTAATTAAAATTCTTTAAAAGTTGATTTTTAAAAATGCTAACAAATTATTTGACATAAATTAATTTATTGCAATTCAATTTTACAAAATTTCACCAAAATGTATTAAAAACATTTCTATAGAACTATTTGAAAAATTCAGTTATGCTAAAAAATAATTCAAAACCAATATTCAAAAGATTATTATTGGTTTATAGTCATTTTTCCCCGTTAGAAAAGTCAAAATAAATTTTACACTTATTTTTTACTAAAAATTGTTGTATTTTGTTACTTGAATGTTTGGAAGAAATGTAAAAAAAGTCGTAATTCTCAAAACTTGAATGTGGTTCAAGTTAAAATAAGCAAAATTTTTTTTGAAAATTACTATCCTAAAAAGGAAAAATAATTGAAAGTAAACAATATTTAGTTTGGAATTAATTTCTTTTAATCTAAACGATAATTTTTTTTGTAAAGAAATACTAATTAGAAGAAGTAAAAAAATATCGTTTATTTGAACGTTTGAAACTTTAGGAACTAATTTTTCGAAATAAGTCGAAAAAAGTCCCAATTTTTCTAATTTCACTGATGAAAATTTTTGTCCCCTAACTTTACTGTAAGAGAAACTTTTGGGATCATTAAAAAAATACTAATGATTTTGGCATTTATTTTTTCGTTCTATATCGAAATTTAGGAACAGTAAATTTTTTTTGCAAAAATGAGACTATAACTACCGTTCAAAATTGTCAGTTCACCCATTTTTAAAGGAAAGAAAGAAATATTTTTAACATAAAATTCATAAAAACTAAAAATTTTTTTGGTTTATATTTTCCAAGACGATAAAATGTTGAAAAGAATAAGATCTTATAGAAGTCATTTGGCCAAAATTTGTAGAAGATATTCTTAAAAATCGTAATTTTCAAAAAAAAAATTTTGAATAACTTCTAAAATAATGAACGCTTTTTAATAATCTCAGGCTTATTTTAAAGCTCACGTTCCACGGAATAAGAATTACTTATAGGCATTAACCTGTAATTTTTTACTTGGAATAAGCGTCAAAATTGGAAAAAAAAAATTCAAAAAATTTCAAATAATATTATAAAAAGAAATATTATTTTTAAAAAATCAGACAAATTTTTTTTATTAAATTTTCTTGAAAAATCTATACCATATCATGTTTTATATATGTTCTCGAATAGTTTTTAGTACAAAACATTTATTTCACATTTTCCAAATTTTTTTGCCGAACTTTGGCGTCATGCTTATTTTAAGAAAAAAATTATAGGTTAATGACTATAAGTAATTCTTATTCCGTAGAAAATGACCTTTAAAATAAGCCTAAGTTTATTAAAAAGCGTTTACTATTTTAGAAGTTATTTTTGTAAAACATTGAAAATGGCGGTTTTTTAAGAATATCTTGAAAAAATATTTGCGAAATGGCTTCTGTGAGGTCTTCTTCTTTTCAAAATTTTATCGTCTTTGAAATGTAAATAAAAAAAAAAAAAATTTGTGTTTTCATAAATTTTATGTTAAAAAATTTTTTTCATTTCTTCAAAAATGGGTGGACTGACAACTTTGGCCGGTACTGTAAGAAGAAGAGGAAGAAAAAGAAAAAGAAGAAGGAGAAGAAGAAGAAGAAGAAGAAGGAGAAGAAGAAGAAGAAGGAGAAGAAGAAGAAGAAGAAGAAGAAGGAGAAGAAGGACAACAACAACAACAACAACAAGAACGTACCATCATTCCAGGCGACGTGGATTTAACAATCTTTTTCCCCACACTGATTATTTTCCAGCCCTAGGCCTCTGACGATACCAAATTCTTCTCATGATGATAGAGCAAAAAAAAAAAATTTGAAAAACACTCCAACAAAAACACTTTTCAATATTTCCCACAGAAAAAAAACACACACACTTTTGTTATCGTTATAAACATCCTTTCAACTTCCACAACGACACCAACAACAACAACAGTAATAATAATAATAATAATTGGAAGTCATGTTTTTTTCTCTTTCTCTCTCTCTTTCTCTCTCACTTTTTCAAGTCCAGCTTGAATCCCACAGGCCCCCACCCCAAAAATGTTGATGCATCCAAGTCCCCAAGTCACGTGATCGTTGAAATCTCAACAATACCGTCCGAACAACATCAACAGGTGGTGGTGCTGGTGGTATCCCAACGGTCCCACACGCAGCAAACCTCCCGCACATTTCGGCAACGATGCTGATACATTTTCTCCTCCTCCACTTTAAATTTCTCTTTCTTTGGCTATTTGGAGGAGGGGGAGTGGAGGGTGAATGTAAATACGGGCGAAAAACAACAACAACAACAACAACAATGGCAATAACCAAACGCGAACCAAAAACTGTTGGAAATTATTTTCTTCTTGTTGGTGGTGATGGTGGTTTACTGGAACCAGAAAACTATTTTCGTCGTGTGGAATATTCACACTCGTAGGCGTGTTTCTATATATTTAGTCCGCTAACGCACTGCATTCCGTCCTTGTGTGCGTCCTGACGAGATGTTTTGCTTTTCGAAAAAACATGAAAAAATCCACTCCCACTGTTGAATATTGTCGTTGGGGGGAGGGGTGAATGGTACAAAAGAGGAGAAAATTGGTTAAAAAAAGGAGAAAAATGGTCAAAAAAGGAAATTGGCCAATAAAGAAAATTGGCTAAAAAAGAAAAATGGTAAAAATGGAAATTGGTCAAGAAAGAAAATTGGTCAAGAAAGAAAATTGGTCAAAAAGGAAATTGGTCAAAAGGGAAATTGGTCAAGAAAATTGGTCAAAAAGGAAATTGGTTAAAATGGGTTGGAAACGAGGAAAATTGTTTATAAAAAGAATATAAATGGACAAAAAGGAGAAAAACGGTCAAAAAGGGAACACAAATGGTCAAAGAAGGAAAATTTGTCAAAAAGGGAATAATAATTGACAAAAAGTAAAAAAAATGGTCAAAAATAAAGGAAAATGGTCACAAAGAGAAACAGAAATAGTCAAAAAGAAGGGAAAATGGTCACAAAAGAATTACAAACAGACAAAAAAGGAAAAATTGGTCAAAAATACAAGTATAAATGGGCAAAAAATGAAAAATGGTCAAAAAAAGGGAATATTGGTCCGAAAAGGATTACAAACTGTCGAAAAGGAAATGCAAATGGTCCAAAAAGGGAAAATTGCTCCAAAAAGGATTACAAAATGGTCGAAAAGGAAATGCAATTGGTCAAAAGAAGGAAATACAAATGGTCAAAAAGAAAGGAAAAATTCTCCAAAATAAAAATGGTCAAAGGAGAGGAAAAATGGCCCAAGAATAATTTCCAATGGTCAAAACGTAGGAAAAATGGTCCAAGAATAATTTCCAATGGTCAAAACGTAGGGAAAATGGTCCAAAAATAATTTCAAATGGTCAAAACGTAGGAAAAAATGGTCCAGGTATAATATCAAATGTTCAAAAAGAAGGAAAAATGGTCCAAGAATAATTTCAAGTGGTCAAAAGTTAGGAAAAATGGTCAAAAAGGAATGCAACTGGACAGAGGACATTTGTTGGTCAAATGGAAAATAGAGAAAAAAAATTTGTAACACAGAAGATGGATCAAGAGGCAGATAGAAAAGGAGTGAATGAGTGAGTGAGTGAGTGAGACAGACAGGAAATGTCAGTGTTCGCCCTGTCCAAGTCCGCGGGCAATTGACTCCCGCGCGTCCTGGCTCGCGGCTGTCGTGTGGCACGCGTAAAAAGGGTGAAGTAGAAGGAGGAGGAGGAGGAAGGGAGGGGGGTCCAGTGGCGAGTACGCGAACCGAGAATTGAGAGAGAGAGAGGGAGGGTGGGGGGCGCACCTCTCCGTCGAGCCAGAGAAGTGGGAGGAGGGGAGAAGAGGTTAGCCGGCGCGTGCCACTACACGCCAGCAGGTGGAGTGCGCGTGCCCAGAATCTCTTCACTCTCTCTCCCCCCTATCTTGAAAAACTTCTTTTTTCTCACTCTCTTTTTCCGTTTTCTCTCTCTCTCTCTCTTTTTCTGTCTCTCTTCTCTCTTCTTATACCACAACTTCCGTTCGCCAAATGCCGTTACTTTTTCCTTACTTTTACGTTCGTTCGTTCTTCTTCTCCTTTTTCTTCTTCTCCTTTTCCTCCTTTTTCTTCTTCTTCTTCTTTTTCCTCTTTTTCTCCTCCTTTTTCTTCTTTTCCTTTTCCTTCTTCTTTTTCTCCTTTTCCTTCTTCTTTTTCCTCTTTTTCTCCTCCTTCTATTCCTTCTTCTCCTTCTTCTTTTTCCACCTTTTCTTCTTCTTTTTCCACCTTTTCTTCTTCTTTTTCTCCTTTTTCTTCTTCTTTTTCCTCCTTTTCTTCTTCTTTTTCTCCTTTTTCCTCCTTTTCTTCTTCTTTTTCTTCTTCTTTTTCCTTCTTTTCTTCTTCTTTTCCTCCTTTTCTTCTTCTTTTTCTCCTTTTTCTTCTTCTTTTTCTCCTTTTTCTTCTTCTTTTTCCTCCTTTTCTTCTTCTTTTTCTCCTTTTTCTTCTTCTTTTTCCTCCTTTTCTTCTTCTTTTTCTTCTCCTTTTTCTTTTTTTATTTCTTCTTCTTCTTTTCCGTCTTCCCTTTTTTCTTCTTCTCCTACTACTCCTACAAGTTTACTACTAGTATCAGTCTCTCACAATGTGTAATTTTTTCCCTCCTCTCCTCTTTT